>JAWWEV010000115.1:69410229-69496239 GCA_035583235.1 Hafferia zeledoni
TGCCTCACCTAAAAAATCCACTGTGCAGGCTGGAAGGGCACACCCATGTGGGGAGAGCCCTGCCCAAATCTGCGTTCGCCAAGTCTGGCCATACAATACATTGCAGACTCATGGAGGCTAATGCTGAGCAGTAAGTGTGGTGTTAGAAGTCTAGAGATCTGCAGTAGAGACCTCTCACAGAGGATCCACAGATTCTAAAAGCTGAAAATCACCTGGTTTTTTTTGCATCCTAACTTACGCCTTAATAACTAGAATATTGAATAGCCTCATAGGTGCTCTCGACATTCTTTTTTAATTCTGAGTGGTTTGTGCTCATCCCAGTGAAGAATGGGAAGAACTTTGATAGTGCAAGATTTTTCACAAAGGCTCAGAAACAATTTGCCATCCAACACTGACTCAGTGTACAAAATTATTCTTAGAGAGGTGTTATCACTACAAAGAAATTAGTAGTGAGTTCTATTATTACAGTGTAATTCTGTGTATGTCATGTAACCACATCTGTTCTGTATTGGTTTTTTTCAATGAATCAAATGTGAGAACTGCTGTACATTGATACCTTTTGTTTGAAATACGCCACATTTGTTTCATAAATATATCTTGTCTGCAGAACCTGAAACTAACATGAAAAAATTCAAACTTAGCGACTCTTTAAAAGAAGAAAACGATGTAGTCATTAGAAAATAATTGTTTACCTTTTATTTTCAGGTCAGAAGACTTGTCTCCACTTGCATGGTGTCTTTCCTTACCTCTATGTACCATATGATGGTTTTGGACAGCATCCAGAATACTATCTTCGTCAAGTGGCATTCAGCATTGACAGAGCACTTAATGTGGCTTTAGGCAATCCATCTTCTACTGTTCAACATGTTTTCAAAGTGTCATTAGTATCTGGAATGTAAGTACAACCTGTTAAGATTTTTGGTTATTTGTTTTGAAATGTTTTGTAGCTGTACTGCATAGAAGCACTTACTTTCGACTTGAGTGACTGCAGGGATACTCCTTTTTCTCCCCCACCATGTATGTCCTCATGCAGGCCTGTACAATTTTTAATAACTCTTCTACTTTCTTTGACTTTAACTTAGTCAACAGATTTTCCCAAAGAAACCTGCTTGGCACAACTTTTTTTTCCTAAATTTATATCCTGGTGTCTATAATTTTTCCAAATCAGTTCTTTTTAACTTTCTGTCTCTGCTATTACATTAGGACTTTCCAGCCACCATTTCTTAACTTTCTTTAGTATTGTAGGTTGCCCAAGACCAGGCATGTCTTGCAGGACACTGACCCTAAGTCTCCTTTTTATTTTGGTCATCTAAAACAGCCCCCACAGTTCAGGTCATGTTTATCCATCTGATTCTTCCAGCAGCACAGGACATGAAGTGGAGGCTCTTAAACATTCATTTATTTCTCAATCAAGCTAATTGTTGTGTTCTATTTGATGTAGCTTCTACTGCTGCTGGAACAATATACTATTTTTGAATGTTAACATTGTAAGGATGCTCTCTGTTAATTTTTATGTATCTTGCATAACCAAGGGTTGAAAAATATGTCAAATCAGAGCAAATAATAGGAAACTGTCCTGGAGGAACACAAGTAGTCTATACATGTGTGCAGTTTTTCATCTTCAAAACAATGTAAATGCTAATTTTCAGTACTGTGCAGCACTATCTTTTACTTACTTTTTTCATGCACTTTTGTAATATATTATTTCTAATCATTCAGAGTCAGAAGATAGTATTTCTGTTCCCAGCCAGTTTCAGTGGCTTCGAGATATTGAAGTAAAGTGGCTGCAACAATTTGTTTTTATTTTCAATCAGAAGTTTCTGATACTTTTACAGTAAAAAGGAGGGTAACCCACCAACATTTCTTATTCTTTCTGTGGGAACTATGAAAATTGTAGTATAGCTGTTTGTCTCAAAAGTGAAAGCTGGGCAGAGTAAACCATTGAATACAATCTTTACTTAATTCAGTGAGAAAAGAACAGGTAGAAATTAGGAGAACCTGCCTCTTTTTCACCTCTCTTGCCTTAGAGCTTCAAAACAGTCATTGAAAGTCAGATGCTCCTTGCCTCAAACCAGCATGAGAATGAATGTTTTAGGTATTTTGTTTGCTTGTGTTAAGGTTTTGTATGAGGTGCTTGCTAATGGGAAGCACCTAACTGAAATACTTTTTCATCTTTACCTGGGCAGACCGACGTGTTTATGTAGTCACACAAACCTGTTCTCACCTGAGTCAGATTGTGTTTACAGATATTATAATGTCTCTGTGATAAGAAGCCTATTTGGAGACTGTGTTATCCCTTCTCTTCTGCATTAGCATGAAAATTGTTATATATTAAGAGTGTTTGTTAAACCTCTCTAAGTTTAATATAAAATTGCAGTGATTTCCAAACATAGTGGAGGTCCAAAAATAAAAAAAAGGCAAAATGTGCTGTCCATGTCTATTGTGAAGTTAAATAAGGGGTTCGTAGCTAACACTGCGAGTGCTGTAAATTTTGTTCTCCTTGCTGCCATGTCAGTGTGAGGATATGAGCCATTATAGCTTAATGTATATAACCTGTCATTAGGTTTATGCTATCTCTATGAGAGTGAATCATTATAAAAGATTTGATCTCCTTTTCATCTTAGCAGCTTTAAATTTGTTCTTTCAGTGTAGCTCAGCTTTACCATCAGAAACATTTTTGTTACAGTTCAGTCCAGCTTTCAGCCATACTAAATGCTTGCATGTTTAACCATAGTAAAAGTAGCAGTAGTTGTACAGTTCTGCTGAGTTTGTATTTTATTAAGGACTGAAATCCTGCTTACTACTGAACTTCATTTTATTTGACTGACCAGGTAAACATCCCCTTGACATTAAAAAAAAATAGTATTTTTGATGAAGACATTTTGTTTTGCTCTGTAGAGGTAACATGTAAATTTTATGCTTTTCTGAATATCAGTTGATTTTGGTGGTGAATACTGCAAGCTGTGGACTTCTTGTGTTCACCCAACATGTTGAGTTATGGCCTGTTTACAAGTTATTTACTGTTTTACAAGCCTGTTAGATTAGAATTCTTGGTGCTGAGAAGTCAGTAATTCAGTCAAGTTACACCAGAATTAATGTTGCCTGTTCAACCTCAGTTTAGTCTTGACATATTAATTGTGCAATGTATTCTTTAATTGCATTCTCAAATCCTATTTTCTTCAGGATTCATGCCTCGTTGAGTGCACAAGGTGATTAGTAATCACTGGAAATGGGCAGCTATTCCTTCTTTGAAGCCATTCAAATTGTTCAGTTATTTATGTTATACAGCTGGTATTTACTCATTTACACCTGATCTGCAGAATTAATCTCCTTAAAGACTTTGTTGCAACATTTGTCAGAAAGAGCAAATGCTGGTTTTGGAATAGTCCAGCTTATTAGAAGTACAGTTGTGATGGTGTGCCATCAGTATGTTTTCTTGTGGGGAAAGTTAGAAACTATGTTAAGCCATAAATGCCTTAGAATTTTTTATGTTTCTATAAAATACTTTGATATGCATAGGCCCTACTCCTTCGTACTCTTTTTGTCCTTATATAGAATAATAGTGTTCCCTTTGGCCTGCCATGTGGAAATTTTCATTCTCCTGGATACGTGGTTTATCTTCTGAGGTTTTTTTCCTTGGAATTTAATACTCTTTATAGTAAATTGTGTTTGAATAAATGTCATGGCATAACTGGAGAGCTTCTTGCTTTTGTTTCTCTCCAGGCCTTTTTATGGTTACCATGAGAAGGAGAGACAGTTTATGAAGATTTATCTTTATAATCCTGCAATGGTAAAAAGGTAAGATGTGGAGATACAAAGTTGTGTCTGATTTCTTTATATCTTGAATTAAAAAGTCAGTTTTGAAGCAAGATTCACCAATAGCTTAAAAAAATAGAAGTTGCAAAATTATTGTCCCAGGATTTTCAAAACACTTTAAAAATTGCCAGTTTTAAACACATCAATAAACACTTTTTAAAGCAGTAGCATGTTAGGGAAGCAAGACCAAAACATACTTGCCTTTAGCTGTCTTGTGTTGACTGTAGCTCTTGAACACTTGGACAGATTTGCATCAGGTTACATTTCCTGCAACTCTTTGGAAAACAATGTAGCCATCTTTCATACATTATAAAGTAAATTTTGGTAGGTTTTTAAAGTTTTTTTAATTCCAGCAACAATTACTAAATTTAAGATACATTTGGAAAACTGAATAGCTTTTGTTAGACAGTTTTTTGGTTTCTCAATAGAGAAATATTCTGTTAAATAAAAGCACCATTGATCTCAATCTTACTGTCACAGTAGTTGCAATAAATTCAGGAATGAATAAGGAAGAATTATTTCTCAAGCATAAACTGAAACCCCTTGAGTGTGTGCTATTACCTACTGCAACTTTTTTTAAAAGGTCTAATACATGATCATAAAATTGGATTGTCTGATTTTTCTTCTAGACTAGTTAAATTTTGCATGATTTAAAATTTCTGTCTTAATGTAGTTTGTGTGCCTATCTGATGTGACAGTTGTTTTGAGATTTGGAGCTTCTCATGTTTGAATTGCTTCTATCCAAATAAGAACTGACACTTCACTTAAATTATTCCTTGGCTATTTTCTGTATAAAACTTTGGTTTTAATCACAATTTGTTGCATTTAGAAATGCTTAGTCCTTTTCTTTTGTTTATAGCTGTATACTGTTAATTTGAGATTAATTTGTTGCACCAATTTTTGACTATTCAAATACCTGCAGCTGTTTTTTAATTTGCTGCTGTTTAAAGGAGAGGATTTGTTGCTTCTAGGGAGTAGTTAAAATACTACTTCTGAGTATACAGTGTGTAGCTTTAAAACCATGCAAGACATCGTCATATGTACGTCAAGGAGAGCTAGAGAGACTGTCAAAGTTATTACTGCTGTGTAGGCATCCAGCTGCCGCAGTTATTTTGTGGAAAGACTTCCATGGCGTGTAGTGGCTTTGGATCAGTTGCAGGAATAGTATATTGTGGGATGTTTTCATCCGAGAGTTTCATGCTTTTTAAGATGAGGGATTCAAGGCTGCTTTGTAACTAACACCCAAATATTGTATCATTATTAGCAGAGATCATTTTTGTGCATCTGTTAGTGTGAAAAGACAGTTCTTAAATTTCACCTAAGTTGTAGTTGTAACTTAAAAAGTCTTTTGATAAAATCGACTATTAATATTGTTGTCCTGGAATAATTTTTGTTTATGTCCTAATTTGTCTTTAATTTTAGAGTTTGTGAGCTTCTGCAAGGTGGAGCCATAATGAACAAATCTTACCAGCCTCATGAAGCCCATATTCCCTACCTCCTTCAGCTCTTCATAGACTACAACTTATACGGAATGAATTTAATAAACCTGGCTGCTGTCAAATTCAGAAAGGCAAGGAGAAAAAGTAAGGTGTTTATTTCTTAAGACCAAATAATTGTTTTGAAGGCTAAAAACTACCATTTTGAAAAAAATGGCACTGTCAGACTTTTTGCTGTAGTTTGGCTGAATGTGTATTGTGTTGTTTCCCAAAAGTTTGCTTTCTGTGTCAAAATAAAGTCCATGTTTAGCTTTTTTCCTTTTTGTGCATACATATGGGATTGAGGAAGAATCAGCTTCCTGAAATGAGAAGAAACACATGTGCTGTCAGCAGTGCAGCTGTGACCATTTTCACAAGATGACCACACCTCTTTTCATATTAGAAGCTTAAAAATTGTTGATATTTAGTTGAAGAATTGATGTGAAAGATAGCATACTAATACTGTTGCCTGACTTTTTATGTTTGTTTCTGATCCTTGTATAGGTTCAAATTAATTTTTTTTGCTTCAGTAGTGTCTTGGCAAAATTATGACTAATCATTACACTCTTACGACAAACTACATTTTTAATCAAAATGCTTGTGTTTGTGCTAAGGTCATTTGCTGTAAGGTGAAATCTGAAGTATGAATGTCTGAGCAAAGGAAGTACTTTAAAAAATGAGTTTGGCATGTTGAATATATACACTGACATAAAAACTAAGTTTGGTGAGAACACCCCTAGTGTTATCTAAATGCTTCATTATAAAGAGAGATAACAGTAGGAAAACCGTGATGTCTTTGATGCTTAACATTTAGTAAAACAAATATTGTTCAAATCATGACTGTTCCTACAGCTGAAGCAAAAGATTAAAAGAATGGCAAAGTATCTTCCTGTAAAAACGCCGAGCAATAATCATGCTGACTTTAATTTTGTCTCATTATTTTTATGCACATATAGTCAGACAGCACTAGACTAATCCATGGAGTTTCATAACTAATTCTCATTTAAAGGAAAATGCTCTTTTCATGCTCAATGATAGGCCACACTCTTTGCTGGTTTTGGAACTGTAGGAAGACAAAAGCTCACTCCTGGACAGAGCATCTCTTCAGGATTTTCAGTCTTGAGGAAGTACAGTCAGGTATCTTTAGTCTTCCAGGTGTCCAAAACAGCCTTCTGAAAGCATTCTGTGTGATTGTATCAAATAGTTCTTTCCATTCTTTCTCTACAGCTCTTTTTCCTCTCTTTCAGTTGAAAGATTGAAGACATAGGTATCTATATTCTCCTTCATCATTACATTAAGGATGAGAGGCCTAAATCTTGAATAGGAACAAGAGGGTGAACCAGGAGCATGGGCTGAGATCAGTGGACTTTACCTGTTCTTATTGGGAAGAATCCAATGGGATAAAAGGAAGAAAATGACAGACAACCTTGTCTGGCTTGATCAGATAGTGGCCTCAGTTCTCCTAGCAAGATTCACATTGCTCTGCATGGCTTTACATCACACATGCATAAGCAGCCTGCCTCAGTCTGGTGGAGTCCCCAGGCACAGCATCACTATCTACTGCTCCTGGCACAGCAGCCAAGTGACGGATGGTTTGTCCCTGGTACAGCCTTGCAGAGGCTCTGCTGTCAATAGACCTGTCCTTATCCAGCAGCCCTTTCTAAGCTCTGACTGGTTGGAGCAGTGTAGAAGGCACAGCCTGTGCTTGCAACTGGCACACACCTGCCTGTTCTACAGCATCCATGTCTTGGGAGTGTGCATTCATTTCAGTCAAGTTGTGTCATGCAAGCCAGGCCAAACATGATTTCTTAGACAGCAAGAAAAGCCTTTGCCTAAAGCTGTCCAGCAAACACTTACTTTACTTCCCTTGCAGATGATGATATAAAAATTGGTCTGGCCAGTAACAGAGAATTCAGTAATAGTTCTGTTTGTAATTGTAAGTAGCCTCAGGAGCATGCTTCCAGTGTTATTTTTCTCACTGAGGTAAGTAGACTGTTTTGAAGGCTGACAGAGGCCAGTAGGCAAATTCATTAGCAGGAGTATTGTGCCTTCAAAGCCTGTATCAAGAACATGCAGGAGTTCATTTTCTCGAGTCCTTGTCTTTATGGACTGTAATGAAGGCTGCAAGTTTGTTCATGCACCACATTCCACTATAACTATTGCAGAACTTCTGTTTTCAGTAGTTGAATCTTCTGTAATATGACTATGAAAGACCTTAATGTGTCATTGCTGTGGTCTTGAAAGATCTTTATATCAAGAAATAATAGTCCTTAAATCTCTATTCCTGTGAGTAACATTACTGAAGAAACAGGCTGATACAGGAATTTGAGACTTCATTTTTAGAAGTATATTAAAATAGGGTTCATGGGGAATCAAAAAGGGAGTAGTTCCTATGAAAGCTCAAGTGTGTTTCTTCACCACACTTGGGTGCCACATCTCCCATGTGTGCCTGGTGTCTGTACCATGCCAGTGTACTTAGGAGTCTGATGTAGAGGCAGAGTTTGCAGGAACTAGTCTGGAACATAATTAAGCCTGGTTGCTTCTGTTTGTAGCTTCTAAGGTTCTTTTGGTATGGTGTTTGCCAGTAGCTTCTGTAAGAATTGTGGTATTCAGGGCTTTTTGCTACATGACATATCCCTATTCCTGCTATTCCAAGTAGTGGAATTCAGATTGGCCAAACTAGTGTGAAATTTATGAAATAAAAACACATGTTCTAATAAATACTTACCGAAGACCTCTGAAAATTCAGTTGTTTAATTAGTGTATCTTTAATAAATGCAAAAGTGTTTGCTATGGCTGAAAGGTATAGCTGATAGTCTGTGACAGCAACATAGCTGAGAAAATTCAAGGTCCAATCTGGTCTTTCAGACACAAATAAGAGATTGAGTAATTATCAGTCTGCTCCCATTCCACTTCCCTCCAGCTCCATTCCTAGGCTTTTTTCTTTCTTGTGCCATATCCTCCGTATATTGTCTTTCCTTCCTCTGAAGATGGAAGGTTCAGGTGGAGACCTCAAGGGAGGTAGTAAATCTTCAGAGGGGACTTCTCCAGCATGACTTTGGAGTGAACTTCGTACACAGAGACCTCTGAGCAAACTTAGGTGGTATTTTATTTATTTGTAGATCAGACATCTGCCTTCACTGCAGATTTCCACTTATTGCTACAGCCACTACATCTGGAATACACTGTATATTCCCTTTCAGCTCACAAATAAAAAAGAGGAAAAGGTGAAGTAGAATTCAGTGTTTTCTTTGGCTTGTGATTTCCACTGGGATTTGATCTGTGGACCCAGCACTTGGGAATTCTGAAGTTTACATCAGACTCTGATTTATTTTGAAATGTACACAAATAGGAAAAGATTGTGTTTAGGTTAAGATACGACTAGAACACAACAAATTTAATTCTAATAATGTCAGTGTGTTGGGAGTATATTTTTCTTTTTATGTGTGTGTACATATTAGGAAGAAAATTAGATCGTTTATATGGTAGCATCGTTAATTTGTGAAGATGATAGCATGCAGTACTACTATTCTTCTGGAGTATCCAGACTGGTAATATTAAATAATAAATGCAATAATGATACTGTGTAAAAATATCACCACATATATGAATTAATTTCTCATTCTGCTTTTTTCCCTAGGTGATACATCGAGTGTAAGTAAACATCATAGAATTTATTTGCCAGAAAATTCAAGCAATGTGTCTTTCACTGAATGGGAAGAAGACGAAATACCAAGGTCAGCATGCCAATGTTTTTTTATTATATGTGCTCTATTTTGTTATATGCATCAACTTGTATGTAATACAGGATTCCAGTCTCTTAAAGGACCCGTATATGTTCTGTATGTTCAAAAAAGATGCGAATGTGACACAAATTACCATTATTTAGTTTCTTTGTATAGTTTTGGTCATCTGACACTTTCTACTATATGGTTGTAAAAATCCAACCAGGACATAGCAACAGGACTATATGTGGTAAATTTAACCTTTTGGTTTCAAAAGACATGTTTCTAGCTAATGCCTTCCTGATGTAATGCTAAGCAAGTTTAGTAGTTATAGAGAATACCTACACATCAGTTCACAGGTTCTGTTTTTGTAATCACCCTTAACTAACATGAGCTCACTGGTGAGGCCACAGCTCAAATCCTGTGTTCAGTTCTGGGCTCCAACTATAGGAAAGACATTGAGGTGCTGGAGCATGTCCAGAGAAGGGCAACGAAGGTGGGGAAGGGTCTGGAGCACAAGTCTCCTGAGTAGCAGCTGAAGGAGCTGAGGTTGTTTAGTCTGAAGAAACGGAGGCTCAGGGCAGGTCTTTATCGCTCTCTACAGTTACCCAAAATGAGGTGGAAGTTGGGTGAGGGTCAGTCTTTTCTCTCACGTAACAAGTGGTAGGGCAAAAAGGAATGGCCTCAAGTTGTGCCTGGGGAGATTTAGATTGTGTATTAGGAAAAATTTTCTTTCTGAAAAGGTGTTCAAGCATTGGAATAGGCTGCCCAGGAAGTGGTGGGAATTGCCAAGTATTGGAAGTATTCAAAAAGCATGTGAGTGTGACGCTTGGAGATGTGGTTTAGCACTGCTGGGTTAACTGTTGGACTTGATGATCTTAGAGGCCTGTTCCAACCTTAATGATTCTGTGATTCTATGAATAGTGTGTTAACAGAGAATTCCAGCTTGTCCATTTTGACTAATAGCCACTTAAGAATCTCATCTTAGAATTTTCGTATCTCTCCCATGCTTTTCCTTTCTGCTAAACTTTCCCTATTCTACAGTTATAAGAAAAGGAGTATATCTATAGTATTGGGGGGGTTGTGGCCAGGGTTAGGAAGAGGAGAAAAACTGACAGTATCTGGAGCTAATTTGATTTGTATAGTTTACCCATAGCAATTTCATTCTTTAAGCTACTTCTTAATGTTTGACAGGTCATCTTGTAGTCTGCTCAGTCTTAGGGTAGTTCCTGTCATTCTTCTCCAAGGAACCTACTGTGCTCAATATGCTGTACTTCCTGCTAGTGTTATGTACTGGGAGCTTTTGCTTCCCCAGTAAGAAGTGCATGCCTTGAACCATACTTTTGCAATTTTTCTAGTGTGCAAATGCTTGTGTTAGGTGGCATCTGGTTTTCTGATTCTACTATTTCTACTTTAAGGAGATTTTGCAACAGCATTCATTTGACAGTTGTATTGCGATTTTACTTGTGGTGATTTTATATCCAGTTATTCTTGGGCTATTTCTTCTCCTTTTTGGCAGCATACTTCATTCACAGTCCATTTCAATCTTTATTTGGTTTGGTTTTGTAAGCCAACCTTTGGAAGGTTGGATCCTTAAGTTAAACCAGGATCATCTGATGTTACTTTACCCAGATCTGGGGTAGGCAGATAAAAAGAAAGCAAAATAGCACTTCCTGGCTGTCAAACCAGAGAGGGATGAGCTCAGCATAGCAGGAACCAAGGCATGAGTCCTCATGGCTATAACCACAGGCCTTCTTTCCTCCTACTTCCACACGTCTGTGTATACGGCCACGGGTGCAGCACCTCCCTTGTGCAGTCCTTCTCCAGCACTCACACGTGTTCCAGAAGTGGGATGTTGGTAATGGGGAAAATTGAGGCCTGTCCACTTCCTGAGCCTTCGTTCTTCGTACTTTTGTCAGCAGGAATTTGTTTCTTGAACATAAATTCTGAATACTATATAATGTACCAGACAAATTCTCTCTAGCACCATATGCAGCGATGCTGGTAGTTCGTGATATGCTTTGCAGTTTCATTTATCCTACCACTTTGGCTTGTAAGCAATTTAAGGTTTATTAGTACAGGATGTTTCTCTTCTTTATTTTTTTTCCCAATTGAGCATCTTCTGTTTAGAATGCCTTTTAAGTTCTTATTGGATCTTGCATCTCATTTTTAAATTTCATCCTGTTTATATTACTGTAATTCTAAATTACTCTGCTTTTGTTTTCTGATACTGGCCTATGTCTACTGACTCGCTTTCTCGTTACTACACTGCTTCATTTTCTGCCAAAAATATTAATGAGAAGTGAAGTAAACTCAGTCACAGATACTGGTCTGTATTCTACAAATTTTACAAATTTTATATTGATGCTCTGGAGGGTTTTTTTATATAACCAATGGGAATTTCTCCTTTAGTTAGCTCTTAAAATGCTTTCATGAATTAGGAACTAATTTGCAACTCCTCCAGCTGAAGTTATTTCCCATTTAGTACTGTGTCAGACATTCTTTTGTCTAGAAAACTAATTTTTTTATTATAAATGTGTTCTGGCATGACTGTATTCCATTCCCTGTGCTGTGAGATGTACATGCCACAGCAAAGTGACAAACCTAAACTATTCCAGTCCTAATTTTACTCTGTTCTGTATCTACGCAAAATTAATTGCCCATTATAATTTCTTCTGGATTTTTTGTGGGAGGTATCAATTTGGAACAATGGTCTTTTAATGGAACCCATAGTGCCGTCCCGCTTTCAGATGACCTTCCTACTTTATTTCCTTTCAAATTCTGAAAATTTATGTCTAGGTTGTTTTAATGGACCTATAATTATACGATGTTCAACCTTGCTTAGGGTAAATCTGACCCAAACAGTGTAAGATACCTATCCAAGGAAACACTTGTAACTGTTCCCTAAAATGATTCTGACTCAATTGTTTTAATTTTTACAGTCTACAGCATTGCTCAGTATCTGTAAAGCTGCCTTTCTTCCTTATTGAAGTGTATTCTGTACTCCCAACATATTTAGCTTCCGTGTATAGCTATATCAACAGCTGTATTGATTTCAAGTTCCATGTGCAATACCAGCAGAGTTCCCTCACTTTATTATCCACTTGAGTTCAAGTTGAGACATTTAACTGGTTTGTGCATTGTTTAGCAAAAAAATTTTACTTGCTGTATTTCACCACTTGACTATTTTCAGCAGTATTTGGAGCTTTTTCTATCTGTCACTAAACTTCCAAGTTCTTTGTTTGTCTTTATATGAGATGTGAAAATTGCATAAATATTTCTGTACCTTTCAGCTGTAGTTGTTCTGTCAAGAAAAAGCAAAAAGACAGTCAAGCGTTGTTTGAGACCACAAAATTTCTAGGCCTGTCTTGTGTTCTTAGTGACTGGGATGTCTGTTTGGACTCATTATCCTTTGTTTTTTGTGATTGAGAAGACATTTTAGAGGCAGTCCAACATGTATCTGCCAAGTCCTTGCTGTAGGTCGCAGGTAACGAGTTCTCTTGTTTAACGAAGCAGTTCTGGTGATTGGGCACTTCCTGACTTTGGTAGCTGATAATAAGTCATGAAACACTCTGTGAGTTCCATTGAGAAAACTTTCTGGTAGATGTCAAACTTGGAGTAGTCTGCTGGTCAAGTCTATCACTTGGATGTGATGTGTTAAAGCAGAATAGTTGGTAGAATGCTTTGGAGAAACACTTTTTTTGTTTTAAATCCTAGATTTGCTGTCAGACACTAGTTTATATGGAAGTGGAGGGATCTGCCACATAATGCTTTTGCACAGTCTAGTAGATACTTACTAGGTTTGTGGATGTCATAATTACTTGTCTCGCTTGTCAGGATGTGCATGTTTTTATTTATCTGCTTGATTTTTATTTTAATGTGCATGTTATTTAAGTCACTGGAACATCCTGAAAACAAAGACACGTTTTCGCCCATGAACAATATACGGAAAATTATTGTGTCAAATTTTAGAGTCCTTTCCAGTGCAGTTGAGTGACACCTTTCAGATTCTTCAGGGAGTTAGTTTTTGTCTGCTGTGCTCAGTGTGACATTGTAAATACCTCAGATGCAATCATCACAGAACTTGTTTCCTTAGGCTGTCATTAACATTGCCAATTAAGATACTGATATTGATGTTCTTTCTTCAAGGTTTTTGAGGGCTTTGATCTATCTAGCTGTATGTAGTGGTCATTCTTTTAATTATATGTTGACTGTAGCTTTAATTTATTGCCTGAGCATCCAAGACAACAAACCATGGTACTTTCTTTGAGCTCAGTTTTCATCCTAAGCTATAGTTGTCATCTCGGTGGATAGTGTCAACAAACTAATACCTTCTTCAAAAATAATGACCATTTCCTCTGTCTCTTCTCAAAATAACATGTTTGGGGCTTTTTATACAAAGATAAGATGGGTTTGTATTGCAGTTTTTCAGCATGGTGTATAGGTGTAAAAGGCAATTTTAAATGGACTGCTATGGCTATTCCAAGTAGCGTAACGTGGCAACTCAGTGTGTGCTACTCTGACTTACTTTGTTTCTTCAGAGAGTAAACTTTTGTTCTCTTGCAGATGGGTTGTTTCTATTCCTGTGCCACCTCATTTAACTCTGCCTTTCTTGTTATCTGTATTACTGGTTGTATCTCCTGAACAATTCTCTCCACATTCTCTTTTACAAAATGAAACCTAGAAGCTTAGTCTGGGACTGGCTAAGTCTTCTTTTCTAACCTTGTTTTAATACAGATATTCTCAAATGATGGTTTTGACTTTACATAAACCACTGTTACTCTTCGTAAAACTGATGCATGTGATGTGAAGCATGTGCTTAGTCTGTTGTATAGAGCAATCTGTGTCAAACTGGCCACTTCTGAATATATTTCAGAGCATTACAAGTGCTAATGACCTGAAATGGTTCATATTTTCAACTAACCACAGCTGGGAGATTAGATATAGTCTGACTTCTCCATGCTGTCTTCTCACCTGCTAGAAGCAGCACTTTAGCTGCTGAGGAAATGTGTCTTGAGCTGGGCGAGTGAGAGATGTGGTTGGTTTGTATATTTTCGTGATGTGTTGTACGCCTTTATTTTAGGTGAGCAAAAGCACCAAAGCTACCAGCTGACCAAGCTCTTGAAATACTCAGATGAAACAGTTCCTAAGCAGCATGTAGTCAGGTTAAATAACTGTACTTCAGGGCAGTTTGTGCTTCTCCCTCGCCCCCTGACACTTTTGTTTTAATCTACGTAAATTAAAGTGTTAGAAGGGCCAGTTAAAGCTGCTCTGCCTTCATGTGCCCTTTGAGGTTTTTCCTGAAGTGGGAACAAATGGCTTCTAGGCCTTTGTGCTTACCTGAATGTTGCAGAAGCCTGTAGTGCTACTGCCCTGACTTCAGCTAGTGCAAGTGTCTGGCAGCTCACCTTAACAAGGATGTTAAATGCCAGGCTGATGAACTGGTTGCATTGGGAAGACATTTTTCAAGTATTATGAAGAACTTACTGTACATGGCAGATTGTCTTCATTAGCTTCCACATCAGTCTGTGGAGTGTGCAGTTTTGACTGCCAGCCCTGCCTTCATTTTCAAAATGTTAATGACAATTATGATGATAAATCTCAAATTTGTTTCTAAAAGGACTCTTGTTAGCTCAGTGTTTGTAATTTGAATAATATGCCATGTGAATTGGAATACTGTAGTTTAGGCAGAAAGACTCCTTAGATCTGTGTGGTTTAGAACTCGGACAAAATGAGCTGTTCTGCTTCTAGAAGTGAGTTGCAGGCAAAGAATATGCTTCAAATTAATATTATTGTGGAAAAATACTTAAGTTACATCGACAACTACTGGTTTGTTCTGAATTCAACAATGTTGAATTTAGTGTCACTTTTATAGAATAAATCCATATTAGAATCTCTTATAGATAAGAAATCTGATTATTTGGAAGGCTCTTGGCCAATTTTGTCTTTGGTCTTGATGAGTTTTCAAAACAAATCTCTGGCTGCACTCTTGATGTGACTAAGGCATGAGATATTTTTTTTAACAGTGTCCTAACCAATTGAAGGAAAAGGAACAGAAAGCTGTAATTGTCAGAGCAAGGGCAAATGTTTCAGTTAACGGTTTTAGTCATGAAACAAACTCTTCAGAAATAGATTACTAGTACTAAAATACATTTTTTCGTAAACTTCTCAAGAACTTCCATTCTTTCTCCCTGCCCCTCCCCGCATTGTTTGGAGTTTTTTTAATTGTATTCTTTTAAAGGAGGAAATTTAAAAAGTCGAAAGTAGAAAGCTCAGAGTTTTACTGTTGTATCCTCGAAATAAGTCTAACACAGAATCTGACCAGATTTCTGGTAACAGTGGCCATTCTATATTGTGGTCCCCTTTTGCTTGTTGCCAGAAATGCTTTGATTTTTGTGAAGGGAGCCAAAAATTTTTGCAGCCTTCTCCCTCATTCTTGTTTCGCAGGGATCTTGCAGTTCTTGTTGTGGGATCAAAATACAGGTTTCAGCTTGCCTGCAGTTCCTGTTGCCAGCTGTGCATGGCATGAAAAGTGTGCCTTTTGAGCGTATGATAGACCTGTTTCTTGGCTGATGGTTTATCTGGGAAGGAAGGGAGGTGATGGCAATGGCTTGTCCTTGAAAGTGTGCATAGAATCAAAATAGTTTGGGTTGGAGGAGACTTTTAAAGGTCATGTAGTCCAGCCTCGCCTGGCAATGAACAGGAACACTTTCAACATGAGTGTTTTCAGAGATCACCAGTTAATTAACCTAGACAAAGGGTCCTGAAGAGCTTTGAGGGGATTTTCAGTGTTGCCCTAAAAAATTTTAAAGGGTAAACAGACTTTCACATAAACCTGGGAAAAGCTTTCTCTTTCTTAGCTTCCTCCATGGACTCCTTAAAATTTGTTCACTGACAGCAACAGGTGGAAGGTCACGGACCTTTGCAATGCTGAAAAGGCACAGCAGGAAGGTGATACAAGATCCTTATACAACAATCTCGAATCTGTCTCTAGTATTTTAGGTCTTTACTGAGCCAGTTATCCCTAGTTCAACACGTGTTTGTGTTGTTAATACTCTGCTTATATTCACCAGGCTAAATAAATTTTTAAAAAATTCTGAAAAATTAAACATTTTTTACTTCCCTTAGTTGCAAATGTTAAAGTGTTTTGTATTGCTCTTAACTATAAATGAGAGAGAAAAATCATTGCCACTGTTTTCTGGGTGCAAGATCATGCCTATGAACATGATCCTGTTGGCTCAGTTCTGTAGAACATTTCATCTTGTATTTGAGGAGGAGAACATTATTGTAATTGCTGTAATATTTAGAGTTGTTTACCAGCTCTTTCTCTTCTCCCCACAAAAGAAAAAGCTAGACCCTCTAAGTTGAAGATACAGATTTCTTATCTAGTAAGATTTGAATATGACCTTTAATTTAAGGACTTGCTGGGGAGAATGAGAACTGATACTTCTCTATTCAGTTATTTGCTCCTGTTCCCCCTGAAATGTTTTAGATGTTAGTGCAGTTGGAAAGCAATGATGATGCATGTTTCAAAATGAACATTGATAAAATTAACCTGTGGTATTTATGTTGTCACAGCTCTTTAATGTTGAAAGGTGTTGAGCCCCAAAGTACCTGTGAATTGGAGGTGGATGCAGTAGCTGCTGACATTTTAAATCAACTGGATATTGAAGGTGAAGTGTTAACAACTTTCCTTGTGAAATGGTTTTAGAACAGAAACTATGTTGTCATCTTCTTTTAAAGCTTAGTTTAGTTAAATCACAATCCAAATTTCAGTGTTAGTGAATTGTTGATCTACAAATTTATAAAGTTTTTTAAAAAATTAACTCTGTAAGAAAACATTTTATAAAAATAGCCTGTTATCATAGCCATATAAAGGGGTTTTTGTTAATGAATAACAGGAGGTTTCAGACCTGTAAAGGGGAATAGTAATGGGAATATCAACATCGAGTATACATGTGTATGTACATATACCTGTATATACATACACACATATACATGATGAGAAGACCAGAAGAAGTCAAAGATTAGATTAGAACAGGAGATGTAGAAAATAAATGAAGTTACACCTTAGCTTTTACATGGCAAATACTAGAATAAGGCAAGAATCACAATTTAAAAAATTTAAAAAAGGCTAGAATCACAAAAGAGATGAAGAAAAGTGTCAGAATCTAATTTGGGGAAAGAATGCTTTGTCACATTGACAGACTTCCCTTCATGTATTATTGCCTATTTCAGCCCAGATTGGCAGGAACCCTGGTTTGCAAGCAATATGGGAGGATGAAAAGCAGCGGCGGAGACAGAAATCTGAATCTTCTCAGATTAAGTCACCTGAGTCGCAAGGTAAAAAAAAAATAAATGAAAAAAATTGTGCAACTGTAAAGCCAAACTTTGAATGAGAAACAAGCAGGAGGGTAAAATTTAATTTGGTGTATCAGGTTTGAGGGCTTTTTAGATGTACTGTTTTTTTCACTTCCAAGCTTACTGATTGTCCAGTATGTGTATTCCAGTTTTTTCAGCAAGATTCATAACCTTGTCTGAAAACATCATGATTCAGCTAGATGCAAAACATTCTAGAGAGAACAAATGATAATTACAGTTAAGATTGCATGCTTTGTGATGGAAAACATTTAAATGTTTAAATACTGACGAAATTAAATCTCTCATCTGGAAGGTTTCCATTTTAGTTTATGCAGAAGGGCAATTCCTTTTACTTTCTATGGAATTATAGCTAAGGTGATATTAGATTAAAATTCTGATAGGATAGACAAATCCCTGTGTTTTTATGTAAAATTCATTATGCAGGGAAGATTTTGCTCTGCAAAGTAATTGCATAAGTAACAGGCTATTCTCTGCAGGATCTAGCCCGTGTTTCTTTTAAAATATGAATGATATTTGGCAGATAAGTCAGAGGATTGCAAGAAGGAAAGAGGCAGGTTCCTGACTAAGGCAGACTGCTTTCTGACTGACTTTTTTGCTGTGTTTCTGTGTAATGTTAATCCGGCTGCATAAACCAGACTTTTCAAAACTGTTTGCTGATTTTAATTTTCCTGGATGCTCACCTTGCTGTAATTTCATGATTTGTAAATGCTATTGATACTCACAGTTGCAAATGAGATCAGTGGGAGTATGTGAAGTATTTTAAAGTGCTTAAATACACTTGGAAAATCAGCCCTCAGCTTGGTGCTGAAAATTAGTAGATATTTCAACTTTCATCCGTTTCCTAATAAAATTTTAGCTGCTCTCTGTGTTGAGAGGTCAAAGTGAAACTGAATAACAAATATTTTTCAAATTTTAAAGACCGTGGATTTGTGCCAGCAACAGAAAGTGAAAAATTTTTTCAGAAGAGACTTAAAGAAATTCTCAAGCAAAATGACTTCTCTGTGTAAGTGTTTAGCCATTTGTCATAAAGTATAGTATTCTATGCAAACCTTAAATATGCATTTAAAAATTGCTTTTCTATTAACTAGAACGTTGTCAGGATCATTGGACTACAGTAATGGATCAGAGGAGTTCTCTGCTGAGCTAACACTACATTCTGAGGTCCTTCCTCCTGAAGCCTTTCAGTGTACACCAGCTAATATGGTAGAAGTGCATGATGATAAAAAGATGAACAAAGGTGAGTATTTTTAATCTCATAATTGTTTAGGCATAATGTCATAGTTCGGCTGTTTATACTGTTAGCAGAAAGAAGTTACGATTGTCAGTTATGGAAAAAGAGTTATTCTACTTTTATTTTTGTTATTATTAGAGTAAGCCTTTCTAAAGTTACCACAGCAAATAATGGAAATATACTTGCACAGTAAAATCTGAAGGGCCTTGCTTTCATAATTATTGATGTGTCAGACTCTTTGAAATCTTATGCTTTCTCTTTTTTTTTTAAGACTCCAATAGGGTGCTTACTGATAAAGAAGAGGAAGCACTTATTAATGAAGAAGCAATTTTAAACATTGTGGAGAACAGTCAGAGCTTTCAGCCTTTGTCTCAAAGACTGAGTCAGACTACGGTTTTTAGTGAGTATAAATGGAATGTCTTCCAGGCTATTCTATTGTTCTGCACTCTTTGTTGTGTTCACTTAAGTTACCAGTCATGAAAGAAAGTAAGTAGTTTTCCTCAGGGAGTTTGTCAAGCAGATTGAGACTTCACACACACATACATCCTACCACCACTAAAACACCTTATGTTTTCTAAAAAATGTCACCAGGGCTGCATTTGTAGAGGCTACTGTGTTGTACTGGTTCAGTAAGCCCTGTTCTCTCACCAGGTCAGCTCAATGCAGTCTCTTGTGAGTACTGCTCTTCCTTATGCTCCTACAACTATAGGGCTAAAACTATCAGATTAAAGAAGATTTTGACTGTCTATCCATGGTGCTCTTGCAGTTACTGATTGCATCTTTCTTACAGTTAAGCTAGAGGACATGCCTGTGATCTGTCTTTAGAAGCTCAGCTGTCTGGAGATCCTGGGGGATAGTAGACTGGTAATGAGAGGCAGGTTGCAGCAGAGCATTTCCCAAAATTTGTAGGTACAAAAGAGTGGTGGCAAGAAGCTGGACATTAAAGAAGGGGAGAAAAACCATGACACCAAAAAAAAAGTGAATGACATGAGGGGGAAACAACAATCAAATAACCAAGAAAGAAACTTGTATGGAAAGCTACTTCAGGTAGAAATAGCTCAAATATTCCAGAGGAAATGAAAAGTACATAGTTCATGCTATCTATCCCTCTATGTATGTTCTTAGGTAAACATAACGTATAATTTTAATATGCAGTACATGGTACAGGACAGGGAGGAGCATCTAAAGCCCATAGGCCCCCATGCTTTTGATACCTATAGGATGTGAATATGTGCATGGGCAAGATACAATATGGCAACAGTATATGTCTATGGGTAAAACAAAATAAAACCTTGAAATCTTTTCTTGCTAAGAAGGAAGGGGTTACATTAGGAATATTTTGCGGTCCTGTTTTATTTTGCAAAGAGTAGGTAAGGTTTTGATTATGGAAGTATTATAGGCAAGGATTTGGATTTATTGAGAGAACTATAAGAAGTTATGTGGAAACTAGCAAACCTGAGAGGATGACAAGTGGCTAGAATAATATACAGGGTATGTCTTATGACTATTTGAATTGTTCAACTAAATAGGAGTGTTGAAATGGTATGTTTTTCCCACTGACTAGGGAATCAAATCAAGATATATGACTCTTTATTTCTTTTTTGTCTTTTTTTCCCTCTCCTGTTCTTGTCTTGGGGCTCCTAATTCCTGGTGTCTTCTGTGACCATGAGTAGCACGCTGCATATTTGGGTATCTTTCGTTCTTTCATAGCCTTCACTAGCCTTTCCCTTACTCCTTTGTAGAGCTGTAGTGTCACAGGGACTGCGAACTGCACAGCATCTACTGGTCACTGTGAATTACACAACAAGATTCATATTAATGTGAAGTACAGGTTGTAGTTTAATGATGGACCTCACAAATGGCAAAGGAGCCAAGAAGTGTAATTGAGAGTGGGTTAATTCAGAACACCAGCCAAGGGAGTGGTTTCCACTGTAAAGCATTGTATGGTGTCTTTTGAAGCCTTTGTAAAATATGAAAAGTGCCTTCTTCACTGATGCTGAGGTTTATATAATTCTCAAGATCATTGTAAGTTATATGATACTCCCTGAGGAAGGAAAGTGTAGAGATTGTAGTTCTTCAGCCAGAGGAGAAGAGAGAAGTTGCAAAGATGCAGGTAGACTGGAGATCATAAATTGGTTATGAGCTCAGATGAAAGGTAAGCAGAAAGAGAGAAAAATTTGTGACTTTGAAGGATTTTTAAGAAATAAAAATAAAAAATGAGAAGGCAAGTGCAAGAATGAGTGTAAACTCAGGTCAAATAAAGAAAATAAAAAATAAAATTTAAGAGGAGTGAAATCAGGTAAACTTTCAGTGTTTAGAGAAACCTGGGAAGAGAATAGGTTACAGTGAAAAGGGAGATGAAATTAAGCATTATAGTAAAGGACAGAAGGAGGAAGAACTGATTGCTCAAAATCAGCATCCCTTTTCATGAGATGCAGTGATTGAAAGTCTTCAAGTGATGTAGAGAAAAACACCCAGCGAAGTTACTGAAATGGTGAGAACAAGAGAAGGCAGTGATGCTTCAGAAGCTGGCATTCATACTGAAATTAAAGGGAAGAGTGAAGCTTTACTGAATGTGAGGAGGCTATAGGAGAATGGGGAGAGAGAGAAGTACTTCCACTAAATCTAGTACAATCAGAAGAATAGGGCAGAAATAAAGAAGGTTGTCAAAACTGTAGATAAAGATCTAAAAAAGATAAACCATAAAATCTGAAAAACTAAGATATGAGAAGACCTTTGTTTCCATAGCCTGCATTGCTATTGACAATAACAAACTAGTGGATTTCAAAATGGTGAGAGTTTTTTCTTGTTTATATTTTTGTTTGGGTTTGATTTTTACTGATAGACTATAACTAGTCATTTACAAGTAGAACAAAATATAGATTCTACCTGTATGGGCTTTTTCTGCAGTGGGCAGTAGTGCTGATGAGGCCATGATTGAGCTGTTGGCTGGATTGGAGAATGATGGATATCAGATGGGACATCAAAAAACACACTCTCACCATCGTTCTCTTGGAGGCTGTCGAAATTCTCAGAACAGTGATGATGAAGAAAATGAGCCACAGTGTGAGAAAGAAGAAATGGAACTTAGCTTGTTAATGTCCCAGAGGTGGGACAGTAGCATGGAAGAGCCTGGGCCAAAAAGAAGGTATATATATGATTTTCTTTCCTTAATAGGTTTTTTTTCTGCCAGGTCTTTCCTCCCTCCCACCTTGTTTTCAAGTGTGGTATGAGCCCAGCAAGCAAGGTCTCTGTTGACAACATTGGAAAAATTTGTGCAGTCTTGGAATGGAATGCAATTGTTTAGATGATGCTGTGAATCTTTGGTGTTATATGGAAATAAAGATAGAATGTTTAGGTCTGGCTAGACATAAGCTTCTAGTTTGCTCTTTGAGGAAAAATTGAGTAGGCTTTCTATCCTACGAATCCAAATACAAAAAAAAAACCTTTGGCGGTGACTTCCTGGCAAGGTCACAGCCTGCTTGTAGTATGAATGTTAAGGTGTATCTTGTACATATTTTACTGAAGTGAATACTTAAGAAATATTCATGTAAAGACTGACCAAGAGGCCTAAGAAAAACACCCATTTGTTTCCATGCTCAAAGCTGAAATCAAATCATGAATGTTGCTCACTCTGCTTGAGTGCTAAAGGTCAACAACTTGAATATCTTTAAGGCCAGGATTCTTGGAACACTTTCACAGGTTGTAATGACTTTTTTTACAGTTCCCACTGACAGGCACCAAAAGCAGCTGTATCCAGTTTCTCTTCATCCATGCTTCGGGCAGACCTTTTGATATTTATAATTCTGTTTGAAATACAAGGGACTTCACAGACATAACATTTTGATATTTGGCAGCTTTTTTGATCAGAAATCATAATTATACTATTTTTTGGAGAACCAGAGAGGTATAGAAATAATTCTTTGATTTTTCTGGAGACACACAAAGGTAACAGAATCAGAAGTTAGATCATTAGTCTCCTAGTCCCAGAGGTAATTGATCTCTAAAGCTAATTTTCCTATCTGACCTTTGTTTTTCCCCTCACAGTAGTCAAAGTTGAATTTTCCATCTCAAAATATTCAACATTAATCTTTAGTAGTAGTTTCTGTATAAAACCAGCCTTTATCTTGCAGAATTCATTAGCTCAGGCACAGCTCTATATGGACATGACTGTACAACTTCAGGAGTTAGGTAGGATCCTGAAGCAATAAGTGCTTTTATGCAGTAAAGAATCCTAGTTAAAAACTCAACAGAATTGATGAGCTGTCTCACCAATAACTTGCTCATAGGTGCCTACATCTTAATCCTAGACAGAGAGCACTAGGGAGAATGTGTATACCAGGTGCTTCCACAGGGAGTGAACTTGTGTTCAGAGCGATTACAAGTTCTCTTTCCCTGAGATCTCTGCAGAAGTTGCACTGAGTTCAGACATGAGCATGGCTGTCTTTGCCCCAGCATGATTTTGCTCATGCATAAAGAGCCAGTTTGAGTCTGATGATGGCTCTAACTTGGCTCAGGTTTATCTGTACTAAAGCTCATTCTGCCTATACCATTTCTTTATGCATCCTACCATATCCATACTATCACTTCTCTGTTATTGAATATTCACCAATCTCCCATTATCTCAGAAAATATATTGAGATAATTGTAAGATAATTATTGAGATATATATTGAGGAGTAACCACACCTTGCTGAATTAATTAAATGTCTTGGGTTTGGTTTGTGTTGAAGTGGAGAAAAAAGCCCATCGAGTCCTGGACTGGTTCATGTATGGTGGTATCACATAAGTGTCACAAATTTTCCTGGAATCCAAACTGATGGACTTGCATGCGGAAAAATCCAAGTTGTTACCTGCAGTAGTTGTCTCCTGTCTGATTGAGTTTACTAAAGTTGACAAATATTTACCTGGGGTTATAAATAGCATAATTCAGTTTGGAGGAAACATCTAAACGTATTTATGTAGTCCGGTGCCCTTGTCAAAGCAGCTTTGGATAGATCAGTTGTTCAGGGCTTTGTCTGGTCAAGGTTTGAGTACCTCCCAAGACAGAGATGGAATAGTCTATATGGGCAGCATGTTCTAGTGTTTAGACACCCTTGTAAGGAAGAATGTTTTCTTTATACATAATGTTCCCTGAGGCAGTCCTGTGCTCATTGCCCTTTTCATATCACCATGCACTCTGAATCTGGTGCGTCTTCTGTATGTGCACTCATCAAGTACTTGAGGAGTGCAAAAAGATTTCCTTGTAGTTTTTTTTCCTAAATGCTGTTTGCTTGTAGTCTCTCCTCTGTCATGTGTTCCATTCCCGAGTCACCCTGGTTCTCCTCAGCTGGATTTGCTCTGGTTTGTCAGTGTCTGTCATGTAGTGGGATGCCCAGAACTCAACACAGTACTCCAGATGCAGCCTCACAATTACTGAAATTGGCTACAGTCTGACAGTCACAGCCCAATGGGCTTTCTTTGCTATAAAGGCACACTGCAGTCTCTCAGTTTCAACTAGTTGTCCACCAGGGCTTTTGCATCCTTTTCTGCTGAGCCACTTCCTAGCCTGTCTCCTTGCATGTAGCCATGCATATTTGATCCCATTTGTGGGACATTTCAATATGTCTTTTTGGAAGTCTGTGAGGTTCCAGTCTGCTTATTCCCGAGCCTGTTGAGATCCCTTGGAATAGCAGAAGGTATCTGCTCTCCAGAGTACTGATCTCTCTCCAGTTTTGTGTTAATTGGCATATAGAACTGGATGTCTCTGTACTGCAGTTTTCCATGTTTTGGGAGCATAGAAGAGAGAGAACTAAGCTCGCTTAGGTCAGGGACACTGTATACCTAGCTGTGCTTGTTACTTGACTCTTCCAAGTCACCCTGCAGACCGGAGGTGAAATTATGTAGCTATATTTGAGCCTGTTGTTTCTGAACTAATAAATGCGACTTGATCTAAATTAGCTCAGTGCTGAGCCCATTTGGATGTCTGGGGTGTGATGATTCATATAAATTCGTGCTCTGGTCTAACTCCACTCAGGAAAGAGTTCTGCAAATGTAGACTGTATTTAGGTTATTGTGGATTTTCCTTCCTGTAACTTCAAAAGATTTGTATTTGTATCTTTTAAGGTACTACACAAACTTAAACAAACAACACACAAAAATACCCCAAACCTCAGTTTTGTGATATGTATCAGGAGTTCTCTTGTTTGTATCCACAGAATAGCTTATTTCTATTAAGAATTGTGTCTATATCACATTATTTCTGAAGAAGAATAAATCAAATTTTTAAAGTGCTTCCAGAGTTGTAATATACTGGAGGAGTTCTTTTTCATGGTTTTCTGTGATATTTTTCTTTTCTTCCCCTCCATATAAAGCCATGCCACCTTAAAACATAAAAGATTCATAGAAGCTTTTCTTTATAGAAGTACTTATTTTTTTCTAACCAAATTTATGATTTAAACATGGCAGTGTAGAACAGTTAACTTAGTTAAAAGTGACATAGGTATTAGCAACAGCTGCTTCAGAATGTTCAGTGGGGGATGGAAATAAACATAGTTTTGGTGGTCCTGATTCAGTTAAACCTGCCAAGAGAGTCTTAATTGTTATAATACAGTAAAGATTTCTTGACAAAAAAAACCCACAAAAAAAGTAAACATCTGTTTGATAACAGTTAAACTGAAATAATTTTGCGTAGTTGGTTTAGTCTTCAAATTTCAAGCATTTTAAAGCAATGAAATTAAATCTCAGTAAAATTGAAATAAAATTAAGCCTCTAAATGCCTTCTCTGTATCTTCTTAAGCTGGTGAATCCTGCTGTTTTAAATGGTTGGCTGCCACTGTTGCCTCTTAAAATAGTAACACTGGATAATATTTTTAATTTTTTAGGGAGAAATGTAGCCATGGTTTTGTTTTATTTCCATTTGATCCCCCAAATTACATAACTGTATAGCACCATCCCATTGATTTTCATGTTCCCTGTGGATACTGGTATTTTCTAAGAGAAGTATTATACATCAGTTAGTTACTTCATTCTCCTCTAGGTCAGCTGGCAAAAATGTGCATCGAAGTTCAACAGAAGAGGATTCATCTTCAGAAGAAGAAATGGAGTGGAGTGGTAACAATATGCTCCTAACTAATCTCTCTATACCTCAGTTAGATGGAACTGCAGATGAAAATGGTGGTAAGTAAACAGAAAACCAGATTTGAAAGTTGAGTCACAGTTGGTTTTCATATCAATTTGCTAATTCTCAGAAGTGCTGAACTTTTTCAGTCCTTGTTTCAGTTGGAAGGAAATGTTCTCAACAGGTTGCAGAAACAGGCCCTTAACATCTTCCTTAAAAAACAACAATATTTTAATTTCAATGTCCTGTACGAATTACCAGAATCTGGTTTTCTTACTATATCAATGATCAAAAAAAGGACACTGTTTTATTAGTTTTATGGAAAAAAACCCTTATTGCAAGGGGTATTTTTCTGTTACTATCTGTTATGCAAATATAGTGTTAAAAGTAGTGATGCTTTAGGATTATTTATACTCCTAAGACATCACTGGAAATGGTAAACATATTATTGCATCAATTTAGATGATTCTTTGCTTTCCACGTATTTGCCACACATGCTAAAATATAGTGAGCCTTCATTTGGACCTGTGTTTCATTCAGTGGATTGCATGTTCACATCTTGGGATTGCATACCTTAAAACTAGGCAGTGGCAAAGCTGATGCAGAACAAACTGGCTTTCAAAATCTATTAAAAAATAAATGAATCTGTAGAGATGTCTCTTGCCACCTTTACAACATGCTGTCTTGTGTGATCAAATAGCCTTAGTCCATCGAATGCATAATTTGAGGTTAGGCAAATATATAAATAATATTATTTGTTTCATTACAAAATCTACATGTTTTCATAATATAGTATTCTGTTGAAAAAGTGAGCTGTATGATCTTACTACATAGACAATCACAGCTATTCTTTAATGTTCAATGTTAAAGACATAGTTTGCATTTTCCTTTGCTTTTATAAGTGTAATGGTAGGGTTAATACATGACTCGATGTACTGCTAATATGATTTGGTTTATTTTAGAATATTTTAAGTAAATTAATGTCACATGCAGAAAGTGGTCAGCTTAGAAAGTTTATTACTGTGAATGTCTACACTGATTTCTTATAAGAGGAGATATAGTAAATTCAAAACAGGTCTTAGTCTGGATCTTCTAAATTAGAAAATGCTTATCCATACGTCAATCTGTATCCATAACACCTGACTGACTTACAGGTATTTTTGCATTTTTTTCTACCTGAATAGCCAGGTATCTTCCAAGTATCTGTTGACACTGCCAAACTCCCATGTTCTTAGTTTTCAGTTAATCGCCCTCATTCTTTATGTGGACTTTTACCCTCCAAGAATCATAGGCAGCATCTCTCATTTGTGTTTCACAGCTCATGGACTCTGTGTATGCATTACAAAATGTTATTAGAAACAGGCTGGGATTTCCTTCTGCCTTTCTCACCCAGCAGCAAATAAATTGCTAAGCTGAAGGCAGCATGAGTCTAAGATAGTCCCAAAATCGGTTGAGACTTATGGTAAAGGCCCAAAGGACCCCGTGTCTAGTACATGAGTATGCAGCACATGCTTCTAGGTCATACAGCGTGTTCATAACTGCTCTCCCCCTTCAACATTTCAGCTAAAGCTGTGGACACATGAATAGATTTCTGGGTGCCAGGAGCTCTGTTAGCTGCCTCTTGGCAGTGGAATAAACTCCTCCAATACATACTCTGTTCAACGTGGTTCACACAGTTGTTAAAAAGCAGTTGTTAGTTTGTTACTTACTTACTAACCTCCCTGTCCATACTCACCTGCTAATAAATGTGGTGAAAGTATCGTGGAAAGAGAAGGAAATCATCACAGGTGTCATGTGATGAATCTGCATAGGACAAGTTCCTGCAGCCCCTATGGTCTCAAATTTATGTGGGAATGTAATACCTGGATATTAATTTGGGATCAAACTAACTGGTGCAACCTTCTTGCAGAAGCACCTGAATGGGTGGTGTGTTGCTCTGCTTTATAAAAGTGCAGCAAGCTACCTCTGTTTCATGCTCAGGACAGTTAATACACAGCCCTTGCCATGCTGTAAGATACGACTTTAGCTTTCTGTGCAATGGCTTTTCTGTATGGGGAAAGTCATCTAAATAAGTCGTCTGAGTAAGGTCTTTGTTTCTCAGAGCCAATCAGTATACATCCTTCTCAGAGACAAAGCAGGGTACAACCTTTTTTGGAAATCAGTCTGTTCATATTTAATTATATGAAAGTGATTTTAGACGCTTTTCTCTCAGAAAGTCAGCATGAAGTCTTTGACAACTGTATGCACATCTACCACTTAGGGAATAACTGACAAAATAGCTGAGGCACAAATGTGCTGATGATACGATTTTGATAAAATAACTCATACTCAGGGTCTGTAGCTGTTATGATTGTAAACATAATGTGATTTGCAAGAGTTTTGTTTCTTCTTTGTATGGGAGGGCTTTCAGGAAAATATTACTAAAATGTTTAATGCGTTAGGTTATTTTTTTACAGAAAAACTGGAATAAAACTGCTTGTCTTCCATTTCAGACAATCCTTTGAATAATGAAAGTTCTCGAACTCACTCCTCTGTTATTGCAACAAGCAAAATGTCTGTAAAGACCTCAATCTTTCACAAAGATGCTGCTACGCTAGAACCCCCATCTTCTGCTAAAATCACTTTTCAGTGCAAACACACAAGTGCCCTTTCTAACCATGTTTTGAATAATGAAGATTTCATAGAAGACCTCTCGCAACCAAACACAGAAACCAGACCTGAACTTTCAGTCCATTCTCTTACAAAAGAAAGCACTTACTCAGCAAAGTACCCAACTCCATTCAGCAATAGTACCCATGCAGAAAACTCTCACAAAGAGGGTAACAAGAAAGATACTCTCCCAGTTCCTTCATGTGGAAATAATATTTTTGACTATGAAGATGATATTTCATCAGCGAACAGACCAATACCTAGCAGGAAGTACATTAGCATCAGAAAGGCTGAAAAGGATGTCTCTTTTATGCATGTGGGCCGCCACATTGGTGACAGCATGTTGAATAAAAACTTGTATAACTTTTCTGATCTGAGCCACTCCAAAGGTAAAATGCCCTCTGAAGTAAATGAAAAATCCAGCAGTGCAGGTATAAATAATTTTTTTCCAGCAACAGTTACAGAAAATTGTGAATTAGTGTCTTGTTCAGGAGGCAGTCGAACTGTGGTACATTCACTTGAAAATAACATTGATGAAGGTGGCCTTAGTAAGCTTAAAATTAGGTATGAGGAATTTCAGGAGCATAAGGCGGAAAAGCCAAGCCTCAGTCAACAAGCAGCACATTATATGTTCTTTCCTAGTGTTGTTCTTTCTAATTGTCTCAGTCGACCACAGAAGTTGGCTCCTGTCACATACAAATTACAGCAAGGCAACAAACAGTCCAGGTTGAAACTGAATAAAAAGAAGCATAGTTTTATTAATCATCAGGAGCCTACAGGTGTAAATGATGTTGCATCAGTGAAGGATGGCTGCTATACACAAGGTAATGCTTGTAGTAACATTCCTGATAAGGATAGTGCTTTACTGAGTGACTTAGTTCAAGTTCCTCTGGAGGCTTTTGAAAACAAAATGCCTACAAGTACCGCTAATTATACTGACTGTCAGTTTGCAGATGGATCTCTTGAAACTGAGCAGTCATTTGGACTATGTGGGAATAAATACACACTCCGAACGAAACGGAAGGTGAATTATGAGACTGAAGACAGTGAGTTGAGCTTTGTCGCACACAACGCAAAAATCAATCTACCTCAACCAATAGAAAGTGTTGAAAGTTCAGATGGGTCTCAGAAGTCTCGAAAGCGTAGAAAACTTTCTAAAAAATTGCCACCTGTTATTATTAAGTATATTATCATCAATAGATTTAGAGGGAGAAAAAATATGCTTGTTAAACTGGGGAAAGTAGATTCTAGTGAGGAAAGAGTAGTACTCACAGAGGAAAAGATGAACTTATATAAAAAGCTTGCACCTTTAAAGGACTTTTGGCCAAAAGTTCCTGATTCTCCTGCAACCAAATATCCTATTTATCCACTAACACCAAAGAAAAGTCACAAAAGGAAAGCAAAACATAAGTCAGCCAAGAAAAAAGCTGGAAAACCACAAAAAACAGGTAGTGCAAACATTAAAAGAACTTTAGCTTTCAGAAAAAGGACTCATACAGTTCTTTCTCCTCCTTCACCCTCCTACAGTGCTGAAGCTGAAGACTGTGACTATAACTATAGTGATGTTATGTCTAAGTTAGGTTTTCTTTCTGAGAGAAGCACAAGCCCAGTAAACACATCTCCACCTCGCTGCTGGTCTCCCACTGATCCAAAAGCAGAAGAAATTTTGACCAACCTGGACAGAGAAGCTTTATTTAATAGGGGGCCCAATATGTACAACAGTAAGACTGTTAATACTAGTGTAGGAAAAAATAGTCGAGCGAAAACTCAGGTTAAGAAATGTAAAAAGAAATTTGTTAGCCCCGCTGTATCTACCAAGAAAAAGAAAAAGATTAATCAGGCTGATAGGACACCAGATGATGGGAAGAAAAAACCTAGAACAAAACAAAGACAAAAAACGGCTGAAAAAGTGTCCTCAAGAAAGCGTGTTGTGTTTAAAGATGAAAAAGGAAATAGTCGCTCTACTGCAGAAGGAAAGTTTGTGCTGAAACATCAGGATCTGCCTGAGATTTCTTTCAACTCTGTCAGCTCTCAGACACTTCATAGCCGGAAAGACAGTCCTCTTCCTGGCTATTCAGCAGGCTATCTACCGTCAGCACAGTTCCCTTCAGCAGCTGATGCACAAGGTAATTCATCAGGCTGTTTTCATTCACTGATGGAAATCGATAAGCCTGTGGACACACAGTGTTTGTCTGCTCCACGGGAAGACACTCATTCATCTTTTGCATCTACTCCTGTGGCATCTGGAAGGGAAGTACCCAAAATGAGCTCTCAAAAGCCCAGGACACAGAGTGCTCTTTTCAGAATGAAGGATTCTGCTCTCATTCAAAACATATTTGATCCATCTAATCACTCAACTCACTTAACACAGAATGCATGCATCTCTAAAGAGAAGACTTCTACAAGAGCAGAAGAGATCAAAAGTTTTCAAATCAGGTGTTTACCACCAGCTGGGAAATTAAATGAAACTTGTGACTCCTTGGACACAGCAAAGATGGATCAGTTACATGCCACTAATTACTTGCATTGTAAAGACAGTAATCAACAACAGGTATTTTGTTTACCAGAGGCATCCAAGCATTCTGATCCATGTTCTTCTATCCTTAAGCCATCTGAGGAAAACCCTGGGCCGCTTCAATTGCCTAAGAACTGTTTTGTAACGTCTTTGAAGAGTCCAATGAAACAGTTAAACTGTGATCAAAGCCAGAGAGGATTTATTTTGGATATGTCACATTTTAACCCTGAAACAGTAAAGCAAAGATCTCTGTCTGAAACAACCATGCAACCAAAACCCATCTCCCAGTATAAAAACAGGAATATAGTGGCCCCATCAGCATTTGGTGAAGGACAGTCTAGCCTAGCTGTTTTGAAAGAGTTGCTCCAGAAGAGACAGCAGAAGGCTCAGAATGCAAATGTTATGCAGGAGCCATTGCCGGATAAACCACAGCTGAGCAGGGGTGTAGCCTGCCCTCTTGAACAGAATAAAGCCATCAAAAGGTCACGGCCAGTCACATCATCAAGAAAATCTCGTGCTCCCAGGAGTACAAAACCTAAAGAAAAAACAGCCAAACTTTCAAAAATGGAGTCTTTAAGCCAGCAGATCACTGGTCTCATTGATCACTCTGTATCTGATGATAGCCCCATTTTTTTTTCAGACCCTGGTTTTGAAAGCTGCTACTCACTTGAAGACAGCTTATCTCCAGATCACAATTACAACTTTGATATTAATACTATAGGGCAAAGTGGATTTTGCAGTTTTTATTCTGCAAGCCAGTTTGTCCCAGCAGATCAAAATTTGCCCCAGAAATTCTTGAGTGATGCAGTTCAAGATCTTGGTTCTGGGCAAACAGCAGAAAATGACTTTGTGTGTCATAATGACCAAAAATCTGAGGAAGAGAAGCAACATTCTTCAAGCACAAGTAAATGGATACGGTCTGGTTCCCTGAGCCCTGACCTTTTTGAGAAAACCTCACTAGATAATAATGAGAACCACTGCCATAGTCAATGGAGGAAAAATGTTCATTCTTCTTCTAGATCTAGTTTTATCGATACCTCTTGTACGCAAGAGACTGAGGTCTGTTTAAATGAAAAATTCAAATTGAATAGAAATACAGGAAATAAAGAGAGATATCTTAACCTTTCTCAGCCAACCAGCTCAGACTGGATTCCAAGCCACATTAGAAAAGAAACCACTTTTGAACCCTGTCAACCACTTGATTCCATTAGTACCTCTTTTACATCCACATTGTCTTCACCTGATGGTGAACTTATAGATGCAGCTTCTGAGGATCTAGAATTGCATGTTTCAAGAAACAGTGAGGCATTGACTCCGACTCCAGATAGTTCACCAAGATCAACAAGTTCTCCCTCACAATCAAAGAATGGAAGTTTTACCCCTCGTACTGCTCACATTCTTAAGCCTCTCATGTCCCCTCCCAGTCGTGAAGAAATTATGGCAACTTTGCTGGATCATGATCTCGCAGAAACAGTTTATCAAGAACCATTTTGCAGCAATCCTTCAGATGCTCCAGAAAAGCCAAGGTACTGTGTTAAATGCATTTCTGTCTACATGTGGTTGTGATTATAAAAAATTGAATTTTTTCCTGTAAAAAACTTTATGCTGTAATGGGACACAGATGCATGAAAGATACCATCTGATATACATAAATTTGAAGTTGGAAATTACTGTAATTCCAGTCCAAATACCCATTTTCGTTCATGATACTTTGTTTTTTTATTGCGTGATACTGTTACAGTAAGTGGGAATGTGCCTTCATGGTTTGTAAAATAATGCCCACAGGAACTGCATAGTGAGAAAACTGCTTTTCTATCATCTTGAGGACTGCTTGCAATGCAGTTTAAAGCAAAACAGTAATTCAAATTAGTTTTCTTCACAGGGAGATTGGAGGGCGGCTTCTCACAGTGGAAACTAGACTTCCAAATGACCTCCCTGAGTTTGAGGGGGACTTCTCATTAGAAGGTCTACGACTCTGGAAGACTGCATTTTCAGCAATGACAGAAGGTCCTAGACCAGGATCTCCTCCTCGTTATGGTCACTCTACTGTTAATAAAAAAGAAAATAATAGCCATAAAACTAGTGAAGACAAAAAAATAGTCATAATGCCATGCAAGTGTGCTCCAAGCCAACAGCAAGTTCAAATATGGCTTCATGCCAAAGAAGAGTATGAAAATTTCAAGAAGTTGCCTAAGAATCATCCTGCTGAGCTGTCAAAGTCAGCTGAGAATTTCAGCTCTGCACTATTGTCTGAAGAGAAATCTGTAGAAGTAATAAAAGTAGCTAAAGATTTAAATTTATCTAGCCTGGAAGATGAGAGACCTATTGTGCCTACAAAGAATTCTCCTGCCTCTGTGGCAAAAAATACAAAAATAGAAACCAAGGAAAGCTGTGATAAGTCTATAAGCACTATAGGAACTTCTGTAAATATTGAAAATGACACAGACTGTAATAAAACTTCATGTGAAAGCAAGACACTTACTACTTCAGCACTAGAACATGATAAGGAAGAGGAGGAGGAAGATTATTATGTCAATTACAGTTCACCAGATTCTCCAGTACTTCCTCCTTGGCAGCAGGTAGCTTCTCCAGATCCCAAGCAGTCCAATTTTGAAGACACAGAGTGGAAAAATCAGGATATTATTTTGCTTTCTGGGGAAGGAAATGATGTAGTACCTGTTGGAAGTGCACAAAACTCTCCATCTACCCGAGAGGACATTAGGACATCCTTTGACACATCTCCATGTCCAGTAAATGAAGATCCTAGGAATTCTGAATCCATTTGCCTACACAGTACACCCATTGTGCAGGGAAAAAAACAAGATGGAATACCTGAAGTTCTTGGGTTTACTCCTTTATCTGCAGGTAAGTCCATTAAGTGATTTTAATGATACAAAAAAAATCTGAATGTATTATATTTCTTTTGACATAATAAGAAAAGAGTTAATCTCCTTAATAGATATATATATATATTGCAATCTAGTTTTGGAAAGGAGGCAGCCTGTGCATCGTTGCTAAAGTAACTATTGAATTATTAGAAAGGTCTAGAAGTAGAACACCCATTTGCTTCCTAATGGTCTCTAGTATCAGGACTCTGAAGTGCTGGTTAAAAGCTTAATTTAGAAGTATGTTTTATTTGAGGGATTTTGGAATCTAACCAACTATATTGCTTATATTTTTCCAAACATGATCTCAGTGTAGAGTGTGAATGGCATCGCAGTGTTCAAGGTGATAATCACGTGGGGCTTTGTAACTTATTGGTCTTGTACCATGTGTTCCTAAATGTCCATAAATACCAAATTGTAATAATTGTGCTTTGGAGTTGACAAATTATAAAGTTGTATTTGCTTATAAATATAATGTATGTCATGATGTTAACCAAATGCCTCTGGTTGTTTGTACTGTGTTGTTTAACGCCTAGACAATACTATTGCGGCTAAGTAGTATTGCACTCATGTGTGTTCACAGAACCAAAAGCTCAGAAACTGAGCCACAAGAGGGGAAATAATACTGATGGTCTTCGAAGAGTAATTCTAACCACACAAATGAAGGTAAATTAAGATTTTATGTACAGAGGTATTTTTAGTATGTCGCGCATAACATTTTCATTCCTTCTTCTGTGTTATTTCTTGTCTTTTGCTGTAAAGATCTTGAAAATGGTAGGGTAAAATTGTCATAGAATCAGAGCACACACAAAGTTAGGAAGAAATAATGAGTTTAATTTTGGCGGGGGATTGGATATAAATTGGAGATTCAAAATCCTGTGTTTTGGGATAGTGAGAGACTAATGAAACACTGAAGAGTCACCATGTAAGGATGTTGTTTTGCTCTTTGAATTACAATGTTCTTTTTAGGTTCTATGGTGATTTCCCTTTTCTATATATGTGTGTATATATAAACTCACAGACCAATGTATATTTATGTGTCTCTGTATGTATTAGTTTTCAGACAATATTTAAGCATTTACTGAAAACAATGAGGCCAGTTAATCTTATGCTGGCAGAGTAGAAAGACATTGGATTGCCTAAAATGATCACTCACAAGTCTTTCCTAAACAGTGTTTCTGCTCCCTATGTTGGAAACAGAACAGTGGGTTAGGTGCATTACTTGAGTGATCCAATATTTTTTTTCTTCTCAGTATAGTGGTATTCACCCATTTCAAGTGGGTACTTAATGTACCTTTAATTCAAGGCCTTAAAAAGTGATGAGTGAAACAGAGCATTTTGACAAATTGTTGCTCAAGAGAGAATAGAGAATTTCTGGTTTCTGTGTCCTCAAACTTCCAGGGAAACCAGTATGTGTGGCATTTGGTTTGGGTTTTTTTGGTTGTTTAGGGGTTTTTCTAAGTATTTCAAACTGCCTCTATTCCTAAAAGGCAGAAAGATACACGTTTTTTTTCCACATTGGAAAATAACATGAGAAGATAGTAAAAGCTTTTTTCTTTTTAGTAGTTTGCAGTGTAGCATTTGCATTTTCATTGTTAAATTTATATTTAATATTGCATATAAATTTAGCAGCCTGCGTTTTTTCAATATTTTTCTGTACTTTTTTTTCCCCCTGCCCAATAAGAATCAGTTTGCTGCCCTCGGCGTTCCAAAGAAAGAGACTTCCCAGATTGAAGGACCATCTTTAAATAACACTTACGGTTTTAAAGTCAGTGTGGAAAACCTGCAGGAAGCAAAATCTTTACATGAGGTAATTTATTGTTACGTATCATTGTATAAAATTGCCATTTATCAGGCCATTTGTATAATGGCAGAAATCAAAAATCTTTTTCTTCTTGGTCCCTGCCTGACTTAAAATTAATGTGTGTGATGTCTGCAACTTTGAAGTAGTTGATCTACTAGTTTCACTTGATCTTCATATGCCTTCAATAGTATTGAACTAAATTTCACAGTATTTTGGTTGAGAAGATGGTAAATCTTCCTTTAAAAAATAAAAATAAAGGAAAGACCAGAAGGAAGAAATAATAAGTTTTGTATAAAAACATTACTTGTAAAACTAGTTTACCATAATTTTCATGGATTGTTTCCTTAAGAAATAATGCGTCTGGCATCATTCAGTCAGGCCCTCATAGTATCTCTGCTTCTGGACCTGTTGGCCAGTTTCTACTACATTTAACAAAATGGTGTCTGTCTCAAAGAAAGTCCATATCTATTTGATGTAGGTGAGTATTTGGTCTGGGAAGAGGAATCAGAATTGGTGCTGGAGAAAGGGAAGCAATGTAAATACAATACTGCTGTGTTTGGCTGCTAACTGGCCAACCAGTATGTGTATATGTTCTCCTAGACAGTCACCACATCTATGGCTTGGAATTAACTCTTCACTAATTTACAGATGAGATGGAGAGAATAGTAGTTTTACGTGCTGAGTAGATGGCATAGGAGAAACCCCAAGCAAGTGATCATCTTGCAGGAAATGGAGATAGAGTTTTGATAGTAAAATTTCACTTCAGTGATGGCTGTAGTGATTTAGGATTCAAACCTGGACGAAATCAGGCTGCCCCCAGGGCAGCTTAGATGCACAGCAATATTTATAACTTCTTTCTCATAATCCCTTCAACCTGTCCATTAATCTACATTATCACCTGTATTACACAAGACAACAGAGCTGTTGAAACGGTATTAAATAGTTATTGATAGTATATAGGGATTAGCATTATCTTAATGTAAACCATTCTGAAAAAAGGTGTGGCAATATAGTTCAATAATGCAAGTGAAGGGAAAGTTAGGTATTCTCCATACCTTCCTGTAAATGACCTATTCCTCATGCTCGTTTACGTGTCTGGGGTGAGGGAGGGAAAGGAAAACAAAGACCGAGAATGATTATTTGTTCTTGGTCAGTTCAGGAATGTAATGCAGCTAAATATACAAAACTGTTTGAAAACACTACAGGAATTTATAGTTGTTGAAGATGAACATTATCTGTCTTTTTTTTCCTATTTTATGCTTTTGGTAGAAGAGTACGGTACTCAGAAACACATAGTAAGTTTGCATAACTGAGTATGAAAACATATTTAGTGTTCTTTTTTTTCCCTAAGGTGGTGCTTTTTGCAAAAAAATGTGAGATCCAGAGATAGTTAGTTAATCACTTCTGTTAATTTTCAGATGTGACCTCTTATTTACAATGTAATATGACCATATAAATGTCTGCACTGTCTTAATTTTAACTTTGTCTTAATAATCTCCTCTTAATTTTTTCAGGAAACCTCCAAAAACAAACTAACTTACTGTGTTTATTTGTTGGTAGGTCCAACACCTTACCCTCATCAGTATGGAGTTACATGCTCGAACAAGACGAGATTTGGAACCAGACCCAGAGTTTGATCCGATCTGTGCTTTATTCTATTGCATCTCATCAGACACAGCACTGCCAAATACTGATAAAAAAGAAATCACTGGTGCTATAGTGATTGATAGAGACAGGACACCCTCAAGCCAAGGTTCTTATTTCTTTTTTCTTAATATATTTTACAAAAATGCTATTTCATAGTAATCGAACAGTAGCAAGCAAAATGTAATCGAGTACCTGTATTACTGTGCTTCTCATTTAATTTTGTCTTGTTGAATGGCCATATTAAATACAGAGTTTTCCTGCTTATATCTTCCAAAGAACTATTGCATGGGCTGTAAACCACAAATGACCAACGCATGTGCAAAGTATCTGTGTTTGCGTTCTTGTGGACAAGCTCCTGCAGTGTTCTAAAAGTGTAAAGAGGAAAACCTGCCTTTAGTTTCCTACTCAAGTTGCTGGAAGCTATGAGTAGAAAATGTTAAAAGCAAGACAGTATGTTTTATATTTTACTTAAGGGTTATTTTTGTGGTTTTATCTGATCCTTTTAGGATCTAAACAGGGGCCCTTATTCTATTGTACCTTTTTGGCTTTGTTTAGACCAGTGATACTCAACCTGTGGCTCTAGAGCCGGATGTGGCTCTTCATGGCCCTACAGGCGGCTCTCGCAATGTAGGCATCTGATCGGCGCTCCACTCTATCAGGCAGCGCGGGGAGCACTGAGCAAATGGACCAGCAGTGTGGGAGTCGCTGAAGTTCCCCCTCCCATAGGGGGAAAGAAAAGGAGCTGCTGGGATCCCCCCACAGGTAAGAGTAGAGATCACCTCCCACCCAGCAGCTGTGGGGCAGAATGGGGAAAAACTTGCCCTTTTGCCCCTTCCACCCCTCCACCCCGCTCCTTCCTAGCAGCCAGAAGGGATTGAAGACAGAATGCTGCTGGGAGAGAGGATGCTGATGTGTCATATCGTGATGTATCAATGTGTGGGGATGTTAAGGCAGCATCATCACACATTGAAGTGTCATGATGGAAAAAAAAAATCACACTGTTGATACTTGATTTTTATGATGCTCTGCAACTCCATTTTATAAAGAAGTGGCTCTCCAGCTGTTAAAGGTTGAGTACCACTGGTTTAGGCTAGTAAAAAAACCAAACAAACAAAAAACTTCCCCAACGTAGTCCTCTTTCTTTCAGGGTTTCTTCGGCATTTTAAATGTGTATTAAACCACAAAATACTGTCTAAAATTTTAAGCATGGACAAAAACCTACCAAAAATAAATTTAGCATTAAGGCAACATCTTCTTCTTTTACCAGTTTATTTTTCAAAGTATTGTAGATAGTATATCATGTTAAGTTCTTACTATTCTTAATGAATTTTATTCTGGTATTATATGCTTGTTACTATCTTTAAAAAATTTATCTCCATTACCTTACTGAAATTTTTTCACAGTATAACCACTGTGGCTCACTAGGTGTGTGCCACTGATAATTTATCCAGAAAAAGCTCTTTGTAAAGAGGTCTGATGATATTTTGAAAAAATTAAGGTTCTGATCTGCTTTTGTTAGTGAAATAAAATTATGCGTTTAAATGTTATTGTGACATTCGTTTCTTTAATGGGTGTGTGTTGTCAATACTTTCTTGGTTTGAACTTTTTGAGGTCCCTGTGGAGTGACTTGCCTTTGAAATACACCTTTTTTTCCTGTTTTTGTGTTACAGTACTCATTTTAACATTTTTTTCTGAAAGCACTTTTTTTTAATTCTCGAAATCTTATGAATGTGTCAAAGTAGAATGTCTTTTAAAAACTCCAGTTTTTAAACTCCACAGTATTGCCTTAATAGTGATCTTACTGTGTTGTATAGAGAAAAGACAGAGTATGTGTTGCATATTATTCATTTTTTTTTAATATGGAAGGCAAATGCTGAGTTCCTGCAGGCATACAAATGTAGATATTATTCAGACATTGTCAGTGTAGATACTCTTAATGTCACTATGTGAGCAGTTGCTCATGTTTTTCCATTTCTATTACTAACTTAGCAGTGTGCTGAAAAAGAACTATACTATGCTATTTAGCATTTCGATTCTGTAAGGCTTTTTGCAAAGCACCCTCAAAGCTAGCAGTTAAAATCGATGTTTTTCATGTGCTGTGATCTGTTGTATAGTCCTTTAATATTTCTTATTAAAAGTAATTTTCTACTAGCTGGACTCTTGTACGTGTAAAATGGTGACATTTCTCTTGAATCATTTATATATGAGAATCTGTGCAAGATTACTACTATGGTAAAATTTTACTAAGTGAAAAGAACAGATTTTTCCACCCAAGAGGAACAAAGCAAGTCCATGGAATTAATCGTGTTAATTATTAGTGGTAAAGATTAAAAAGGTTTACATTCCATACTTTGTTTCAGTTATATGTTTTATTTTAGAGTGGTATTGTTGACTGAAGTAATGGAATTCCTTCTAAATTGTAATGGGTTTTTTTACTTTTATTTTCTAGGGAGCAGAGACCAAGCCCCCTTGCTCACAAGATCTGGAGTTACAGGACTAGAAGTCAGTTACGCTACTGATGAAAGAACTCTTTTCCAGGAAGTAGTGAATATTGTAAAAAGGTAGCATATCTGTACGTTCTGCTTTTATTTTTCAGGCTTGGAACAGCAGATTTAGTTCCTCCAACCCTTGTCAGTCTTTCAAATACTGATTTTTTTGTTGTTGTTTCCCTCAAAGGCTTATTTCTAGAGTGGACAACCATGGTGGTCTTTCAAATAAAAATACTTTTTGCTTTTCCTTTTCTCTGACAGCAAGAACATTGAGATCCTCTTAAGCAGCTGAGTTTACAGTCTTGAAACTAATCAGCCATATAAGTAATCTTCTTTAAAATACAACTTTTCCTGTTAACCCAGAATTCATTACGCATCCGTCTCTGAAAGTCTCAGAATAGTAGTTATTAACAGTGCTGAGAGCTATAGGAAACCCCTCAGACAAGAAGAGTTTTCTAGGAATTCATAGACAAGACAGAAAAAACCCTGCATGATACTGAAACTGCTGTGGACAGTTTAAACTATTAGTTGAAAAAAGCAGTTTCCCTCGTTAGTTTTGTCTTCTCTGAATGGAAATCCCTGCTCTGTCAGACTTGGAAAAGTGCTGGTTTTCCCCATCTCCACCAAGGCTGGGAAGCCTGTTTGGGAGCCCTCTTGGCTGGTGAGTAGGAGGAACCACAGACGTCTCTCCAGACCCTACTGACAGAGGTGCAAAGCTGTAAAATTGCAAGGAAAAATAAACAGATTTAAACTATGAGTCACTCTGCTGGAATAGAGGCACAAGGAAAAAAAAAACACTAGGCAGAGTACATTTGCAATTCTTTCTCTCTCCAACCAGAAAACCTCTGATGAGAAAGACTTTGACCAACCCCATGAAGCCAGAATACAAAAAGAGTTGCTGAATGCAACCAGCACAGGGTGGGTCCTGACAGAGCAGCAGATCCCTGTTCAGAGAAGACAAAATTCAGGTAAGGAACATAATTTTATTTTTCTCTTTCTGGGAAATCTAGTGCTCCATCAAACTTAGGATAATTACTGAGAATGAGAAACTGCCGATAAAGGAAGAATTCTCCACCAGTTGTGTGGAAGCTGGGAGAACTCAGCAGTTAAAATATGTATTTATAATTGAAGAACAGAAATCATCTGTATCTGTACATATTGAAGGCATTACAGAATGAAAAAAACATGCAATTTTGGTGTACTTCAAGATGGAATGTACCAATCAGCAGGTTGCTGACTGAGAAGTCTCTGCATGTGCTAGCATGCGTTTTGGCTGCAACAACTTTATCATCAAAGACTGTTAGTTAACTTGAATTCCTGGAAGATGAAAGGTTTGATCTGTTGATGAAAAGACAGACTGCTGTCATCATCTTAGTCTACTTCCCTCCCTCTTCTATCAAATAATACCTCAGGTATCAGACTTCTGATGAACCCTCAGCAAAGACAGTTTTGAAACTTCTACCACATCTACAGTTTGCTGTTCTTTTCCATCCCTTTATTTTCTGTAGCCTGGGCAAAAAAGAGTAAGAAATTTTGTTGGAGTAAATGTTTTGTATTTCTTAAGCACAAATCAGATGTCTAAGCCCAGAATAGCTTCAACTGAAGGAGAAAATATTGTAAAACTATGTGATTAAAAAGTAGTGGACTATAAAAGTCTTCCTTGATGAGAAAAATGAACAAGGAAACAGCTTTACTAAAAATCAGTAATTATTTTTCAAACAATCTGCTGTTGCTCCTCTTAGTGTTATTTTTTCCAGCACAATCTAGGGACTCTGGTTGTTCTGATAGGTGCCTTTAATAGTAGGTCTGACAGATTTGAGAAGGAAAATTCTGGTGATGTTTAAGAAACATTACCACTTCAACTTCATAGAGCAAAACTCAAAATCACCTCAGTTTTTCAGTTGAGGGTCATATCAGTATCTCATATACTGATAGATGCTTTAGGCTAGACTATAATAGGTTCTTGTGACCATGTCCAGCATGACTGCAGCTTGCTTTTGGTTTGTGTTCTTGGCCTCTTTGGTTGTTGGAGGGAGTGATAGAAGATTGAAATTCCAATTTCCTGGCATAATGAATGACAGAGTATCTCTTCAATCTTGATTGTCAGTATCAGGAACAGACTTTATCAACTTGTTGGAGCACTGAACAGAGAGTACCTGAGCTGCAGAAGAAATCGTCTTATGTAGTTCAGTTGAAGAATTCTTGTTCCCATTTCTAGTCATTCTCTTAGTAGTCATCCTAATTCTTTGTCTTACTTCATATATGTGAAATTGTGCAACATGCTTATTTTTTTTCAAGTTCCAGCCTTCTACTTCTGTGCTTAGGCCTTTTGGTTTCTTTCTGTCCTGGTTATTGAAAATAAAAAATAGGTTCGTTCTGTCACTTCTTGTCAATAGATGTAAACTCTGGAAGAGCACAATAGAGAATTCTTCACCATTGTTTCCAGCACACAGATGAGGGAAAGGTGATTCTTGGAAAATTTATAACTTTCTGCAACACTCTTAGCTCATCAGTCTCTTTTTTGACTAGGCTTTTGTAATTGGAGTGTGCTTTCCAAATCTAACTTTTTATAGCGGAGTTAAGTTACTCTGTGTTAACTGAAGATGAGTATTGCTCCAGAAAGTTCGCTGGAATTGATGAGCTGAAGTTGGATTCAGTTAATATTTTCACTGTGAAGCTGTTCAGTGTGTGCTAGATTTGAATGGCCACAGTAAGATTAATGTGTTTCCACCTAAACATCCATAAAGTAAATGCCAGGTTAAATGTTCTTCTGTGAAATTAGTAGGTGCTGTCTCTGATTAACTCTGAGCCACTGGCAAACAGAATTACCATCCTGAGGTCTACAGCCTGGAAGAAGACCTGGTTGTTTCTCTTGTGTTGTGATCTGTGATTTCATATATACTGAAAACCAGATTTGTCCAAATACTGAGAGGAATGAGCACCTTTATTTCTAGGAGATTATTACTGAGAATGATTCATCTGTGAAATGGGAGTACTTACAAGTGTGAGTACTAAAGTCTATGCAGAGATAACTTTAATTCTAAAAAGTATTGGAATACTGAGGTTGAGGTTTGAGAGTCAGGAAACAGAAAGGAAGAGCTACAGAAGTGAGTTTGGAGGAGGCAGGGAAGGATAAACAACATGTATTTGCAACAAAGAAAAGCATTGTTAAGTTGGTACTTGGTACCCTGACAACTGTCTTAGAGTTTGAGAGGAATCGACACCTATGTAGGTCCAAATTTCCTTTCTCTGGGGTAAGCTGTCCTCTAGCTGTAAACAAAAAAAACCAAAACATTTCTCCTCAAAACTGGCAAAAAGCAGCTGAGAAACAACTTCTTTCCCATCTTGTGCAGCCACCAGGGATGATCTACAAACACAGACATCCAAGATGCAGGCTTTTTGGTTGACTAAGGGGACTTTTTTTCCTTGAAATGGAGCCTGTACCTATATTGCCATCCTAAAGGATTGCCAGGCTGCCTGAACAGCTTCCTTGAACAGACCCCCTCTTTATCATTATCATAAGGTGTTAACTGCTCTGAACTATGAGAAAAATTGGAAGCATCTGTCTGCTTGAGAAAGTAAGAGAACCATCTCTGTGAACCCAAATGCAGGAAAAAGAGTGAAAACATTTACATAGCTCCATAAATTAGTCAGTACAGAACACAAGAAAACTGACTGAGGAGGAGGAGGAGGTGTAAGGGAATGCTACGAGAATGTTTGTCTTGGAGATTTAAAACATGCAGGAGAACTAAAAATATCCAAGCCTGATGGAGCAGTGGATTCCCATGAAAGAGAAATTAAAAGTCTGAGCCTCTCCTACACTTTTAAGGCAAATTGTGCTGTTCTTTAAGTGCAGATACTACCAGATAGAAAAGGTCTGTCCTACAGGCACGAGAGAAGCAAAATTTGAGGAATTACAGTAGCAGTGCACAGTCCCCGTCTCTGGAACATGCACAGGATATGGAAACAGGACAGGCTTGAAAAAAAGAGTAGTAGATTCACTGCTGTGTGAGACTTACCAGACACTTTGTCTCGGTAGTTGAGTAGTTTTTGATAAAATTACAAAATCAAAATATAATGTACGATTTTACTCAAAAGATTTTGGTGATAATATTTGCATATTAATTAACTCAATGTTTAACACTTAAATATTTTATAATGTTTTTCTTGTAAGGTATAATGCTCATGATTTTTTTTTTTGTTTGAATACGCTGCATGATATTTCTTCTTCTGTAAATGCTCTAGCAGCATTTTGTTTCTAAAATGGAGATGTGTTAATCTAACCTTCTTTTTCCAGGCCAGTGTCATCTTCTGTGGCATTTTCCTGTAGAGATGTTTAATGTCCTGTATCAACTTTATGGATTTTTATTGTCTAAGGCAAACTGGAAAAATATTTTTAGAGATTTCAATTATATAATTGAGTCACCAAATATTCTGTTGCTATGCACAATTACTGCTTTTGTCTGTATCATAGGTCTGACCTAATTTTTTCCCCCCTTTTTTCTCTTAATCATAGCTGGAAGAAAATAGCAGTCAGGAAAACCAGACACTTAATAGAAAGGAAGGTGTAACTGAGAGCTTTAGTGTTCATTCATGAAACTGTCAAATGAGAAAGAGGAGGAGATGTCATAACAGCATATACTACTTAGCTGGAAAGGAAAATAATTGCATTTCTTCTCTCCACAGCATGTATGAGTTGAATGTTAATGCTGTTACGTTTAAATGCTGCTTTTCATCTTTACAGAGAGACTGGCAGCAGCATGCAAAGCAGTACCAGTGCTCATCCTTTTAATAAAAGAGCACTATGTTAGTGGGCACACCTCTGATTCCTGTCGTGTTAGTCCTAGCCAGCAGCTTTCAAGTATCAATATTACAATTTACTAGTTTCTTGCAGGTGTAACAGCTGGTCTCATTACAATGTCTCTTAATGAAACAGCCGAAACTGATGATGAAGACCAACTGCATATACTGTACAAATTGTGAGAAGGGAGCATGAGGTATATAAAACTTGTCCTCTTAGCTCACAGCCTGTCGTCTTTGTGGTACATCAAAAGGGGAGAGAGAAAGAGAGAGAGAAAAGACAGACTTCAGCTAAGCTCACACCAGCTAAACTTTGGGTCTACCTGTTCATTTTCCCATTTGGAATAATGTGATCTTTTAGCTCCAGACATCTCTTCTCTACTAGGAAAAAGAATACCACAGGAGGGCTTGACAAATAACACACTGGTTCATTTGTACATCTGGTACATGAGATTGGGCTGCAAGAGGGCACATTTCCGCTGCACAAACTGAGATGGAGTTGATAGCAAGGAAATTAGAAACAAAAAACAACAGTCTCTTTTTGGGTGCAAGAAGTTTGATAGGTCTGTTAAATGTGTTGCACCAGGTAACCTTGTGCATACTGTAGCACAGGAGTTTGGTGTTCTAAGTGTTGTTCAGTAGAAAGGAGCTCTTCAATTTAATCTTACTTTGTTTTTTTCCTTCAGAGATAATTCAGCAATATACTTGTGAATGTATACAGATGCACAAATGAAATACAGATATAGATACAGAGATATATGTAACTTATGCAATATCTGAGCAACTCAGGTGCCAGTAGTATGTTTATTGGGTTTCATGCTTTTATGAGGATACCACTCGGATCCAGGCTTTATGCATGGACAAAGTGACATTAAGGGACTGTGTTTACAGGGCACTTACAGTAAGATTTGATTTCCCCATTTACTATCTACTCTACCTTGATTTTCCATGTAGATAGCTTGGTCTGAGTCGTCTGACTGAGATATCTACACTTCATTGTCTGTGTATAACTAGCTACCCTCATCACCATGAAAGTTAAATGGAAAGAACAGGATCTCATTGTGCAAGAGATGGCTAAAATATAAAAAACAGTTCACCCAAAGAGGCCTTTTTTGTTCAATGACAATAAAGAAACCAGTTTAGAAAACTTGAGATGACAAAATGAATTAAAACAAGACCCTCCCCTAAATGAATGTGCAGTGAGTGTATAGTTGGGATAGAAAAGCATAGTAAATAATGTGCTGTAAAGTGATAGCCTGTGACTCAGCAATCCCTAATGGCCTGTACAAGCAAGACTGAGTTCAAAACTAGCACACTGCTTTTTTTTTGAAATGTTTTGAATGATAAGCTTTCCAGTCTACATGTGTTAAAATATGTGATATTTAAGTTAGATGCAATTTATTTATATAAGACAATGCATGTGTCTGAAAACACTGTAAACTAAAGTGCTTTTATGTCTTGTCCTGTAAAACATCTTCCCATCTGAAGGATACTAGAGAAACAGTTGTTGAGATTATATGCAAATGGATTACAGAGGTCGTTTTGTTCATTAGGTTAAAGGAGAATAGAGCAATTACCTCCAGAATGGATGAAATTTATTCACTTGCAATACAAATAGGGCTACGTGCAGTAGTAATATAATAGTCCTCTAAAATTTTGTTATGTAGGAAGTGAGAAAGGTAGTGCACTGCTTGGGCAAGTTAAAATCCAAAGCAACTGTCCTTCTTCACAGGTGGTAGCTGCTAATTTAGTTAGGGCAACTTGCTGCTTCCAAGCAGTATGCTTGTTTCTGTTCAGAACAGGCTTGAAAGAGCAAGCAAATTTCTGGCATAATTCATGAGCTTCTCATTCACATTTGCATCTATTATGGAATCCATCTGCATAATGCCTTACACTGCATAAAATCTATAAATATTTTCCATTTTGAGTTATGTGAAACCAGTTTTCAAAGATGAACCTAAAGGACTACTTTCCTCATTTTAAATAATCTGTAGTGTTTTGCAATATGCTACAACTAGGATAGTTTAGTTGCAAGAATTAATTTGAAAATGCGTTAATTTTTGTAATGTTTATTCTATGCCCGTGTAAGCCATTACATAATTCCTTTTTATTTCAAAGCTGAGATGGAGCTGTTCATAATTTTGGAACGTTGTGTGGCAATCACTGTATGTTGTGCAGAGCAGCAAGTGGTCATAACTCTTTTTGATGCTGATTCTGCTGCTGGAATGAACTGCAGGCTAGCTTCAGTCATTTGTCCATAAATTGTTCCAAGGAGCTTTGGGTTTGTACCATTAGTAGAATAGGCTTCCAAAACGAGCAAATTTACTGCATCCACTCCTGATGATAATTTCTTCTTTCCAAAACCAAAGAATCATTCTTTTGACATGAGCAGCAGATAGCAAAGTGCTAGTTCTTTTACTTTCACTAGAATGCTAGAAATCAAAAACTTACTTTAGAATCCTCTGCTTTCAGCAAAAATTGTATCAAAACAAATCCCTGACAAGTAGAAGTAAGTGATAAAGGGGATTTTTTGCAACTTTTTCTGGCCAGTGCTAAAGCCCAAACTGTAATAAAGTGATAGCCATGCTGACTAAGAAACTTGAAATAGTTTTCACAGAAAGTTAGTGTCCATGGCAGAAGTGTGGAGAAGCTCTTTTCTGCAGCTATTCTCAGAATAATTAGTAACTTCAAAGTGAGGTGTCATCTGCCTTTGACTGGGACACACAAGCAAGGAAAACACTTCCTGATAAAGTTTGAAACTTCATTTGTAATGACTGTGGTACAACTACTAACTCAGTGTTTGGGGAAAGGGTGTTCTCCTATATTCAACACAATGTTGGCATTTTTTTATGCCGAAAATTACAGAGATCCTGTTAATGAGTCAAGGCCCTTGTCTGCTTCTCTCAAACTGTGTTTCAATTTAGACAGCTCTCTCATTCAACTGCAAATTGCAACTCCCAGTAAAGAGTCAGCATTTAGGACCATAAGTGCCCTCTGATTACTATAAGCTACACACCAGTATGCGTGACACATTGTGGTTTGGAAAACATTCAAGTTAACCCAGTGGCAAATTCTGTTCCCTAGGCATGACTGTATTTCATTGCACATCTGTTTTGTGCCAGTAGTAAGGTTTCAGTTTATGCTAGATATATCCTGATTCCATCAGTAAAACCTGATGAGACCTCGATTTTGTTCTTTATTTCTAAAGACTGAAATAAAAGAAGTATGTTAAAAAAAAATCCAGTGAAAATATTCCTTCTAAATATCTTTGCAGTTGAATGTTACTGAAAATCCTAAAAGATTGTTTGTTTTAAATAGTCTCCTAGTCCAGACGCCACTTTCATAGAAACCTGTTGTGACTGCATCTTTTTTTAACTCAACATGATATGAATAAAATCCTGTTTATACTCTGTTGATGGAAATACTTTCTTAAATAATATGAACCTCACTTTTCTTTTTCCCCCACCTCTCTAGATATGACCCAGACATTTTGTTAGGCTATGAAGTCCAGATGCATTCCTGGGGTTATCTCTTACAGAGAGCTGCTGCACTAAATGTTGATTTATGCCAGATGATCTCTCGTGTGCCAGGTAAGTTACCCTACAGGGCTTCAGTTCACATCCAGTTGAAGCGAGATGAAATCTATGAACAATTTAAAAAATAAATGTGGAGTATTTCTTCAGATGGACCTCTTTTTTTTATTCTTGCTCATGTGCTGTTACAGTATAATCACACACACACCTCCCCCAAAAAAGTTGAAATACAAATGAGATTCCAGTGTTTTCTGTATTTTCAAATTCCTTGGGTATTCCATTTCTGGGTGTGTCCTGTATTCATGAACCTGAACTCATTTTCTGTAGCTGTGTGTGAAGTTTTCAGTTCTTGGAGGTGTTTCTGCTACCAACCCTTCTCTTGCTTCTCCTTGGCTTCAGTCATTCCAAGTACATACCATAATCATCATCTGTGGTTTCTCTGGCTGGGATACAAGGATACAAAAATGCTCCTGAGGAGCAGTTGTCCTGGCCAGCACCTCTGTAATAAAATCCTTGCTTCCAATAGCCATTCTTGTCCTGTGGGCAAATTTTATTGGGCCCAAGTGCTGACGCTTTCCTCTAATATTTGGCAGAAAGTCTGCTTGGATTTTTTTCTTGAAAACCTAGAGGAAGTTACCCATGGGAATGGTAAGCCTAGTGTATATACTTAGCTGATCAGTAGAAGCTGTCATTCTGAAGAATGTGGTTAGTGAACAGCTATATAAATGTGCTGTTGCACTTGAGAAGAGTCAAAATGACTGTAAAATTACAAACTGTCTCAAAAATTTGTTGTTACTCTTTGCCATCATACCAATTGATCTGGATGAGGGAGGTTTTAAAAATCAAAACAATTGAAAATACGCTTTTTTCAAGGCTCTTGCCAAAGATCTGCGCAGAAACTAAATAGCCATGAAATAAGAAGTGCTTTGCTGTGATTGTTCTATTAAAAACTTGAGCCTATTGCTTTGTAATGGTTCAAAAGCACATGTTAGAAATTATGGAGCAAAGAGAATATGAAGCAGTGAATGTAAATGTGAAAAATGTAAAAATCTATAGCATGCTTGCTCAAATACTGCAGTTGTAGTTTCCTCATAACCTTCCCCCCTCCAAGTGGATATAGGAGAACTGGTAATCAGAAGGATGATCCAAATGTATCCAGTAATTTAGGAGGTTGGGATTCCAAAAGAGACAAAACTGTGTAGGAAAGGTAAAAGCCTATGAAATCTTGAGGGACATAAAGGACAATATGGATTGTTTTTTCATGGTCTTTTCCAATGCAAGAACCAGAAATCAAGTGAAGCTAGGAAATGGCAGCTACAGAATAGAAGTTGATTGCTCATCCCTGTGTTGTTGAATTGTTGAGTTCCTTGTCACAAGATTGTAGAATGCTTGAAGTGTATGTTGCTTTAAGAGGAGATAAATTATTGGAAGAAAAATCCATCTGGATCTATGATGCACATGAAAATACTGTCTGGCCCACAAAGCTGCAAATAGTTAGAAGGTAGGAAAGTTCAGAGAGAGTATCAGTAACTGCTTCACCCATCTTGAAGCATCTGCCTTTGAGTACATGGTAGAACATGATACTGGGCTAGTTGAGTCTTTGGGCATGCCCACCTTAGGAATAGCGTCTTTTATGTCCTATGTGCCTGGCCAGGAGAACATAATGTTTTAGAAGCACTACTTTCACACTCTCCTTCCTTCAGGTTTGACTATTTGTGCACTTTTTTAGGCTTTTGATGCCTGTGATATGTGTAGAAAAGATCTGAGTTTTAGAGTCAATTCAGGGACAAGAAAACGTAAAAAAAAAAAAAAGTGTATCTTCAGTTGAAAGTTGCTTGCAGTTGAACTTTGGTGAATTTTTAAATACTTAATATATGAAAACAGGAACACATGATGGTTTAGATATGAATTGGCTCACAAGTTTCATTCTGTAGCACAAAGTTCTCAAATTTGTTCTTCAGGAATAATAACTGATTGCATGAACCTTGTTTTGCAATTCCCCTGATGATTCAAGTTGAGATGATACACTGGTTGCAATAGTGATGCCACTAAGTACAGTCTTCAGAGGTATTGAAGTATGTTCAGAAAAAATTTTTGGCCTGTTACACTTCAGGATTTGCAATGTCTTTGGTAAGGGGAGTGGTAAGTGTTGTAGTCAAAGGTTCTTTAACCTCCAAAGATCACAAAGGTTTACTGCTTTACTGCTGAAGTACAGCTGAACAGTCTCTTCAGTTTGGGACAAGTAACTAGTGTGTCTGTTGTTGTTCTCAAAGGCTGAGTCAAAGCTCTTGTCTTGCAGGACAGCTCTGTCTGCACTGTGGTTGATGCAGGATCAACAGTTAGATCAGCAAAGCTCTTAGTAGTACCCATCTTCCTGACATAAACTCTTACTCAAGTTACTGGTATCGGGAGACACATCAATGAGTCCTCAAAGAAGGGGGACTGTATGGTTCTTAATGATGATGTCATTACAGTCAGGCTTCCTTCCCTACAACTGTGAAGTCCCACACAACGTGAGTTCAGTTCTAGTCAAGGAAAGCAGGATTGTAGCCCTTAACATTTCTGAACATGAAGTTCGAGTGGGCATGCAGGGCATAGACATGATCTTCATAGCACTGGTGTTCATGGTGCAGATGTTCACGTTCCAGCTGGTACATGCATGCTCAGAAGTGGTATTCATAACACTTAAAATGTTTCTAAGAGCTGGTGTTATTGTAAGGTAATTAATTATTCTTTTTTGACAGAATTGCAGGAGAAAGATAAGAATATGTTCACGCTGATGAGCTCTTCCCAAAAATGTCATGCTATAAGTGTGGATTTGCATACGTGATCATATACGTACAAGTTGTTGTGTTCTCTGTTGCTTTGTGGCCTCCTTGTCCACAGTTTTGACCCCAACTATGTTCCTCTTGCTTTTCCAACCCCTATGCTTCATATTTCCCTCCCTTCTTCACATGCTGTATTTTCAGAACAGGAAGTGCTCCTTCAAGCAGTATGCTACTCTTTCCTCCTTTTGCAATAAAGATGGAAGGTACTTTGCCTTCCCTTTTCTGTGATTTCAACTTAACATAAAGAAAGCTGGACTTCTCTCTGTTTTGCTTTATTGGCTGAGTCTGGTGCTGCTTCTGCCATTTACGAGTGAACTATTCGTAAGTCATTAGAACACATCAGAACAGAAGTGAGTACTGTGCCTGTGCATAGTGGCATTTTTTTGTGTGTGCACTGTGGTCTCCTGTTTCCTCCTTTGCATCACGGCTCAGAGTTAGGGAGTGGATAACAGAGGATAAGAGGAGACTTCTTTTTATTTCACCTCATGCGCTTAAAAGATAGGGAGACTGTCCAGTTCTGCTTCTTAACAACACAGTTTCCAAAGAGGCTTATGTTGTTCTGGTGATGTACTCCCCACACCAGTTGTAGTGTTTTTGGAATTTAGCAGTGCTCATCTCTTGTGGAGTCTGTTTCATCAGGGCAGTGAGTCTGCTTGTGACCACAGTATACTTTGTTACCTGTCTTCACCAGCAAGACATGAAGCAAACTTGAGAAATACAGGGAATCTCCTCAACAAGTCAAAAGAGAAGTAGGAGACACTGCTGAAAGTAGAACTAACCGATAGTTTCTGCTTCCAATTAAAAAAAAAAAAAAATTGAGGAGGGGAAATTTTAAGTTCCTCACTTTCAGAGGAGATCCAGCATGTGGAAGTGAAGAAAAGCAGAAGAAAAAAATGTTGCTGGTTGTGGAGCATTTTTTCCATCCAAACATGAAAAGAGAAATTGCTGTTTTGCTCCTTAAACATCTGAAACAATAAGGAGGTTAAAAAAAATAGAATGCGTTTTGGTGAAGCGTATGAAAGGTCTGCTAAATTTCGTCAAGACTGATTTATTGATAGGGTCAGTAAATGGCAAATAACTTTTCTTAACCATATTTAATTGATAGGTACACATTTGAAAGATTAACATATGAAATGAAGTCTGTATTACATTGTTTTTTAGCAGTTCTGCAGAATTTCATGCAATTTTTACTTCTGTCTTCAAGGATAAACATGCTTCTTGGCTGTCTGAGGAACTTAATTGCTCAATTCAGATCATTATTGCAAAGCATTGTGTATCCACACTTCTGCACACTCTGTCCAAAATGTTCTGCTTTTTATTGGCAAGGTGCTGTACAGGCATACCTCATAAATGAGTGATGGCAGAATATAAAACAACCAACAGTTGAAAAATTGGTATAGATTTAGAATTGTGGGAAAATTGCCTCAAAGTGTTTCTTTTCCATTAAATTAATAAGAAAAAATAAGATTGGAGGATCAAATAATACAGTGTGTTTTCATATTGAATTTAAATTGTGTGGTACAGTTTGAAAAGCATCTATATGAACTCTGGAAAGAATACCAAAACTGTAGAATTGTGCTAACTGAAAAAAAAAAAAAAAGAGGTGATTTCAAGAAATGTACCCCAAAAAGACTGTCTTCTCTTGTGTTCTAGTATTCCAAAGCATGACAAAAATCAAGGATGGCAAAAGACAATATATGTCTGTATTTTAGTCACTGCTGTCTCACTGAAAGATCCAGAGTGCTGCATTTGTTCCTTCCTCTTTCCTTCTCTCTCTGTGCTGTGCATAACTCATGTCTACCTGCTCCCACTGTGGTGGGTTTGCCTTTACTGTATGAAAAGCACTGAGTTTTCTCTCCCGTGACCTAGTTCTGACTGTGTAAGGTCGTTGCAAGTGAAACCTTGAGTTATAAATCTTTCTGGCAGAAATCACTTTTTTTAATTATTTTTTTTTTATGTTGTGCACTAATGTGTGTTACTCCCAAGTGACACTGAGCATTGCTTAACCAATACATTCACTATAGAGAATATATTGCCTTGGACACCATTTCAGTGAAACCAAAGTAAGAGTTGTCTGCAGAGGAATGTGCAAGAGCAGAAAAACGTGGGGGAGTTTTATTTAGATATCATGTAAATGATTGGCAAATAAATAATCCTGTGCAATCAGTAACAGTCTTTATGAATTCTTATTTTTCTAGAAAGCTCAAACTGGAAGAGAGGTAGCTTGAGCTGGTCTTGACTGTCTTATAGCTTCTCTAAATATTTGTTTTTTAATGTCTTTAGATGAAAAGAAAGACAACAGATTTGCAACTGAACTGGATGAATATGGATCAGATACAATGAGTGAAATAAATATTGTTGGGCGAATTATGTTGAATATTTGGAGAATGATGAGAAATGAGGTAAAGTTTTTTAAAGTTTAATGTTCTGACTTAATAGGTTTTTTAATTATTGTAGACTTTGTTGAAAGTTTCATGTAACTTGTGTAACTTTAATTTTTTTCTTCATATACCCTTTTGAATAGAGTAGTTGGCTGTTTTGTGAGAATGGATTTTGCACATTGCTACAAGTTAAAGTACTGAATCAGTAATGTTTCTTAATTATATATTCCTTTTCCCTTCCTTGTGGGCTTTGAGAACAACTTGCCTGTTTTAAGAATTTGAATGTGTCTAGTATGGTGCTTTTACTAAATTAAAGACATGAACTTCTTTTAATCTGTCAAATTTGCTCTTTTTTTTTTCTTTTTTGGTGGTTCCTTTTAGGACCTTACATTTAATACTCAAGTGGTTGAGTCTTTACAAATCTTGTTCTGACCCAGTTCAGACCTGATCTTTACAAACTTAATAAATGCTTCATTCTTTTCAGTTGATGAGGGATACTCTTTCCTGACTTGTAAATAGTTTGTGACTTCTAAGTACAAATACTTACCTTTTTAACAAAATATTAATAAAAAGTTGATATATTTAATTGTTAATGTTTTTTGATTATGAAAGCCATCATGCATCTTAACACATCCACTGTGTTTTTCTAGGTGAATCTAACAAATTACACCTTTGAAAATGTGGGCTTTCATGTTCTTCATCATCGTTTTCCTTTATTTACTTTCCGAGTTTTATCTGATTGGTTTGATAATAAGGCAGACGTCTACAGGTAATGATCTATTAACCCATTTTGTTTGTTTTTAAGACCAGGTTCTTAACATTGGATAGGTATAAGCTAAAGTCAGTATAGGAGGAAATAATCAATTTAGTTCAGGCACTAGAACAGTGTATATGCAGCAACATCAGCTTATTTACTTGGCTGTTCTATTGTATAGTTATACCCTCAATATTTCAACTAGACATCTTCATTTACAGTTTCAACATATCTGAATAGGTGTACTATTTTGGAGTTCTGTAATGTCTTTTATTTTTTATATGTTATGTATCAGAAAGGCTTTTAATGAACTGTCAGGCTTTTGTTTCACTTCACAGTGCATGTCAACCAAGCTAGGCTTAAAAGCAGTACAAAACTGTGCAACATGCTAAGACAGTAGTTATAGCTGCTTGAAAATACCTTTATATGACATATGTCACATTGGGCTTCAGTTTTTTCGTGAGTGAGTTGGTATTGTGTGATATGAACAGTTCATAAGACTGGGTACTGATCTGCACATTGTTTGTGATGTCCATATAATTTCTGTAAAAGTTGAATACCTTTTAACTAGGTAGAAACTTGGTTTGTACTGAAATTCTAAATTTATGTTCAGCTGAGATAGGCATTCTTAACCCAAAAGAATGTTTCACAAAAGGCCACTCTGTTAAAAAAAAACATGTAAACACATGAAGAGAAACTCTGTTTTGGTAATCCTTTAGGTCAGTAAGGAAGACAAAATATCATATATATCATTGAGAGATGCCTTAACAGTAGTTTGTTGTAACACATTCCATGTGTATCTTTAGAATATGTAAGTGTATATTTATGTATGCCACATTTTTGAAAAAGACCTGTGAAAATGTCCTAGAGGAAATTTTCTTTGCTGGTTTGTGGCAAGTTATCATAAAAATACATTTTTCTTAGTAGAAGGAGCAGCACTCTCCTGATTGTTTATAATGAGATGTTCACTTTCACAGATGGAAAATGGTTGATCATTATGTTAGCCGGGTCCGTGGGAATCTCCTGTTGTTAGACAAACTGGATTTGATTGACAGAACAAGCGAAATGGCGAGACTGTTTGGCATTCAGTTCTTACATGTATTAACAAGAGGCTCCCAGGTAAGACTTAGTTTTCCTCATACTTCACAAAAGCAAAACAGGTTTTCCAAAATGTTTTAGTTCTTCAGTATCTTTTCAGTCCATATATGTGTTTTCACAGGGTCACAGAAGACTGTTGACATGAAAGTGAAACATAAAGAATACCATTCAATCCATTATTGCTGCTTTTAAGATGCCTCGTCTCAGAGTTTCAAAGTAGCTGTTAAAAATAGAGTTCCCCAAATGCAATCATGCTGGTGAATCTTTTCTTACTCGCTTCAAGGAGCTCTAAGCTTTTGCTTTGAGTTGGTATTGTTCACACTTAGATGAGTCTGCAAATGAATGCTTTCTAAAACATAAATATAATTGAGCATGTTTTAGAAAGATGAGATATTTTCTTCCAAGGCAGACAAAGCTGCATCGAGTATGTTCTATGTGACATTTCCTGTGAAGCAGACCTCTGGGTGAGATGTGACAATGAGGCAAGAAGGACTCTGGCTTTATTAAGGGCATGTCATGCAAGATGTGTGCAGTGCTGTTATTTTGATACTAGCATGAGAGGGAAGGAAAGCTGGACAGAGTAAGAGCTACTCTTTATTTGAGACCCCAGCAGTCTCCAGTAATACCAGAGGCTTTCCTTGCCCCAGTTCTGAGTGACTAGACTAAGTTGACTGTTACCATGGCTTCACATGAGACCTGAGCAGCACCTGAAATGAGTCATCTGCTCTTTCATATGTTACAGCTTTTCTGTTGTCCTCTTCTTTCCTACCATACTTCTTCTCCTATGATCTTTCTGCTGTCTGAAAAACATACAGCTGAGATGGCCAAACCTGATTTTTTTTGACAAAAAGACAACTGAAAAACTAATGTCCTAAGCAGACAGCATTGTCATAAGCCACTAAGATATGGGAGTGTCTGAAGCTGCAGTTTCCTTAACTAATTAAAAAACTTTTGCCACCTTTTTTCCTTTCACTGCAGTTGTTTGTGTCATTTCTTGACCCAGTGTAGGGTCTTGCTGGTAATGGCCCTCTGTGGGGGAGTGGGAAGCAGGCAGGCAGGCACCAGCAGCAGAGCCATAGTGGTGTTCAGTAGGTATTTGCTAGTTTAGCTCCCTAATTAGCCATATTATCAGAACAAGGGAACAAGGGAAGAGAAATGCACAGCTAGGGACAGGGAGTGAGGGACTGGCATACTGCCAACGTCGATATGCTTAAACTGTCACGATTGCGGCCCACAAAGACTGTTCTGCCTGTCGTTTTCTCAGATGTCTGTGAGTGGGAGTGAGCAACAGAAGCATGCTGCATTTTCTATCCTGACTGTTCTTTTCTCTTCCCTTCTGTGCATGTATGTTCTGTCTCCATTGAAACTTTCTAGGTCAAAAAAATGGCAGTTGCAACAATTCCCAGTCACCTCAGAAATAATTATTTCACTTAGAAGAATTATCGCTTCCTTTTATGAAGATATTCCTTTTGTCCTTAGCTGAAAAAGATTTTAAAATGGAATAGTAATAAGAACAGATTGCAGATATTTCAAGTTACTTCTCCATGTTTGCATTTCTCACTATGTTTTACAATAACTTTTATTTTTTTTTATTTATTGAATGAAGCTATCTTGAATATTCCATAGTAGACTAAACAAATCTAACAAGAGAGGGTCATAGGCCTTACAGATCATTAGTCAGGTGATTGAAGAACTGGCTGATTTTTGAAATTGGACAGTTATAAACTCTTCAGAAGGGAGAGGCAGGGAAGGAGAGGTGGTGGGCTATCCCTGTGTGCTAGGGAGTGTTTTGATTGTCTAGACCTTAATGATATTGAGTGTTTGCTGGTAAGAATCAGGGGGAAGGCCAAGAGGGCAGATGTCTTGAAGGGAGTGTGTTATACATCACCCAAACAGAATGAAGAAGCAGATGAAATATTCTGTACATAGCTGGGAGAAGTCTCATGATTTCTAGGGGTTTTTTACCATGGTAGACTTCAACTTAACCAGGTAGCTGTTGGGAATACAGTGCAACAAAGAGGAAACAGTCGAGGTTCCTGGTGTGTATGGAGTAGAACTTTCTGACACAGCTGGTAAGTGAGCCACCTAGGGAAGGTCAGACCTGTGGTTTGTGAACAAAGGACAGGTAGATGATGTGATGGCCATCTTGGGCACAACAGTCATGAAATGATGGAGTTTTCAGTTGTTGGAGAAGTAAGAAGGGGGATCAGAACAACTGCCACCTTGCGCTTCCAGAGGGCGAACTTCAGTCCTGTTTAGGAGACTGGTTGAGACAGTCCCTCAGGAGACAGTCCTGAGGGGAAAGGAGCCTAGGAAGGCTGGATATTCAAGAAAATCCTTAAGGCACAGGAACAGGCTGTTCCCATGTCCTGAAAGACAAACCAATGAAGGAGAAGAGCCAGCCTGGATGAACAAAGAGCTTTGGCTGGAACGCAGAGGAAAGAATGTTTCACCTTCAGAAAAACGGGCAGGCAGCTTGAGAGGACTGCAAGGATATTGTGAGGTTATGCAGGAAGAAAATTTGAAGGGCCAAAGTACAACTAGAACTTAATCTGGCTACTGCCATAAAAGACAGCAAAATATGTTTTTACAAATACATCAACAACAAAAAGAAGGTTAAAGAGAATCTCCATCCTTCATTGGATGTGAAATATAGTGACAAAGGATGAGGAAAAGGCTGAGGTACTTAATGCCTTCTTCGCCTCAGTCTTTAGCAGGAATACCAGTTGCTGTCTGGGTACCCAGACCCCTGAGCTGGAAGACAGGGACAGGGAGCAGAATGAAGCCCCCAGAATTCAGGACAAAATCATTGATGACCTGCTACACCACTTAGACACACACATGTCTGTGGGGCCACATGGGATCCCATCTAAGGATACTGAGGAAACTGGTGGAAAAGCTCACCAAGCCCTTTTCAATCCTTTATCAACAGTTCTGTTGAACTGGGGAAGTCCCAGTTAACTGGTGATTGGCAAACGTGATGCCCATCTACAAGAAGGGCTAGAAGGAGGATCTGAGGAACTACAGAGCTGTCTACCTGACCTCAGTTCCGTGGAAGGTCATGAAGCAGACCATATTGAGTGCTGTCAACACAGCATGTGCACGGAAACCAGGGGATCAGGCCCAACCAGCATGGGTTTAGGAAAGGCTTGACCAACCTGATCTCCTCTTATGACAGGATGACCTGCTTAATGGATGAGGGAAAGGCAGTGGATTGCTGTCTGCCTGGACTTCGGTAAAGCCTTTGACTCTGTGTCCCATGAGATTCTCCAAGAGAAACTGCAAAAGCCTGGCTGGATGGCTGGGCCCAGAGAATGGTGGTGAATGGTGCCACATCCAGCTGGTGGCTGGTCATCAGTGGAGTTCCCCAGAGTTCAGTGTTGGGGCCAGCCCTGTTTAATGTCTTCATCAGTGAACTGGATGAGGGGATCGAGTGTACCCTCAGTCAGTTCACAGATCACCCCAAGAAGGGTGGGAGCATTGATCTGCTTGAGAGTAGGAAGGCTCTACAGAAGGATCTGGATAGGCTGGATCAGTGGGCCAAGGCCAGTTGTATGAGGGTCCTGCCCTTGGCTCCCAACAATCCCAGGCAGTGCTACAGGCTGGGGGAAGAGTGACTGGAAAACTGCCCAGAGGAAAAGGACCTGAGGGTGCTGTTCTGTAGTGGCTGAACATAAGCCAGCAGTGTGCCCAGGTGGCCAAGGAGGCCAGTGGTATCCTGGCTTATATTGGCAACAGTGTGGCCAGCAGTACTAGGGAAGTGATTGTTCCCCTGTACTCAACAGTGCTGAGGCCACACCTTGAGTGCTGTGTTCAGTTCTGGGCCCCTCAGTACAAGAAAGACAATGAGGTGCTATGGAAAATGGTCATCGACTGCATGTTACACTCTTGTTTTCTTCAGTGATGTGAAGTCTAACAAAAACACAGTTTAGGAAATGCTCATTCACTGGCTGTAGCATGACCATCCATATATATTGTTGCAGCCTGTTGGATGCTTATTTTTTCCAGGGATAAATATTAAAAGTACTTGATTTTCTATGATTAGGGCTAAATGAAGAGGAAACATGGAAAAGTTCCACTATATTTAATAGAAAATACAGAACCATAGAATGCTTAGGGTTGGAAGGGACCTTAAAGATCATCTGGTGATGTAAAATTTCATTAAAATGTACATTAAAATCTATTTATTTTGGAAAACGAGTTTTCTGTACTTTACATTCAGGAAATGTAAGTTGTGCATTTGCACTGTCTTAATGCACATGTCTTTGCTCTGCATTTTTGAAAGCATAATGATTATCTCCAAACTGTTTTACAGTATCGTGTGGAGTCTGTGATGCTGCGCATTGCGAAGCCAATGAATTACATTGCTGTGACACCCAGTGTCCAGCAGCGAGCTCAAATGAAAGCCCCACAGTGTGTTCCCTTAATAATGGAGCCGGAATCCCGCTTCTACAGCAACGCTGTTCTTGTCTTAGATTTCCAGTCGTTATATCCTTCCATTGTGATAGCGTACAACTACTGTTTTTCAACCTGCTTGGGGCATGTTGAAAACTTGGGAAAGTAAGTTCTTCTTTTCTCACAGACTTTGACTCCATAGAGACTTCAATGTCTTGTCTAAGATACTGAGAAGCTTTGGTTGTTATTGGAAACAATAGGCATGTTTGAACAGTATCTTCTGTTACACAATAGAGATGATAATAGAGATTATAAAAATATGCCATGTGGGTGTGTGCATGCACACAGGTATACATGTGCATATCAATACGTATTTTTAATTACATATAGAATTAGACTTAAAAAAACCACCAAACAACTATGTTCATGTATGTATGTACACCTCTTTCGTTATTGTGGTGATGTTGGTTTTTGATATTGCCTCAGAGTAAGTTACTGTAAATCCACTATCTGTCTTCCAAACTGGACTAGTATTATTCCTTAATAAATTATGGTAGTCCTTTTAACAGTTGTAGTTCGCTCAGGTTGTAACTATTCAAAATTAAAAGATACAATGAGTTATTCTGTGTGGCATCTTTTATTGAGCTTAACAGTTATTCTCTTAATTGGAAAAAGTGTCATTGCTCTTTATAATTACCTCTGTAAAACAGTATTTTGAAGAATGGGAAGATGTATGTGATAATTGCTAGGTGTCACCATCAGGACTTCAAGTTTCTGATTTGAAATTTTGAATTTGTAGGAAGAACACACATGAAATGGGGTACTTGGTAAACACACATGGTTTCCATGGTGGGGTTATTACAGTATGACTACGTGCCTCCACTAACTCAGCATTTGGAAATAATTCATTAACACAGAACAGACTAGATAAATTATGCATGCATTGGAATTTAGCCATTTATTAGTACTTTTTCGTAGAGCTTTTTGCATGTGGCTAAGAAATTTGAAATGATTTTACGCTTGTTTATACCTGAGTTTATTCTGTCATTGCTGGCACTATCAGCAGTTCAATGTGAGCTGATGCTTTTGCTTTAGTCTGTAAATGAATGAATTGTCTTCATATTTATATTTTCTCTTTATTAGATATGATGCATTCAAATTTGGATGTACATCTCTGAGAGTACCTCCTGACTTACTTTACCAGATTAGACACGATATCACAGTGTCACCCAGTGGAGTAGCTTTTGTCAAGGTAATGATATTAGTGCTCTGTGACAGGCATTTTCTCTTCCTGTTGGCTGACTAGCTTAAGATCAAATTGATATTGTAGTTTATATTTTGCTGCATTAAGAGCAGGCAGAAAGGGAAAGTTCAATCTCTGATTTCCCAATGTACTTGTCACAGTGTTGAACTTCTGGCAGTTCAGAATGTGAAATGTCATCTGTGTGCTTTCCTTTATACTGAAGGCTTATTTCATCTATAATTAAACTGTATTTTACTTGTGCAGTTTGAGGATCAAACAATAATTATCTGTGTATAGCACTTCATTTTTCTCCTGCCTGTATAGCAGAATGCTTTCCTAGAGAAAGTGCCATGGTTTGGGAGATGAAACTCCCTGACTATTGTTCCATTGTTCTCATTTTGTGTCCTGCTGGCTGATTTGTGATACAGCCTGGAGTTCTTACAAAGAGTTAGCCAATCACAGCATACATGTGTTTAATGGAAAATGAGTAAAGAATATTTGCAGAATTTTTAAAATATAATATTCCTTCAGCATTTAGTATTTTGAGTATTAACAGTTAAATATTGAAGTTCTGTTTTAGACTGATAAAAACAAAGAACTAAAAGCCATTTATTCTGCCCTTAAGAGCTTTGCCTGTGTTCTAGGTTCCTTGTAATATTTGTGGGAAAAGCCAAACTGTTGGTGGCTAGGGCATCTTACTGATTTTTTTGTCTTCCTAACAGAGGTGTTAACCAGCAGTTCTGGGGTTTGATTTTACTCTTAACTGTTTAGGTTGGGCTTTTAAACATAATTTTTTCCTTTGTTCCCATAATGGCAGCCTTCAGTAAGAAAGGGTGTGCTGCCAAGGATGCTGGAAGAAATCTTGAAGACTAGGATAATGGTCAAACAGTCAATGAAGGCTTATAAGCATGACAAAGCTGTGACTCGAATGCTTGAAGCTCGTCAGCTGGGTCTTAAATATATTGCGAATTTTACATTTGGTTATACTGCTGCTAATTTTTCTGGAAGAATGCCATGCACTGAGGTAAGGGTTACAAATAAAAATCCTTTAAAAAGATGGGAAGGACACTAGTCAGATAACATAGTATTATTATTTGAAGCATACTTAAACTAAATACCTTTCAAAAAGTTGTTTTTATTTGTGGTACTGCAAGTGAACAACTTAGGATTTGTTTGTGATCTTTGGAAAAAAAAGTCTCATTTTATTTCTTCCCATAGAAGAGCATTTGGAGTTGACATTTCTGTAGAAGAGTCTCCAAGGGTAGATTGGATGACAGTTCTAGAAGTGGAAATAAAATAACATTGTAGCTGATTTATAGTTTTCATAGAAATCAGCACAATCCAAAAACTAGAGAAAATGATCCTAAGCAGTCTTGTCTTGCTCCTTACAGTTTTAATATGTCTATAAAGAAGTTTAAACCAAATTTTTCTTTGTTTTAATCCTTAATATTTTTTGGTCATTATTCCTTTAATTCTTGTTATTTTGGGATAATTTAAGCAACATTTTTATTTATTATATGCATTTAAACCATGAACTAAAATATATTGTCTCAATATAGTAATTTTCATAAACAGATCAGGCACAGGTTAGGTTGTGTTTACCAAAAACTGGTACTTGGTTTAACAGTAGAGTAAAAATTTTCAATCTGTCTTTAACTTTGCAGATTGGAGATAGCATTGTCCATAAAGCCAGAGAAACGTTGGAGCGTGCCATTAAACTGGTGAATGATACAAAAAAATGGGGTGCTCACGTTGTGTATGGTGATACAGACAGGTAATTAATGATCTGCTTCTTACCATGGTTTAAAATCAGAGTAGTTCTTCGTAGATAGATTTTTCCTTTGTCTCAACAATGCAAATTTATGATGCTGAAAAGACTGTGTGGACCCTCTTTGGATGTTGCTTACTGTGTTGCAAAGTAAATAATACCCACTTTCCTCAAGTTTCTTTTAGCACTTTGAAGGTTTTCTTTCTTTTGAAAATTATGTAGAACAGAAAGCGCAGAGAGAAAGAATATGTTTTCAGTTGCAAATTAATATAAATCTAATTTACTGAATTATTTTTGTGCCCATTTCTGATGCCATTTTTATTTTGGAAAATAGGGTGTTTATAACATAGTAGGCATTGCACCTTGAGGAAGGCACTATTTTAAGCGTCAAAAGTGGATACAATTCAGAAGCAGCCACTAGAGCATGAAAAGATATTATTAGTCTGCCTGAAATACATCATATAAACATCTCCCCTTTCTCAGTTAGCCTTTCATCTAAATAATAGCCATGCTCCAGGCATATCCATCTCTGTTCTACACTTGGGTAATTTTTCAGTCATTGGGAAACAAAGCTTGTCTGGCTGTCCTTCCTTTATAACTAGTGAATCCAGTGGTGAATTTTAGCCTGATTTGATGGAAGACTTGAAATTTCAAAGATACTGAATTCACAGTAGTTTTATAAAAAAATTTTGGAGAAAGGAAGTAAAATCCTATTGCTGTTTGTCAGGCCTTTGGTACTCCTCGTTTCATACTGAATACTGAAATTTCTCAGATTTTTGGCTTTTCTAGCTGAAAAGGGGAATACAATCGATAACAAAATTCCTGCCTTGCTACCAGGAAACTATACTTATAATTTTCCAGGAACCATTTGGAAGAGATTTGCACTTATTTCCTGTGTCTGATTTCTTGTAGCATGTTTGTACTTTTGAAAGGAGCCACAAAGGAGCAGTCTTTTAAGATTGGTCACGAAATTGCTGAAGCTGTAACAGCAACAAACCCCAAACCTGTTAAACTGAAGTTTGAAAAGGTAAAAGTATTTTCTTTGCTTCAAGTGTGTTAAATGAAAACACTGTTATTAAAAAAAAAAAAAAAGTAAGATAAAAGATTTTTCTGGATCCTACTGTAGCATAAAGATACACAGCAATCCTGTGCTGTGCTATTTCTGCAGGCATATATTGCAAGCTCCTTAGTGCCTCAGGGAGCTCCTTAATGCCTCAGAGGAGCACTGCAGTATGAACAACAGAAGGAAATACTCCTCCTTTCACATCACCATGCATGGTGACCTGTTGCACTGGCAGCATCAGGCAGTTTGAAATTCCTGTCTCATCAGTTTTTGGAAATGTCTCCCTCAGTTTAGTATTACCCGTTTCCTCTTACAACAAGGTAACCCACACGGTTGATCAAGGGAAGCCAGTTGATACAAACTTTTTTTGATTCAATAAAGGTTTTGATACTGTCTCTCACAGGATTCTTGTGGACAAAGTGTCCAGCACAGAGCTGGATAAACACCTCATGTGGTGGCTGAGCAATTGACTCACGGATTGAGCACAGAGGGTAATAGTGAATGGGGTAACATCAGGCTGGTGACCTGTCCCTAGTGGGGTTCCACAGGGCTCCATCCTGGGCCCTGTGACCTTGAACATCTTCATAAATGACTTGGATGCAGGACTGCAAGGGATACTGAGCAAGTTTGCAGATGACACAAAACTGGGAGGAGCTCTTGACTCCCTCAAAGGCAGAGAGACCTTGATAAATTAGAGGACTTGGCAATCACCAACCATATGAAGCTCAACAAGGCGTAGTGCTGGATTCTGCACCTGGGATGGGGCAACCCTGGATGTATTGACAGACTGGGGAATGAGATGCTGGAAAGCAGTGCCATGGAACAGGACCTAGAGGTCCTGGTCAATGGCAAGTTGAATGTGAGTCAGCAGTGCCCTGGCAGCCAGGACGGCCAACCATGTCCTGGGGGCATCAGGCACAGCATCGCCAGCCGGTCGAGGGAGGGGATTGTCCCGCTCTGCTCTGCACTGGGGTGGCCTCACCTTGAAAATTGTGTGCAGTTTTGGGCACCACAATATAAGAAGGATACTAAGCTATTACAGAGTGTCAGAAGGAGGGCCACACAGATGGTGAAGGGCCTTGAGGGGAAGATGTATGAGGAGCAGCTGAGAGCACTTGGTGTGTTTAGCCCTGGAGAAGAGGAGACTGAGGGGAGACCTCATTGCAGTTACAACTTCCTCGTGAGGGTAAGAGGAGGGGCAGGCACTGATCTCTTCTCTGTGGTGACCAGTGACAGGATCCAAGGAAATGGCCTGGAGTTGTTTCAGGAGAGCTTTAGGTTGTATATTAAAAAAAGTTCTTCCCCCAGAGGGTGTTTGGGCACTGGAACAGGCTCCTGAGGGCAGTAGTCACAGCACCAAGCCTGACAGAGTTCAAGAAGCATTTGGATGATACTCTGGGGCACATGATGTGAATCTTGGGGCTGGTGCTGTGCAGGACTACGGGATGAACTTGATCCGTGAGGGTCCCTTCCAACTCAGCATATTCTGTGATTCTTACATACATACCTACCTTCAAACCAATGCATGCGACTTAGTAGAGAAAGTGTTTGCCATCCCCGATGCTAAAGCTTTAATTACAAGCCTGATATTTATTCTTCAGTCAGCCTTAACACACTTCAGGATATATCCATGTAGTGCATACATGTACCTATAAAATGAAAAATTATAAAAATCCGTTCAGTAGGCTTCTGGAAGAAATATTTAGTAACAAGTCTTTTCTGGAAGAGCAGGGCAATGTGTTACTGATTTTACTGAAAGTTTATCAGTGTAAAGTCATTAGCAAGGTGTTCCAGTGAGATAACGTTAGTTCTAGTGATCTGGGTATTAACAAAGTACATACCTGACTCAACAAGTTCAATCAGAATTTGTAAGCAAATTGCCAGTTTTCTTGAAAAGTACAGTAGAAAAATATTAACAAGGAAAGTCAGGATACCTATGGAAGGCACAGCAGCTTTTGCTCCCTGACTGATGTACAGGGACCCTTTCCACTTTGAGGCAATTCTGTCATCAAGCTGAAGGAATAATTGGCCAGAAAATAAATCACTGGCTGCAAGGTTACACTTGAGAAGATATCAGAGTGCTTCATTTAAAGTGCCCTTCTTCACCTGTGGGTCAGAACGTTGATTCCTCTTTCTAGAGTAGCTTCCTATAACAGCAACAGAAAAATGCCTCAAAGCTGGAACATCTGTTCAGGAAGATAGGACACCTGTGTGCAGGATCCTCTTCAGGCTAAGGCAATCTAAACTTACTGCTCCTTCCTTTAGGAGAGGCAGGAAGATGTGGTGTTATCCTAGTAACACTGTGAAGAAATTATTCTCCATTCTTTCATTTAAAACTGCTCAAGGAATACTTGCACAGTCATGAATGAAATAAAAGGTTGGATAAAACAAACAAAAGAGACCATGACCCTAAAAATCCATTCATAAGAAAACTATTCTCCAAGCATAGGCATTAAAAAAGCATACTTTCCCCAAATGGGATACCAGCTGATTTTTGGCACTGCCTAATTAGATAAAGTTAATAACAGAAGGTTCTAAGCCACTACTTTTGCTGGGAACATTTTCTTCTCTAATGTTGAAAATGAAGTTGTCTTACTGGAGTTATATTAGAAATTATGACAAGTGCAATCCAGAAAAATAAGGGTACTTGCAACAATGTGTGTCACTTTTCATCTGAGCTTCAGCGAGATGAAATACTAAAGTGATTTAAGAATCGAACTCCACAGAATCCCAACTTCCTCAGCCGTCCTTTAACAGTGCTTTGATCTTGTTTTTCAGTTTTAATGATTTAAAAAAACAAAAAAAAAAAACACAACAAAAACAAAGCAAAGAATTCCTTGGGAAACCCTCTATGTTCAAAGCCACCTTATATTCTCAACACATGCTAAATTCGGCTTATCTTCTTTCTAAACATGCCAGGTCTACTTGCCATGCGTCCTGCAAACTAAAAAGAGGTACGTGGGTTACATGTATGAAACATTGGACCAGAAGGATCCAGTATTTGATGCAAAAGGCATAGAGACAGTCCGAAGGGACTCCTGTCCTGCTGTTTCCAAGGTAAAATATTCATAGATTTCTTCCTGAGAAAAATGGAAGTATTCTGTTATTTTTTATGTGTCCTTTCTCAGAGTTTCTAGTCCTTTTGAGTTGTCTGAGACTTCATCTGTTTTTCTAGTATGAGCCATTTGAAGGGTAAATGGAAGATCTTTCACAGCATTACAAGGACTTGCATTTTACATCTTATATTTCATCCCCCAAAGCCCTGTTACAAGCCTACATGTGGCCCATATAGGTTCTCTAAAAGACTATTCTTGATCCAGTTCACTTTAACTGGAAGTAAGTATTGCTCCCAGATGTGTGAGACACACTGATGTGTCTGCTAAATAGCTCACTTATATAAATCTAGTTTAGTTAGGAATTAATTTAAAATAAGCTTTCTTGCTTGTTTATTTTATCCTGTGTATTGGAAGGCTATAAACAAATGGCTCTTGTTATTAGCCAAATTAAAACAATTCTATGCTAGTAAGAAAGGTAACCATGTAGGAGAATTTGCTTCTCTTTTTTACTTCTCTCTTTTTTTTTCCTTTTTTTTTTTTCCTTTTTTTTATCCTAATTATTTTGTTTGCTGAGGAGGTCAGAAAGTCATGGCAAAATATTTTAGATGACAGGGAAAAACGTCCCTCAAAACATCTTCTCATTTTCCTCCTCCTCAGAGGAAATCCTCTGTAATTGTTGAAACCATCTTAGTTCTGGAGTATGGATGATGTCACGAAAGATGTGTCAAACTGAGGAAAAAGTTGTCCAGTAATGTGTTTATGAATGTCTTTGAGTGGAAGAGATTGCAACCTGTTGTCATATTAATGTTCTAGTACACCACTGGTGGTACTTCTGAGCAGTGTATTCATCTTTCCATATAATTTACTGAATAAATTGGAATTAATTGGTTTTTAGTTAAACATGCATATTTTTCTCACCTTTCTCCTTTGTAAAGATACTTGAGTGTTCTATCAAGCTGCTATTTGAAACACGGGACATAAGTCAGATCAAACAGTATGTTCAGAATCAATGCATGAAGCTACTGGAAGGAAAAGCCAGCATGCAGGACTTTATCTTTGCTAAAGAGTACAGAGGGAGCTCAGCTTACAGACCTGGAGCCTGTGTGCCTGCCCTGGAAATCACCAGGTAATGAGATTAAGAAGTGCTAATCATCAATATTTTTTATCTTGACCTTTGTGCTGACAAGTTAAGAGATCATAGATATTTTTTATCTTAATCTTTGTACTGACACATTATAGGTAGAAGATTGTTGATATTTGTTCTCTTGACCTTTGTACTGTGAAGTTATGGGTAGCACTGAGATCTCACCTTCAGATACTGTTATAGCAGTTGCCCCTGACTTACTTCTATGTGTGAAAAAAGATCAAGCATGAGATGGTCCTAGAAGGTCATTTTGTAGTCCTGGAGAGATCCACACATGTTCAAGAGTAAAGGTTTGCTGGGACACTGTAACAGCGTGTTCGCTTCTGGTACTTCTGGTTTGGGTTTTGTACAAGGGCTTGACTCTCTGAGATTACCCATCACTCATAGATATTAGATATGATAAAAATTTAATAGTGATGTCTCTCAGTGCTATGAAATACATTACCAGGCATAATTTTTCATGGAAAAAAAAAACCTTACTATTTCATTTTGTTGATATTGTTTATTGGTAGTAGACAGTGTGAGTTGGCACATTTGCCACCTTGCTTAATACAAAAGGCCTTCCAATTAAGCTATGCCTTCTAAATAAAATAAAATCCAAGTCCAAGACTGATACCTGCTTCAAATTGAATTAATTAGCCTTTGCTTTCTGAGTAAAGGACAATTCAATTTTAAGCAAGTATCAATCTACTGAGCAAGCAGTCTCAGAAAGCAAAGGACACTTTGAGCAGGAAGCAAATGGTACTTGAGCTCTTTTTAGTGCTTCAGTTGCTTTTTTAAAAATATTTCTTTAAGGAAGGGGTAGCTAGAAAGCAACCTGCATGCAAATCCAGGTGACATGAAACAGCAGCATGTGTCTTTAGGGCTCATGATCCAAGTTCTACAATTTAAGTCTGCTCACAAGACAAATTAAAAATTAAACAATTTAGTCGTGTGCTTTATAATAGATGCTAACTCCAGTTGTCTGGAGAGCAAGTGATACAATCAGATGGGGAAGCTTACAAGCAAATGGAATGACTATGAATTTGCCTCTGGATGCATTATAAAGGTTATTTTTTAAACAGGAGAATGCTTGCCTATGACCGTCGCTCTGAACCACGAGTTGGGGAGCGAGTGCCCTACGTCATTGTGTACGGCATGCCCGGCCTGCCCCTGATACAGCTGGTGAGGCGGCCCATCGAAGTCCTGCAGGATCCCAGCCTGAGGCTGAATGCCACGTACTATATCACCAAACAGATTCTGCCCCCACTGGCCAGGGTGTTCTCGCTTATCGGCATAGACGTGTTCAGCTGGTACCACGAGTTGCCGCGGGTAAGTGCTCTCCAACAGTGAACAAGTGCAGTGTATCTATACACTGTTTGTCTGCATCGTGGCTTCAAATGGAATGAGGTTTATATGAGGCAACAGCACAAAGGTTATTTTACAGAGCAGTGTTTGATGCTCAGACATGCAGTTCTGATTCTTTTATCTTCTGTTTTCTGACTGCTTCCATAGTTGATAAGACCATTTTGCTGTGATGTTTTAGTGGTATGTGTATATGCATCTGTTTAGCATAACAGATGTTGGAACTCGTATTTTCCAAAAGATTCTGAAGATTTTTCCTCTGTATGCAAAAGGTGGTATGTCCCAGCAGCAGGAACACTTCGAAAATTTGTATCACCAGAAATTTTAAATAAATTACATCCAAACCTGACTTTCATAAAAGTTAAACAAGTCTTTGAGATGCAGGAAGAGAGGTGTTAGATAGCTCGATTTTACTTTGTGATTCTTCTGAGAAAACAGGGATAGTGAAAGACAGTGTATCTGTAGTTTGGGTACTCTGCTCAGTATAGACTTCAGCAACATAGTAGTACCTCATGTTTCCTACTGCAGACTTTTAATATGGCCTTGATTAACTTCAATTCTTTTTTCTACCTTTCCAATGGCACTGTGGCAATCACCTTAAGTATCTCCAACAAGCTGCTCTAAAAACGCAAAAAGAACCCCGGCTTTCTGCAAGGCCAGGGAGCACCAAGGAAGTCACAGGGAAGCAGAGCAGCAGGAGAGTGAAGGATAGTAAAAAGTTTGTCATGCAGCAGAAGGTGCAAGTATGGAGAATGACTTTCCCTGGGTGATGGGGCAGTGGTGGAGTGTTGTCCAAGGAAATCAGAGCTGGTGCCATGGACCAAAGCACCATGGCAGCTCTGTGACCAGGACTACACCAGCACAGAAACTCTAGGGCAGACTGAATCTGGCGCTGCAGCCAGGGCATGTTTAGATGTCAGATCAGCAGCTAAAAAAGGAGCAACCACGAGAGGCAGAGTTAGAGTTGAGATCAGGAGTTTAGCATGTGACTGAGGGTTTCTTGGATTACTTTTTCTCTTCTCTGGTGATGTTCCCTGTGAAATAGATTTGGGCGTGGGCTCTGATCACTTCAGGGTGCTGCAGTCTTCAGAGTGATGTGATCTGTGTTCATAATTTGTGTATGAACCCATGGTCTGCAGGCACCTTCTTACTCCTTTAGAAAAAAAAAAGCTATGTAATCTAGGAGTAAGGCAAGCTGCTCTCTTGAAAGTTCATTACCTCTTAATTATTTTTCCTAACAGATTCAGAAGGCTGCCTCAACTGTCCGCACTGAGCTAGAAGGACACAAAGGCACCATCTCCCAATATTTCACAACCTTACACTGTCCTGTCTGTGATGAACTGACCCAGTATGGGATCTGTAATAAATGCAGAAGTCAGCCACAGCATGTGGCAGTGATTCTCAACCAAGAAATCCGAGAATTGGAGCGTAAGCAAGAACAGCTGGTCAAGGTACGATTAAAGCATTGTCAGATGTCTGTCAGCAAACGACAGGGGCTGAAAATTGAAAGCAGGATGTTACTGAATGGTACCAACAGAAATGGGCAGAACAGTCTGGGTGTTAAATGTGCTGCAGCTTGTTTACATTTCCCAGGGTTGTCAAAGGCAGCATAGCAGCTGTTACTCTCCTTGGCTTTGCATAAAACTGAAGGCAAAGAGGGGCTCAGAACAGAGGATGCTTTTCTCATTTTCTTCTTTTTTTTGAGAGTATCTTGTATGGTTTGTAGATGCCTTTTTATAATGACAGCAGTGGAGAGCTGTGAAGGTGTGAAAAGTTCGCCTTCTTTACATTAAAATAGTGGATGATGTTCTAGTGACAAAAACGTCTGTGCCAGAAAATTTTTTATTTATGTGTATAACATGAATGTGTTTTAGCTTGGGGGTTTTCTTCTTACCTTTCCTCTTCATAGGAATTTTCCAAGCTGTTTTTTCTCTTGAGCTAGAAGTCAATTAAGAGGGTAGCTGACTGTGCTCGCAAATGTATTGTAGCAAAGCACAAGTGCCTCCTCTTGTGGGAACATATGCATACCCTCACCTAATTTTCATACTTTTGTATTTTATAATTAATAAATATATTGGTTAAAACTTATTTTTAGCACTATCACATGAGCCATTCTAAAGACCTGTCTGAATTTCAGGTTTATAAACATTCCTGTAGTCTAAGCACTGATTTAATAGGTTCTCATAGGGTTGCTATAAACCTACTGTAATTCATTGTTCATAAATACTGCATTACTAAGGTGTGGACTTCTTCCTGTCCTTTGTAATATTTACTCTTATCTGCATGGTAAATGGCAGTAAGTGAGGAGATGTGTGTTCTGCAGTTTTTCTGTGGTGCTCTGAACCTTTCACATTGTTCTTGTTCTGGAATAAATCAGAGCTTGGCAGATTGGTCCAGCTCCCCAGAAGGATCAGTGGGTTTGGTTAGAACATTCTCTTGTCTCTGCAACACGCAACAGCTCAGCAAGGCCTGGGATCCTGTTCCAGTCAGTGTTTGATGTCTGTGTAAGAACATCTTGAAGGCATATATATCCTTCACAGCCTAAATTTTTGGCCCTCTGTGATTATAAACATGCTGGAGTGAGCCAAAAACTGATACAACACTGAGTTGTACACTATTTTAAAACACACTTAAAAATCAAATACTGTAGATTAAAACCATAGACTTCTCTCCCACAGCACAAACTGAACTTAAAACTTGTACCATTTAGTTTGGTCCCTTGCATTTGAACCAGCCACAGCTTCTTTCAAAAGAAGTAGAGCAGATGTATTTCTGAGGTTTCAAACCTGGAACGAGCTGTTTAAACCCTGTTCCTTTTGGCCACAGTTGCAGGCCAGAGGACTGGTGGTATCCTCTGAGGTGCTACAGGTGGAACTTGGCTGAAAGGGCTGCTCCTCTCTGGCTGAATTTTTGGGCTGCAGGGGATTCAGTGCTGATGCAGGTCTGGCTTGAGAGAGTGCAGGTACTCAAATAATTTAACATGGAAAGAAGGAAAAGAAGTGGTTTTAAAATCAAGGAGGTATAATCTTGGTTTGTTGTTCAAGTTATACAAATGGTAGGATAAAATGTGTAACATTTTAATGTTACAAAACACAGATGGGGCTGGAAGCAAACTTCTGAGGTTTTGGGAGAACCACTGGAGGTGGCAAATGCTGCAAAGGATAAAAATAGAATAGTAAAGCAGGGCCTTTAGTTTTCTGAAGGTAGCTACCTTTGGAAAAACTACCTGCTGCTATTTTGTTCAGTCTGGTATCTCACGTTAAAAGTACTTTCAAGCAGCATTAACAAGGAGTTCCTTGAACAAGGAGAGCAGTCCAGCTTACGTAGCTTGTGTATTTCTGGGATTGATTGACTCTGACTAGGTAAAACTAATTGAAGCTTATCTTGAAACAAGAGTAATTTATTTAAAGTCCCCCTGCTTTGCAGAGAATAACTGCGGAATAAAAGTTTTGTCTTTTTTTTACTAGGAAACTTTCATACAGGATAAGTTTATCATGAATAGAACACACTGTCCTGTTTAAATCCACTTATTTACCTGTGTTTTTTCAAGTGCCACCATGTGTGAGTAGAACTGAATTAGCAGGATTGAAACCCGAGCTGCGCAGTCCTGCTGTTGATCTCTGCTGTTCAGAGTGGCTAATGCCTGCCAGCCACCCCCCAGCAGCCAGATGAGCCATCTAGCAGCGGCTGGAGGGGCTGCAGCAGAGAAGGGAGCTCCTCTGGATCTCGCTGCACTGGGGGAAAGCTCAGTGCAGCCCGTCCTGCTGATAGTCTTGACTTGGTAGTCCCAAGTGGCTTCTGCCTTGCTTGTGTCATTTAAAATAACCTGGCTTGCTTTTTTTCCACGTAATCCAGATATGCAAGAACTGCACAGGCTGCTTTGATCGACAGATCCAGTGCGTCTCCCTCAACTGCCCAGTACTGTTCAAGCTCTCCAGAGTGAGCAGAGAACTGTCCAAGGCACCGTATCTTCGCCAGCTGCTTGACCAGTTTTAAATGATCTGTGTTACAGGATTCCAGGTGCTATTTTTTTTTCTTCAGTGTTTACCACACTAAGACTATTGTGCATGGTGCTTTTTCAATTCTCATCTAGTCCAGGATTTCCATTTTAACTGTTGGGTTTATTATCTGAAGAATAATGAACACTTACCGTAATTAAATTTTAAAAACAACCCAACCCATTTGTTGATCTATGAATAGCTCACTTTTTAAGATGTACAAATTTCTTCTTCCTTTCATGTTTCTAACATACTGTTTTATAATGCTGATGTTGAAATAGCTCTGTGTAACATCTTGTAAATCCATTTCAAAGTAGAAGTCGAGTTTACTTCCTGGAGGAAGGAGCACTGAAAACCTCTTAACGATAAAACCATTTGTGTGTGTTCTTGAACTGTCAGTATCAAGACGTGTTACTTATATATTATCCATTCACTTTATAATTTTGTCTGCGAAATATTTTGTAAATACACTTTTTTACTTTTCAAACAACTGAGTAAAATAATGTGCAATGACTTTTATACAGATAATTTTAAAGTTGGTTGCTATATCTCCTCCTAAGTTTTGCTTGATTCCAAGTAGATTATTATTTGATCAGACTGTGCAAGCAGTAGTATCATGTGTAGCATTTTGAAACATTATTTTCTAAAAATTGCTGTCTTGCTTTAGCTATTAATGGGGCATTGTGAGGAACTGTGCAAAGACATTTTTGTTACAAACCTGTGGGACTGTTGCAATACTTTAAATATAAAATTTTATTCCATTTTTGCTTGTTTTGTATAGACATTTCTATTGCTTCTAAATATGCTTAAAATATTTTCTTTCCTTACGTACTGTACAGTTAAATCTTATTTGCCACCATCTTGACAAAATGTGTATTTAGAATATTTGTATAACTGTATAAAATGGAAAAGGAATTATGTGGTCAGTGCATTGTTTTCTAAACTGGAAATCATTTTGTTTTAGAAGTTAATAATGGAAACCATATTAAAATTGAATAAAATGATATGGTAAAAAATATGGGATTTTTTTAATATTTACCCTCAGTTGCAGACACCTTTGTTTCCTCTGTCTGGCAAACACAGTAATATCAACAAGACTTCTCAAAAAAGAGTTAAGAATCCAGCTTAAACTTTGGGATCTCAAACCTAGGTAGCAATTGTTAGATGCCTTCCCTGAACCAGAAGATAAACATTTCCAGTTTTCCATTAGTCAAAACAGGACTAAGTTTTAAATTTAGAAGTCCACAGTAGCTTTGAAAAATAGACCAAAACTTTATTTCCATCAAGGAACCTGAGTGCCTTCTCCAGATAGAAATTTATTACAGTCAAGACACAAGTCAGTCTATTAACTCTCACATTATACAGTACACTGTAAAACCCACACCAAGCAGAATAAAAACTATTAAATATATAATGAAACATACACAGATTGCAATGCACTTGTATGCAAAGTAGCTAAAAAAATAAACCATCAAGGCATAAAACTTTGCCTGCTCTTGTATTCAAGCATTGGTCATGTACAGAATAAAAGTGCAAATGCCAGGAAGGGTGAGTGCTTGCAGTACAGTCCAGTACTTGGCAGTGCTGTGGGCATAAATAAAGTATTAAATGACACTTAACTGCAAGAGGTTACCTTTCACACTGGAGCAGAGTGTTCATCTTCAACCCATTCCTAGTTTTATGGACAAAAATAGGATTCTTACCAAATTCAGGTATCTAATCCATGGATCACAGCTCTCGTCCTCCACAGAGAGATGACTTTTCTAGCATAAGCAGGGCAATAATAACATAATACAGTTTGCTTCAAGTAATCTCAACCCCTAACATGTAAGTACTTGAGCTTTCTGGAGGACCTGTAACTTAAAAGGCACTGTAAATAGATCTGCACTGTAAACAGATCCTCACTAACCATATGCCATGAAGCAATTTACTTCAGGAGGATATTTAAACATGCGAAAACTAACACTCACTGTCTGAAAACAAGCCTTGAGGAACACCAGAATCCAAGAATACGGAAAGCTGACTTGAACAGCAAGGATGCCTAGAACTGCTGTGAGCTGGATTCGTCGTTGGAAATGTCCTAGAACTTATTTCAGACTTAAGTTGTTTCAAACACTTCATTTTCATTCAAAGGCAGCCTCTGCTATTGAAAGCAGGCTGGTTAGGGGATAAGGAGAACACTTTCTGTCAGTGTATCCCAGTTCAAGTTTGAGACCAGAATTAAGACAGTGAAGGCTCCAAGTCCTTGCTAAGATGACTCTAACTTTAGATATCATTCAGACAAAGGTCTCCAGGCATTAGTAGGACATGATTCTACATGGTACCATTCAAGAGAATTCTGCAAGTTCCACTGTCTTACAGCCATTACTTTTTGGTTCCTTTAATCTTGGGAAAAGGCTGCTCTTACCTTGGCATTCTAGCTCCATTCCTACTGCACAGGCCTCCTGCTTTTGAAGGGCAAAATGGGAATGAATTCAAGTTAGTCACACAGGAATTAATACAGGCAGTTAAAAAATATATTTGTTTTGTGCAATATTTTTACGTTTGTTGGTCAGAAACACAAATAAATGTGTGTATATACCCAGTAGATAAACTTCAAAGAAGTTACAGTGTATTTCCCAATGTGGCTTTGATTTAATTTTTTGGGTTTTTTAATACTTGATTATGCAAGACATGTAAACTATCCCTGAGAACAATCTTACATGCAGGACATTCCACTCTGGAATTTCATCAAAAATTAGCGTATGAATTGGGGATATTTAAAATCTTCCTGGTTGCCTCGTGTATTTCTTTAAATAATTTTCTTCTGGTAACAAGACCTCAGGTGTGGGGAACCTTTGCTACATTGACATCAAGGCAGGTGAAGCCCATGGATTGCAGCTACAGGGGAGAGTTGCCAACAGAGCAGTTTCCACACCTTTCATTGTGTGTCCTGCACTTTCTCCCTTCCCGTCCACCAGCAGGATTTGTCCTCCCTGTCAGCTCACACCCCCTACTTTCCACACACACAGAGCAGTTCCTGCAGCGTGCAGGAGGAAAAATGGGAAAAGGAAAAAAGGATGAAATGCAGGCTGTGGCTGCACTCATTCCTGCCACTCCTGCTCTCTCTGCCTTCCACACTCCTTGTTACCACAGCAAACCAACTGAGCACACAAGGCCACACTGACTTGCTCCTGTCACCTGTACCTAGGACAGGACTTGACCTGACATTTAAGAGCATTTACCATTACTGTATGCAAAGAAGAGAACTCTTGTGCCTCAGGTGAAACAAGGCCTCGTTTTAAAGTGCAGGTTCATGCATTGTAATGTCAAAAATGCCACAGAAGGCATCTGGCAAAAGCACAATGGCATTTAAGTGCTGACAGCAGAGGGAGGGGGAGACCCTGCAACATGGCAAGATGCAAACTAAAAAACAGTCATTTTCACTGCAAGTTGATTCCAACTGCTTAGTAACTTCTCAGAAGAAAGGAAAAAGCCATGCAATTCTAGGTTGCAGTCTTGGAGGACAAGAGAGGGAACAAAAACAGACCTGAGATACAGGCAACATCTAAGGTTCTGTGCTATGTTACACCTAGATCTCTTGTTAGGAAATTAAATATTTTAGCAAGAAAAATACTAATAAAAGTGCAAAGTTAAAAAAACAAATATGAAAACATTCTGATCACACAGCCTTAAAAAGCAAACAAACAACATATTTGCAGTTTCAAGTCGATAAATGCCAAGGTTACTGTTGAGAGGCAGGTCATTGGTTGCTATTCTTTTTTTTTTTCTCTTACAAGGGCTCACTGGTGTGACTGCTCCTGCCCCGGGCTTCCTGTTTAGCAGCAGTGAACTTAGACATATCTTTGCTAATTCATCTCCCAGGAAACTCAGATGGCACCAATCCAGCTGGCCAGGGGCAAGTGGTCATACAGTACAACCAGAGAGGATTGTCTCCTTGATAATTCACTCTCCTTCTAAAATTTTCATTTTAACACATTACTATGTGAAAGTCTTGGCTCAGGAAACCAGAGAAGTTGTTATAACCTTAATTTAAACAAGTGGCTTAAGAAAAACACATCCCTATGCCAATACCATATATTAAGAAATCTCTTTTAGCTGTAGGGAGCCAAGATAGAGAAGGACTTCTTACAAGGGCGTGTAGTGACAGGAAAAGGAGGAATTGATTCAAACTAAAAGAGAAGGTTTCAATTAGATATTAGGAAAAAATGCCTTACTATGAGGGTGGTGAGACACTGGAACAGGTTACCCAGAGAAGCTGTGGATGCCCCATCCCTGAAGTGTTCAAGGCCAGGCTGGATGGAGCTCTGAGCAACCTGGTCTAGTGACGGTGTCCCTGCCCATGGCAGGGAGGTTGAAACTAAATGATCTTTAAGGTCCCTTCCAAACCAAACCATTCTATGATTCTGATAATTTTATCATCTTCTACATACATTTAGTGATTTCAGTGATAGTGCCATTAATTAAAATTGCAAATACTTTCAATTGTATAGATTTGTCACCACTGTTCAGTAAGTCAGAGTTGTGCATTAGAGCAGATTAACAATGTAACCCATTTTGTGCTTCTTCCCATAAACTGCTTTTAAGTGACCCAAAGGCATGGTTCCACTCCTAAGAAAAAATTGCCAACTTTTTCTTGTCTTATGGATAGAACCAAAAATGTATAGTTTGCCAAAAGGTTATTTGATTTACTACCACTGGGCATCACCTGAAATTTAAATTGATTCCCTGATCACACACAACTTGCAAATGCAACAGAAACATTCTTCTTTCACAAGGCAAGAAAAGTTGAGCATCACAGATGACATATCTCTGTCCTCTCTCATGAAAACATTTTGTGATAAAGCACCTTGGACATGCACCTTTCACCCACCCCAAAAAACTAAATAGTGTGAGCAGTCCCCTTCTTTTCCAGTTATCACAGCATATCTTACTTGGATGCATGGCCCACATTTAGAAAACATCTCAACATTTTAACAGTTTTGGCATGGCCTATACATTTATCATGTTACCCCACTCACATCACTGAGGACCTGCCCACTCCGAGACACATTGCTGCAGGCTGAAAACAAGAGAGAAGAAAGGGCTGGGCAAATGAACACACTGAGTTCTGCACCACTATGGAAGGATTCCCAAACCACTTTACAACAGCTACAATTCAATTGCATTTCCATTTTAAAAAAAGACAGTCAGCTTTGAGTTTAATCATTCTTTTCCCAGTCAACATTCCCATTTTGTCTCTGAGGGGAGCCACCAGCAACCACTGGAGAATTTCCCAATACATCATCCAGATGAGGCTGAAGAGAGACTTGGGCTGGAGAGTTCTCTGATATCTTATGGGAGCTGTCTGTCAGAGAATTTTTCAGCTTGTCATTCATTTCTATTACCTCAAAGTCTGCTTCGTTCCACTCTCTCCCATCCTGCTCATCCTCCTCATCCTCTTCATCTTCAGTAAGCCTTGAGTTTGACAGCAAAGCTTTCCGGGTCTCAGTGTCACTCACTTCTTTCAAGTCATTCTCACGAGGAGAGGTGGCCAACTTGTACATCACTGGGAAGAGTACAGCTGTCATTGCAGAAGACAGAAAGGCAGCATACATAATCACAGGAATGTGGTGGAACCTGCCCTGGAGATATCCCACCACGGCAGGGATGCACATCTCACCCAGCGCGGCGCCAATGACAAACAGAGAAGCCGATTTTCCTTCCACGACCGTGTACTGTTCTACCCAGGAAATGCCACTGGGGAAGACAGTAGCCATTGATGCTCCATACACAGCAGTTCCCACCCACAGCAAGGCTCGGTAATGTGCAAAGAAGGCCAAGGCGAAAGAGGAGACAGCAGAGGCCGAGAGGCTCAGCGTGATCATGGTGCCAGGGTACAAGAAGGCAGCACCAAATATTGCCACTCCTCTGCAAGTGGCAAACGTACCCCAGAACACAGAATTCAAAGCAGCTGCTTCATTTTCTTTCATCTCAGCAAAGACCATTGCATAAGTAAATACATAAGAGCCATAAGTGACCTCTGCTCCCACATAGAAAAGAAAGAATGTGAACAGAAGGCCAATTAGAGCCCAGTGGTGTTTTGCAAGCTTGCCCTTCTGCAGAGAAGTCTTTGATTTGTCATCTCGATCTGAGCTGCCCTTTGAATACAAAACAAAAAGGAAGAGGGAAACTAAGAAAAGATAGGTCCCTATGACAACATAGGACCACAAAAAGTCTTCCTCAAGATGGTCTTGCAGTGCTGGTACGGCTGATGCAGCTGATGCTGTCGGCACAGACTTCAGGTCAGACTGGTTTGTCTTTTCAGCCACTGGAATTTCTTTAGTTTTGGAGCCTCCCAAGGCCATTTTAGCCAGGATCGGAGCCACAAATGCGCCGACAGCAAAACTGAAGTGTAAGGCCTGCATGTGTGGCCCAGCCTCTGCTCCCCAGGTGTTCAGTGCCAGCACATTTCCACCTGCAGATTGGAGAGAGGAGCTTTCAGTCATTGTAGTCTGAGTTTCAAAGACAAAAAAGACAAAACAAAACAAATCATAACCTATATTACAAATTCAATGTGAAATAACACCAGATTTAGCAAATACAATGTGCAAAACAGTAGTTAGCTGAAATTCTGCCTTAAATCCATGTGATTACTTGATCTTTAAGACGGTATTCACAGCAGTCAAAACCAAAAGCCACACAGTGGCTTAATCCAGCAACAATGTAAAGCCACAGTTGGGCCAGGGAGGTTTAGATGGGATATTAGGAAAAACTTTTTCACAGAAAGGGTTGTCAAGCATTGGAACAGGCTGCCCAGGAAAGTGGTTGAGTCACCACCCCTGGAGGCATTTAAAAGAAATGTAGATGTGGCATTAGGGACATGGTTTAGTGTTGGATGTGGCAGTGCTGGGTTAACAGTTGGACTTGATGACCTTAGAGGTCTTTTCCAGACTAAACAACTGATTCTCTGGCTCTAATTACCCTACTTGACAATATGAAGCATTTTTCAGCCTTTTTTAAAAGAAAAATTTAACCACTTCTCATTTCTTTAGGTATTAAAAGCAATAATGCACAATGCTAAGAATCAGAGGCCCCATTAAACAACATCCCAGGAAACAACATGAATCACTTGCTTCTAATGGGCTGGACTATCCCAGCTGCGTTCAAATGACTTTCTAGAAGCAGAAGGGTTTACATCAATACTGCTGCAAAGATGAAATTTCAACACCTTCAGATCAACCATAATGCTAAAAAACAAGATCCCCGAGAGATGTTTTGAAGTAGTCCCTCAGACAGATGCAGGAAAACAAGAACAGTAATCAAATTCCTGTGCTGCAGTACAGCAGCTCTTATCACTGAGCACAAACACTCTTTGAAATTACTTCAGTTATGCTTTACTGCCTTGCTCTTACTTTCTTCTGCTACTCCTGATCAGGCTGGGAAGCCTCCTTGCCTCTTAGGTCTGACTTCCAAGCAGTACATCCATCTACTGAAGGTATTTTTACCATTATCCAACAAGATTTTCCCATATGAAGAATTGTTAAACCAAGTGCTGTGTGTAATGATCCTGCCAGAGGCAGCAAATACACCTCAGCACTCAGGTTATTTACCATGGCCTGTGCTACACAAAAACATCTTTTTCACTACTGGATCCTGTACCATGCTCTTTTAAATCTTCCCCAAAGCCCCAGAATTACGGCAGATGGTGCACATGTACAGCCATCATTGCTCTGTGTTGCCCACCAGCCGAGCCACCACAACCAGGCCCTGGCTGGGATGCTTCCACAGCTGTTTGCATGGCTTAGCTAATACATGAGCCAGCTCTTTCTCAGAAAGGAATCTGACCTGAAGTTGGTCAAGTGGACTCAGGAGTACCTTGCTGGCTGGTAAGCATCCACAGGCTCCCTCAGTCAGCAGCTGCTGGGACATCACTGGACAGTGCTGGGTGAGTGGCCGCCTGTTGCAGCTTCACCACCACGTTGTACAGCAATGCCAGAACACTCCACTGCTGATGTATTTTCAGTTGTTTTCTAATCTCCACGTGCAAGTATGACAGCATTTCCCAGATGTCTCCAGGGGTGCCCAGGTCTCTTGCCATGTCCTTGCCTCCTGATGCAAACTGCCTGCTAAGGCCAGCCATCCCTACCTCACGCTTCCTAAGCTCTGCCCAATGAACTTATTTCTGTGGGAGTTTATTTTTCATACCTCCAGTATAACTGACCTTCCTAAACACACCTGTAGACATTTGCTCTGCAACTTCACTGGTACCTCTTAGAATCATAGAATCATTCAGGATGGAAAAGACGTCTAAGTTCATCTTCCTCCAAAAAGGAACCTCTACTTAAAAACTGGTTTTGAACAAAAGTGTTGGTTTTGTTTTTTTTTTTTCCAGGCCATTTGCAGTATGCACATGCCACTGATGTACAATCTGAGGGGACAGCAAATCTGTGTTCCCAGCCATCTAAGCAATGCTAACCAAGGGTGGAAAATATTCCATAATTCAGGGTGCCATGGTGCTGTGAGCTATGGCAGTAAATGCCTGCTGTGAATTCCCAACTTCTGCCTAGCCAGCTTTAGGAGGGCAACTCTCCAACACAGCAACTGTGAAAATCTCTCAGGCTCAGGATTAACTAACTAATGCTAACAAACTGTACCCTGAGCAGCTCCTGTAGATGAAAACACTGCTTAAGGAGTACAAGGCACTTCTTTTATGCCTGTAATGGCCCACTGAAATGCACAGTGATCACCCCACTCCCCAAGCCCCTTAAAGGAAGGGCTGTCACAGACACACAGACACTGGAAGCCTCAGGACCTGATTAATCCAAGAATCCCAGCCAGGTAAAACAGCTCCTCTCTTTTAATTCAAGATGTGTCACAGGAAAAAAACAGCAACCATTTTGATATGCCTGAAGGTTACGATTATTTTGGTGAAGAAACTTCAAACCCTTACCTGTGTCCAGAACTCCCATGGAACCTCCAATAACTGACATCAACACAGTTAACAGCACGGAGTCCTTACACCAGGGTATCCCATAAAGACCAACCGTTGTTGCAACCATGGATAACGCTGGAAAGGTTAAAAAACAAAACAAACCCCTCACATACTGCAGTTTCCATCTGAACTACACAGAAGACCAAAAAATACAAATACGCTCATAATTATTAAAGTTACAGATAATCCTAATAAGTGATGAAACTTAAATACCTCAATCCATGGTTAGCAGTAACAGATAGAAAGTTCAACAGATAATTTTTCATTTGGTGTGACAAACCTGCTAAAGCAATAGGGAGTAGTAGCAGCTGCTGCTAGGACACTAAGAAGTCTTCCACAAGCTTCTGACCTAGAAATGTTACTTTACCACAAAACCAGGATCAAGTTTGCCCTCTGAGAACCATACAGCATTTAATTTGGCTCCATTTTAAAAGAACACAAATCACAAAACTCTTAAAATTCTATAAAGTAGTTGCATCTTGGCCACCAAGCGATCTCCATATAATGATGCTGACTTTCATTTATTTTCTGTTCCCACATGAGGGATGTATTCCAAAGGACTTCTGGAGTTTTAAGAGACAGAACTACAAAATTTCTCATTATAAATTTAGCAGCAATTCACTAACTGTGTTGGTTTTGCCATTATTGTCTCCACTTACAACATGCCATTCCAAAAACTATTTTTTAGCAGATGAAAATTAATTTTATTACCATCTGGGAGGAAGTTCAGCAGTCAAGTCCTATGTTTATAATTACCTTCATAAAATGATCTGCAATTAATATCTTGAATATACTGTATTATGTTTTTAGAAGCCTTGAGCCAGTTCAGATGTCTCTATTATTTTTCAAATCAATGTCTGATCATAGATATGGCAGATAGTAAAAAGATTGATGGGGACTGATGTAATTAAGAACTTAGGTTAATTCCAAACAAAAACAAGAACAATAAATACCCAGAACTCTAAAGTCCTAGCAAGTCCATGCCTCCAGATATTTTTAAAGGTGTGCATGCTGAGCAGCATGAAGACAACCCTAGAGATGGGCTGTATTAAGTACGGCTTTGCCGGTGCCCCACTCAGGGCTGGAAAGTAACTTCTCAGCAGGTGCTCAGTCACCCATTTCAGCTTCACGCCTGAAGATTGCCACTTAAAAGCATCCTTGACGAAGATAATGTCTTCAGTTTTTCTCTGTACAGTATCCGCGTTCCAGCAGTTGAAAGATGGGAAATAAAACAACACAAGCCAAAATCTCTTAAAGGCAGCCCTCAGATGACAAAAACTGAGAGCAGGTTCAAATTGTGGTCTTGCCATAGCGCTACCAAATTGGAAAGGATTAGAGCAATTATTTTCCAAGCATTGTTGACAGACAGCTATGCTGCATGACACCTCAGAAAAAGAAGTAAATACTAGTCTATTTTAAGTTAACATGCATTCCCACAGGTGTATTGATTCCATTATGGAAGGTAAATTCTTAAATGTGAGATGCAGATAACTCTGACCTTGTCAGATGCGCAAGGAGACTAAAGGAAATCCACTTTGCAGGTGTTTTGGAGAAGACAGAAAAAGGACAGGGAGGAGACTGAATATAGGCATCTTAGAGCAAATAAGAACTGATCCATGAAAATGAAGACAAGAAGAGAGGAGGGTAACAAAGAAGAGACAAACAGACATTATATGACATGACTGTTCTTTGCAGGAGACAGGCACATGGGGATACAAAGAGACTTAGTTCAGCCCCTTAGCAGTGGAAAAAGCGATCTTCTCATATTCTCTGAGTAGACCCTGTGATTATAACATGGTCCTCAAGGAAAACACAGTTCTGTTGGAACTTCCCTGAATAAAACAGAAGGAAAAGAGCAAGCCCTGGCATATAGTCTAATCCCTAATTTATGGCATCCAGGCACACCAACATTACTGGACTCAAAAGAAAGAAAGGCAGGGCTTTCACTGTTTCAGGTGTGCTCTGAGAATCTCTACCAGAATGAGACACTAACACAACTCTAAAAGGAGCCCCTCATTTCTGGATGATGCCGTGTGGCTCTTGGCACCCTGATGGCCAAGCAGCTCCAATCTGCCAGGGCAAGGCCGGTCCTGTGCTCCTATAGGAGCAAATTTCCATGCGTCCGGAAAACTGTTAAGATCATCAGCTGTGGTTCCTACAGTTTAAATGTTTCCACCATCACAGACAGTATTTAATATTTTCCACTTTAAATAAGTTCTAATTTGGCTAAGGCCCTCCGGTCAAAATCTCCAGTCTTTTTATCCAGTACACGAGGATGATCATGTCTGATGAGCGTTAAGGGAAGGGTTTTGGGAACCTCTCCCCACAGAACTGTTGCCTCAGCGTGACTGCTGGAGGTTTCCACTGTGTGCACGACAGCCAAAACAACACTTGCTGCTTTGCTGTGTGTTTTGTGGAGCGGCACTATCGAAGCCCGTACGTTCCAATAGGATCTACACTAAGCAATTACTTGATACAAACTAAGGAAAGTCCAACCACACTTTTCCAGTCCAAACCAAAGGAACCTCTCGGTCATTCCAAACAGATCTTGTCAGTTCAATCCCAGCTCCCGCCGCTGATGTGCCCCGCGGCCCCACTAGCCGGCAGTGCTGCTGCAGTGCCCGAGCACACGCCGTGTCAGGGATCCATCCAGCAGGGCAGGATATGGCGACAGGGAGCCGCAGCAAGAGTGCCGGGATTTACGGGGAGCAGCACCACGTGCCGCGGGGATTTATGGAAGGAAGCGCCACGTGCCACGGGCTCTCCTTCCCACGGCTCGGGAAAGGGGACACCTCTCCCTCTCGGGCTGCTGAGGAGAAGCCCAGGTAGCCCCGAACAGCCTCGGACGGGGCGACTCCCGCGGCGGGCACTCACCAAGCAGCAGGCTGGCGTTCATGCAGTCGAAGAGCACCCCGCCGACTACCGACCCGCCCAGGTAGCCCAGAGACCGGCCCACGAAGATGTAGTAGATGTCGCTGACGTTCTTGCCGACATTGGCGGCCAGGTTGGGGAAGGTGGGACCCAGCACCGCGATGCTCATCCCCTGCAGGGCAGAGTGCGGGGTCACCTCTGCCGGCCCGGGGAAGGAGCCGCACGGGGGAAGGGGCCACCCCTCCCCCGCGCTCCCCATTCCCGGGGAAACTCACTCACCAGCCCCAGGAACGCCGCGCACAGCGCCGCGGTGATGCACCAGCGCAGCGCCGCTCCGGCCCCGCCGCAGCCGCCCCGCCCGCCGCCCGCCCGCTCCGCCACCGCCTCCTCCTCCGCCGCGGCCACGAACGGGACGCGCATCTCCCGGTCGGAGTCGGCCATGGCTCCCCGCGCCGGCTGCGAGGGCCCCTCCGGGCCCGGGGAGCGCAGCCCCGCCCCGCGCACGGCGGCGGGAGGAGCTGCGGGAGCGCCGCGCTCGGCCCGGGATGGGCAGGGAGATGGGCATGGAGGTGGCGGCGCCTCTGCCACCGCCGCTGCGGCCCCCTCGGAACGCTGCTCTGCCTGCGGCACCGGCATTCCCGGGCAGTTCACACTCCACTTCGCTCCCCGCACACAGCTGCAGCCTTATCCACACCGCTGCCACGCGAGGGAGGGGCTCATTAGTGAAAAGTGCCCCTATAAACCAGGAAATATTTATTTATTTAATCTCTGTTATCAGGAAACTCGAACTACACTTGACCTTTCAGACAACAGAGTATAAAAGGTCTTTATCTGCTACAGTGTCTGTGTAAGGTCATGCTGATAAAGCTTCTCAAGACACAGAGCTGCAAGGTCTCCTCTGAATAAGTATTAAAACATTCCTAATAGTGAAAGTATCAAGTACTGTATGTATGGCCAGGCTTCTCGTAGATTTGGGCAGGGCTCTCCCCACGTGGGTGTGCCCTTCCAGCCTGCACAGTGGATTTTTTAGGTGAGGCACAGCGT
>JAWWEV010000115.1:69496339-69513582 GCA_035583235.1 Hafferia zeledoni
TCCTCGGGACTGTCCCAGCACCCGGTACTAACCGGGGCTGCCCCTGCTGAGCATCCGAGATGTGACGGGATGGGATGACAGGGAGGCATTGAACTGAGACTGGAACTCAGGTCCTTGGGATTCAGAGTCCAGAGTGCTCTCCTTTACACCACGGGACCACCCATATCAAGTATTAAAACATTCCTAATAGTAAAAATATCAGGTATTAAAACTCTGTAAATTCCCACCACTCACCCAGAGAAGCTCACGGGCCTTGCAACATGTTTTGTTTCATTCTCCCTGTCTGGGATAGAGGTGCTGCTCTCTGTAAGAAAGGCTCCAATTTTCAGCAAAGTTCATATGTTTAAGCCTCACAAACAAGTCAAAGATAATTCCAGTGGCTTGTTTTGTTCTGGAGGTGGTTCATAACAAATATAAAATGGAATATAACAGCTCGTGGAGAGTGTAGCAACCAGTTCCTGTTTCTCCTGGCACTGGCAAGCATGTTGCAAGTACACTCCTGTTCCAGGCAGCCTGGGGGAATTTATGCATCAAAAAAATTCAGCTGCTACAAGTAATAGTGAGAGATAACATTTAAAGCTGGATGGTTCATAGCAATGTCAACACTTTTGCAAGAGTGCAAAGTCTTAACTATGAGCTGTCTGCAGAACACTGAGCTTCTGTTCATAGGTCCAGCTGTAGAGACAATTCCAGATAAAATAATTTCAAGTATAAAATATCAGTGATTATTTTCTGAAAGTCACATACAAGTCAAACTGCATTTCTAGATTTTAGTATTTTGCCTTGTTATAAAAACAGCTTCCTGGAAAAGGTACGGCAGCAGTTGAAATGTATTCCCTAGGCCTGTCCTCACTTTTCTTTTACACACTTAAAAAGAAGCTTTGTCCCTCAAGAGTGCACAAATGGCAACAGCACCCAGGCTCTTATAAAGGTTTCAGGCATCTTTTTCAAATTTTAATTCAAATTGAACTACAAGCATTTTGAAGAATAACCCCAGGTGGAAAGGGGATATTTCCTCCATATCATGAGATGTTAATTAAAGAAAATTAAGTATTTGGCCCTACTACAAAGGGAAAGTGAATGAATTCCTGAGATTTACTGGAGCTGTCAATGAGGAAACACTCCATGCTTCACACTGCCAAGGTAAATCAAAATGAAATTGGTAGCAGGCCAGTAAATGATCAAAGGTCCTACTGAATTACATTGGCAGTTCATAAAGCAAAGATGAAAAAAAAATCCGAATTCTTTTAAAGCACCTTTCAAGCTTATTCTACCATTTTCTAGCTCCCTCCCTCAATTTTACTTCTGTGAATGTATCTGTTTCTGTACATTTTGTGAATGTATCTGTTTCTGTACATTTTGTGAATGTATCTGTTTCTGTACATTTGATATTAAACCTCAGAATGGCAAACTGAGAAGATAAATTTTTTAGAAAGAACTAACTCAGTAGTTTAGGTTTCTCAATAATTAGCATTAAAATGGATTTCCAGTACTATCAGAATAAAATGGGTAGCACCATCTATTAATGTAGGAGCAAATGTAGTGCAAACATTTCAGTCAGACTGCAGCGGTAATAAAAGATGTAAAGGCAAAAGTCTGCACACGAGATTCAATAATTATCAGAACATAACATAAAATTATTTTTTAAAATGAAAAGCTTTACATGAGAATAATATTTAAATGATGCATGCAGTAACAAATGGGGCACTTAAGAACTACCATCTTTATTCTGAATAAATTTGAGGCTGATCACAAGTTACTTTAGCACCATGAAAAACATTAGACATTCATTTCTTACCCTTTTAACAAAGCAGAACTTGAAAAGAATGCATTTAAGGCTAGCAAAACATATATCCTTTAATATCAAAAACAACATACAAAATATGATGTCTATAAAGATACTTAAACATGTCAGTGTTATCAATATTAGCAAACATTTTGGTATAAAATCACTCTAATCTTAACATATGCAGTTCCAAAACATTACAATTGTTGACACAATATATATAGACTAAAAGGCATACTGAACATATGCCAAAGTTTACATGGCTAGAAACTCACTGGCTGGCTGGAACTGTAATGGTGCTGTGCTTGTCAACAGTGAGACACAATGAAAAGAATTCCTTTTTCCTCAGCCATCTCTCACATCCCAGTGCTACACCTCCTCTAGTTAAACTCAGAATGTTTGTGTATGCCCTGGTCAAAATACATTGTATTTATATATATGCATACACACACACACACTTCATAGCAGAGGGTTATTTCTGGCCAAAGCTTTAAGATGCCAGTTTCTGTAACACTTGCAGCTCTGCAAAGGGGAATGTGGGCCCAGACAAGGCCCCAGCTCTGCTCCCTGCTCAGAGGGCACAGCTGAGCCACTGTGTGAGCTCCCAGAGCAGGAGCTGCCCCATGCCAGCACAGGGAGAGCCCAGTGGCTTAAGCTAACCCGAACAGATGATCCTAAGGAGAGTAGCACTGATTCCCATCCTGCCATACTCCCTTGGGCGCTGCAAGGAAGTATCTCCCGTCCCTTTGGTACGTACCACCTGATGTAGAGAACTGAGCAGGGCAATTTTTCTTTACACTGGCAGTGTCCATTTTTTTACACCACAAACCTGTGATCAAAACATTCACCTGGAACATGTGAGAGCTGCCTTCAGCACTCCTGGGAGAGATCCAATCCACACCTCCCACTTCACCAAAACTTGCCTAGTCTGCAACGCTATAGCTACTCAAAGGTTGAATGAAGGAAAGGCTGAAAAGTACTATCCATATCCAATATGGTGTGCATCAGTTTGACAATCCAGTGTCTCTGAAGGGAAGAGGGGAATATATATGCCCAAAAATTGTACATAAAGGGCCAAAGAAGGAAAATGTCAGTTGTCTACATCTGATACCAAATATACCCTGAAGAGCAGCCACAGAATGGCTATAGCATCTTTGAGCTGAGGGAGCAATTTTCAGGGGCAATAAATGGTCACTGAAAATAAATTTAGAAAAAATAATTTAAATGTTAATGCTGAACAGAAGATGGTCTGCATAAAAGAAATTCTAACTATGTTAGAATTTGAAGTCTTGGTCTGCGACTTGTACAGGACTTCTAATGTAGCCAGAGCAAATCCAACAGTACTTTCCTTATTAATTAATCATTGAATATTGTCATATACTGCAATGAAATCTGAAGGGTTTTCATTATTTCAGACTCTTTGCTGAACAGCTTTGTTAAGATTTACAAGGTTCACAGACATACTGAAGATATCTCAGCCAGACACAAAGCCAATCAAACCTTGCTCAAAATTAGCCTTGGTTTCAAGATCTGGTGTATTAAATTATAGCAGTCAGTATGACTGGAAATTTGACACCACTATTTGAAGTGAACCTCTCTTGACCCAATTTCCTCTGAAGCTCACCCTGAGAGAACATTCAATGGAAAAAAGATGATTACTGTCTTTATAGGATGGGAGAGCAACGTCTATGGAAAGTACTCTTAGGAACTGTTCTTAAGAGAGCTATCCATCAGAATAACTTAAGGGTTTTCTTGAATTAAGCTATCATTTTAATTTTAGAATCTACTCACCAACAAGATTAAATCTGACATGAATTGGGTCATCAAAATATAAGTTCAGGAGGTTCCCATGAACAGGTTACAAATGAATTGTTACAAAAATTTATTTATATCTATTCAATCAGAACAAAACAAAATACTCAGTCCTTTTCTCTCCTAGTTTTCAGAATTGCAAAAATTTCAACAATATTCAATCTTTTTTTTAATAAATGTAGTAAATAGCTGCTTTTTTTTTTTTTTTGAGCTCTTGTTTTGGTTTGGGTTGGGATTTGTTTGGATTTTCTAAAGGGAGACAGCTAACCTCATTTTTTAAAACCTCAGGGCACACAGAATCCAGTATTTCACTCAATAAGTTTCTCAAGGATTGGTTAGCCTCACCACCAACCACCTGAACTTTTTTTCCATTTTAACTACATCTTATCTACCTTTAGGACATAAACTCTTTATGCTTCTGTCCAAAAAAAAAAAAAAAAAGAGCATTTTCTATTGTACATTTCCCCCATAGCATCTTGTATCTAACAGAATTCTTATGCATTGATCTACTTTATCCTCTCTAAAAAACGTTTTCAATTTTATCGTTTTTCCAAAACAAGCACTGGTATCAGAAATAGGTTCATTATTCCAACATCATCACACCATCATATCTTCCTTATCCCTAACTCTGCTTCCCTCTTATCTAACATCCCACTCACTAGCTGGCTTTGACATAGTAATCAGTCCTAAACAGTTACTCACTCATTGTACCCTCCTCCTGGAGTCATTGGTTTGTTGGGAGTTTTTGGTTTGGGGTTTTTTTTAGAATTGCTGTCCTTAATATATGTGACCATCATTTATATTTTTCGTTATTCAAATATGAGTGTTTGGATTTTTATGTTTAAAGGGCATGGCATTAATTAATCCATGCTATTGTTATATCATTTCTGTGTCATTTCTAAAACTTAACAACAATTACTTTACACACTTTCCTGGATAATTTATAGAGATACAGAGCAGCAAGTCAGGATGATGCCAAAATTACATAAAGGTATCTGGTCACAATCACTTCAAATTACACCAGTGATAAGCAGCAGCCTTATTTTTTGGTTTAAAACTCAATACTAAAATACATGAAATGCAAGATCTGTGATGAACATTAATATAGGAAACAAGAGGCTTTTACCACACTTACTCAACAACACCTTTTGCACTGCCCAGTTGGAAAATAATACTGAATAACATGTCTGTGGTGTTTCTGTGGAACAAGAGCAGCATCAACTGTTAATATCACTTTTGTAACAAAGGCAGCATTTCATAGTAATTTTCATTAACAATACTATGCATCTTTTAATGACATTTTTTAGAAGCACTTATGACTTGCTGAAGTACAAGACCCAGTGAACCCAAAGGGACCTCTGTTTTCCAGACTGGTTTAAGGGTTTTTTCCCCCACCTCCATGTCCCTCCCTATACACCTCTAACATTTTAAGATTCAATTATTTGTATCTCACTCATGTAAAGTAGGGATTGAAATTCTGCAATATAAAAAAGGGTTTGAGGTTTGGTCTGTAATAATTAAGGTTCTCTGTATATTACATTTAAAGAACTAGATTGCTAGATGTAAACATTCAATGCAATAGTATTGCTGGTTTGTATCACAAATGCACATAGGTTTTCTGAGCAATTTACTACAACACAGAAGAAAGAAAAATAATGAAAATAGAAGAGATGGTAAAGGTTATAATTTTAAAAAACCAGTATGCCTCCATAGTGTTTGTAAAGAACAAGTACTGTTAACTAATTCAGAAAATGCACTTAAATACACATTTTGTCCAGATCACATTTAGTTTACTCTTTGCTATGACAGTTCTAAACAAGGAAACAAAAATTATTGATGCTGAATGGAGCTGAAAAAAGAATGATTAACTATTCCAGTGATTGCTGATCTATACCCACAAATAAGCACTGTGCTTAGAAGTGTTTTCTGATAAACTGAAAAGCAGCGTTTTCATCTCAAAGTATTATGCTTTAAAATATTTTTCAGAAAAAGAAGTTTTCAGAAATACCTGCTTGACAAACAGTGCATAATACTTAAGAATACATAAGCAATGGAGCCATATGTTTGGGATGTTAACCATGAAATAGGACATGCAAAGACATTTCTTTATATTTGACTAAAATATGGAGCTATAGCCTACAGGTAATTGAACACAGCTATATAGAGCTGTAATAAACGTGCATGTTTACTTAGTGCAAAAATCTTTAATTTATGAACAACCTGGTCTGATCTCAGAGCTGATCCTCAGATCCTCCTGTATATTTCCACCTTAAAAATGACTTGGTATTGCACTTAGAATGTATCCTTTAAAGCTGTCTTGTTTTCAAGAACAAAAAAAGAAAACCTAACAAGTATAACAAAATAATTTGAAATTTATTCTAATTCACAATACTGCTCCAAATAATTAGTAAGTACAGTTTCAAAACTATCCACTACTCTGAGGTTTGGCTGAAAAAAAATTATACACATACATCTTAATAGTATTGCCTTCACTAAATAAAAAAGTCTATCATTCAGCAGCTTTATTTCTGAACATGTTCACACTCAGAGCTTGGTTTGCACAATTTCAAAACCTGAGCCCATTAAGAATTTCATCCCTAATGTTCTTTGTTTGGGCTGCTGTGAAAGGTGAATGCAAACACAAGCGAGTGTTTTGGCAAACTGAACAGGCTGGGGTATTTAGAGAAATAAAACAGGTGTTTAATAATTTAGCTTTCTAATGAAAAAATAATTTCCGCAAGAGTTTCGAGAATCACAAAGATGCATATCCACGTTCATGATATAGAATTATAAAAGACTGTAAACAGCATGAGAAACTTCAAATAACAAATCAATCATAAAAGCTACTACACTACCCAGTATAAGCACCCGTGGGTGTGCCTGCATTGCGTGGGCCAGAGATGTCATTGAAGAATCCTGGGTCAGTGAACCAAAAACAGCTTTCACATTTCCCAGAATCAGTTCTGATGGATTAGAAAAATATTCTCTTCACAGAATCTCTATGCACGTACACACTAAAGCTACAAAACTTGAAATACCTTGAAAATGTGGCTTGAAATCAAATTCAATGACTCATCAAAAAAGTTCAATGGTATAAAAGATTCTTATAGCAGTTTTGCAATTTGAGCAATAGTTCAAGGCTTCTTCAGTGTCATATATTATCTTCAGCCAAAAAGTAGAAATCCAGCTTCAGTAGAAGGTTGAGATGGCACAGGGGGGAGGGAAAAAAGCATCAAATGCCAGATTCCAGTTCTCCACTTGGCTTTTCTGTTGTGTTTGACACCACAGTGCTTTCGTTTTCCAGCATTTTCTCAGTAGTTTCTCCATCAACAGGTTTTGCTCTTTCTTTTAACTTCTGCCGTTCATGGACCCAGGGGATGCAACATAAAATAGCTCCGCCAATGAGGGGAGGGACTCCAGCCAGGTAAAAAGCCACATCGTAGGTCCCCAGCTTATCACGCAGCAAGCCTGGAAAGACATAAACAATAAATAATGGGGCCTCAGGAGCCTACAAAAAACAGGTCTTGGCTTCAGATTGAGAAACCTGAGAGCTGGCACAGATTATAACCACTAATCTGACAACCTGATGGCCAAATATATGTGTACTTATAGGTAGAAAGATATTCCAGAGTTGTTTTGGAGGTAATAATGAAGAGCTCAGTGTGTCACCCCTCAACTGCTTAATTACCACCCATCAAAAACATGTACCATCCTTCCTACTTGAAAGTTGCTCAATTTGAGCTTTTTCAGCACTTATATCTTGTCATGACTTGGAGAAATTTTACCTCTTTTGGCTATAGTTACCTTTGTTAAACGTGCCCCTTCCTCTTATTCTAGATATACTGCATGCATTGCATTCCTAGTAGCCTCTAATTTAAAAGTGTGTTTGCCAATAATTCACTGTAATTGCTCTCTCCAATTTCCTCCCATTAGTCAAATTCTACTTGAGTATTAACAGTTGTGGCAGTATATCCAGATCAGGAAGTACCTAGTCTACAGTGTTCTAGCTTTAAAATATTACCCTTTATAATGCTGCATAGTTCAGTTATGTCTTACTAAGTACCTTTCAGTAGCACTCACCAGACCTCAATGTAAATTAGCACTGAAAATGATCAGTGGTGAGGAATACAGCTTTGCTATTTATGCCTCCCAAAAAACTTACAGTTTTCAGCTTCAAAACCTGCATTTTGTCAAACAGCCTCCCATCAAAGAATGAATAAAGCCCGTGTTCCTGCTTATGGGAAACAATTAAAGTGATTTGAGCTTTTATCCTCACAACTGCTTTTGCATGAGCTAGTTTTGGAACTGAGTTAATTTTCAGATCCTAATCTGGAGTCCTACTCTAACACAAGCAACCCATAGGCTGTCACTTCAGCAGCATGAAAAATGTCACATCCTAAATCCAACTGGAAACCTATCTCTGTTTTGAGGAATGTTTTTTGTTTGCATAGCTCAATGAAAAAGACTGAGCAAACTGAAGAATGAAGGAAACTAATAACCCATGAGCAGCAGGAAAATGCATCGTATCTTCTCAAGCACATAGCAAGAAAACTTCCAATGTCAGTGCACTGCATGTGATGTAGGAATGGAAAACATGGCCCAGGAGTCATGCAAACATAGGAACCACATTTACAGCTACACATTCACCCTCTCTGTACTCACCTGCAATGGGTGGGCCAACTGTCATAGGGACAGACATGAGCCCCAGTAGAAATCCTATGGCCTGGGAGACATCCTGAGCCCCAACAAGCTCAAAGGCAATTGGAGCCATAATGCAAATGAAGCACCCATCAAACAGGCCCATGAAGAGACACACAGCTATGAGAGCTCCAAAGACATGGCACAGTGGAATCATCATAGACATCAAGCCAATAAAGAAGAATGAGGCCACCTAAACAAGACCAAGGAAAAGATATAAAACCACATTGCATCAAATTCACAAATACTAAGAGAACAGATGAGCTTCCCTGCATTTGTAGTGAATTGTCTGCCTGTATTTGCTTTAAGATAAATATAATCCAACTCCATGGGTCACTGACATCAGAGGTTACATAGCAAGATAAAGTGAACACATAACTCATGACAGGAAAGAAATTCCATGACATATTTTGCAAGCTTTGAAAATGCATTTGTAATCAGCTATCTTGCAGTAATTGAGTAAGGTCATTTCTCATGCACCAACATTTTTTGAGAAGTTGCTCCCCGCTCTCTCCACAAATGAAAGTCACACAAATATCAAAAGTTTAATATATTTGAAACACTCATTAGACTCCTCACTATTGTAATTTAGGTAAAATTTATGTACTATGAGTGATTACCTCAGGGTGCTTATATTCAACAAAAGTGAAACCATTACAATTGTTCCACAAAAAACTATCCTGCTGTACTCATGCATAGTTCAAAAGATACTCCAATATAATCTTAGATTATTTACTTGTTTTAGACCAAAGGAATAAATCTGTCTTCCAGCAAAACGAGGCAGAATATAAAAGAAAAAAAAAAAAAAGTTAACAGTTTTGCATGTGGACCATCAGGATAGGAAACCAATGTCCCAAACACATCAGGGAATTCAATTTATTTATGACAACAAATCCTCCAGGCAGGTACTGCTTTCCCAAGACTGTTTTCAATAACGCAGTACCGACAATACCCACTAGATGCCTCCCTTGCCATTTATTTTAAAAGACCAAATGGCGAAGACCTCGTGGTTGTCAACACGCAAGTGAACAAAAGCTTTTCCAAAATCCTACACTAACTCTGCTACTGCCTAAAAAAAAAAAAAAAAAAAAAATCGTTTATAAGTGTGGAGGGGAAGAAGTGTATATCCTCCTTCATCCCCCAAGCTTCAGCATTTCTGGAAGCTGCGACTCTTTCTGTAAAATCTTCTCAGCTTGTATCTTATACTCCTCCCAGGGTGATGCCACTGTGTACTGTACACAGAACATACTTGACACCAAATCAGCACCTACCAAAGACCAAGGAAAGAGATCCAAAATCCTTAACATAAAAACATGGGAAAAATTAACCTTTCTGCAACCATTATGAAATCATGGGATAAAACAGAATCTAGAAAATCCCCAGATGTTTTCTCACTCACATGCAAATGATTAGTGATTTCTTCCATTCCCAGCTGAAAACAGCAAGCAGGAAATGGACATTGTGTTACCATCAAAAATAAAAATCAGATTCATGAACTTTGCACCAAAGGCTCGTAGCATCAAAAACTGAGTTTCCTAGAGCTATGAAACTTTGCAATTTTGAATCTCCAGTCAGTTAGTTCTGCTTACTTATAGTAGCACTAGGAACCAAAGCCTTCAGAATACACAGTTCTAAAGGAATATAGAAATAATAGAGACATACCTGTAAATAAATTTTTTTTGCACCAGGAATATAATCTGCAACTCTGCCAAAGATCAATCTACCAACTCCTGAAGTAATGCCCAGACACAGCAGAAGCACTTCCTCTGGCACACTGTCACCAAATCTGTCTTTCACGTGATTCATCTGTTTAAAAAAAGGGTCGAGAAAATAAATTTACTTTAGAATTTAAAGACAGACTTTGGAAAACTTGAGTTAAATAAAAGAAATCTGTGAGTCTCAGACTTACAAGTTCAGCTACAAATGGTCATCTACATTACTCTGCTTTTATGAGTTTTGCACTGGCTAAGCAGCATTAAGTGCAATGCAATAAAAGCAATCTGAAACATGTTGTTGTTTTAGCCACAATTAGGGAACTTAATTCTGGAAAACAAGAAAGTGCTGACTATTACAAAAAAAAAAAAAAAAAAAAAAAAAAAAAAAAGAGAGGTTAGAAGTCTTCTTCCCAACCACTCTTAATTTACTAGTCAGAGATTTAAAGTAACACAGAATCCACAAGGACTGCCTAGAACTGGTGGCTTCCCTGGCTGGGGCACACTCTGAGCTGTGGAGGTATTGAGGGATTAATTGGAACCACTGCAACACTGCTCTGTGCAGTAAGACAGAGGCACAGGCTACCAAACCTCTAACACAGCTCAGGGCAGGAGCAAGAAGCAGAGAATTGGAGACCAGACAATGCAAGCAGAAACCAGACTATGCAAGTGGAAGAGGCCCTCCAGAATGCCTCATCCTGACATCCACAATCACCGCCACGATGTTCAGGGGCAAGGAGGAAGAGGAGCAGGAACCACCTGCAGCGCCAAACACAACAGCAAGCACTTCCACGAGAGGGTGTAGCTACAGCAGCAATGAACAGAGCAGCCTGGGAGAATGATTTATCAGCCCCTTCAGCCTAAAGAACTAAAGCAATTGATCGATGGTCCTGACACCAGTGTCAGAAACTACAATTTTCAAGTTATGTTAAAAAAGTAGCTATCACCAGACTGGCTCGATGGATTTGGATTTGCTTATATTCTCTCTGGTTCTACAGTGAGTTTTGTTTGTGTGTTTGTGGGTTTTAAAATCAACCCCAAAGACCAGAAATTACCCATAACGGAGATCCTTTTGCATTACTACTTTTTGAAACACACTTGGCTATACCAGATATGAAAAGTGGGCATTAGAAGATGTAGAAGTCATTTGCACAGTCCTGCAATCTCTGTGTTCATAAGTAGTTCTGAACAAGACAGTAAAGACTCAAAGGTGTGAAAGAGCAAACAGAGGAAACAGATTTTAAGTAAAGATGTAATAAAAACATTTGAGAGACAAGGTAACCACAGGCTGACAGACCCACACAGCAAAAGCTGCCCACAGATGAGCATGTGATATCACTTCAAACCAGAAAATCCTTAATTTCCTACCTATAAAATGAATAAGTTCCATTTTAGTACAGATTTCTAGAGCAAAATAGTCTAGATTCTTTTCTGGTCAGAGTGTTAAAATACAAGTAGAGCCTTTTTTTTCCAACATACACAGGATTTGGTAGCGATAGTAATTTTCTTAAGTATAACATCTATTTTTTTTAATATGCCGTAGAAAGCCTATTAAATCTAATATTAATTTGCCCCATGTAACTAACTCTGTAAGAAAGGAAAGAAAAATAAGGGTTAGGGGGTTTGTTTTGGGTTTAAAATATTCCTTCTAACTTAAATTGAAGGCAGATGCATGCTCTTCCTATTCTTTTATTTTTCTCTTTGCTCTTTAAGACACATTTGGGAACACAATCCGATGAAATTTTTCATCTGGAATGATATTTAAACATAAAAGATAAGCTGTTCTTTTTATTCCCTTCTTGTCAAAGGTGAGAAGAAGGAAAGCTGACAGTTTTCCCACCCCTACTTTTATGTGCCTGTCAACACCTGCTGGCCCAGCTGGCGAGAGAAGCCAAGGTGTTTCATGCTGTTCTTGTCACCTGTTCCACATCCACGTGTTTGCAGCCTCTGGTTGTTTAATTAGCAGGCCTGATTCATCCACTCCCCAGAGGCTTTTCAAGAGATAAGATAAAGCTCTGCATCTAGATATCTATTAACCTTGCACCTGCAACTGAGTAACTGGATTTCTCAAAGTAGCACATGGGGTGAAATGCTGTCCTCTGAGGTGGGAAATGCTGAATTCAATCAGCTCCTTAACCAGGAAAATAACCACTACTCATCTCAAACTTCAGATATCTAAATTAGCCATTTATTTTCTTTTAGCTTTCGCTGCTCTTAAGTACACCATAGCCTTAAAGAAAGCTTCCAACTAGATGTAAGGAGAGACTTTTTCCCCAGGAGGGCAGTGGCACAGGCTGCCTGTAGAGCGTGTTTAGTCTCCTTCCTCAGAGGTTTATTAGGCTCAAGTACACAAAGCCCTGAACAGTCTGGTCTGATCTCAGAGCTGATCCTCAGATCCTTAACAGAGCATGCAGCCTTCAGTGATGCAGACAGTAAGTCAGCTGTAAGCAATGACAGTATTAACTGAATATCTGGAAATACAGTGATTCAGGATTAATTCAGTACTGTAAGTGCTAACTCATTACAGACTTAGAGATACTTACTTGTAACTATATATATAAATAATATTTATAAATAATTTATTATGAAGGAGTTCAATCAAGATTCAGATTTCCACAGATTTTTAGCTGCTAGAACTACTCAAAAATCCCATTAATTGCTTGTGAACCTTCTCAGGCAGCTTTTCATGCATTAACACTCTTGTCATTGCAGAATGGTAGAGGTTGTAATTTTATGACCCTTTAGGCCTTACAGCAGTCAAATGGGAACCCAAGCATACAAAGGCCAAAGCATTTCCCTGAGAGATCTGCCTCTCCTCAGTAATGTAGCTGGCTCTTCACTCAGAGCTCTATGCATGCTGAATTGATGGTCTGATCTTTCCACACGTAGAAAAGACCTGGCTGGCTCAGGCAAAATTATAGCCCAAACTAGCACTGCTTCTTTATTATTTAAAAATAGAATTTATCTTTCTACAGTCCAGTTTTCCAAATCAAGACACAGACAGTGGAGAATATAACTGAATGCATCTCTGGCACCAGCATTCTACCTTACACCCATGTTGTCTTTTATCAGGGTAATGCACATAGATCTAATTGTCTGAAGTCTCCTTTCTGTTAGAACAAGACTAGAGAAAATATTAGCCACTACACATGGCTGGAATGCTTTCAGATTTAAAGTCCTTGTTAACTCCTCTCCATCCAACCAAGATCCAGATTCACCAAAATCTTCCCTTCCCTGCACACACAACTCAGCTATATTCATGCAGCAAATCAAAGACAGCAATCTGAGCAGAGCTGTAGCTCTTTTTTTTTTTTCAAACACAAGGAACCTGAAAGAAGTGGTTATGAAGTAGCAAGAAACGATTCTCTGTCAACCACTTTTCTTCCCATGTATATTTCATTTTGGGGCTTCCCAATCAAACAAAGCTTTAGTAGGCTAAATGTAACACAGTGTCTCACCAAAAGAGATGCTCAACAGCAATACATAACCTAGAAAACTTTGAGCACATTAAACCCACCATTATCTTCAATTACTGATTCAAATCCTTTCATCTGACACTTTCACTCAAGATCAGTGTAAGGAAAAAAGCAAATGCTTAGGGAGTACTGCTGGTACCATTCACATATTGGAGATACTATTCCTAACTGCTCCAAATTAAGTTTCCTGAAAGAGCTGAAAGGGTGTAGAGGCCTAGAAGATAAGGAGGGGTAATGTGTATGTCTCAGACACTGATAGCCAGATAGCTGTGGAGCCAACCAAGGATTGCTGGTAATAACACACTGTGAGAAAGAACAGGATGTGGCGGGGGAAGGGGCCATATGGAGGAAGGGCAGCACTTTTCCAGGACGGATGTCCTTGTTCTAGCTCTTAGAGATAAGTACAGAGCACAGGAACAAGGTTGAGAGGCAGGCATGGACTGCAGGGGAGAATCAAGACTAGAGACACCAGATCCCTCTGACCCATTTCCAGAAAGGTCTAAAAGAACAGCCTGCATATGATAAGTCATTTGCATAAAAAGTGAGACACTTATCTCCAGGACAGAGAATTACCTCCATCGAGCCCATGCAGTGCCCCCAGAACCCTGGGCATCCCCATCAGCTGGATCGCTCAACACTGGAGCCAGGATGGACTGGTGGTTTGTTTCTTTTTTCCTTCTTTCCTTTCTCCCACTCTAATTCATCTCTCTCTCTTCCCTTTCACCCTACTCCTTTATCCAAACCCCACTGCTGTGTGCTTATCTAGGAGGTCAGGGGCCAACTTACCAACCTCTCCATGCCAAGTGTATAATTTACTAATAAAACTGCAAAATTTTGCAGACCATTTCACTTATTTTGTTCCTTTCAAACACGAGCATCCACCAATCTTGGGTGCTCCCTTCCCCTTAAGGGTGGAGCCACAGAAGACAGCATAAAGAAGTGGCACAAGGATGCTGGTGGGTTGGTGCAGCTTGGGTGTCTCAGAGCAAGACAGATAATGCATACACATATCTGAGGAAGCTCACAGTGACTGAGGACAAGGAATAAAGCCAGAGATCCACAAGACTGAACTGTACATACTCAAGGGATGAGAGTTAAATTGTTGGATTGCTTACCCTTTTAAAGCATGTTTAAAAATTATTATCATTCAATCCATAATTTACAGTCTCAGTTCTATCTGTTTCTTGGGGCCTAAATCAGTGTTTCACAGCTTATTTTAATCTCAAAACTCAACTAGCCACTATGTCCAAAATTAGCTACTATCAGCAAGGCCTAGAGACTTACAGGTCAATTACATTAACTTGAATTTCCAGAATAATAGCAGAGAAAGAAACAAAACCAAAGCTATTTATAAACATCTAACAGGTAACCTCACAATCTAAGGATCAACACAGATGTGTGGTAAAAATCCAAACAAACCTAATTTCTCTCTATTACATGGTAGGTAAAACCCTGCCTACAGAGCTAAGGGCAGATGTAACAAATCTTGACTTGATGAGCATTTAGGAATTCTCTCAAACATAATTCTCATGAGCCAGTTTGGAATACATGTCTTAAATGAAGCAACTGTAAAGATGGACACTCAAATGTTTGGAAAAGCTTTTTTAAAGTAGTGATTCACCTCAAAATGGAATATGCCAAAGAAGGTACCATAAAAACCCACCCAAATGTGGAGCATTTTTGTTAATTATATGGACAGTGAAATAGATAATAGACTTTCAAATTTGCAAATTACATCAAATTATTATTATAGCTGGCACTGTGAAGAAAAACGCTAGCATTCAAAATGATCTTGGCAACCTGGCATCTCAGTCAAGAGTGTGCAATAAATTACTAATTTCCATAAGAACATTATGCATTAAACAATATTGAAAAAACACTATATGAGATAAAATCAGATGCCTGAATACAAAATGGAAGAATGCTCTGGCAATGGCTCCTTAGAAAGGGAAATAAAGGTTTAGCAGATTAAAACTTCAGCACGTTCCAACGATGTCCTATCATAAAAGTAATTAAATAGATCAATTCATTACACGATGTGACTTTCACACACTGCTCAGTACCAGCAAGGCCTCAGCTGATTTTTTATGTCCTGTTTTGTTCATTAATCATTATTAAAAACATGCACCATATGTATGGAATCCAAAAGAAAGAAAAAGGAAGAAATTTGATAAACATGACTTGTGAAAAAAGATTTTAGAAAAGAAATATTCTAAAAGGTCCTACACCAATGTCTGTGCTCAAAAAAACTGCGTAAATTGGACAAAGCATTGGCATACCTCCAGTCAGGTTTTTCTATGATTCCTGAAGTGACTTGATGGATATCTTAAGAGTAGTCACAAATACATTGTAATTGAGTGTTAAAGCTTAAAAACTCTTTGTTTAGTTCTAGCTTGGTGAAACTCTGCTGCACCTTTGATTAAAGGTAACCTTATGACTAGAGGAAGCCATTTCCTGACATTACCACTTACATTACACTTCTAAAAACTTAAGTAATTCCTTTCAAATCATTGTAGCATTTACTAACGTGGTAATGTGTTATCAGTTTACAGTTTATGTAATTAAAACTGGGCACATGAGATGATGTGCTACAATTATGGAATACCAAAACAATGGATTAAGATATCCTGTACAAATACCAAAAAAAACCCCCAAGAAAATATTTCATTAACCTCTGAAAATTAGCATTGTATGCACTGGACTTCTTAAACACTTTGGCTAATTGTTTTAAACACCATTTAAGATAGATTCTCAAGTGAAGCAACTAAAACCTAGTACAGCAAGTTCATCCTCTTTATAATATTAAATTAAAATTAATACATACTGTAAGCTTTTCTTTAGTGTACTTTAGTAAAATTGCAATACAAGTCTGCTGCTTCACATCCAGTTTAGTCTTCCTCAGCTCTAAGAAAAATATCTCTATTGTGCTATTCTGTTTAGGGATGGCAATGCTTTGGCCTTGATTTTCAAACAAATATGGTCAGACTTCAATAGCCTCGTTTAAAAATAACAATAATAAGCCCTGAGAAGAGGAATATAACAGCATATACTATTTGTACAGAAATAAATGCAAAGATAGGCTAACAAAACTGATCTTTTTTAAACCAACATCTGTTAGTAGTTGCAGTTACTTCAGCTAAGTACCAAATTTCCTTCCTTATTTTTGCCTAAATTGGACACTGCTGGAAATATTACACAGATTTTGTAGAAAGGATATATTTAGCTTCTGACAGTTCAGTTGAGCAACACCGAGGGTAAGCTTACAATTGACTGTGCAGGAAGACAAGTGGGACTAACTGTGCATTAACCAATTAAATGATACAAAGTAGAAAAAAGGAAGTGCTAACACACCCTTACAATAAAACAAAAGCAAGACCTTCATTACAAGTATGTGTTAGCTATAGCATTTACATGTCACAAAAAGGATGTCTTCCTGCTGCTGAACTTAAGGTGTTTCCCTCAGTCAGCCTTCCCAACTGATAACAAAACCAATTCTTTGAGGTGCGAGTTAGAAGCCTGATCCTGATGCTCCTAAGGGCTCCCTGGAGAAGCTTTTGGAACCACAGCGACTAGTCAGTCAAACTAAACTTCTTTGAGTCAAGTGAGGAGAGTACCCCTCAGCTTAAAAGATGTTTTAAGAGACAGCTATGAGACTGATTCAAGGTCTCTGAAATCTGCCAGACTGAAAAACTGAGCAGTAGAGATCTTCTGTAACTACTCAGAAAGAAGGGTCACAATAGTAAAGAGAAACACTGCAAG
>JAWWEV010000115.1:69523719-69561024 GCA_035583235.1 Hafferia zeledoni
GGGGACGGTCCCACTGAGACTGGAACTCAGGTCCTTGGGATTCAGAGTCCAGAGTGCTCTCCTTTACACCATGGGACCACCCCAGAGTTTGTATGAATTTATAGTTGAAATGCACTGTGTCAGCTTAATTCAGCAATTACTCTATTTCTTTCCACTGAAAATTTCACAGAATTCACTGAACAAGTGAAAAGGAAATATTATGTTCGGTTATAATTACTATAAATCCTGTGGTTAAAAAGGTGTCAAAAAAAATCATTGTTGGGGGAAATTAGCCAAATGTAAATTCAACCATAACTGGGTTTTTGGGTTTTTCCAAAGAAAGGCATACTGGTTTAAATGACACATTTCTTCACTGTGCTAGAAGTTCAAACATAATACCGAACCTCCTCATGAACCCAGAAAAATCAAGTATTTAAACAGTTTATTATTAAAATGCAGTAACAAAAGTAGTAAGCATCATTATTAATGAAAAACAAAATATTTAAATACTGACAAGTTTTGGTAATTTAATACATTGGCAAATGATAGATTTTAGGTATTAATTTTTTTAGACAAATAATCCCTTTTTGAATAATTATTTTAAAGTCAGTGTTCTGATCCATATATTGACTATGCTAAGAATAAAATTTAAAAGACATTAATAAAGCATGAAATATTACAGCTCATAAAAAGAAGGATCTTCAGCATAAGGTTCTCCATTGTAACCATCAGATCGCAGGCAGACATGTCACACTAAAAGTACTTGTGCAAGAAATGTTAAAGGTATGAGGTAACAGTATCAATATAATTAATTTACTGTTGGAGTATTAATAAATAGGTCAAAGGAAACATTTTCTGATGTTTAGATGAAGGAGGCAATGTGCAAGAAATTTGTATACAAGATTTGAGGCAGCACATGAAAGTGTATATTTTTTTTTATCAGCTAACACCTCCTTCTAAAGCAGTTCTAAAAAATAGTTTAATCCATTAGACCATACATTAACATTTTTAGAGGGGAAGGGAAGGGGAGGGGGGGAGTATGAATGCTTTACATAGTGCTTTTCATCACAGGCTGTAACCTGCCAGGACACCTCTATAGAAAAATACACTCCACAAGCTTTTATACAATTAAAAAAAAAATTTTAGAAACTAGTATTTTTCTAAACAGACTAACAAAGGTCTGACTCCAGGAACTCTGGTTTCATGTATTATAGAGAAAAATATTTGTGTAATGTAATATTGTCACTTTCTATATTAAACTCTCAATTTCTGAAACTGATTACATACAACATAAGCCAGCAGAAAGAACATGAAGGAGAGAGATTTATTTATTACCTCTACCAATGGAAAATAACCAGGAAAAATAAAAACAGACATCACAAAATGAGAGTAAGAACATAATACAGTCAGGACAGAGAACTTGTGCTTCAATCTGTAGAGTCAGAGTCTGCAGCACAACATACATATTAAATTAGTGTCCTGCTTTATAAACACTCTTACATCTCAACTTCCTAAGAGATAAAATTTATATTATGAAATTAGCAAGAGCAGTAAATCATATTTACATTTGTCTACTTTGCAATATTTTACTTTTAGAACATTGAGTTCTGAACTATACTCCTTCAATTAACTGATAACATCATGGGCATAAATCATTTTAGTGTAAATAGCAAAATGAAACACCAAGTATGCACATGAATCTGGCAGGTACTCTTACAAGAATGTACCTCTCAAAGTGCTCTTCAAAACAAAACTCAATTACACTAAAATACTTTTAAAGTCTTTACAAAACAACTTCCTCTTGCATGTTTCTGCTTTGTCTTTGTTCCTTGGGATATCAGAGAAACACAAGAATGGTCCTTTATCAAGAAGTTTAATCTATGATAATGAGACTCGTTTAGCATTCATCACTTAAGTACTACAAGGAAGCAAGGAGGAAGAAAGACTCTTCAAGACACATTGTTTCATTTTTATCTCATCTTTAGTAAGCAGCTTTTTAAAACATCTAAGGAAGTGATGGGTTTGTTTGCTTTAAAAAAATAATTAAGCAAAATATTTGAACTTGGATTAACCAAAAAGTAAAATAAAAATTGAGAACTCGCTAAGTAACATGAAAACAAACTTTCTTTTTCTCATAAATATGGGTTAATCCAAGAATAAATATAAACATTAGTCTCAGTACCTAAGACAGAACTGTTTGCCTTCTCTTCCTATCAGTTTGTGGACAGGTTTCACCTTGGGGGATACATGGCCCAGGTAGATGTAACAGCTCAGGTACAGTGCCACGTAGCACAGACACTCATCCATCCCATCACAGCCAGCTCACATCTGTCTGGTTCAGAGTACAAGCACAGAAAGACAGTTCTCACAAACTTGTCTGTATAGATACATTTGCATCTACGTAGAAAATTCTTCCAAGTGTAGTGCTTGATTATTCCTGTTCTTTTTCTGCTGAAAGTGAGGGGAAAAAACAGCAGTCTGAGAGCTAGAGATAACTGGCTTATTTTCCTGCTACTTCTTACCCTATCTTCACTAATCAATTTCTGTTGAACACTAGAATAAGTAAACTTCCTGTTTCCTCATCTTCTACTGGGCACGACCAACAAATCTGTCATCCTTGAATTTCTTAAGATTTATTCTGCAAAAGTTACAGAAATGTACAAGCCTTGTAAACCGGAGGGCAAAAAAAAAGCACTCAAAGTTTTTTCAGTAACACAAAAACAACTGAGATTTTCTTAATAAAGAAAATAAACACCAAATATATATCATTACACCAAGGTTTTTGCTATCTCCATGTTTGGCAATGGGACCACTAAAACCATATGAAAACATCAAAATCTACTAGAACATGAATGCTTTCCTGGAGGTCCTACTGGATATTTATCAACATTAAAACTATTTTAAAAGCAAATTGAGAGAACAGGGAATGGAGGGAAGACAGCAGCAATGCTTATGTACCTGCTAAAAAACAACATACATCAAACAAACATACAAGTTTATCCAGGACAAAGCTGTTGATCTTATATCCTTAGTCTTGTAGTTGATACCTTTATACACAGTGGTTCCTGTTAAATAGGGAGTGGTGTTATGACATTCTATTGCGTTTTTTAACTTTTGAAGTTCAAGGTCATAGTTTGAAAGACACACCAAAAGACAAACGTGACAAGTTTTCTACTCTAACAGATAATGTAAAGTAGCACAGTTTACTCTTTCATATTCTGTCGATAGAATCAGCATTACCTCTACTCTGTAAAATTGATAAGATACTTGGAAAGTTAAGAATTTAATTTTTTTACCTTACGAAAGAACTTGCAAGGAGTCCACCAAGGCCTATTGCAGCTCCAATTACAGCTACTTTTCGACAACCAAACAGGTCTGTGAATATGCTGACTATTGGAGAACAGAAGAAGACCATCCCCATAGAAAGAGAGCTCACCCATGCTGCAAAATAAAAATATAAAAACAAAACAATATTTTAGAAGACCAAGTGATTTCAGCTTTCAACTAGTATTTGCTTTCATCTAAGGTTTTCTGTTGCTAAACTAAAGTTGGGTAGCAACTGGGTAACTATTTTAAAAATATTTAAAGACACTTTAACAATATATTTACCTAACATGGTAAAACAAGCCTAACCATATACACAATCAACTAATTTAGATTTTATTAGCTCAAAGAATCCAATTAACCTTTTTGAAGCTCTTACTTTTTTTTTCTTTGAAACACAGAAACATTCCTCTAGTAATAACCTAACATTCAATCTGACCACTAGTTCACTAAAGATACCTTTGAGATTTCATATCCATTCTAACTTCAATTAATATATTTCACTTGATTTAATTCTAGACTTTGACTTTAAACAGGTAGGTTTGCTGAAAAAAAATTTTAAATTAATTACTAGATCTAGATCATATTGAACATCAATAATGAGCAAACAACAGCAGACTTTCATACTGTAATACACACATTAGGAATGTTATTTGACTTCGTACTAAACAGACCTGAGTAGTAAAACCACTTCCATATATGATGGGACAATGTCACTACATTTGCACCAACCTTACAGACATTGTCAAAACTGTACTTGGTTTATAAGAGAGTCATTAAGTTTCAATTTAGCTGAGTCTATTATAGTTTCAGCCACAGGTGGCTTTTTCACTCCAAATGTACCTAAAATATCTTTAAATAGCTTGGGTAGAAGAGAATTTGTTTAATTTTCAATTAAAGTCAACTTTCTGCTTCACTTCATATAGGTGTCCAGGACCACATCACTTAAATGCTATAATCTAACAACTCTTTGAAACAGGCATTACTGATCTTACACCTAATAGTTCTCCAAGGACATAAAGGCAAATCAGGGTGCCATAGCACAGTAGCTACAAGTAATATATTTGGCATATATGGTACCATATATATTGTAAATATCCCCATCTGTTTTTGGGAAAAAAATTGGTCTAAATAAAGTAGAAAAAAATCTGCTGATGCAAGATACAGTGGGGAAAAAAACACTTTGGCTTATTTTTTAATTTTACAGAAAACAAAAGAACTCTTTCCATAGATAGTTAGAATGGATATAAATCTGTGTAACTGGAATTTTGTTTAGAATATCTTTCCTAAAGACAAACAGATAAACAAATGTGACTCATTGATAGGGCAAATAAAACTATCTGGAAAAACATATATAACCCCAAGACCTAATGAAGAATATTTGCAAGTACATCTACCAAAACAAAAGCTGAGAAGATGAGTTGTTAGACTGCCAATGAGCCCTATACATTAATGAAGACCCCATTGTGCAAGGCACAAAAGACAGAAAAACAAAGGAGCAAACAAAAAATTGTTTCTTCCAAGAGTTTACAATGTAAATGCAAGACAAAAGAACAGATGGCTAGAGAAAACCAGAAATTAGTACAAGAAACAAAACCTTTATTTTAGGGCAAACAGTGATCTCAATGATCCATGATGTAAGTGTTGGGAGTGGGAGGGTGGTGTTACTGGGCATGTTTTTTGAGCATGATAAATACAAGAGAGTTTCAAGGCACAATCTGAAGAGTGAGGGACTTCTATGAGCATTTCCTGCATAGAATTAACCCATACTTAGTAGCCCTGCAGGCCCTGCACCTTCACATCACAAACACAAGCTGTGGGAAGGAAGAGCACAAAGGACTAGGAAGGACAAGGCCCTGTGACACTGACTGAAAGGCGATGACCAAATTTATGAAAGGTCTGTTCTTTCTCTTCAGTCAAGGAAGGCTCAAATGTACCTTGGGTGTTGCAGAAGATGACTTGGAGATTTGTCCCATTTTACAGGTTATTGATGGTACAAGACAACATTATCCAATCTGTAAGGAGTCAAAGGGAGCAGACGCTCTCATCCAGCCTGGAGACTAGCGAGTTGTAAAGCTTCTTAGAAGTCCAACTTCTACAAGACTCCTCATGTTTTTACTTATCTTTCCCAGAGTAAGCAGACATTTTTACTGTACAAAGGAGATTGCAAACACTAAGAATGCCTGTGCCTGCCTCTCAAATAAATGGTAGCTACATCACCATGAACAGTCCACAGCATCTCTGTGTGATTTGTAGGGCAGCACTAAGAATCAGAGTACCTATGACACCTGGGGGTATCTGCAAGGCCTGGACAAAAGGCAGCTGAACCTTGAGAAGTGGCATCACAAGGACTCACCGTCAACAGTGGTTTATGTGGTATGAAGGTACCACAAAATGGCTGAACCTCCTGTCACCCTCTCTGCATAGGTACAAGAAGACACAAAGGCAAATGGCACCAGAGATCACTTGCTTTGGGAATCCCATCTCACATGGACAGGTACGTATACCCAATGCATGAAGGCAGCCAAAGAAAGTGGGCATCTGAAACTGAGGTTAAGTAGCCTGCATAAAGTAGCAGACTAAATTACTTCAGAGCTACAGGCTGTCGTTTAATTACCATTCTCCTTAGTGAAATAAAGTTTACAGTGTTTTTAATGCCTTATACAGCTAATAAAATAACTGGAATATAAAAGCCTGAAGTAAAGACATTCAGCTCAAGTTACACTGAGTTAACAACATGCTGATTTTGTCTCTTCATGCTTCCAGGTACTAATGAAAAGAAGTGTGCCTCTCTTATCCCTTGATTCTCTTATTTTTGTCACAACAATGACAGGGCAAAGCATAAATAAGGAGGTTTCCACTGGTTTTCAACACAACAGACAGTTAAGTGGAATGACAAAGGCCTCATCTGAAGCATTTTGGAACAGACTGGTAATGTGGGAAGAAGTCCCACTGCAGAAGTGGGAGCCCATACTATACCACTTATCTCCCTAAGGAAAACTGGAGCCCTTTAAATTACAATGTCAAGTTAATGAGGCTCTTGTGGCCTACAAAAAGGTAAGAGATTTTTGGTGTGTCTAGTATGAACAGCTTTATTATTTATTGAAAAGAACATTCTTGAAGTTACAACTTCCCATGTATCCATACTTCAAGAAAATGTATTGTAGTCATCCTTTGTGAAGAAACCTAGCATGAAAAATAATTAAGATATAAACAGAACTGCACATGTGTAAATCTTTTAATTTCCTTAAGACAAATAACTCTTGCTCAAATACCCTCATCCTATGAAGAAATTGATGGCTATGAAATATATTCAATATATAAAGTAATCTTCGATTTCACTCTGTTCAAGTAAGCTTTCAAGTATTCTTACGCTTTCTCACTCAGTATGAAAAATGTACAATGGAGTTGTCCTCCACATTTTCTTAAGCAGAAATTACAACTGTCCCAAGTAATATGAAAAATTACAAATGCAGCTTGCCAGGATACTGAGAGCTCTCTAGAGCAGTTATTACGTAATAATTAAAGCATTTCTCCCCCAGGCTATTGGCTGTTTTCCTGGCCACAAGCTGGCTGTATTCCAGAGCTGCTAATTCAGATACTAATAAAGCATCTAATTGCTACATATAATTGCATTCATATTCATACACAAAACACTTTGATTGCCATAGAAGAAAAGCTATTCCTACTTTAAGGACTAAAACATTCCTTGAGGCACAGGAAGCTAAGAATTAGTTCCTCATATCATGTAACTTTTTGCAGAATAAACAATTCCCAGGCTTCCCTAGAAGACAGAAGTGTTATCCTTAAGATAAAAATATCAGACCAGATAGGTTATTGGTAGTATCTGTAATGAAAAATCTGTTTATTCTGTGCCACTGAAACATAACAGACTACAAAAACTCCAAACTTTATTGTAACTAAAATTATTCAAAAATGAAAGTTATGTGTTCTTTCCTGATCAGTTCACTGAAGACCTAAATATGTTTTAATATTTCTTTAATTATTTCTCAGTTCAAAAGTCCACAGCAATGAAATTATGCCAAATAATCCAAAAACATTCTGCTGTTCTATCATGAGCTTTTTTAAATTAAAAAAATTATTTAAACTAATGTCTTTACTATAAATATAAAATCTAATATCCGAGCACTCCCAAAATCATTCCCATTGTCATAGCAAGATTATGCAATACATATTTATAATTTGGTAGATAAATCAAGCTATTAACGTGGCTTAGTTCATTCTTTAGAATCAAGCACTAGGATTTACAGGACCACAGAAAAGAAAACATTAATACCACACTCCATTGGAATGCTTTATCCTGCATAAATTTAAATAAAGGTGACTCATCCATAACATTCCTCTTTACAATTAATTTTTGCCATGCATTATAATAAGGATCTTATCCATTTTATCCTCACAAGTGTCTTTCAAGTGGTTGGCTCAACACAGTAGTAACACCTTTCATTCTAATGAACTTCAGGAATTTTTTTTTATTATCTTCCCCCAAGATTTCTCTGGTTCAGAAGCGGAACAAAACACCACTGTCCTGAAGATAAATGATACGAGGCAAGTGAAATTAAAGGCACTTAGTAACTTCCAAAGACTCAACTTGAATATTATTTAGGAGAGTTCTTATATTTTTATAAAAATACTTGGAGAAAAGAGAAGGACAATATTTGCAATATTAAAGTCCTCTTGCTTTCATTAAGTTATTAGTTACTACTTATGCAAGAATAAAGAAGCCTGTATGTACTCTCCCAGTCTCAAACTGTTAACAGCTAAGAGACTTCTTAGGCCAGGTTTTGGTTTTCTCTTTTTTTTTTTCTTTTTCCTTATAAACAACCTTGAACCTCACTTTTTCTTCAGTGTATTTATCAATATTCTGGCAATTTCTCTTCCATGAACTGCCTCTTCTGGAATACTCATGTGTTTTCAGCACCCACAACATCTTATAGCAAACAACTCTGTAACTCAACCATGGAATGGGTGAAGGACCCCCACTTGTTTCATGGCCAGTTACCTACAAGGATATTCTCTACATCAAAGCAGAAGTTTGACTTCCCTACAAAGATTTGTTATGAGTATAGTTCAGGAGTTTGAGAGATCCTACTCTGGAGGAAACAAGAGTGGTTGTTGAAAGTTATTTCTGGACACAGTTTGCTCATCTCCACCTAATATTAATAATTTACACCCACATAATCAAATTTACATGACATTTATTTTAAAGAACAAAATAACTGCAATACTGTGTAGATCAAAGACTGATTTAGCCCAGTATCCTATTTCTGACCACCACAAAGTACTTAGACAAAGAGCACTGGAAAAAGGGCTAGGATCCTGAAATACTTTTTCCATTGCTATGTCCTCTCAACGTCCAGCAATAAGCTTCAAGAACATTTATTTCCATCAATATTATTTGGCTTCACTGCTTTTACTGTAATCAGTTACAGAACATGCTCAAGCACCAGCAATACATTAAAAATAAACTCCCTTTTTTTTTGAACTTACTCGTACTTTAATTCCTCTACTGTAAGAAATATGAATTCAGAATCCCTGCTGAAGTTCCTCTTGCAACCTATGATTTTAGATACCTAAATCAGATCTGTTCATATTAATTTTTTCTCCTAAATGAAGCAACTTTTTGACTCAGTTTGTCTTTTTATAGAAGATGTACTTTCCCCTTTTGCCCCCTTATAGTGAATCTGATTGAGTGTATCACACTTGCTCTGAGACAGGGTAGCATATAGCAATTAATATAGGACAAACAAGAACTTTTTATGGTAACAATTTTTTTTCCAGTCTCCATGTTCTAATTATCCTCCTTTTTTTTATGTATTGCAGCAGTTTCAAAAGTAGGTATGTTTAGAAAACTATCCATGGCCTTATTTTCCCACAAATGGTGACATCTAAAAATGTAAATGCCTTTTTTTTTACCACTTATTTGGATTACATTTCTCCCCATGAGACACATACATAAACTGAATCTAATCTGCTATTTTAATCACTCAGCAATAACAGAAGAACTTGGCAGCTCTAGAGCCACCAACACACTCATATATGAGAACAGGCTACAGAATTTGAACTTGTTCAGCATGCAGAAGACAAAGCAGCTCAAAAGCAAACTAATCAGTGCCTCCAGGCACTAACAGGTGATCATTACAGAATATAAAGCTTCTTTCAGTGGCGCACACTGACAGGACCAACTGAAACTGCAACAAAGGACATTCCAATTACAAGTCATGAAAATTTTCCACCATGAAAGTAGTCAAACATCAGAAGGTGTAATCCAAAACATTTGTGGAAATTCCATCCCTGGATATATATATCCAGGCAATCAGCAGCAGGACAACAGGGCATGGGCTTAAACTCTGCCAGGGGAGGTTTAGGAAGAAGTATATCAGGAAGAAGTTCTTTACAGAGAGAGTGGTCAGGCATTGGAATGGCCTGCCCAGGGAGGTGGTGGATTCACCATCCCTGAAGGGTTTTAAGGTGAGATTGGACATGGCACTGGGTGCCATGATCTAGGAATCAAAGTGGGGTTGGATTAGGGGTTGGATCAAGGGTTGGACTTGATGATCTCGGAGGTCTCTTCCAACCCAACTGATTCTATGATTCTAAAACTTGACTGGACAACACTGAAAAATCTGAACTCAGAAGTTCACTGTATTTTAACTTGGCCTGGCTTTGAGTGAGGGGTGTCAGACCAGATAACCAGTCTCCTCCAACTCAAGTTACTCCATATAATTCATGAAAGAATACTGTTCTAAACCTCTGCTTCTTCCCATCAGTACCATTTTTTTTGCTGCCTGTGCCCAGAAGCACCTTTACCCTTTGCCTAAGGCACTCCAGACACATCCTCTTTTATCCATTATCTGTTTTTTTTCTCCAGGGAAAGCTAGTAATTTCCAAAAGAGGGAATTGTTCAGCAGATGTTGGGTAACCAACAGATCAACAGAAGCATTAGACTGAACAAGTATTCCAATATCCTTCTGTGTCCTCCAAGAGCCTCTGCAGGGCAGCCTCCTGGAAACTGCCACCCTATTTTTATCTAACCTATCACTACCCAAAGACAACATCACATACCTTGTGCTACACGCCTTGCTTACACATGCCTGTGAGAATTATTTCGGAGCCTGCTCAGTAACTTCTCATGAATTGTGAGGAATTTCCTTAGTTGTAGGTGCGAAAGGGAGAGCAACTGCTTTCCACACAGCCACTCCTATCACTGAGCAATCCCCAGATCATGGAACAGCATGTGAGTAGAAAAGGAAAGTCCATGTTAAAAATGCATGTACTGACACATTTAGAATTCCTACTGTCAAAAAAGTGCATTGCAGGTTCTATACAAAAGAGATCTGCTGATCCCATTAGAGAAACTATGTGTCTAAGGACTAAAAATAAATTTATGACATAATGCTGCAACAGGAAGTATCCTATACTCTGAACTCAGGTTACATGACTACAGCTTTCAGTTTGCTTACCCTCTAGTGTTTAGTTTGCAGATGTCTGAGCTAGGCTTCCCTTAAAGCAATAGTATCAAAAAACCCTAAAATAAAACCTAGTTTAAATGAAAATTCTAAAATATTTTGGGCAAAGATAACTGAGCACAAAGAAATACCATCTCTTTTGGACACCAAAGCTGTCTTGAACAGGCTTTGGGAATCAGAATTATCTGTAAAGGACCTAATCAGATTTCCACAAACAATAACAGATCATGGTCAATAGACAAAGATTTATGAACCAGAGAATAGTGGAAGTATCCAATAGGAATACAAAACACTGGGGCTTTTTCCCTACTCTCTTTTCTTCTTGTCCCTGGGGAACAAACCTTTTATTGAGTAACATTATTACAGAAAGGTACTACTAGTTATGATGAGTCAGAAACCAAGAACTTTATTTGACCCAGGATTCCAATAAAGAGACCTTTGAAAAGATATCCTATTCCCATATCACATAACCTCTGCTTTCAGCAAACATGAGGTCATTATCAGACAGTCTGAATTAGTTTATTCTGAATGAAAAGATTGATCTCCCAGATTTTGCCAATAGCTGTAAGGCTTCCTGTGCTTATGCATAGCATCTCTTCAGCAGACACGCCTTGTGACAGTCCAAAACGCTACTTCAGGTTCATATATGCAATGTCGAACTTGATGAAGAAGGTGGCAAGAAGCACAAACTTGCCAGCATATTGTAAAATTAGCAAAATAAGCTTATAGTAGGAGGAAGAAACAAAACCAAACATTCTACCAAGTCAAAACACAGACCTCTTTCTTTCAAGGCTTTATACATCACCTTCTCTGACACGATGGGTGACAGAGATTCACATATATCCTTAATACAGAGAGCCTCCCCACACTTGCCATTTACAAAAACTGAACTGTACTAGTTTCATCCATTGCCTTCCTAAGTAATAACACAAGGCCAGAATTTCTACTGAGATCCAGTCCTTGTGAGCATAAACAGCAGAAAAATAATTTTAGAAAAGGGTATTCATGTCCTGACATAACATCCCATATCACTGCAACTGGCTAATTACTTACCTACCATCTGATTTACACTTTCTATAATAACACCAGCTTAGGCTTTTTTTGCTTGTTGTTACCCCCTTTAACAAAACACGTACTGATGGTGAACCCAAATCAAATATCATGGGAAGCTGACCATTACATTTTGCTTCAAACTGTAAGGCACAAAATAGAAGCCTGAAACAGGTTAAAGAAAAATACATTCTTATATGCAAACAACTTTTACTACTAGAGAGACTGCAGCTCTTTGTGTATTTTAAAAAGTTAGAGGAAAATAAACAAATGGTGAAGTTAGTAAAAGCTAAAACAAGTTCTCAAAAATGCAGCACTAGGCAAAATATTGCTGCTAGAGATCATAAGTATTAAGACTTCAGGAACCTTTAAAGGAAGCCTGAAGTAAATCATTAACAGAAACACATGCGTTTGGAATTCATAGCAAACTGAGCTTGACCTTTGACACTTAATAAAATCTGAAAATGCTGTGGTAGGAAGAATAAACTAGAAACAAATTGATAAGAAATGGCCGTAACCACTTGTTTTTCCTTTTAGGAGTCATACAAGAATGTTTTCTGCTGACTGACTGAGATGGTTTTCAAAGTACAGTGTAATCACATTTTTAACTAATGACCTGAAGAAATGAATCCTGAACTGATTTCCAGGCACATTTTTATCTTCCCTTTCCTCCTCCCAAATTAGCACTAGTTGGTTTATTTATTTATTTTCATTCCAAACAGTTGTAGGCAAGAAACATGTTCTGTTTTGATTTAGGATCAGTAATGTTCTGCATAAGAAAGTATTAGCAATTAGCTTCAAAGATGACAGTCTGAATTACCAGAAAGGTTTCACCCTAACTGCTCTCCCAACCAACATTTAGGCACATTCCAAACGTATCTGCAACCAAACATGTCATACAACAGTCTCATGTTTTAGAGCAGCAGCATAGATTAGACCTGAAGATGCAAATTCCTAAGCTACCAGTCTTCTTTCCCTCCCCCTCCCTCACCTGCGCTGGAGCAAGACCTGCAAATCAAGGTTGCCTTTTAAATGACACAGGCATACATTTCACTTCTACACTATCAGAAGTTCTTGTGAGATAAAGACACCTGTGATAAAGAAAACTTACTTCACCAGTATGTTTGGTACACTATTTAAAATTCAGGAGTGCAGATTTCCATGAAGCAACTCTCAAACTAACCCAAACTTTTCACATGCATCACCCTTCTGAATCCATCCAGGACTGGCTAAAGGACTGTCACATCTCAGTAACTTCATGCACATCTTCAGGACAGATTATAACAGCATATATTCGTTGATTACACCAACATATTCCCCTTACATTATGTAGGTCCCTACAAAAATAATGAAACTTTATTTAGGTTTTAAATCAATACCTTCCAGGCTTGAGCTGTTATCTAAATGATCTTCCAATGTTACAAACCATCCTTTCCTACTCTCCATGACAAAACAGTCAATAGTCATTTTAAGCAAGGGACAGACTAGTTACCATAAAGAAAACATTAACCAAACCCAAAATACTACTAAACAGACCAAATAAAACAGAAGAGAAAGTGATTTCAGGGCAAATCATTTAGATGCTTCAGAGGAGAATCTGTATTTATACAGAAACAAAACTGTCTATTTTGAAACATGACATTACAATCCAAAAACCAGACAAGTGTTCACAGGCACATGACTACATTTAGTAATATAAGTACAAACACTGAACTAGTCAGCAAATTTCTGTCTTTGAAATAATAACATTATTCTATGCTATAAGTTATGTGGAAAGCCACATTTGGCTTTACAGCGAGGAATCTTCAGATAAAGTGAGGTGACAATTAGAAATTCATTATAGGTCTCTTTCATAAAGAATGCTATCTTGTTTTTTTCAATATTTGCATATAGTTTTATCAGTCCTACCACAAATACAATGCCAAGTGAACACAGAAGTCCAAAATGGGAATATTTTTAAGTGACACTAAGAATTAGATGTGGTTTTCACAGGCTGAAGACAAAAAGGGAACTTGAATATATCTCATTTCCTTTCACCCATGTCTCCCATTCTCTTCCCTTCAGATACTGAAAACTTAGTCAAACAATAGGAGCATCTTAAGTTTTTGGACAACAAACAAATGAATTAGCGTTGTCCCTTTCAGAGGATTAATACAGTCGGGAAATAATTTGCATGGAAAGCTTGATAAGAGCAGATACAAGAAAAAGCGAGTATGACGGGGTAAATCTTTATAAAGTCAGCACGTGCCCTTTATATCAGTTACATTCACATGACTCATCTTATGCATTCTCACCCTTGTAACTAAGTGAATCAGCCACTGTAACTCTTGACTTTGTTCTTATACCTCATCCTCATAAAACATATTCAATCTGCCAGCATAACTCACTGGGACAATAAACTATTTCTTATTAGTTTAGTGCCCAACTACTTAGGCAATTATCTGATTTCTGGCAAACCAAATGCCCAGGTTGCCATACATCTAAAAAACTTGAACAAATTGCTACTTTGCACACACACAGAGTAATTTTACCTTGGATAATCAGCTGATAAGCCTTCAAGGATATGACAGTGCACATGTAATATTTCACATATGCAACTGAGATAAATCAGTCTGACAGAGAAGGGGTATGTGAAACACAGCCTGCTGAGGTACTTAGCACATTTATAGTTCACGTCTGTCCCATCCAGTCCAATATCCAGTTTGGGGAAAAATAAACAACCAAAACCCAACACGTTACACTTATTTCTATTGATATTAATAACAACAGGGTTTGACTGAAGTCTTGACATTGCAAATACTTATCACAGGTAGCAGTTAAAATTTAGATATTTACAGTTAGTAGAGTGCAAACCTTTTTTACACAAAAAGCTTCCCGCTAAGCAGTTGAATCATAGACACTCTCCCAAGATACAATATACTGCCCAAATCCTATTCTTTGTAAGATCCTAGAGTCAAACAAATGGGCAGAAGAGTAGGAAAGTCTCTTTTGATCAATCTTTAATGTTTCTCCTTCCACAAGGAGGTGGAAGAGAAAGGAAAGGAGGTTTTGAATACTCACTGCTGAGAAAGATGTCATGGGTTCAGCACCTACCACAGAGGAACTTACCCTTATAATGCCAGCATGCCCTGGGGCTGTAAGTTATTTATGTTTCTAAACATGCCACTTTCCTGTAGTTAAAAACAAGCCACAAACCAGAAGTAGTTTCCCAGAACAGTGGTTCCCAAACTCACTTCCCAGGAGGCAGCAGAAGGAGCTACAGCAATAGAAGCAGCCCACACTCCCAGCCCTGGTGATGCTTTCTGGGTATCTGAAATAAGAATTTCTGGCTTAAGGAACTGACCCCCTCAAGAGTCATAGGGTGGCATCCAGGCATGTCAACAGGGTGGTTGAACTAGATGCTACTTAAGGTCCCTTCCAACCCAAAAATTTCTATGATTCTGCACTTCAAATGTTTGGTTTTTTTTTTTCTTAGGAAACAGTACTGAGTCACACACAAGAGCAAATACTTCCTCAAAACCATTTTAAAGGAGCACCACACTGAAGTTAATAATCTAGGGCTGAGAATTTAAATTTGTGGTGGATTGCTCTTGGCTGGACACCAAGTGCCTACCAAGCCACTCTATCACTGCCCCTCCACAGCCAGACATGGGAAAGAAAATAGAACTAAAGACTCATGGGTAGAGATCAAAGGACAGCGAGATCATTCACCAATTACTATCATAAGCAAAACAAACTCAACTTAGAAAAATTAGTTTAATTTATTACAAATCAAATCAGATTAGGCTAATGAGAAATAAACCCAAAACTTAAAACACACTTTCCCACTCTTCCTTCTTCCTGGGCTCAACTTCATTTCAAAATTCTCTAGTTCCTCCCTCCAGCAGTACAGGGGGACAGGGAATTGGGGCTTTGGTCAGTTCATCGTACGTTGTCTTTGCCACTCCTTCCTTCCAGAGGAAAGACTCCTTACACTCTTCCCCTGCTCCCTCTCACATGAGACAGTCCTCCATAAACTTCTCCAGTGTGGGTCCTTCCCATGGGCTGCAGTTCTTCACAAACTGCTCCTACCTGGGTCCCTTCCATGGGGTGCAGTCCTTCAGGAACAGACTGCTCCAGTGTGGGTCCCCCGTACATGGTCACAGCAAACATGCTACAGTGTGGGCTCCCTCTCTCCACAGGTCCACAAGTTTATAAGAAAATCTCAATTTAAATTCAGTTTTTTGTAGCTATTTTCACACATCTTTTGTGTTTCACACACTGCATCAGGTACTTCCTTGGCAAAACATAGCAACGTAAGTATTAAATACAAATAAATGGGCAAGTAGTTGAACATTGTTTTGTAATTTTAAAATGATAATATGTCTTTTAGGCTAAAACTATTTCCTTGAGATAGGGCACAAATTTTATTCTGCACCATTTGTAACATATATAGGTACTCTTTAGCATTACAAGTTGTCTCCCTTATCATACAGTACTACTTTCCAAAAATTATATGGATATGCTTAAGACATCAAACCAGTTCTCAAAAAACTGAGTATTCTTTTTTGAAAGTATTTTGTTAACTTTTTAAGTTTTATATAGATAAATGCTTCGCAAAATAAAGAGCTCTGACTTTGCATCCACCTATCAGGGACCCTTTACCAAAACTACAATACCTGCTCCCAGGAAATAGAACAAAAACAAAAAACCAACCAAACGAAACAAACCTACAAAACAAAACCCAACAACCAGAAACCCCAAATCAATTTTTGGTTAGGGTTACAACCTTCTGAAGGTTCTTTTAAAGAAAAAATAGTTTTGCTTGATAAAGAACACACAATCCTAGTAACAAAACCAGTGGTTTTACTGACTATTTTGCTGTAATCTGGAAAAACATCAGAAGTCCAAAGCTCTTATTTATAGTACAAGTAGGTAAAACCTCACAAAACTGAGCCAATCATACTTCTGGTTCTTTTCCTCCCCTGTTTTTCACCAATGCCTTTAGCTGTTCAGGCTTCTGGGTGTCTATATTAAAGACTCTTTGTACACACCATGGGCAAACAAACAGGCACACACCATCCAATATAATTTTTTTTCTCTGAAATCCTGGATTAAAACATTCTTTGTTACTTATTAACATAAGAAAGTTGGGTTGGGGTTTTTTGTTGCTTGTTTGTTTGCTTGTTTTCTTTCAAAACAAATTGTAAAATTCAACCAAGAAATCAGTCATCTCTATATATCTGATGGGAGCTGAAGACTATAGGGACTTTCAATGCCTTACTCTTTAATTAAATTGTTCACTAGAGAAACTTTGTGTTGAAAAGAAGGCTAAATGCACCACTTTTCCTCGCAATTGCAATAGTCTTGCTTAAACAGGCACAAATATGAAACACTTCATTGCAGTAACACAGTCATTTTTTTGGTCAATGGCAAGAACTGATATATAAACAGTATAGAAATTTTTTTCCAGTTACAACATATAAGAGCACATTATAGAATAGTATAACAATTATCACAAAAGAAAAGCACTCAATTCTTTCTGGTGAAGGATCAATCTCCATCTACTAACATTTCATTCTGATCTCTTAAAATAGTCTGAGTAATTAAAATGTATCTTTATCAGCTTGAGAACTAAGCAACAGGTAGCTCGGCTACCATCATGTCTACAACCACGTTTACTTTAGTGCTATTCCCAGAACAGTAACCCCACTAAATCAATTAAGGAATTACACCAACAAGTTGCCATCTTTGCAGTTTAACTCCAAAGGAGTAAGTGAACTATTTTTCTCTATTTCTAATTTTAAAGGGCAAGAAAAGTAGTCAAAATAATATTAAACCTAGCAAAAGTGCTATTACAACAGGAACTGTCACTAGATAATGTGTGAATAATAATCATCTTAACATTAATAGTAATAGCATGCATATAAGATAAATATCCACACTTCATAGAAAACAGAGGTGTTACATACACAGGGACTTTCGGTCCTCTAGAACACAAAAGAAAATAAAGTTTCTAGCTCTTGTAGTGATCTAAAAAAGGTTAAGACATGAGGCTACTTTCACTGACAAATTGCAGTTTCTAAAAGAAGAGAGAGGCAGAAAATGCAACAGAACAAAGAAAGACTGTGTTACATGTATTACATGCAAGATCCTGAACAAGGTGTTTGAGTTCTGTTGCTCACAGAGTACAGCTCTACTGAGCTTGGTCAAGTGAGCTTGGTCTACTGAGCAGTGGTTGCCAGCACCACTGCTCACCTGAACAGGTATCAGAGTGTGTTTTCCACCAAGCTCCACAAAGGGGCACAAAGGGCAGTGGCAGAAGTGGGGGGCTCAAATAGCATCTTGCTCTGGCTCCTTCCCGTTCCAAGGCAGGATCCTCCATCCCTGACAGCTCCAGCCTGTCTTTATACTGAGGTGAAGGCGATGGTAACCCAAGCTGCAGGCTCAGAGGAGACAGACATCCTGTCCAGTTCTTCCTGAGCTGCCTCAGAAGAGCCTTAGCTCCCACATCTAGGCATAACACCCACCAGGATGAGCCAATGCCAAGGCACTTACAGAACTGAACGAGATGACTAATTTGGGTCCCAGGACACACTGGAAAAATGCATTTCAGGATCACACAGCTGGGAAGGAACCAGGGGAGGATTTAGGTACTTTGGGGAAGAACAAGTGTGTAAAAATATGGATGATAAGAGGATAAAAAGCACAACTCACATACAAGCAGTTTGCTGGCCAGTATGCTTGTCTGGCCATGCCCTGTGCCTGGTCAGCACAGCCTGTCCTTTCTGTTTACTTAACTGCTTTCTAAACTCTTCCTGGTTAAGGAACTGTCTGTGTGCTTTATCTGAGTGTCTGAGCCCAGCACCTGGAGGGATCCACATTGCAAACATGTACACATACAGATACAGATGCATACACACACTCTAGCTGCCAGAACATCGTAGTTTTCAGCTAGAGAGCAGAGCAGGATGAAGCTACTAGCGCTGTGTTCATGTGAGAATTGTTATTTGAGTTTTCAGTTCATCTGTGTGGTCAGCTGTGTACACATGTGTATTCTGTGTGAGTGTGCCTACTGGAAACACATTTTCAGCCTCATTACTGGCTAGACCCAGGACAAAGCTGCAGCAGCTTCACTCCTCTCAGGCTGTCAGATTTGGCCTGAGGTTTTCCCAAACACTTAGAACTAAAAAAACAAACAAAAAATTATAGCCCTATTTAAAACACAGTAGTCCCTCCCTTCCAGACCAAGCTTGTATTTTCTGGAAGTTGCACTTGTACAAGAATAATTAATTCTTTCTTGCAAAAAGTCAATGAAAAATTAGTGACACAGCAAAGCTTAGTAGAGCTGTATAAACAAGACATTTACAGCTTTGAAAGTTCAGTTTTAATTCCACCCTCTTAACAAATGAGTTTTCTTGTACAATGTCCATTTGGAAACAAGCTTGTCCTCCTGGAGAGCTTTTACTCCCAGCTACTACAGAGCTGACTGATGTGGTGGTATCAGGAGCACTAAATTGCATCAGAGCAGGGCAAGAAGGCATCTCAGTTGCACTAAAATAATGCCTTCCGCCTGGAAGTCTCCCTGTCATGTAGATTCACAAGAAGCTTTTATATGACAAAAAGAGTAAATACTAGTATTACTCCATCATAAAGTAAACCTCTGGGAAGCTCTGCACTTACTCTCAAGGAGTCCCACAGCATAAAAGTTGCGAGGACAGAACACTCTCCTTGCAGCAACTGGAATCAAAGTTAGGGAGCTCAGCAGCTGTTCTAAATTTCCACGATGCAAAGTCCAAATATCTTTATGGGAAAAACAACAGACTTCCATGACTGATCCCTAATCAGAAATACAGGAATTTGTTGCATGTAGCTTGACCTTGAGAGCACAGCGTAGTGTAAACCAGCACTAGGTAAAAGTAATCAAACAAGATGAATTAATAGAATGCCTGTTCAGGAGTAGTTTGGAAGAACTTTCAAGTAAGATTGCAAATAAAAGTATCAGTCCAATATTGGGCATGGGGACAGCAAAAGAGTATCTACTTTTAATTATTCTGGAATTATTAAAAACTAAAAGTATACCAAGCACGTTCTCTAGATGAAGCACTTCAAAGAAAAGCTGATGACAGTCAGTGTTTCCCCACAGCTGGCTCAAAGAAAACAAAGAATCAAGAAGGCTTGCTTGCTTTCACTTCACCCTGCAGACTGGAGTGCAGAAAGCTCTGTGGCTTGGGCTTTATTTAGTAAAAAGCACCGGGTGCCAAAAAAGGATGAAATAAGCAGTAATGTGAGGAGACCTTGGTAGCTCAAACCCGGTAACAACCCCACTAGTTCTCTAGTAATCCATCTCCAGAAGAAGGTGACTGCTGTTCAGGGATTTTCTTTGCAGAAAACAAGAGGTTTACTGTGTAGAGAATGCATACTCGGCCCGTGAGAGGAAGTGAACGGAGAACACGAAACAGGAATTGAGAATTGTTCAGCAGGTCAATAGGATCTGAGGATGGATAAATCTGTAGGTGTAAACCAGGCAGGAGCTCACAATACCAAAACCAAGAAAAGCATTAAGCTGATAAGCCCCAACACTAAAGCTAGTGTGACAGCAGGGTCTTCCGTTTCCTCTGGCAACAGCAAGGTAGAAAAGCAAGAAAAGGGAGAGAAGAAAAACTGGAGAGATTTCTTAGATGACAGGATAGGAACCAAAAGATTCTAACAAACTGGAACCCCACACAAGAATGTGTAGGTGAAGTAGCTACCCAAACAAAAAGGGAGTAATTTTACTAACAATTCAGACAATAAGTCTGAAAAGCAAAGAGTTGCTAGCACGAAACAGAGGCATGTGTTCTTTTCTGTTTGGTACAAGTGTAGAGGTATTAATACAAAGACATGGAAACAATAAAACTCGTATGACTGGACAATGAAGGGGAATGCCTGGGTGTGGAAGCACCAGAAAGAATTGCAGAAGAAAGGCCTTTAAGAACAGCATATGTTAATGACACCTAGATAAGCAGATCAAAGGTCACAGTGCAGCTACATATCTGCTCCTCAAAATACCTAAGTTAGTAAAACAGGGACTGCATTTACAGTACAACAAGGAACAGGTTAAGTCATTAAGAGATAAAGGTGGAAGATAAACAACAGGCTTGAAAACGTAAGACAGCCAAGAATACTAAATCCTAATCAAAGTAATAACCCAGAGGTGGAATACGATAGAGAGATTCTCACCACTGTGAGCTCTCATAGTGTACCAAAGTCACATCCAAACTCAGCCTATGGCTGCTGACCCAAGAAAAACCCATCAGGCATGAGGATTTGATAGCAGTAATCTCTCATCACTCATTTCATTGGGAGGATTTCTAGCAAAACCACTTTGACAATGTGGTCTGGGTGCTGAGCAGTGGGTCTTGGGTATGTGGGTATGACCGTGTGCATGTGTGAGTGTTTGTGTGGGGGGCAGGTGTTTGGTTGGGTTTTTGCATGAGAGAAAAAAAATACACTATAGCAAGGGAAACAGTCCATAACTTCCATTCACATATCATTCAGGCATTAAGGAATCACATGTACTAATCTTAGTACAAACCATTTTATGTCCAACTCAACACTTCCCACTATTTGACTGAGGGAAGGATCTAGTTGCAGGAGAAATTCCTGCTTTCCAAATAGCATAGGACACTAGTTTACTGTGGGGAAAAAAAAAAAAAAAAAAGGCCAATCCATTGCAAATTCAATTAATTCTCTTCCTGCATATTCCTGGCTTATGAACATCAGAATTTAAAGACCAATTCAGGTATTTCCATGCACCAATAAAATGATGTTGCATGTTAATGCATTCTTAGGCAGTAACTTGCATGTGGTACCTTGTCTTTAAGCTAAACAATGCAATGTCACATGTCACTTGCATCCTCAGCCATCCGTTAGGATTACCTAGTCAACCTAATGAAATTGGCAAAAGGTAAGAGTTGTTAAGAAAACAAGTGAAAACAAAAACAAAGTAAAGCTTGTTAAGAAACAGAGGGAGACTAATTAGGACAGGAATTTGATCTAATAAATTATTCTGCACAAATAATGATCAGCTTGTCAAAATTCATCATGTTTGTTCATGAAGCTCACAGCTGGAAACAGGAGGGATATTTCAGGTCAAGAATGAGGTTCTTTGGCAAAAACTACACAAAGAAGTTTGCACAGCTCCTGCCAACATCATCTTAGCTTAAGGCAATGCTTTTACTTTCAGGAGCTCTGAAGCGACTAGATTAAAAAAAACCAAACAAACAAAAAACCCCAAACACACACGAAAAAACAACAACAAGAAACCCCACCACACACCAAACTTACTAACATATCCAATAATGAAAACAAAGTATTCTGGTAGTTCCGCAGACAGTATGCTCTTAAGAATATTATGGACTTCACATGGAAAATTACAGAAATATGAAAATAAAAAGACCCAGAATAAAAATGTTATTTTGAGTATTTATCTTCCTTTGGTAAATGTAACTATGGACAGATCCTTAAAAGACAGCACAAATTCACTCAAGTTACTAATACTCAGGATGGCTACTGTCAAACTGGGTCATTCCTACTCTTAAAAAGCCTGCAAGGGACAAGACATGAAAGTCTCTTTCTCTGTTACTGCTCACTCCCAGTCAAAGAACATTTTCACACAATCCTGCCACAGCAAACAGATGATGCCACACACCTCAGTATTAGTGACCATAAAGAATAGTTTTCCTAACAATCAGAACTAAATATCCTTTGGTGCAGGATGGTAAGAGCTTCAAGAAGAACACTAACCCTTTTCATAGCTTTAATATAGCCAGAAAAAATAGAAGCATTACTTCAAAAAAAAATGAGGATAGGAAAAAACTTTTTTGTTCTTGTTTGAAGGGGAAAAAAACAGCATTTCCACATGGCCAAGATATAACTGGGAATAGTTTTTAAAACTACTCCTCAAGAAGAACAAAGGCTCTTCAGTATGCAACTATCAAATTTATATTTCAAGTCTGTTTTCTGCATTTTGTTAAGAAACTAGAATAAAACTTGGAACAAGAAGTCAGTTATCCTATTCTTTTACAAGTCTTATTTTCTTTTTTAAGGAGCACTCTTCTCCTCCATTTAATTTCATTCTAGAAAGCACTAAAACAAAACACAAATAGTTCTTCACCACAACGAGAAGGTCATCACCTCTGATTCATGACCTCTTCAAAGGGACTGAATATCATAAGCTTTTGCACATCTAAAAGCAGCTTTAAATACTTATCATTCATCAAGCAATTAAACATCTTTTGAATAAAAAGATTTAAGAAAAAACAGTGTTTAGATATAATCGCTTATCGGGAATTATCTGGATATGCTAAAGTAACATGCCATTCAAAGTAAGTTCAATGTTAATTGCTTAGAACTTCCAGCTTTCAACAAAGGGTTCATCCATCACAAAAGATTCTTATGAAAACAAAGTTTCCATTGGATACAAGAAAAGCCCTCGGAGGTATCAGTAAAGTGGGTAAAAGAAATAGGGAGAGGTCAAATTAGCATACAGGCAGTAGTTACCAGCAACATCCAGAAAGAATCCATGTTGAGTCTCTGCTGTTTGGCAATAATAACAAATTACCCCCAAAAAAGAGAAAGGCTGAGAGAACAAAACTCATCATCTTAAAAAACAACTCAGGTGACTGCAGTTGAAAGGTGTTTTTTGTTTGTTTGTTTGTTTTTTATTTAGTTGGCTTTATTGTGTGTTCTGGGGTTTTTTAGAGAGATTAAATGGATGATTTAATTATTTTTAATTTCTCAAACATAAATAGGATTCCCAAAGTTATCAGGAAGCGCAGAACACAAGAGTGAATTACATTAAGAAAATAAATTTAACTCTGCATCCTCTGCGACTGAGTGTTCTGAAGTCCACAGGCGTTAAGTGACCTTTAAAAAAGGAATTGATATAAGTTGGACTTCCATCTCTCCAAGTTCAAAAATCACAGACTGGCCAAAGAGAAGAAGGTATAATAGCAGAATGGATTACTTTTTAATCTTTGTAAGCATCAGTTATTAATACGGGATACAGAATGTTGTTTAAAAATAACTTCAAGTTGAAAGTCTCTTATTGAGCATTAAAGATATACAGTTTGTTTTACAAGAGATAACATGAGATAGAAATGCTTCCCATGCACCAGACACCAGATAGGTGTCTGGAGGAAGGAATGACTGGTCTGCTGAAGGACAGGGCTGCTTTGTGCAGAGACCTCAACATGCTGAGAACAGCAAACACAAGGAGCTCCAAGGCAGATATAAAGTCTTGCACCTGGGATGAAAGCCAGTACAGACTGCATGGCGATTGCTTAGAAAGCAGATTTGCAGAAAGGGTCACATGGGAGCCCATGAACACAAGTTGAATCAGAGACAGCAGTGTGCCATTCAGCAATAAAAGCTGACTGTGTTCCAAGTTACATTAGCAGGGGCATTACCAGCTGGCCAAGGGACACGAGCATTCCACTTTCATGAGGCTGTACCTGGGCTGTACTGATTTCTCTGCTCCCCAGAACAAGAGGCAGACATTGATATATTGGACTGAGGGCAGCGGGAGGCCACCAAGGTCACTGAGGTTTGGAGCACCTGATGTAGGAGGAAGACTAGGAGAGTGAGGTTCTTCAGCCTGAAGAGACAGCTGGGGAGGCATGAGCAGTGCAGACCTTATTGACATCTACAACCACCTAAAACACAGTTAAAATATAACTACACAGCTCAAAGGGTACAGCTATAACACAAAACACAGAAGATGGAATATGGAATCTCTATCCGAATCTGATCTGACTGAACTTGCCCTGAACATGGGGTTGAACAAGATGGTCTCCAGAGATCCTGCCCAGCCTATCATTATTCTGCACTTCTACAAGTACAGGCACCACAACTAGAGTAGTTTTCACAAGCAGGGCTATTTCCTTTAAAATTCACTGCCAAGGCACTTGAAAGGAAAGGTCATAGATCTTTCTTGTAAATTAAGAGAAGGGTCTATGCATTACAAGCTGAGATTTTGGAATGACTTTATGTAAGGAGTTTCTCTTCTCCATAGCAACCAAACACAAATAGAAGATACAACACAAACAACCATGTTTTGTGATAAATTAAACATTCCTTAGTTTACCCTAGAGGTTTGTTCCCAAGTAGCTCAAGTTGATAATTGTAAATTTAAGCTCAATTTTAATAATGAAATTTCTGCCAGAAACTTCCAGAATCTATTATATATTTCTGTCAGAAGTTCCTGATTCTCCTTTGGAAGTCTTATCATACCACTGAAGATTCTACTTTAAAAAGCAAAAGTTGAATTCAATGATTCAAAAATCTTTATAACCAGGTTTAGCACCAAGTTGGTTTATTTTCTCAACCAGTCATGCCACTGAGCACACTGACACAATTTAACCCCTCATTAGTCAAAACAACTCAAATCCCAGTTTAAAAAGCAGTAAATTACACACCCAGGGATGTAGGCAATTACTTGTGTGCAAACTAAAAGCTACCTCTGCTTACTGTGTCACATATTCTGTTTGCTTTCAAAAGTTGAAGTCTGAAAGGAGCTTGTATTGAGGTGGTGGTTGAACTTCTCTCCTGGGTAGGAAGTCACAGCACAGGAGGAAATGGCCCCACATTGTACCAGGAGAGGATATTGGGAACTGGATATTAGGAAAAACTTCTTCCCCAAAAAGATGGTCAGGCATTTGGAAAAGGCTGCCCAGGGAAGTGGTGGAATCACCATCCCTGGGAAGTGTTCAAAAAAATCATGTGGATATGGACTGACTTACAGACATGTTGTGCATGTGGACTTAGCAGTGCCAGGTTAATGGTTGGACTTCATCTTACAGGTCTTTTCCAACCTTAATACTGTGATTCTACAACATATGTATAGATCCTTTTGCATACACTGATTTCTTTGTAAAATTCAGAATTTGAACCATCTGGGTTTAAAACAAACTTTCAAGTATTCAAGAAAGGTATAAAATAATTCTAATTAACTCTAAATTGGCATTAAAAAGACATTGGGAAATACCAAGTCAAGGAAGTCTCTACTAGCAGTAGCCCAGTAAAGCAAAACACTATTAAAGTACTTAGAAATTCAAAGACAACAGTGGGAAAAGTAACATTGTTCAATTTGCTCTGCTTCTGATAAGCTGTGCACAGTGCAATGCCTCTAACCACTGAAAAAAATGCCAAGAATAAGCCATTTTCTTGTTTGCATGACAACTGCATGTGCATGGTACTGAAGACTCATGAATTTGAAGTCACACACTTCTGCATTTTGTATCAGTTTATTCAAAGAATATTTTTAATAAATCTAATTGTAAATACCCCAATATTGTAAATATCAACGTTCGGATCTGCAACAACAAATACATGCAATATTGACTTTTCTTCCACTAAATGAATATATTTCCATGGTGTACAGCTTAAAAAAAATTAAAAAAAGAAAAAACAACACTAAAAAAACAATCACTGTGGTTGTGCTGTGACAGAAACAAATCTGCAAACAGCAAGCTGGATTTGATTCTGCTTTTATACTTGCCTAAAAGTGTGTGTGTGCATTCAGCAGCAGAAGTCCCTGTGTGCTGACAGAAATGTTGTTTACTGTTTGTATGTCAAGAACAAAACATCTCTTAGTTGCAGCAAGTACCTGTGATGCTACAGAGCTTTCACACTTCTCCTGCTACCAACCAATGGAAGATATCTGAACACTGACTGGAGGAGTGCCCTGAAGCCTCTATGCCCGCTCCAAACACAAGTCTAACATGAGATACTGCGATCATTTTGTCCTTAAAGAATATTAATAATTGTGTCCTTAGATGGAAAGCCCGATACATCCTGATATTTTGACAGTAGTTAACATAAATGGAAGGGAAATAAGCAAATCCTATTCCTTTAAATTGAGGAAGTTTCAAGCAGAGATTCCACAGTGAAAAGACTGTCTACAGGAAAGAAATGCAGTTCTCACTGACAGGCAGAAATGTATTGCATGGAACAATTACTTCCAATCAGCGTACTTAATCCAAGTTAACCCAGGGTATTGTCATCACTTTGCCAGAATCCCTGTGGAACTTTGATCAAAGATGTAATGTAGTAAACATTATAATAAACAGTGTAAGATAATCAGAATGAATACATACTGCTATTTGCAAAGAGCAGCTACAGAACAGGAATTTGACAGAGGGAAATACAGATTTTTATGCCTCAAAAAAATGCATGAACTGCCTATAGCAACAACCTACAGAGACAGAAAATACCCATCAGGCCAGAAAGATCCAGGAACCACTTAAATTACTCCTAAGTTATCCTGCAGATAGAAGGTGTTGAAAATAAGTTAACAGGCATTTTATTCTACAGGTAAAACTCTCAGTGCATTTTAGGCTTGCTTATTGAATTACTTTTGAGCTCTGAATATTTCCAGACATGCATGGAGGAGCAAGTCTGCTCCCAGACAAAGCAAAAGACTCCAGTGAGGTCAGTGCAGCAAGGGTGACTACTGAGCAGGAGCTGTGAATGATGACTCCTAACACCCCCTTTTCAAGCTGCTGTCTGAAGGAAAAGGAATAAGGACCACCAGCGACAAGGAGCATGACTTTCAAAGACCAATATCCTAAAGCCATAAATTACAAGGCCACACAGTTATGAAGAACAAAAAAGGGATTTTGAATACTGATCTGCCTGGAAAACTGATGTAACATCACAGAGTAGACTGTCTAGACCTAAAAAGCACATGCCTTTCTCTATGTCCAAATTAGAAGACAAACCCAAAATAACTACTTCAAACCCAAAAGGGTTTTTTCATTCAAAACAGCAGTACACACTGTGTCTTACTGCATAGACACCTCTGTACTGCCAGAAACACTGACATAAATTTCAGTCTCCAGTGGATAAATCACAGCACAGTTTTGGCTGTGATTAAACCAAAACAAAGAGGAAAAGATAATATCTATCTCCACTGCATATATGTGTATACTGCAAAGTTCAGCTGCTATAGTTAAAAATAAAAGACTGAAAGCTCAGCTTCTGTTCATTTGTGGTTAACCTTTTTTAATAGTTCACTAGTTCTGACAGCTCCATAAACTCACAAAACTAATTTCTTTAAGAGCTAAGATCTCCTGCTCAGCAAGCAATTATCCCAAGATTATTGTCTGGTAATTCATTTATTCCCTTCAATGAGCAGAAATAATGGGAATCGGGTTTCTGTTACTTTAAGCAGCTCATGCTCAGTTACCACCAGATGCTCAAAGTCATCACAATGAATCAGAGCAGGAAAATACATTAATTGGATTAAGTGTTACTTTTATATTTCCCTCTTTTCAATCAAAAGTGGAGAGCATCTTACCTCTTTTAATAAATGTAATAAAAATAATAAAACTACTAAAACAACAGAAGGGCAATTCCATTTTCCTAAATTTCTTCTCTGGTTTGAAAGCTCATAAAAGCAGACAGTTGCAAATGGAAACTGTAAGAACCACTGCTTCATCTTGGCAATTGGCATCAGTAAAATACTGAGAGCTGATACATACAGGAACTCGGAGATCTTACATCTTGATGCTGAAGATAAACAACACAGCAAAATCTTGAGATGAGTTGTCTAAAGACCATTCTTACTTAAGAAAAAAACTAATAGCCTTGGAGCCATTTTCTAATAGCACATGACCTTTGCAGATGCTGCCTATATGCAGACAATAACTGCCAAGAATACAGGAAGTGGCCCTTCATTCACAGGCAGAACCCCAGTAGTGCCATGCATTGCCTGTGCCTGTTTAAGCCAAAACCAGGCAGCATGCTATTCCAACAACCTACTTTCATAGCAACTGGTTTATTTTTAGACAAATTGAAACATCGCAGAACAAAAAAAAACAAAAAAAAAAAGGCAAAATGTTCAAGTTAAATAAGTGATAAAAACCAAATAGAAATATTTTCCTATATAATATATATTCGGCATATACAGAAGTGAATGCCAGTGTGATCATAATCACAGCTTTTTGCATCAAGAGATCAGCAAACAATATCTAGGCTTTCAGACTAAATTTTTCTATTATTGTTCTATCTAACCTGTAACACCAACATAACCTAAAAAAACATAAAAATTCTATATTATAGTTAATACTTTCAAGTTTTAATTGCTACAATGTTTTAAGTGTTTTCTGTAGAATAAGAAAACGTTATCAGAATGATTCCACTTTTATTTGGTAATATCCAGCTAAATCCTAGTCAGATAATTTACTTATTAGACAGTTTCCTCCTAAAAAACAAACAGATACTTGTAAATTAAATTTGAAGATCTTTATGAGATATAATTAACACATGACCAAAACTCTCATATAACATATTACCCTAGCCAAGACTTTAAATTAAAAAAAAAAAAAAAGTGAATGGCAGGTACCAACTGGCACTTCTCAGATACTTTGGCAAAGCATTAGGTCCTGCCACGACAAATTTCAGGGAAGCAATGCACTGCTTCAGAGAAGAAGCAATTTACAGCTTCCAGCTTCTACCAAATGTGGGGCCCAGCATGAATTCCTTCTCCCACAGACAGGACGTAACTGACTGGCACTGTCTGGCCTCTATGTATGCCAGGGACTCTGTAATCCTGCCAAGATCAAAACTGGAAACAAAAAGGTTACAGTGGGGGGGAAAGAAAAAAAAAAAAAATCACACCAAACAGTTATAATTTGCCTCCAAGAACACAATTTAGAAGTCTACCACTGCTGGTTGGTAAGTTACTTCAACTTTCTTGATGTTCTCACTTTGATTTTTTGGTTTCTTCCTTCTGTGTAGCCTACCTTTGCTCATCAACAAACCACTGGCCACAGCTGTGCCCAGGAAAGCTGCTTTATAACTGTCTCACATTTGGAAATAACTGAAAGGAATGCAGCACCCACAATTACAGTCTGTTGCGAGCTCTATAAACGAATTTAAGCATTCCAAATACATGACAAATTTACCTTTGCTTTGAGGAATAGTCACAAAAAAAGTGTTGGTCACAGAAAGTCAACATCAGCCTGTATTCTGTATGCCATGAAGTAAATTCTAGAGCAATTAGAAGCTGAAGCTCATCCATAACATGGAAGACAGTTCAGCTAATAGAGCTAAATTATTAACTACGTACAAATCAAGAGCATCAAAGAGTTCTATGGGGCATTGCTTTCTGCACTGGTCTTATTAGGCTCTGATAAACCTTCAAAAAGAAAGATAACTGACAACAAACACCCTGAAGTTCCAACTAACTGGGTTTGTAAATGTAGTCTCTAACTAGCATGCACTGGTCTGCACATCAGTGTGGATGTTGTTAGTTGGAGCAAAGACTGTACAGATTCAGCACACACTCACAAGTGTATGACAGTATTTCCTGTTGTGCCCAGGGTCACTACGGGACACTTGGAGTTGGATTCAACTTCCATGTTAAAGGATCCGACAGTAGATACCTGTGTGAAGGAGTCAAAGCTCCCACTAGAGCCAGTGGAGATCCAGGCAGCACAGCTAGGGTAAACTGCAGTTCCAGCCCACCCCAACATTAAAGCCTGCATCTGGCCAGCTGAGTCACTCTCCACAAACCATACCTTGCCAGCTCTCTCCAGGTGTAACACCACCCTTGCATACTTCACATCACTGTCACCCAACATTCCAGTGCATCAGACAAGCAGATTGAGGCAAAAGAAAAACACCAAAGAAAGCAAAATGCACATCACTGGTACAGTGTGATGCCAAGCATCAGCATGATCAGCATGTGCCATTTAGGAAGGCTGCATCCCTCCTCAGTATGCATCATGCCTTTCGGAACATAACAAAACCCTCTGATAATCACATTTGCTTCAGCACTCCTGTAGTGACCCAGATAAAAACAAGGAGGGGAACGACTATATATAGTTTACCCATTTATTATTTTAACACACCACAGATACTGAGGGCAAAAATGTAACTACAATATTTCAAATGGACACTCCTTAAATTAGAGTCAAGCATATGAACAGAGCAGCTCTAAAAGCCTATGGTACTGTTTTCCATCACAAAAGATTTGTGATATCCTTGCCTTACACTAAACTGACATTTATTACTTACAGAATTTCAAAGGACCTGTGCCCACCTAAGCTTAACCAACTGTGTACAAGAAAAGGCTTTACAATTATGAAATTACTTCAAAAAAATTGAGAGAGTAGCAAAAGACAAAAAGTAACTGCTAAAGTAAATGACGCTGTCAACAGCAAAGTAGAGCTGTAGTCAGAAGTAGTACAAATCAATTTGGAAAATAAGCACTTATATAAACAAGCAAATAAACCTGTATGAATGCAGCATTCTCACTAATTTAACAAGACGTCCCACTTAAAGTCAGTAGATTGATTTTGACTCTGATCTCTTTTTCATCAGCCCTAACAATAGGTGGAGGCTCCTTCTTCCTTCCTCTGCATTTACACCAGTCCCAAACTCCCCTCATTTCAAACACCTTTGTGTAAACACTGCTAAATCATTCTTTAACCACCTCTTAGATTCCTACTAAACATTCAAGTACTCCCCCAATCACAAACCCTTAATCCCACAACTCAACTGATGTTTTACACAAAACTACACTCAACACTTCACTAAAATGTTGGCCAGTACAGACACGTACTGAAGAAAAAAGGATTTTATTCATTATACAATTTCACTCAATGGTAATTTTGCCATGAATTCATCACATTCCCAACCTGTGAGTTTTGCATATAGTTTGTAGTTCTTGTGGTTAACAGCATGGGGAACCTGACAGAAAAACAGTTTATGGCCCTTGTGAGTATTCTGTAAGGAAGTTTGAAGTTAAGAAAAAGCAGAGCTTACAAACAGAAGGGCAAATCATATCCTGGGGTGCATCAAGCACAGCACTGTCAGGTGGTCAAGGGAGGTGATTGCTCTGCTTTGCTCTGCCCTGGTGCAGCCTCACTTCAAGTCCTGTGTGCAGTTTTCAGTCACGACAGAAGAAGGGTGTAAAGCTATTAGAGTGTCCAAAGAAGGGCTATAAAAATGGTGAAGAGCCTTGATGGGAAGCCATATGAGCAGTAGCTGAGGTCACTTGATCTGTTCAGCCTGGAAAAGAGAACACTGAGGGGAGACCTCACTGCAGTTACAATTTCCTCATGAGGGGAAGAGGAAGGGCAAGCACTGATCTCTTCTCTGTGGTGACCAGTGACAGGACCTAAGGGAATGGCCTGAAGTTGTGTCAGGGGAGGTTTAGGTTGAATATTAGGAAAAGGTTCTTCCTCTGGAGGGTGATTGGGCACTGGAACAGACTCCCCAGGGAAGTCGTTGCAGCACCAAGTCTGACAGAGCTCAAGAAGTGTTTTGACAATGCTGTCAGGCACATGGTGTGACTCTTGGAGCAGACCTGTGCAGACCCAGGGCCTGGACTTTGATGTCCCTTGTGAGTCTGTTCCAGCTCAGGCTATCCTATGATTCTGTGATGGAGATCTCTGCATTACAGAGCAGACGCACTGCCTTTGGTAAAAATAAAGAATATGTAGTCAGGGTCTATAGCTTGTTAGGTTCAGGGAGGGACATCAAGGTGGCCTGAGAGTAGACAATATTCAGACTGGATAGAACCTTAGATGGGATAATTTAGTGTTACAAATTCTAAGATTTCTATGCTGTAGCACGTGCATCAATGTATTTCGTTTACCTAAAAGCTTTTAGTGAAGAACCAATTCTGTACCTTATCCAGATCGTCTCAGAAATATTTTTTCCTCCCTGAATTCAGGCAACAGAGGGGCAACCTCTCCCCCTCCTCTAGATGAAGGGTTTATGGCTTTTATGACATTTAGGTCAAATATGTGTAGATTAAATGTTATTTATCTATTAAAGCAGGTTGCAGATCAAAATTCAAAGATGAATCAAGATCCAGAATGGGAAATATTAATATAGCTAAGAATCAATCATGATAATATGTATTTAATCAGAACCATCAGTGTTTCATAATACAGAAAGCAGTAATTAAGTGTATGATAAAAGTAGCATTTAATGATTCAAAATTTAAAAAGGCATGATTTACTTAATTTCTGAGAGAATATAAATCCACTAAACAGCTACAATCAAAACAGCCAGAATCACAAGCCTAGTCCCCTTGTTCACATTACTGTTACAACTCATTTCTAAATATGACCACTCCTAATTATCTGTTAGAGTCCACTGAGCCTCCTCTACTTCAGACTTTAGTTTTAACACACAAAAGAAAAGCAGTGACCAGGTTTTAAGGCAATGTGACCAAACTGTGCTATCTTAGTCACAGAAATTGTTCTCTTCCAAAAAACCAAGTAAGTGTGTTGAAGAGGAATTCCAGAACAGCTCACACAGCACTCTACAGAGCTCTACAAAAGCTCAGAAAAAGCAGAGATCTAACCCTTTTTTTAAAGCAACATCTTGATAAAAGTAATAGAAATCTTTTCACACTAAGAATACTGTTTGTAATACCCACATGTTCTGCACAGTAAACACTGAGCCGCAATCTCACAGGCAGAGATCCTATCCCAAAGAACTGGAACTCAAGGTTTCCACAGAATCCAAACTGTTTATAAACAAGAAACAGTGAGAAATGCTAAGATTGACCACCTTCAGAAGACAATACAAAGCTTGCAGCAAATTTTCATACTGAAATTAAGTTTCTACCCTTTCCATTCTAAACCTTGATTTGAAACCTAGAGGAACAGTGTTACATTAAGAATCCACATCTTTTTTGTTTGAAATTCCTGAACAACCATATAGGTCCAGATCAAGCAGTTTTAAAGACATGATACAATTTTTCAACTGGCCTTTAATTTTACTGTTTATAGCACCTCACTTATGTACCCTGATCAGGAAAATATGTACCTAGAATACTGGTAGGTGGGATGCCACACAAAACAGAAAATAAATTGCAATTGCTCAGAGGTAGCATTGACAATATCCCAAAGAACATGCAGCAGAATAGTTTGTAGGATATCCACCTTTCCCTACCTATATTTTCCCAATACAACTATCCTTAATAAACAGTTAAATTATTTTAAAATTATTTTAAAATATTTTGACCCATTGCTGAAATAATGCATGCTCAGATAAAAAAATGAATACAGTATACAGTTGTTTTCACAGACTTTTATGCAGAGACTAAACCTGCATTACATAACATACAGCAAGTTAAATGCCTTATAGACATATACAAAAGATGAATAATACAGCACAAGGTAACAAATTGCAAGTAACATACTATTTTCTTTGCCTAATATCAGAAAAAGCAATAAAAATTCCAAGCACCAGAGTTGGGTCATGCTGTCTAAACTCCTGATGGTACATAAAAAGACTAATATTGCCCATACCAATTTTGTGCAGTTGTACTCCAGCCATCCCAGTAATCTACCCAATTCTGTCCCAGTCCCCCCACACACACCTTCAAGGGTCAGTGACTTCACTGCATGAAACTAAATGTTCATTAAACTGCTGCACTATGAGCAAAATACTTTGATACATACAGAGGTGTAAAAAGCTGTTAATGCTTCATGCTTCAATTTGTAAAAAATGGGGTTACTCTGATAGGATTAGAAAATACATCCCAGGCTTGCACATTTTACTTAAGCTTCCAGAAAACTCCCTAGTGTTGATTTAATTTTCTAGATCATTGCCAGTACCCAGCCATGTCAGAAAACTATAAGCTAAGTCTGGAATGCAATGTTGGGTTTTGAAGAGCCTAAGCTACATAAATATTTCAAAGGTAGGAAATCACTTTAAGTTACGAAAGAACAAAGGGCAATTTCAAATTCCCTTTTGTGTGCCCAAACCATAAAGGCTTTCTTGAAAGTACATACCTTCAATTTTGCCACACACGTGACAATTTCAGCCAATGAACTCAAGGGGACACAGGCAGCATTTTTCACAAATAAATTGAAGGAGAACCAAAAAGTCATCATGTAAATAGCACATTCAAGATTTGAAAAAGTATTATCTAGCAATACTAAAACTTTCTGATAAGACTGTTACTCTGAACCATGACACATACCACTCATGTGGCCAATATATGCACTACAGTCCAGGTTCTCTATCTCAATCTCACATGTGTTGAGGTTAAGAGCATCTTTAGGTAAAACCACACCTTCTTCCCTTTCATAAGAACAAGCAGCATTATATGGAAGCTGATATTATCAGCCAGTTCAAACCACTTTGAAACTACTACGTGTGCTAAATGTGGAGCAAACTGACAACAAGTAGGCTTTCAGTCTCACCTGTGTAACCCATTGAGGTTACACCAATCCAGCATGTTCTCCAGCATGTTTAATTATAACACAAGATCAGGTTACTGTCCAGGTAAGCCCTGCCTGTGAAGGCCAAGCACACTGAGTGTTTCTGACTCTTCTAACAAGAGATACAGGCCTGCTTGAACAAACCAAATTGGTTTCTGTTTTACACCAACTGTTCAACTGTTTATACTCTAATTCTCTATGTGCCTTAGCTGCCATCCAGACTCCAGTCTAGAGCAGACCAAGCAGCTACTTAAGAGATGCACGGCTACTACATGCCTGGGTATAAAAAATAAACAAGACACAGTCACAAAAGTCAGTCCAAGGATAGCAAGGGGTTCTAGAGTGGTCGTACCAATGTCAGCACAGACAAAAGCCTACAAAGACACAGCCCATCTCAATACTCACTTTTCAATGAATACTTACCTTCTCTTCTTGAATTTTTTGTCTCTTCAGCATTCAATGCAATGTAGTAAGTGTTAAAACTAGGACTTGTCTTTTTGGTATTGTAGTTAAGTAATATGGTTTGTTGGTTGTTTGTTTTGGGGGTTTTTTTGTTGTTGTGGGGGTTTTTTTGTTTGTTTGTTTTTTGTGAAAGAGCAGCTTTCCTGCCTTATACACAAGAACACCATCCCTGACCTCATATAATGAACTTGCAACTATGAAAGCTATGTTTTGTTCCAAAAGAAAGAACTGTTCATTCCTTCTAGACTGCAAAAGCTTAAAGATCACAGTTGATTTAGAAAATGGTACCATAGTGTTTTATCCTTGCTCAGATTTACAGCATTGATAAAACCCAGCTAAAATTATGTCATATCAACATACTTCTTTATAATGAAGTAGGAAGGCTTTTTTTATTTACCCAGTGCATTTTCTATTTGCAATATTTTTATTGAAATATCTTGGAAAAGATGGCTAAAAACCCAGATGAAGAGCCATGAAACAATCCTTACTGCTCATTTGACACATAATTTCCAAGAAGACAATAGGTAAAGAGAATTAAATAAATAGCTAGCATGTTTTAAATTACTTACTATTCCTCCTGTCTATGTTCTTAAAAATGCAAAAGAAAAATATTATTGAGGTACTTTGAACACACCTGTGAAATACAGCTCTAGTGAACAAAGCATACTGCAGAAGACAAACAGGCAAAGAATTCACTACTTCTACTTATTCGACAAAAAAGTTGCTTTGCAACTTCCAATTTAGGTACAAGTCCTTTCTAAGTGAGACCACAATCCATGGGATTACAGGCACGCTGATAGCAAGAGGCTGCGTTCAATATCCCAGTAATCCCTTCCTGTGTGTGGGAACTAACTAACACTGATGATTTTTAAATTGCTCCCATCCTTACCCAAGGGCTGCTGCTCTAACTTGGCTATTAGAACCAGTCATTCCTATCCACTTCCCATGAAAATTAATGGCAAGATATAAACCAGAGCTGCTGTTATTGTAATAAATTAGATTTCTGGAACTAAAACAGATAGCGCAAGATCACAAGGGAATGTTTTCTCATAGAATTATCCTTTCTGTACACATTTGCTGAAGATTGAACTGTAGTAGTCTGGGCTGCATTGTTTGTTCACAAAATGAAAGAATAATAATAAAAAAACTAACGTGGAATAGATGTAAGAACCTATATCTTTCCTTCACACAATGACTGTTCTAAAATCAGGGAGTTATATTATACATGCTACATTAGCTTGGGTGCAAGTAATCAGTGCATCTTCTTCATGGAGTTTACGAAGCAGATGCAATTTCAAATTGGGTACTTACCTGCTGAGCATTATAGATAGATGTTTATTGAAAATTCTTATTTTTCTTAGCAACAAACAGCAATATAAGTTTGATTTTTTTCTGAATTTTCCTCTCATTTTCAAGCACGATCTTTGATGTGTAGGATTGTGTTAAAAGGTTTTATTCATAGCCCTTCTCTTTCCTATGATGTTACTTGGAAAAAGAAGTCTTAAAAAATTCAAATTAAGAGTTATATAGGTATTTCTGAAAACTAAATTTAAGATTTCTTTTTTCACTATACATTTTATTTAAAAGGCTGGAAAAGACCAAGAATGCCAGCAACGAAATTTTTTTAACACTAGCAAACTAAAGATGCTTTCATGTAACTAATAAAATACTTATTCCCAAAGGTTTCATAAGTATATGTATGGCCAGACTTGGCGAACGCAGATTTGGGCAGGGCTCTCCCCACGTGGGTGTGCCCTTCCAGCCTGCACAGTGGATTTTTTAGG
>JAWWEV010000115.1:69567004-69596411 GCA_035583235.1 Hafferia zeledoni
CCAGGACTCTTTCTGCTTTTCCAAGCAGGATGCAAAAGAACTAGGCTCTAAAGCCAGGTTCCATTTTCCCCCCACTCTCTTCTTCAGTAGGGCAAATTTTCAAAAACATGGGTGGAGCACACCCACAATCTCATCTCACTCAAACACCAGTGGTGCAATTACTCTTCTGGAAGGTAAAAGATAATAATTTGAATCTTTTTCTTGTTGATTATTTTGACTACTGCACTAGCATCTAAAGACTTTTTTAAGCACATCCTGACAGTTTTGAGTGGTTGTTACTACAGAACCAGAAAAAGCAATTACACTTCTGTATCATGAAGGGAGTATCAGCCACCAATTTGCTTCTGCATTTCTGACTGGCCAGGGGCTCCCAGGTCAGTACACAAATGTTCACAGCACCTTCTCTGAACCTCTTTCCTCTCCTGTGCAGGCTAAGGAGCCCAAGTACTTACATCTGGACATGCACTTGCCTGCTGCAAAGCAGGCACTGCCGCACTTGATATGTAGACGTAGCTTCCCGTCTTTATAACTCAAGGACACCAAGGAATACGTCTTGTATATTACCACAAGCAGTTTAAATGCTGGACAACACATTACTTAATGCTCCACCACAGCTTTCCTACTTCAGTCTAAAGACCTGCCCTGGTTTTCTACTTTGGACAAAAACATTGTTATTAAACAAGAGGAGGAAAATTAGCTTCTTTGTATCATACATTTCAACTTTAGGCCCACTTATCCCAGTATTAAGGAAGACATAGATTTCAAAACTCTTTTAAAGAGCTGTAACACCCACTATGTACTGAGAAAGTTTCCTAGAAGGTTTCCACCTCTGCAAGGCTACATAGCTGGAACATCATCTTTTTAGAAAGGAAGAAAAACACAAAAGACAATGTTTGCTTTTTTAATATTTCATTTTAATAATTTAAATGAAGCTACCTTTTAAATAAGTCCACTTTAGTATTTACTATAATAAATTATTAATTCGTTGTTATTATTGAAGGAACCAAAAACTGCATTTCCTCAGCTTATGAAGTCAAAGCGCAAGACACATTCCAAAGAAAACTAATATAAAATAAAATAGGATGTATGTTGACCTTTGAATTAAATGATACTTACGTGTCTAGAGTGATTTAGATCAGTACTGTCAGAGTGGATATTTGACTGATAGTTGTGTTAAGGTCTTTAACGTCTAGTAAAGACCAGTAATTTTACTGGTGAGTTTTGTGATACTGGTTACAGCAGTAAATCTGCACGTCAACAATGCTGGTTTTGGGAACTGTTAAGACCATTCTCGAAATATTTTAAGTGCCACTATGCCCCACGATTAATCATTTAGACTAACCATTAGGCTAACGGGGGCAGGGAATAAAGATTCCTGGGACCAGGAGCATGCACTATTCCCCACAATGCACGATGACAGATGCCTAAAGATACAGCTGTGGAGAAACCAGAGTACACCTGCTTATCTCCCTGCAGCTTTCCCCTCGATATCCCCAGAGCTCGCTCTCTCCGGCGCCGCCTCGGGGGCACGGCTGCGAGCGCTCACCCTGGCCGGGAGGTGAAAGGAGCTTCTCTCCCCGAGCGAAAGGAGCACTTCGTTGTGCCTCAGCCCAGCCCCACGTGCTGGCAGCAGGGCACGGGTAGGTTCCGTCCGGCCCTCCCGCCCTGCCGAGGGGTCTCGCTGCCTACAGCCGGCCTCGAGAGCCCCGCGGGGCTCGGGCACCGACCCCGAGGCGGCGGCACCACCGGCAGCGGGAGCCGCCGGCCGGGATGGCCCGAGGCAGAACGGGTTGTATGCCACCCCGACCCCTCCCTCGCCCGCTCCTCACCTGTTTTGAAGGTCATCTCCTTGTTGTCGCTGCCGCCGAAGAGCCGGAGCATGGCGACGAAGAGGACCCCGCACGAGTTCTGGATGCCGAAGACGGCGCCGTTGCACCACATGGCGGCCAGCATCACCACCCAGCCCCAGCCACCCTCGGGGGGCTCCGGCGCCGCCGCGCTCCCGGGGGCCTCCGCCGCCGCCCGGGGCTGGGCCCCGCTCTCGCCGCTCCCGGGGCACCACTCGCCGCCGTTCTCCCGCCGCGGCTCCTCCACGGCCGCCGGGCCGGGCAGGGGGGGCGCGGCGCCGGGGTCCTGCTCTGCGCCCTGCGGCTCCAGCTGCTCGCTCACCGGCGCCATCCTCAGAACGGGCGAGAGACCCTCCGGCGCGCCGCTCCCGTCTTCTTCCTCCTCCTCTTCGCGACTTTTTGTCCCCCGCCCGCCTCAGCTCCTCGCTGCGGGCATCCTGCGGCGCTCTGTCCGTCCGTGCGGGAGCTAGAGAGGCCGCCGCACACAACACACCTCTCTCTTCCCACCGCGCCGCCGCCGCTTTATTTTAAAAGGGGGCTCCCTCGGGGGCGTCAGCGGCACGAGCGCTTCCCTCGGCGCCGATTGGCCGTGGGACGGGAGGCGGGAGAGGCGGCAGGGAGGGAGCGAGGGAGGGGGGACGAGGGAAAGAGAGGCGAAGCCACGCTCCCCTCCAACCCCCCTTCCCCGCCCGCCCTCCCTGCTGCTGCTCCGGCGGAGGGGGTGGAGCGGGGCGGGACCGCGCCGTGTCAGCGGCGGCGATAAGCGATCCTGCCGCGGCCGCTCGGGGAGGGGGAGCGGGCGGGGGGAAGCGGGAAGGGGGGGATGAGGCTGGAAGTCCACGGGGAAGGGTCGTCGCGGGCGCCGGGATGGAGCAGGGAGGCAGGAGGTGGGCGAGCGCCTCAAGCCCGCACGCAGGTACCGCGCACTGCCCGCGGCGGGCAGGGCGGTAAACAAGCCCCTGGCCCCGTTCCCAGGCCGAGCCCGCTCCCCACGAGGCAGGGCAGCTGCGCCCAGCGCTGTCCTGCTGCAGCCGCCCGAGCTGAGCGGGGAAAGTCTGAAACTCCCGCTCCGGCTGTTGGCAAACAACAAGCAAGTAAAGAGAAACCGCCCCAAAACGCGCACACCTCGCAACACACAAACACACACACGGACACACGCCAAGACAGCCGGTGCTCGGCCCTGCCGGGCGCTCTCGGGCCTCTGGGGAGCTCCATAGCCCACCCTCCTTCCCGGCGGGAGGGCTGCCAGCCCGTCACGGAGGGGCCCCCCTCCAGCGCCCTCGAGGCATCCGCTGTCCTCTAGGACAGCTGTCCACCTCCCCTTCGCCACCCTGTGCCAGAGGGGATCGTGGGGGAACCGCATCTCCCCGTCTGTCTGCTCTGGTTTTGACAAAGCAAGAGAAAATACTGCTCTTGCACACCGCATGCCACGCTTCCCAGTTGCACAGAGGCACCAGCTCTTGACCTTTCCTTCCCGCAGCCAGCAGAGTAAGAGGATCGGGAAAGGGGGGGTCAGGAGTGTTAAATGACAAGCTTTTTGACCCATGGTCCTGCTTGCAAGTTGTCAGCTGCACATCTGTTCCGGAGTTTGGCGGCTACTTATGTTTTAAGCAGTTTGGGCTTGATGAGGAAGAGCAGCCTCTTGAAAGAGAATCAGCAGATGAAATCTGGATGCTTCGTCCTTCCCTGTGAAACCTGGAGTGTTCAAAGCAGCCTCTTGCATTTGCACACCATCCCAGTATTTTCCTCAGAACCTGGGCTGCTACTGCTGCATCATCTGTGCGGTCCAACTCCCTCGCCAGCCTATTAAAGCCTATTCCTCCTTTTTTTGACTCTGAATCACTTTCTCCGTCCTACACCTACCAGTGGCCACACGAGAAAACAAAACTCAGTCCAAAATAAAGCAAAGATCCATAAAGTCAAGTCCCCTTGTTCTGCACACATTACTCAGTCACTCTCACATGAAAAGTAGCAGCTAAAGAAAGAAAATTATGTAAGGACAGCCTGTGTAATGCATGCATGACCCTCAGATGTTTAATTTTGCATGATTAGTGTGCTCCCATTTGTTTTAAAATAAGTAATTTTTAAAAAAAGTTTACGGATACGTTTATGATTCTAATGAAGTGTGGTTTATAGATGCACAAATCTTGCTGTGTATTCCCTTTGTCTTCTTACTTATGTACATCTAAATTAAACATGAAACATTACACACATCCATACAACAGTGGTAGAATACAGGAAAAAAATAAAAGCCTGTAACAAAACATACCTAGCTGTATGAAATACGTAAGAATTATCAAAGCAGAGAGACAACACTTGGCTGATCATTGAAAAACACATCTGTTCCCCCCAAGGAACAAGTTTTGATGCTTATGAAAACCCCCAAGCCTATCATAAGCTTAACTATGCTCAAACTATTTCATAAGCAATTTAACATGCAAAAGTTAACACTTCACATTCTCCATCAAGTCTTTGTCCAGAGGCTGTTTTCCAAATCTGCTGATCTTCCTTAAAATAATTCAAGCTTTCCCCACCACAACACAACAGTTTTTGAACAGTTGTGACAGAGACAACCTTTTTTTAAAATCAGATTCAACCTTCACTACGTTTGCCAGCAATGATTAACTTAATTAAACTTTCATTTGCACGGGAATAGATAAGGGCAAAATCCAAGACTGGATCTTAATAGGACTGATCCAAAGGGGCATGGTTCTGCAAGTGCTTAAATAAGTTTCTAACTTTCAGTTAGATTCCTCAGATTACTTCACCTGCCTTCCTGAATGGGGGCCTGCAAACTGTATGATAGGTAGTCGAATCAGCTTGATGGAAGAACCAGACATTTTTTCAGTTTTGGGCAGTGTTCAGTTAAGCACAAGAGGAATTCCTTCTCTACATGTTTTTCAGTGTAATATTTCTGTACTGCAGCTTCAATTCCCAGTTTCCTATAAGCATTCTAATAACTCCCCAACTCTTAAAGATAAAGGATGTGCCTTTTAAAAAAAACTATTGTGAACATATTGTGCACACCTCCCACTTCTGTGCATTTTTTAAAAAGATTTTATTTTCCAGTGTTGCTCACACCCTGATTAGTATGAAATTAATTATTTTCCCTTTCTCCTCACATTTGAAAATGCAGAGTCATAAAATCTGCTTCTTCAATACATAAAAGTTTTGTAAATTTGATACCTGTATCTATTCTGTTTCTTCACTATTCTGCACCTTGTCACCCTGATGCTATTTATCTCAACTAAAAGAAAATAGTATTTATATTTTTAAAAAATTAGAGCACATGGGGTCTTCCTTTACAGGCCTAAAGTAGGTATCTAGGGAAACTTTGTACCTCTTTGGTACACTCTGCTCCTTTCAAGAGCTAAGCCTCTCCCCTTTTAAGAGAGGTCTCTTGAGATCCCAGCTATTTTCCTGGTAGTTCCCAACAACAAGAACAATAAAAGCTTGCTCTTCACACTCAGATAATTTTCAATCACCATCGTCCATAGCATATGTACTTTGCAAACAGAACATGAGCAGGTTTGACTTCAATTTGATTGCTAAAGTTTTTGTAACCCAAATAATTCACAATAAAAACACTGGTGTTTAAATTATTGCTATTTAAGACTTTAAAAAAGATTATTTGGAAAAAAATACTACTAACTATGGAAAGGTATGTGAAAGGAAAGCCACCTTTGTGGCTCTGCTATTTGAGCTCTGTAGGCTCACAAGAAAACCAATTGAAAGGGAAAAAGGAGGAAGATGGACTTGAGATAATTGTCATAAAAAACAGTGAAAATAAAGCAGTTAGAGATACAAAAGATATACCTTGTATACTAGTAACAGTGTCTGTTTCAGCTAAATTTTTGTTATGAGCAAGGTAAAAAAATCATAGAACCAACAGCAAACAGAGAGAAAATTGGGAAAAAATCAAGAGAGGATGGATATGCTGAGAAATGGCTTTGTCTAAGATGTATTCCTCTTCATAGTAATGTATTTGTTTTACATGTTTTATTAATACCCTACAGCTGATAAGAAACAGCAATTGTGCATGCAAAAGATATATGCTTTGCATCAGACTTCTGCTATGGTGGTACTTAGGTTGTGCCTGGTTTAGGATCAATACATAAAAAGGCCAGTGCCAAAGGAGGAATTTGCTCTATCATTTATGGGTTTCAAAAGCCCCAGAGACCAGGAAATGGCATGTCCTGCAACCCCCATTAAACATTCACTCGTTTTCTCACAGGCTATTGAAAATAGATCAATACTTCAGTAGCTCTCACACACAGTGTTTTCTTCAACCATAAGAAATATTTCAATTGCCAATGACTTTTGAAAAATTGCCTTCATTGTTGAAGTGCGCTGTTAGTGATGCACCAAGACAGTTTTTCCATAAACAATTTTAGTTGCAGAGCATTTAAAAATTACATAGTATTCTGCAAAGGTAAGGTCGACAGGATGCAAAACCTGAAGAGTACATGTTCAGAGTTTAATTCTTCCTTATTCCATTGATCTGATTAGAATTTGTACTGTAATCAATGAGAAGAGTATGCCTACATGATCCAGAAAAAAACCCAAAAAGGTCTTCAGTCAGACACATAACTTTATCACAATATGCAACAAGCGGTACAATAGATGCACCCCCAAGAAAGGGAGTAACTATAGAGAGAAGACATGAAGCTAACACAAAACTTGGTGACCACTTAGACTAATGCATGCTCTTAATGATGAAGCCTTTTCATTATATGATTTTCACCTAGTATTAGTAAGGCACCTATTCAGCAGAAGGATTTGGACTTAAGTCAGAAAGATGAGATAAACAGGATAACGATTAAAACACAAAAACATACACTATTGCCAACTGTGTGAAGATCAACATTAGATTAAATCCCATTCAGTAAGGAGTGTTTATGCATCTCTCAGCCAGACAGGATGTTCTACTGATGCTTCAGACTGGGCTTCAGCAGAGTTGTATGAAGTACAAGGGCTGCATCTGACTGCTGAGCAAATGAGTCACATTTTCAGAGATAAAAACCACAGATTTTATTTGTTTACTGTGTGGAGTGTGGGGAGCATCAAGCCTTATTCTGATAATATCTACAGTAGAATTTTCCTAAACTGCTATCAGTTGTCAAGATATAGGTTCCTTCCTAATTCAATAATAGCTATTTTCTTATTTGGATTTTGAAAAGAGAAATACCAAGCAGAATGAGAGAGGGAAAGGAAGTAGCCTAAACATCTAACTAGTGAAGCAAAGGAAAAGCAAGACGTCCAATTCCCACTTCCATATTTATTTAAAACCCCAGTTCCAGGCTTAACATTTTGCTTTTTTAGGTTCACCTAAAGCATGGGTTATGGCTCAGGTCTGGCTCCTTTACAAATTAAATTCAGGTTTAGTTCATTATTCAATGAAGTGTGGAGGGCACTTGACACACTGTTTTCCAGAACACAGTTGACACAGAGATGCTATTATTAAAGGCAGGTGAGTGAAAGAAAGTAGTAGTCATTTCCTGTAAAAGCCCTCTGCCCCTGTGAATCTCCAGTTGCACAAAGTTTTTGATGGCAGACTTATGGTGTACTATTCCTCTAGTCTTGACACTGTCTCCACTGAGATCATCTGGTCAGAGATGGTCATCTACATAGTGTTGGTAGGAGAGAACAGGGGCACAATTGCTTTAAACATTAACAGTTATGATAAGCAATATTATAGGAGCCCAGATAACTAGCTTAGATGCACAAGTGAACACTCTAGAGACCTAAAATTCATTGAAATTAATCCCACCCTTGGATATTAAGTTGAAGAACATCTTAAGATAATTTTTATTTTGACCCCAAACCTGGAATTTGTTTTGATCCTATTGCTAAATGCGGAAGCATGAAGGATACATTGTCTTAGCATGGTCATTCATTCACCTCTTTCTTGGCAGTGAAATAACTAACACTGTTGGCAACATTCTCATTCATCTTCAAAGTTAACATCTCTTTCAAATGAGCAGGAACTGCTTCAAGCCATTGTTTTAGGCTGTCTTCAGACTTGGTTTGATACCACTATCCAGGTCAAGTATTTCATATTGCATGCATTAGTATAGGATCTAAGCACCTCAGAGTTCCTTCCTTTGTTTATGTAGGTTTAATATCTTCCAGACCACCTTTACAATCTCAAGAACTCAATTTTGTTTTCAACAAAAGCTTGGAGCATTAGAGAAGCAAATGTTTTATCAAATAAACCCAATTCGATTGTTGTGTAGAAGCAAATGTTGGTTGTTTACTCAGCGGCCACTTGATTGAATTTTCAGGTGGCAAAAAGTCCAAAAAGAAAAAGCTACTACATCTGCCAGTACCATCTGGAGTAACAAACCACAAGGAATACAAGTGACCTTAATCTTGCTCACTTAATTTTTAAGAATTCTAATTCCTATGGAAGTTAAATAAACTTTGTTTATCACTGTTCTCTATTTGTCACTTAGAAAGTGTTTCTGTATTAAAGGCTACAAGCAAGGGCTAGCAGATGTTAGTGGCCCCATCTCAAGGCATGATTTATAACCCTGTCAGCATTTTACTCAGTAGGTAAGCAAAGCTGTGTATCTAAGTGAGTTAATTCAAATATTTAGTCATATTAAAACTGTTAACAAAGTCTTCCATGTAGAAAGTCTACTTGCCTTTGCAAAGTGAACATATTTGTGTTGAGAAATACAACATTAAAAAATTGTGACATTTGGAGAGTAGTTTAAGAGTACTAAATATAGTAAAGAATAGTTTCAGGTTGTACATATTTGCATCGAAATACTTAAACTATATAGGACATTAAATATATGATAAATAACTTTATGCGGCTACTTTGCAGCTGGCACAAAAGGACTTAATTTCATCCTGCTTTTTTACTGACAAATAATTGCTTTAATATCTAAAAGATTAACAGAAAGGCAGTATATTTTTTCAATTTTTTTAATCCTCACTCTGCATTTACTTCTTAGCTACTATCTGAAATCCTGAATTTGAAGTTGGATAGAAAAATTCCAGTCTGTTGCAGGTGAGTTCAGAAAAAAATTTGCATACTCTCTCTGCTTCACTTTACTCCATTTGGGAGATTATTTAATTCACAATGCATCCCATACATGGTAATATGGATAAAACAGATTTCAAAAAAAAAGGCACATGGAAATGTCTCATTCATCTTGCAATGAGTGTATATTGTGAAATAAACATGACTCTTCTTGTTAGCACCATCAAATATCTCCTCCCTTTCAAAAGAAGAACTAAATTAGTCCTTGTATTGACAGACATTTATTTTTTTTTTTTAAGTTAAGTAAATCCTATATTAATGGCCTTTCTCTAAATATGTATTTATTTTGTGGCTAAGTAAAAAGATAGCACTTGTTCAAAAGTAAACACACACATAGGCCCCACACTTTCTATTTATACTCTGATAAAATCCATCCCTAGCAGATTAATGGGATAACCTTTACTTTACATACAGAAGTAAGATAAATCAATACAGAAAGAAGGATTTATAATATAGCCAGATTTATATCATCCAGATTCAGCAGCTGCCAGTGCTATTTGTATTGCCTCTAAAATAGCATTTTTGGTAACTGAAGGGATGCAAATAGGCTAAGATTTCTCTCTGGGAAACCTAAATGCTTTCCCTAAGACAAATAAAATTAATAATCATTTTTCCTTGTCATCATAATGATCCTCCCAATTATTTAAAAGAAAGACTATGGAAAGATTTTGTATTACAGAAGCTTCTGATCACAGCAGTGTGACATAATCAGTTTTCAGGCTGAATTATTCAGTATATAGAAGTCTAACTGTCTAAGTGGTTGTCTGTGTCATACACTTTAGTTAGAAACGCTTAAAAGAAAAAGGTGAGTCTTTCCTGCTTCCCTCATCAGGGTGAAATCAAGGTCATCTTAAGCTCCCTGGGATAGTAATATTTAAAATTAAATGACACTCCACCTAATTATTTTACTAAAAGCCTTCAACCCCTCTAAGCTCTTCAAGTAGCATCTCCTTTAACTACTTAAACCTTTAAGTAGTTGCCAACTGTTTGAATAATACAGCATCCAGAGTACCGCCCTTTAAGGGGAAGATCCCATACTCAAAATTGGGCCAAATAAGCGGTAAGACAGTATAAACCCAGCCCATTTAAACCACATGGATGACTCTCAGACACTTAGAAATCTGATTTATAACCATGCACAAGCAGTGGTATCATAGTTTCGGTACTCATTTTGCTGGCGTTTGCTGAACGGTACTGCTGTGTACCAACAGGATTTTACATTTCAGAAGACCTATAATGCTACTGACTGGGCATGAAAACTGTGTACTAAACTATGAATAACACATTTATCTGAGGTAAATTTGCTATGGAGAATATCATTATTAATCATTAAATCATCTCAAGTTTCTGTATTATGCAAACATACCTAATATTCTCACTAAGAAAGTCATCACTGACATAAGGACATGATCTTACAAATAAGTTGGGACCCTTATTTTTACAGAAAGAATGTTTTCTGACCTTTTATGACCCTCTTTGTTCACACACATTGTAATTTTGTAGTTCCTGTGATCTTAAGGCAATTGCTAATTGTATCTCTGCAAGATATTTGATGTACTGACACCAGTCAGTAGAAAAGCAGAAGCTGAAGGACTACTAATCCTTTCTTATACATGCCAATACAAATGCACATACAGAAGAAGGCTTATTTTTTCATGAGGTAGTTTAATATATCATGCACATGTGAAAAATTTGAACAAGAGGAAAAGAAATTATTCTCAGGTAAGACTGTTCACATATGAACTTTGTTGTGGAGTAACTACAGAGCTTTAAGTGCTGTTCGCACATGAATTACTGTGGGGTAACTACAGAGCTTTAACTTCAGGTCATCTTTTACAATTACAATGTAATAACTTGCACTTGCCTAGGGGATAGGGGAGTAGTTAACACGGTGTCGAATCTTGGTGTGGAAACACTTGTTAAAACCCTGTTCACCTGTATACATCCAGTCTCCTATTTGCTTTTCTCCTGGGGAAAAATAAAGTTGTTCTTTATTCAGTGTTAGAAAGGTCGATTCACTCCAATTTAAATACAATTAGCAACACTATTACACAAGCCACAGTTTCCAGACCTTTATAGCTGGTAATACCTCAGCCAAAGTACACAGTATTTTCTGTTTTCAGACTTTGCAAGGCTATTGGTTGGAAAAAGCAGTCTTTGGTTGTGCAATGAATCCAAGCGTAGCCAGGAATTACAAACACTAACAGAAAACCCAAACCTTGTCTTTGACTTCAGCTTTCAGTAGCACTGATACTTTAGGGTAACCTCCAAGCGGATTTGAGTGGAACTTTTTCCTATTTTGTGTTTCCTGATATGCAGGAGCAATGTGAGAGAGTTAGACTTTTGATTGTTTCCAGTCAGGATGTGTGCTTCTTGTGAAGAGGAGACATCACTCTCCTTTTGGAAAGCGATGTATGTATGAGGTATTAGCTGGAAGCTCTAGTTGTCACAGGAGGGTTGATGTATGTTCGCTGGTTAGTCATCAACCTATTGTGGTTGCATCCAAACTGAATCTCCCACATTTCAAAGCTTTGCTAACACAGATAGACCCAGTGTTCCTGACTCTGGATTTCTGAAGCAAATTTCCAAATGCAGATCCCACGTTTAAGTCCATTCTCACTGCCATGAGTCTCTCCTGTCTCTTAACCCTAAGCCAACCCTCCTAATTACCTGGATAAATTCCTCCTGACTCCACCTTGCTCCTTCATAATAACATGGTTTCCTAACAGTAGTTTTCAGAGACAATTTTGGTGTTAAAGCAAGGGGCACAGGCATAGTATAAGAATTTCTTACCCATGAACATGTAAGAGTTACAGGTTTGGGGTTTTTTAAACAAATTTTTGAACATAGTCCCTGCAGTCTGCCTAAACTATTCACCACCAGCAAATCCTGGCCTTCCTTTGAAGCCCGAGGCCAGACAGCCCTTCCAGACTTCCTCTTCCACTGGTGTGTTCCTGGTGGCACAGACTCTCTCTTACTCAAGGAAGCACTTTCTTTTTTGACAATGAGAAGACTTGGAACTTGAGGTGTCACAGAGCAGGGGTCACTAACAGCAGAAGCTCAAGGGCACACTTTGCACACTTCTGGTCTGTATGCAATAGCTCGGGAAAGGACCTTGAGTTAAAAGCTGTTACTCACACTCTCAGTCTAGGAACAAATTCTCTCCCTACAGTTCAATCATATCAATATGACTGGAAAGTAAAACATAGTATCTTGATCAGTCTCAAATATTCAGTGTTTAAAAGCAAACCAGCCTTTTTAACAGGATTCTGAGTACCTCTTTCAATAATTTCCCCCTTTTTTCTCTGTTCAGCTCTCAGTTTCATGTCAGGGCAACTGACTTCAAACAGACAAAGCTCAATAAAGCTTGCTTCATTTCCTATTTATGCTTCTCCAGGCAAAAAGTTCACCAGGGAATGATTTAAGGAACATTTCCCCCACACTTACCGAGAACGTCTGTCCCTCTTTCTAGCCCACTCAGCATGATAGCTGGGAAACAAACTGTAATGCCAACTTGGACCTCCTTCTTAACCCTTCCTCCTCCCTACATTGGGAGCTACCACTCCTGTGGCATAAAAACTCACTACCTTCCCTAAATAGCAAATGTAATACATTGTAGTTAGCTCTACAGTCATTTCACTGTGAAAACAAAAGAGAAATTTGGGCAAGGAAAGGAAAATGTCAATGTATTTGTCCACTAACCATTGTTCTGCCTTGCTGTGTTTTCACATTGTTCCTGAAACTTTCTCCTCATACAGCAAAGAACCAAACTCGAGTTTACATTGAATTTTCTGCAGCAGCCTTCTTGCTAACCTGTTCCAGAAGTTTGTAACTTAATGCATGTATTATCTGCTTCTGCATGCTCTGCTATTTTTCCTTCTGAAATTAAGCAGTCCATTTCCTGTAGATCTGTAACAACAGTAGGAAACACCCACTTACATTATCTTTAATTTCAAATTTCCATGTCAATTCATATCAGGACCATTTGATGTGACAGGAAACATCCAAAAAAACAATGTGGTTTCTGCAATACCTTTAAAATGTGACCAAAATTCCAGTGCTGCCTCTTACAGTAGTGAAACAGAGTTAACTGCTGAGTGAACAAAATGACTTAAAGTTCTTTTCTCCTTAATGTATGACAGTTCTTATTTCACACCCTGAATAACTCTGGCATCCAATCTGTTAGTAGCTGACAGGAATTAGTTAGTTCAGCTGCTCTCAATTTCCGGGGTATTTTTATGCTCCTTACAAATTACAGACACTCAACTACAGCAAACTCCCGTTTCTTATGCCTTACAGGCTGCCTAAGGATACCTTACAGAGCAGGAATTGCCATCTGCCGGCCAAGCCGGGAATGGGCTTTGCCCACAATTTATTACTACATCTCTCTGGCTAAAGTTGGAAGTGGATTTGAGCAAATGAGACAGTGCAACTGGCAGCCGAGTCTGCCCGCTGGGACAGAAGTGTGTGCGTACTTCTCTGTGTCACGCTGGAAAACGAGCAGAAAAACGGTAGAGGAGGAGATGAGTTTGGAGGATCCATTACACTGCTATGGTTTGCTGAGGTGTTGATAAAATTATTTTAATCTTCTCGTCTGGAAATTACACTTGAGTTTTTATACTTTTGAGTGACAAAAAGAGAATGCAGAGGTGACAAAACCCTTGCTACTGAGAGAGGAAGGCCAGGTTTGTGAATTTCTGTCTCCAAATCAGAGCTGGTTAGAGGCAGCAGGGAGGCACCACAGTATTCCCTGCCCATTCTCACCTAAAATCCTGTATAGCACAGCATGTTTATCCCCTGACTCTCCTCTCTCATCTACTTTTTCACAGCTGTGACTTTTTTATCTCCCAAGCCCTTCTGTCTCCAAACTCCTTTCACAACCCACCCCAGCTCTCAGAGTCAATCCACTTCGCATCTTTTCAGTTCAGAACCTCTGACATGTTCCATCTTCTTTCCCATCCTTCCTTAAAGTTTCCTTCATAGCAAGTCTTCCTCCTTTTCCCCTAACTCTCACTCTTCCACATCCCCAGCCCTCTTATTCCAAGAAACTCCAGCCCACTGGGCACACATCTTGTCCCCAGTGCAGGCCCTCACATCTGTCCCAGCTGTGTGACTTCTCCTGCTCCCTCTGCTCAGAACAACTCTGCCTCTCTGAAGTCAAGACAAGACAGCAGGTGGAAAGGCATGAAAAGTCTTGGGAAACACAGATGCAAGGAAGGAATATTTTTCCTCAACCTTCTGTCCATGCTCTTGCTAATATAGATCAGTTAGTCCTTCTTGCTGCAAAATACACTGCACATGCCTATTTGTCTGATTGCTCACCAGCAACTTTCTCCAAAGCTAATTTTTATCCTCTGTATCCCCAGCCTGCCCTGGTACATGGAATTATGACATCCCAGGTGCAGGATCTTGCCTCTACCTTTACTTGAATTCCATGAGGTTTTCGTTGGTCATTTTGAAGGAACTTGCTAAAATAGAGGAATGACCTATCCTGCCCCCCAGCAGAGTGTCTGTTTTCTCTGGTTTGTTGTTACCCATGAGCTTCATACAGGGACAGACCACCCCACTGCACAGGTGTTTGACAAAGAAGTAAAGCAGTAACTTCCTCTTAGCATTCACCAGTCTTAGTGGAATTATGATAAATTGATTTTTTTTCTATCATTCATATTTTCTAGCAGGAGTTCCATAACTGCCTATGTTAAAAAATTGCACTCTTTTATGGGCCACCTATTTTATTCATTGAAGAGTCACAAATCAACTGTCTTTTCCCATACAAGAACATGTAGGACAAGACAAAATGTCCTCAAGTTGCACCAAGAGAAGTTTAGATTGGGTATTAATAACAATTTCTTCATAAAGAAGGTTGTCAAGCATTGGAACAGGCTGCTCAGGGAAGTGATTGATTCACCATCCCAGGAGGTATTTAAAAGATGTGTGGATGGAGCACTTGGGACATGGTTTAGTGTTACATGTGGCAGTGCTGGGTTAATAGTTGGACTTGATGCTCTTGGAGGTCTTTTCCAGCCTAAATGATTCTGTGATCTCCATGTCATCCATGAATTCATGTATTTTTGCAATATTCCCCTTCAGTTTTATCTTTTTAAGGCGGAAGAGATGATTCATCTTCCTATAGAAGCCATTCCTTTGGCGTTCTCTGAACTAGTTCTGTTATAATAATTTTCAAGGTGGAGGACAGGGATAGTTGAACTGCACACAGTGATCAGGATGTGGGCACATTTTGAACTTATACAACAGCAAATTTTTATACTTAATTTCATTTTCCTCCTACTCATTTTGTCATACTAATTATTAACATTTGATTTCCATTTTTGACTGTGAGCATCAGGGTGATTCTTTCCCCCTCTACTACAATTACAAGGTCTCATTTCCTTTATTTTATTTTTTTTTAAGCCAATGTCAGTTTTGTTCATCATTTGTACATACCAATGTTGAGTTTAACTTGAGTGGCATTAGAATGCACCCTCACAAGAGTCTTCTGGATACCTTTGCAGGTGGCACAACACCAATTTATCCAACATCATCAACAAACTTTGTCATATCATGTTATCAAACTACAAGCTATGGCAGAACTTGAATATAGCCACTAACTAGGACAAAAAAGAGCAGGTTAAATTTGACCCTGAGAAACATCAATGTGAAAAAACCCTTCTCCATGTACATAAAGTAATGGTCCCTAGGATATTACTATAATTCAAAAGTTCTTTCAAGAATAGAGATCTTGGTCTTACTTTGGTTCTTTCTCTGGCAGCAATAGCTGCCTAAACAGTGTCTAACAGGCACACACAATCACAGAATCATTTAGGCTGGAAAATACCTTTAAGATCATTGAGTGCAACTGTAGATATTATACTGCCAAGTCCACCACTACTCTGTGTCCCAAAGCACCACTATCCAAGTCTGAGGCTGAGCAAATGCCCCAGGTACAGTTCTCCTGGAAGGGTCCTCCTGTTTCTGCAGCACTTTCATCAGCTGGTATTGGCGTTGTCAAGACAATGCTACATGTAAACATTCAGCCTCCAGCTGAACATTAATCATTACTAAGAAGAGAAAATCAGAAAGAAAGTGCTGAACACACCAGAATTAGTCATGCAACAGTACCTTTGATACTGCATATGATTCTTTTCTCAGAAAAGAGCTAGAAAGAGTACAAAGAGGATAACTAAGCAATATGTTACAGTTTCTGTGTGAAAAACATTCAAATTGACTGAGACTCTTCCGCTTAGGAGAGATGTCAGTAAGGAAACTGAGGCCTGTAAAATCATGAGTGGCATGAAATAGTTGAAGGAAAATGTTTATCTGCTAGCTCTCAAATGAAAGACATAAGGGAGATCCAAGAATATGATCAGGCCTCAAGTTCAACCCAATACTTACTATGTCAGTCAACAAAACTAAATTATGAAACTAACCAATACAGAGTGTTAAAGATGCCAAAATTGCATACTTAACCAAACAATAAGAAGAGCCATAAAAGAAAGATGTAGTAACAATAAAACACAACTAGGAGGAGATTACTTCCAGCTCAGGAAATTTGTAACTACAGGTTTCTTCATACTAGGAAATAAGAAGAGGTATTGAAATAAAGCTTTGTTGAGCTTTGTTGTTCTCATACTCTTTCCCAAAGCACAGGGAACAGGACAGCTAATGCTTGTTTTAAACTTCCAGGGTGAAGCACAAATGTGGTTCCCTGCTACCACAGACACTATATATCTGAGGAAATCACACAACCTCTTTGGCATGTGGGGGGGAAGTCTTACCTTTGGCAAAGGAAGAGCCTAAATCCTGCCCACATGGATGAAAGGAACTCTTCATGGAAATCGAATGTGGTTCTTCTTTGTCTTGTGACACAGATGAAAATTCAAAATGGATAGAAGTAAAAATGTCAAAGCAAAGCAGTGTGCTTCCACTTAACTGAATTTACTTTTTTTCAACTTACAAAACAGTAGGATTGGTACTTGCATTTTTGGCCTGTTATACTGAATATAGAGGTATGAATAATGACATGGTGAGAAATCATAGTGAGAAATCAACTTTCTCCTATCCCCAGAGTTTCCATACAGTGGGAAGTTTTGGGGTTTAATTCTGACTTGGAACAACGCAAAGTTTGCAAACGTTGTGATCCACAGAAATTCCAATTTTTTTTAACAGTTTGTTCTTTATCATAGACTATGAAACACCAGTGTGTTTGTTTGGCAAAGCAAGGTGTGTGTCACTTAAAGACATAGATATCGTAGATATCTTTATTCACACAACTGTTAATTCTTAGTGATCCCGTTGAAAACTCTCCTTCAGCAGGAAGACAGAGTGGCAGTGAGCTCATTTGGATTTTCTGGTCCATGGAAGCTGATGTATCCCACACCCAAAACTATCAATCTATAACAACAAACCACTTTAATCACTTCAGCACTTCTTGGCAGGCACAAATTACAAAGGAGTAACAATGCCCAAACAAACAGGCATGTTTGTTCTCACTAAGATTTTCCCTCAATGCAGAGAAAATAAGGAGCATGGTTCTCCAGGACACACTCCTCTGCAATGTGTGGTTGCAAGTAAGCAGAAGACCTTGAAGGATAAGATTTTAAAGCTTGTTTGTTTGTTTGTTTGTTTGTTTTTTAAGGAGGAGCTACCACAGGTCAGGAAAGCCATGTTCAGTCCCTGAAGAGCCTGAACTGCTACTTCAGTGTCTTGGTGAGGACTTCTTCTTTACACTGTGTCTTTTACTGTGCCTAGAAGTTTTTTACTGTGCCTAGCAGTTTTTTACTGTGCCTGGCATCCTTCTCAGAGGAACCTGGGTATTACAGTCCTACAGTAAATAGATTATTGTAAGCATTCAAAACTTGTTCTTCTTAAAGGCTGGACTGTGTTTTGGGTAAGAATAGAATAAGGTTTAAGACAGACCTCTCCAACAAGTGTGCCATAAAATACACTGTGTCACGTAACTATAAGTATGGGAAGATGTGGTATTTTTGTGTGTGAGAGTTTGGGTTTTTTTCTTAATAAGTCTCAATGGAGCCTGAGACCTTTTATAAATGGAACATGATTCCTGATCCTTAGACAGGAATATGTCACTTCATGCTGCAATGCCCTTGTGGAGACTCATGCAGGTATGGAGTGGTGGGACAGAACATGGCCTGACTTCATGACATTCAGGAAAAGGTCTTAAAGGTCTTGCTCCAACTTTTTTTTTTATAATTGATGATTCTTTCTCCCCTGTAAGGAAACCCACTTTTCATACAGAGTTCAAAATTACTTTTGCAGATATGAATATATACCTTTTCCTTTTCCTGTCTTCCAAGTCATGTGTCTTGTTCAATGTCCAAGAGGGGACATAAAAGACCAGAAAGTTTCTAACTCCAGTCTTCTAGCTTTTGCTGTGAGAGAGCACCTCTGCTATTGCCTTGCCCCAATCATTTGCCTGATATTTCTTAGCACTCATTTGTTCTGCTGACACAGGCCCATGGAAATTAGCTCTTTACCTACTAAGTTGAAAAGTTCATCCTGTTCTACTTTTTAATAAAACAACAAAACTTTCCTGTAAACTCAGCTCCCCAAATCCATTACAAGTCTAGTATAGCTGTCTCTGACAAAATTTTGGCACAATTTTAATAAACCACAAGTTTTGACAAGTTTTTTTCCTTCTCTGCTGGCATTTAATACATCTTTTTCTCCAGGCATACCAGTCAGGTGGCATAAAAATCTCCTGCCGCAAGCATGAGTCTCTGAAGAAACAAGAATTAAGTTTGACAGACTCTCATACATGAGACCATCTTTGGGATAGGTTTATTGTCTCCTATGCAGCCTCCACACTGAAAAACATGTCACCTTTCACTTTTTTATAGTATTCCTTTAACTCTTCTTTTTCCTCAACAGGGACAGCTTTGACTATACACACTTAAAACCTTCAGTCACTTTACCACATAAGCCACAGAACAGATTTCCTTCCAGGAACTGGAATGAAAGTAACTGAGAACTTAATCAGCTATTGCATCCCAGAGACAGCAACGGGGGTCTAATGGAATTTAAATGAAATTTGAAATATTTTCATAACTGGAGAAAATTACTAACTCTACCTACAAAATATTTGAGGCTCATGCTAGGATGCAGTGTTAGCTTTCCAAGTGTGATATACCATACAGTATTTCTGACCATGCTCAGACTAGAACTAACCCAACTTAATCTTTTATTCAACTTCATTAAACAAAATCTTTTAATGCAGCTCAAAAAAGTCTTGTTCATCACCATGGCTCCATAGCATCAGAGGGAAAAAAAGTATGTTGAAAATCTTCATAGTGGAGAAAATCCTTCCATCTAAACCAGAAGCCGCATAACGAGTTTTGTCAAAAGGTTACTCCTGATGGAAAGAAGTTTCCTGAATATTATTTTGAAGGTTGCCTTAAAACCGGTCTGAACAGATTTGTTTGTGTTTTGCTAAAAGGCACAGAGATGACCTAGGATCCCTTTTACAACTGACTAGGGCTGGGTGGCCTTGGTCTTTGTTGAAGAACCTCAGCACTTCCGGGAGGTTTGTTCCCAAAGGCCAAATCCATTTGGAAAAAGTCAGTCAACCTTTGCTGTCACATCTGTAAAATGGTGATACAAGTGATCTTCATCAGGAAAGTGGTGATAAAGCTTACTGACAAATTTAAGTCACAAACCCTATTGATTTCCTGAAGAACAAACTTAGAACCACAGTAATTCTCAAACTTGGGCACCATCTTACAGATATTACTCTAAGCAGCAATACAAGACATGAGCTCCCTTGCATCTCCCATCTCACCCCAAGCCTTTTGCTTCCTCCCCAGTGCAGCAGTGCACCACCCAGTTGTGCTGTGAGCCAGATCAGGGAGCTGATCTAGGCTTCAAAACAAAGCAAACCCCCTTCCCCTCCTCCTCCCTCCGCCTTTACAAGCAAGTTCACTTCCCTGATCTGGTTGCCAGTCCCACAAACAGCTGCACTTTCCAAACTCCTCATGTCAGCGCTACTGCTGAACTCCCCACATGGTGTTATCTATAAAGGTTTTGGTTTGTGGGTTTGGTTATTTTTCTTTGACCTACTGCCTCTGAGAAACTGGAGAAGGGTAATGGCAGGAAGGGTGGGTATCCCTCTTTCTGTGGAAGGAAAGCAAGAAAGAAATGCTCAGCAGTTACCAGGTCTCTGAATCTTTTCTATGTGCCTTTCTGCTCAGCCCTGAAGAGACAAGCACCTGAAATACAGACAGAAACCCCTCACTCATCAACTACAGAATGCACTTGAGGTGTACAGTTGTTTTCCTGCAATATCCTGGAAGTCTTTAGGAATCTCAGGTATGTTCAGAGAAGAAAGGAGAAGAAAGGGAAAAAAAAGAAGAAAACCACCTATAAACTTCTTTTCACAACATAGAACATAAAGTCTGTCTGATATTTCTTTCAAATAACCCTACTGTGCAAGGAATTATTCCTGTGTGCATGGTAAGACAACAGGAGATGAAATTTATTGCCTCTTATGAATTAAAAGCTCAGTACTGTTTATTGGCATGCTGCATGTGCACTTTGGAGATCCTCATTAATTCTTCATAATAATCTGTTTTCAATTGGAAAAAAAATCAAATGGCAGTGATGGGAGATGAATGCAAGTTCTGCATCACACTGTTTGCCACAAACTGCCCCAATACAAACTCCCTGATACAACAGCTGTGACCACCCATCTTTGGCAGTGACTCATGCCAAAAGGTCTTCGCTCATGAGAACCAGGAGAGCTTAATTTTGCTTAGAGATGTTTGGGGTGAATTTGTACTGCTAAATATCTTCCATTTCCTTTTTGTATTAGGAGTCAAATTTCTGGAACTCAAGAACATCACACACCAGGAGAGAGAGAGAGAGATTTTGCCTGAATTTTTTCTTCTGCCTCACTTCTACATTGCTTTCCTCACCTTCCTCCAAAGGAGAGAGCAACTTCCGAGCCCGGAAGCTCAGTTGCCACTGGAGAAAAACATTAGCAAGTTGCAATTAAAACTGAAAAGTTGTAACTATTCATAGACTTGTTTGGATTAGAAACAGTAAAAACATGACTCAAAAGGAGGAATATGTCTTTATCTGAAAAACAAGCAGAGAGGGAAGAGGCTTTTAAACTATCTTTTGGCAACAGATGATGTTAGGCCCCTGAGTGCCTCTCTACAGCCAACGTAGATAGCCACTGTTGCAGCAATAATTCCACAGCATAAAGTAGCACCAGTCATTCTCCTGCCTAGAGGCCAGCAGCAGCAATCAAGGGTTTAATTTTGCAGATTTGTAAGGGGAAGAAATAACTCCAACACCTAAAGCAGCCTTAGAATTGGTCATACAGAGCTCGGTCTTAAGCGAAGGCCCTGTCACTGCACACCTGCTGAGCATTGCCTTCTCCACAGAGTGCACGTTAATGTTAGGAAAGAGGGACACAGGCATAGGTTGGGAAGTTCACCTTACTTTGCATTGCACCTCTCTATATGTGAGAAATACAGTTTATGGTGCATAAACAATAAAGGACCAGGAACTCAGCTTCTTGCCAGCACAAAGAGATGGTCTGGACAAAGAGTAGGAAATGGGTCACTGCAGCTGCGTTTGGTTTGTTTTGGAGACTTTGAGAGTGAAGAAAGTCAAGAGAAGAAAGTTGCAGCAATCAAAACAGAAGTCAGGGCCCATATGGGCAAAATTCAGGATCATGGATGGAGTGAGAAATCCAGATTTCTTAGGTGTTGTGTTGCATCCCAGGAAGAATTTTGTGATTATCAAGGGGCAAATAGGGAACAAAATGAGATTTTGAGGTAATGTCATTAACCATGCATACTCTCTGCTATGTTCTACTCAAAACTTTACATCTACTTCCTCTAAATTAGGTTGTGCTTATGTTACAGAAGTGGGAAGGAGGGGGTGGGGGAGATCGAGTGGGCAGAATGACTGAAAGTCAAAGAAAACAACAACAAATGAGGGACAGATGCCTTAGAACTTTCTTCATCAGTGACTATCCACTGTGTTCACTGATTGCTCTGAGTAGATGATTCCCTTGTTATTTAGGATAAACCTTAATCCCAGTTTACCTATGAATTTTTCCTCTCCCAATGCCCACCTGCACTTCTTTGCCCATGTGGCATTTGGATCCTTCCTGCCTACCACAATCTCCAAATGAATCGATTCTCAACCTTGTCAGGTAGATCTCTCAGAAACCATAAACCTTCTCAAAATTCTGGAGTTTTTGACAACTTCTCCTTACTATGTTCTACACAGCTGTGCAACAGCAAAGCTGTTCTTCCTATACAGCACTAGCCATATTGTTAATTTTGAACATACAACCACTTAGGAAGGCAGTTCTACAGAGACTTCACATTCAGGAGCCTCATGTCTCTTTTCCTTGTACATTTTTAGGAAACCTGACTTCTGATGCAACTGACCTATTTCTCAGCTTTGTCTTTGGATTGTATCTGGGATGTGTCAGCACTGTTAGAAGCACTTCAGCAGAGTTCAAAAGGAGATAAATTGCACTTGGGGACAGGAGAGAACTCTCTGCACCATGTGTAATACACATGTTAACATGTATTATGTATGGCTATGTTATGTATATTATGCACAGCTAACATTTTCCACTTTCCCCTCTTTAATAATGAAAATGTCTCTAACAGATTTCTGCTCTAGTCTCCTTAACCTACTCCCTTATATTCTATAGTATCTAGAATGAGCAATGCTCAGCCTCCTTTCCCCTGGCTGGAGGAGGCAGCAGTCAGTGCAATACCCAATGTGTGTGCCAGGTCCTCTTTTCACACCCTTTTCTAACCCTCCCCTGCTGCAACCAAGCCAGTGGGGAAGGGAATACCTCACAATCAAACCCAGAAAGCACTTACTGAAAACAAATAAGGTTGCTAAGGAACAGTAAAGATAAACTCAAACCTACAAAATCCAGGAAGGAGAAGGAAGTTCATATGTTCTTTTCAAACACACACCACTCATTGCTCTTAGTGTTTGGTCTATCATGTTATACCAGCACAGAGTTAAGGCTGTGATTGTGTGCACCCAGTGTGGATTCAAAAATGTGGGAATCCCCAGAGCCTAACAGGTTTTGACACTCAGTATCTACCTCTCTTGTTACTTTTTATAATTCTACCACACATTAAAAGAGTCAGGTAAACTTACAGTGCAGGTAGGCTATAAATTATTTGTATATAATAAGTTATCTATGACAATAGCCTAGTTACCAGTAGCGAAGAAGACACCATGAGCACAGCTGGGCAACATCAGCACAGACTGAGCATCCACAGTAGGCTCAAACCATGCCCTCCTTGCCCTTGCCATCCTGCCAGCCAGACTAAAGAGAGCACAGGCTTCACTGTTGATTTGCAACTCCACCTCTGTTGCACCACACAGGTACAGCCTCGGGAGCCATGCTTTGCTCATTGGGATTTTCTTGAAACCAAAGTGATTACTATGCTCAGCCATAAATAAAGTTATTTCCAGTGCATTTGAAGGTAAGATGAAAGCCAGAGGAGAGGGATGAACATGCCAGTTATGCCTTGCCCATACCATGCAGACCCCAGGGTCATGTTAATGTGTTTTTAGAGTCTGATGAACTCTGGAAGCAAGGGCAATAGAGGTAAGGCAAGCCCCTTTCATCAGCTGCCCTTTGAGCACTGCATGTTCTGTTCTCCACACACACAGCTGCAGACAAAATTCCTATACTTCAAGAGACTCTGGGACATAAGATCAAGCCATTGGAAAGGTTATATTTAGCCTTCTTATCGCCATTCACCTTGAGCTGCATCAGGTATTTGGAATGTAGCAATTGCCTGTGATGCAGAGGGGCTGTTATATACACTGTACACGTTAGCCTTGTGGCTTTATCAGTGCTTCACAGTGAGGTTGAAACTTCTCTGAAATACATGAGGTGATCTTATTTGTTAATTTGCCTGCATCCTATGTTGTCATACAGAGATCAGAGTTGTTAATTTCAGCCATGAAAAATAAGAGATCATTTCCTCTTTCCACACAAGAATTTGCACTAAAATGGCACCATTTTGAGTAGCACAAAGTATTTATTAGAAGAGGAGGAAAATTTAATCCTGGATAACAATATAACTTCAAAAAGATTAGAATGAAAAAACAGCCTAAATATCCTTACACTGTATCCAGAAGATCTTATTCTTGCTTCACATATCTAATGCATTTTGTCCACTATGTGGCTGTTATTTCCCAAATACAAAAGCTACACATAAAAGGGTATTCACACAAACAGCTACTGGGTGTGGGACATCAGGCATTTCAGGTTCCACCTCTCGTTATGTGGGACAAAACACCCTGCAAAGGGTGAGTAAATGCACCTGTGTTCTCCCCACTGACTGATTTCCCATGCTCAAGGACTTACCATCTCTCTGAAGCTGCACAGTAACACCCAGGTGTTGGAAAGCAAAGTAACCCTCACCCGTCCAAGACTCCTCTTCATACCAGGAGCAAACCAGCAGCAGCATTAAACAAAACCCATACCAGGATGAAACCAGTTATCTCCGAGGGCTTCTACTGAACAACTGTCTCAGTTTTTACACTAGAGGTAATAGGGTGTTAGATAGTCTACACTACTGCTAAGAAATTAAGTTTTTAAACACCAAATTAAGCACCAAAAATAGCTTCCAAATTAGGAAAATACAACTTACAGTCTTTATGGGCATGCTGTCTTTTATGAACTTACAGTATTTTACTATTACTTTTACGACTCTGAGCTTGTAATAGACAGCATGCTCATTAGTGCAGGTCTTCTGCATCTATTACCAAACACAGCTCTCAGACAAAAACCTAGTGATTTGTCCTTCAGAAAGATACAGTGGGAAATACAAATGTGAAGTAGCTTATGGAATCATCAATTGCTCAAACACATGGTTATAGATCGAAGAAAAGGATTTAGAGAGAGCCATGCAACTACATTGATGATAAATATGTTTGTGCCCCCAAAATGGTCCCAAACATTTAAAGCCCTCCCTTTTTGACACTAGAAATGTTATCAAATGAGCGCAGAAAGAACGTCATGTGTGGCATTTGCACAGTCACAGTTACAGCGCAGTTCTCCCATAATGCAGAAGATTGAAAATAACAAACCACCTATTTCTGATGTGACATTTCAGCCGATTAGAAAACTAGCAAGAAAAGATGAAGCATTAAAAACATAACTAGGATGAGCAAGTTTGCTGTGCTCATGATAAAATGTGTACACTTTTATCCTAATTGTGCTTAAGGGCAGAGTAACAGCTTCTTCTAAAGAGACAAGTAGAACAGCCAGGCTTTTCAATATTCCAAAACAGAACATCATGCCAAAGTCTCATTGAACTCTAGAACTGTAGCTAAATTTAAAATGTAGCTGAGTCTCCACTAACTCCTGAGCACAAACTTTGGAGGAAAGCAGCGCAAGAAGAAAAAAGATCTAAAAAAAATGTACCTTTCATGGTTGCTTCACATACTTCCATTCTGAGCACAAATCAAGCAGCAAAGATGGAAATTCAAACTGTAAAGGTTTCATTTATGCCTAAAGTAAATATGAGGTACTTTGCTACCATGGTGATGAACAGAGTAAAAACACCTTAATCATTCCTGATTCTGCCAGTGTAAAGCAGGGCTTGGTGCAATAGTTAAAAGCACAGTATGGCATCAAACACATATTGCGTTCACATTTAGAAATGGTTTATAGAGCGTTGAAGTTGTGCAAAATCTGAAACACATAAACAATAAATGAAGAGAGAAGTTGTGTGTATTATGCACATACACTGCTCTCTGGTCCTGCACAGAAGTTATGAGAACTGATTCATTTCCCAGCATGATAGCAATTAAACTGAAGTTCCTGGGGGAAAGGAAACTCAATCCATCCCACTCAAACCACTTTGATGCCACCAAGAGATGTCCAAAGCCTGGAGAGGGATTGCAGGTCAACAGGAGAGCACCTGAAGGGCAGCACAGAGGAGTTTCAGCCACTGCTCCCAGTAAGTTTCTGGATTGGTGACTCAATTTAAATGCTTCTATGCTAACACACACAGCATGGGGGATAAATAAGAGGAGTGAAGAGATGTGCACACACCTGCAGGGCTAAGATCTCATTTGCATCACTGACACCTGGTGGGATGGCTCTGCCAAATGCAGGGTTGGAATGGAAGGATCCAGGCTCTCTGGGAAGGACAGGCAGCGGGGACAAAGAGGGGGCATTGCCCTCTACGTCAGTGATCAGGGAGCACAGGGAACTCTGCCTGGGGATGGATGAGGAGCCAACCAAAATCTTATGGGTCAGGATTAAAAAGAGGAGTGACAGGTGGCATTACATGATGAGTCAGCTATAGGCTGCCTACCAGGAAGACCAAGCAGATGAGTCCCTCTATAGATGGTTAGGGGCAGCCTCACCTTCACAAGCCCTGGTCATCACAGGGGACTTCAACCACCCCAGTACCCACTGGAGGGATAGCACAGCAGGGCATAAGCAACCCCGGAGGTTCCTGGAATGCACTGATAATTTCCAAGTGACAGAGCAGCCAACAGGGAGAGGTGCTATGATAGACCTTGCTCTCAACAAGGAGGGGATGGTGTCCCAAGTGAAGATGCCCCTCAGAGGTCAATACTGGGGCCGGTTTAACATCTTTCTCATCAGCAACATGGACAGTGGGACCAAGTGCAGCCTCAGCAAGTTTGCCGGTAACATCAAACTGCACGGTGCAGTCGACATGCTGGAGGAAAGGGATGCCATCCAGAGGGACTTGAACAGGCTTGAGAGGTGGGACTGTGCACACCTCATGAAGGTTAACAGGGCCAAGTGCAAGGTGCACTTCTTCACTGTGAGGGTGGTGAGGCCCTGGAACAGGTTGCCCAGAGAAGTTGTGGATGTCCCATCCCTGAAAGCGTTCAAGGCCAGGTTGGACAGGGCCTTGAGTAGCCTGGTCTAGTGGAAGGTGTCCCTGCCCATGGCAGGGGGGTTGCAAATAGATGGTCTTTAAAGTCCCTTGCAACCCAAACCACTCTATGAAAACTGTTTAGGAAATGAGTCACCTGCTCACTAGAACATTTTGCTAACACCAAGCGAACAAACAGCTTTGGAAAACTAATCAAGTTATATCACATTTTTTATTTTAAATAACCAAGTTCCATGTTAAAGCTCAAAACCCCCATGTTGCCTTTAAAATGACAAAGTATTAAAAAGGTATTTTTTATAAAACTAAAGCTAACAGCAGCTTAATCTTTGATGTGTGACAATCTATATTACAATACATACATTTACTAAATCTGATGGTACAGTGAGTTTTCAAAGCTGTTCCAGGCTATTAAGCTGATTTTGACTTTTTGGGAGTAGCCCCACCATCTTCAGCCCCACCATCTTCAGCCAACTTCTCAGCTGGCCTCTTTTTTAACCCCTTCATTTTCCGTGTCTGCAGTTTACTAAGATCTTGCTTCTGCATGTGGATTCGACCATAAGTTGTACCAAACACATCATGGGAGATATTCTTCTTCTTCTTAGGCTGTAAGGCAAGAACAATTTAGTATTTCTGAGTAGACTCCCAGGAGCTCTGGGGAGAATCAAGAGCCAAAAAGCAAGGCTGCGCACATTGTTTGGAGTTTAGGGATGAAGATTTGTGCTGTATGTTCTAAGTGCTTCCAGAGGAGAGTTTGGGTGCCAGCTGATCACCACAGAAGTGCTGTGGCCCTAGAAATCTCAGCTGGCCTAGATAAAAGTAAGCTTTGGTCAAATATAGAGTGAAAGTAATACTTCAGCTTTTACTCTTCTTTACAGGTAGATCTGAATGTAATGCACTTTCCAAGGCACATACCTTCAGGGCTTTTGGTTGTTTTAAAGACAGCTTATAAAGGTCGTCTGAAGCTAAATGTGTCCTCCTCATAACAAGATCTAATGAAGGTCCCATCTCTTCCAGTTCAATTCTGGGTATTTTACAGCCAGATTTTTTCAGAAGCACTCTATAACAGGAAAAACAACAAAAATAAACATTGCCCCCAGTGATAAGAATTATCCATCTTCCTAAAGGGCAGGTTCAATTTTGCAGCTGAAAATATAAATCAAGTGCTACCACTAACTCTATTATTGAGAAAGACATCCCCCAATAAAAATTCATAAAACATTAAATCTATTCCATTACTATTTGAACATACCCAAAATATAACATGGCAAATATTGTTTGTTTGTTTAATGAGACCAGTGTAATCAGTATTACTGTTAAAACTCAGTAGCCCTATCACTCCTCAAATTCAAAACAGCACCCTGGGTATTAACACACATGAAAAATATTTACAGCAAAATAACCTGAGCACCATCTGAGGAAGTGTTTTGGTTTTTAGAATGAAACTGATTAAAGTGATTTTATAATAAGAGAAGTAAAAATTGCACGGAATACAAGCCATAAATGTTCATGGTCTCCTAAGGCAGGTCATGAACCTGAGGGTCAACACCAATGTAGCAAGAAGGATTGCCTCGCCCTGCCTATTCCTGTTTTCCCCTGTGTATCTCTGGCTGCAGCCTACCACCTGTAGCTATCTGGCAAACACCTAAGTGAGGGAGTCCTAAAAATCAGTCTGAGAACAGACTAAATCTATGAAGTCTTACACAGTACTCAGAATCCACCAAGTTAATTCACACCACCACCTTACTAATCCAGCCATATGAAAGAGCACCCCTCCAAGCTACAAGGAGGAGCTCAGCAAGGAAGGAGCCAGCAGATTTAGGGCTCATGTGTTTTCCTTCTGCTGTACAAGTTCTTCTGAGTTATGCTGGAGCACCTCTTCAGACTGCATGTTTTAAATGCAGCTCAAGCCAGTTCAATTACACAACTATGGGTTAAATTTAGGGAAAAGCTGACAAGTGTACTAAAAATCAGATAAATAAAACACATACTCACTTATAGCTTCGCATGTAAATTTTGCCATCTACAGCTGTGAAATGCAGAACGTACTCTAAACCAGCCAAACGAACATTGGGCACAGTAGGACCTCTGAAGAAATCTGAAAGAGTATTTAAAAAGAATAAATGCCAGGATTTTCAGCTGAGAATAAAATCAACAGATGGCTATAACAAATTGGTTTATTTCAAAATGGACCCATATCACTGATGTGAACTCCATTCCTATAAAGAAGTTTTTCCTGCATCTAACTAAGCAAGGCTATATGGGATGGCCTAGAAAAGTTGAGTGTTCAATCAGAATCTCATGGAATAGCTGCTACTTAAAACTGCAGCCTGGCCAAAACACCAGAGAGAAACTTCACTGCATGTGTTATTGTGCACTGGTGAATCCACAAGTGTATAGAAATCCTGACAGGAACACAGCGACTCCCCAAAGATAATGCGATAGCAATATACACACTACCTGAGAGTAAGTGCATGGAAAAGAACAAGGAGAGGGACTGGAGCATAAGCCCTACGGGGAGAGGCTGAGGGAGCTAGAGTTGTTTAGCCTGGAGAAGAGGAGGCTCAGAGGTGACCTCATCACTGTCTAGAACTACCTGAAGGGAAGTTCCAGCC
>JAWWEV010000115.1:69596511-69608618 GCA_035583235.1 Hafferia zeledoni
CAAGGGGGCACGGGCTCAAGCTCTGCCAGGGGAAATTTAAGTTGGAGATCAGAAAAAAATTCTTTCCAGAGAGAGTAGTAATAAGACACTGGAATGGGCTGCCCAGAGAGGTGGTGGATTCACCGTCCCTGGAGGTTTTTAAAATGAGATTGGCCATGGCACTGAGTGCCATGATCTGGTAAATGGACTGGAGTTGGACCAAGGGTTGAACTCGGTGATCTTGGAGGTCTTTTCCAAACCAATTGATTCTATGATTCTGTGATTCTATGATAATTTCAGAGTGGTGACTTTGCATTTTTAAGGTAATTGGAATAATTGCATTGTCTATTCTTTTACATATTCAGTTCTAAAGTCAGAAAAAAAAATCTTATTTCGTGTTTAGGCTAGTCAGTGCTCAACTAAACACAGATCAGTACAGAGAAGCCATTTGCTCAGGCATCTGTTTAAAGACATGATTCATACCTGATACTTGATTCTTTATCGTAGCCAGATTTGGAAGGACAGAAAGAAGGATTAAAACCAGTATACAACAGATCAAAACTGTATCTTGTCTATTCTTACATACATTCTCTCTCTCTGACTTGTGAAAAAGGTTTAGATACATTATTTCTTTCATATCTCTGTCACAACAATGCACATTTGTTCTCTAGGTAAAACAATATTTGTCATTACATCTAATGTTTTCTCTATTTAATAAGCAACATATCTATAAAATTAAGACACTTGAAATACTTGCTTAGTTTGCGAAGAGAACACTGAAACACACCGGTTAAATACAAAATGAGCTGTCTGTAGCAAGGTTTTTATATCAGGCTATGAAATTATACTGGGCAATCAGAGAGCTTGCAATGAGCCCAGCAATCTGTCCAACATATGTCGGCGGTGGAGAAAGAATGTGACCTTGACCAAGGGAACAAGGTGTGCTAATACACATGACAGGGCAATGCTGAAACAGAGGAGAAATGCTAACAGATGCAAAACACATCAGTCTTCTCCGTTCTGTCCTGTTTTCAGATCCCCTGGCTAGCTGTCTTTTCCTCCACTACCTTTTTTCAAGAGAATCAGAGTTGGAGTGCCATCCAAAACAGTCTTGCTGGCAAGTAACAAAGTCTTGCTGGAGTCAGGCCAGGAAATTTTCGTCAATTAAATACTCTCCTCTTGAGTCAAGCTTGTCGTTAGAGGAAAAGTTGTAAATAAAATATTTTGTTTGCTCGTGGCATATTTTTTCTCATTGACTAGCTCTCTGCAGGTACACAAGCTTACATTTACAGTGGTTTTATTGGCAACACTTCCCCTTCATATTTTCCCGTGGCATCATACATCTTTTTACCCACAGGATGATCTCTTCCAATAAATGCAGGTGGTCAGGAATTTCTGTTTCCTGGCAACACTGCACAGCTGCAGAAACCTTACACTTCAGTATACCCAGAGAGTTGAAGTTTTTTTAATATACTCTTAATTTACAACTTTGCTTTGGTTGGACTAGAGACTTGCTTTCTCCTTTCTTTCCATTCCTAGTTCTCTCTCCCCCTTGTCCTCAAACATGTTTCCAGAATGCCTAATTTACTCTTTCCTGCAGAGAGCTTCATAGGACCTTTCTATTTCCAGATTAAATTTTTAAATTATTTTGGAATGTTAAGTCTATCCAGTTCTTTCTGTATCAATTTGTATGCAAGAGCTGGTAACACTGTATTCTATGGAATTATGGCTGGCATTCATCATCATGGCTAGCTTAGAGAAGGAAGATTTGGGAAGGGGTCTACCCACATGGGTGTGTCCTTCGAGCCTGCGCAGTGGCTTTTTTAGGTGAGGCACAGCATGCACAGAACTAGCCCCACCGTTTAAGTCCTGTGGTCCATCTGCCATGGCTGAGCAAGCTTGGATGGTGACAGTGAAGCCCTCAGACTAGAACCTACAGCCCTCAGTATTCCCAGGAGATCTCCCATCCAAGTACTACCCAGGCCTGACCCTGCTTGGCTTCCAAGATCTGACGGGATCTGGCGTCAGGGTGGCATTTAACTGTATGCAATGGTTAGCATTGTATGGCCAGACTTGGCGAACGCAGATTTGGGCAGGGCTCTCCCCACGTGGGTGTGCCCTTCCAGCCTGGACAGTGGATTTTTCAGGTGAGGCACAGCGTGCACAGAACTGGCCCCACCGTTTCAGTCCTGAGGTCCATCTGCCACGGCCGAGCGAGCTTGGACAGTGACAGGGAAGTCCTCGGGACTGTCCCAGCACCCGGTACTAACCGGGGCTGCCCCTGCTGAGCATCCGAGATGTGACGGGATGGGATGGCAGGGAGGCTGGAACTCAGGACCTTGGGATTCAGAGTCCAGAGTGCTCTCCTTTACACCACGGGACCGCCCTAATGGTTAGCGTTACTGCAGTTTCAACTGCATTCCAGACATTTCCCAGCCACGTCCTTTCTTGGCCAGAAGGAGGAGAAATCTTTTGAAACACTCAGATAGTCTGTGTGAGGAAGGCTCTATGAAGAAGGTGACAGTCAACCTAAAATTGCAGAGGTCTCCTGCAAACTAATGTTTTAGAAAGTGTACAAGTAAGCTCTACAGTGCCTAGTAATTTTTAGGATAAAATAGGTGTGCAATTAACAGAACTAACAAGCAGGCAGTGTTGCAAGAGTTAAAACATTTTATAGATACAAGCATAAATTTCATGAACTGCATTCCAAGGACTTACATTGTAAATTAACTCTACACCACCACATCAGAGGGCAATGAAAATCAAAAAAGAGAAAGAATGGGAGGTCTTTGTCTTCCAGGTCTCTAAAGAAAATGCAGCTGTCATTTCTTTCTCCTAAACAAATTCTTCCACCTCACAATTTAACCAGACTATATGGTTTGGTTATCATGAAGACAGTAACTCAGCCTTGCCTTTATTTTTATAAAGAAACTGCTGTTAAGATGATATTCCAAACATGCATTAGCACTTTTGGTATTACAAAAGTCAATGAAAGCTTAGTTGTTTCACCAGTACCACTAGCATCCCACTGCTCTGGCAACAAGAAGCTGTCAGCTATCTAATATTCCCTCTGGGATCCCAACAGTACTGGTACAGCAACATAGTAACTGCTGCTGTTGCTATAAAGACATTTTTCTATCTTGCTTAGCAAGAGTGTCAGGTTGAAGGCACCATATTTTGCAGAAACAGAAAAAGAACCAGTTCTACCATATCAGTTAAGGGCAGTTTTGAAGCAGATTAGTAATACCTTCAAGTCTTTACTCAATATTCACCCACCTTCAAAGACTTATAAGGTCAGTTACTGGCCTTTCATCCATCCCCAAGAACCAGTCAGCTGTACTGAGAAGATGAAAATTTTCTCTTCTCCTGCTCCCTTTTCAGTCTCATTCCAGATGAGACATTTTGCTTTAAGGAACAAAAATTCTCATTTTTAAGGTCTGTTTCTAAAGAACAGTCATTTACCTGTTTGCCTAAAACCCCCAAGAACGGAACTGAAAGAACAAGACTGTTATTGAGCCAGATTCAGTACTTTATAAGAGTTTTAAAGAAATAAGTTAATCTATTTTTAGGAAACCTATTAAAAAGAAAAAACACACCACTCTACCTTCGCCAGATCTAGTCCTACCAAGCAAGACACATTGTTTAAGTGTCAAGAAACACAGTATGTTATGATTTATGTCTGAAAAAGCTACAATGTGCTTTATCTTTCAGAGTCTCCAGACTTGACATAGTAAAAAACTTAATGCTAGTTTGCTTCCTAAATTCCAAGCCTACCTTGAAGGTGGGGCACAGCTATTACCTGCAGCTGAGTTTTACTGCACATGTTCTTTCCAAGTACTTTAATCAATGGCACATTTGTTAGAAATGGTGGAAATTCCAACTGAAAATGCTTTCATTACAAAAACAGAAGCTCAAATATACTGATTTTTCTGTAAGCAAAAATATCCCACTTTCTGAAATTAATCCACTGATTTCAATTTAGATACTTCAAAATATTACTTGGTTAAAAAAGTGACAATCCAGTACAATTACAAGGTCAAGACATTCTGAAAAATGACAGTTTTCCCATAATCAAAGTGATGGATTTTGGTGAATCCAAGGTTTCAACTTCAGAGTCTTTTAGGCCAGTCTTTTTCCCCCCACCTAATGGTCATGATGGTTAGTTAACTTTAGTTTAGCATAACACAAAACTTACAAGTGCCTGTTCTTGTTTTCTTTCTGTACTGAGCACAAGCATTTACTGACAAACCAGCATTTCCCAACAGATCACATTACTACAGATTTATGCAATCCCACTGCTCAAATAATCAACATACTGACCAATAAGAAGGCTCTTCAGTCTTCTGTATTCTTCATTTACATCAAACATGTCACCAGCAAATATCAACATAGGTTTTGTTCCTTCAGGACATTTACTGTTCTGTGCAACAAGAATTTTAAAACAACAAAAATTCAGACTTTGTTAGGGAACATATTATTTTCTTAATAGGTGGCCAGCCATTCAGCACTGAATGAAAAACTGCTGTGACCTGTGGTCAGTGTGGACTGAATAGACACTTATTTTTTCACTGAAAAATCTGTGTGTGTATGGAGGAACTTTGTTTGTAAAAGGGTGAACTGTCTTACTCTTTGTTCTGGATTAAAGAAAGAGGCCTTCTTTACTACAAAATGTATAAGATAATACCTTCCAGTGGAAAAAAAAGTGATTTTGACTGCAGTTAGAAACAAGAAAACTAAAATTAGAGGCAAACAAGTTTATTCTACTTCTGATACTGGAGAGTACATGAAAAAGGCTAAAAGAACAGTTTAGTCAATCATGTAATTTTAATTCTGGAAAACAAGTACATTTATTTAACTATAACTTCCTTGCTATAAACAGTCTTATGAAGACACACTCTACAATCTGACTTCTAGGGAAGGATTCACATTTATAAACCATAATTTCTTTGCTATCTTTCTAAACTGCTGTGCCAATTTATACACTGTAATAAGTATCATAAAAATTCCTTATTTTTCCAGTGCATGAACTGCTTGATACAAAAGCACACTCATATGAAGTAAGTTTTAGTCTTGCCAAAGTGAGCCTAACACAGCCATAAATATGACTCTTTTCTGGATTTAAATAATCAAAGATGTTATCTCCCAGTCTGAATTAAGTATAGTTCCCAAAAAATGGCACTTATGTGGTACTAAAAGCGAAAGAAAGTTTTGGAATTATGTCAGTTGGCAATATAATTCTCTTTGGTTATAATTTGTGAACAAGAATTTTGGTTTTTAAAGCCTACACCAGTTTATATAGGAACCTACCATGAGTAGAATCTGACCATTTTGTAACTGTAGCTCTTGAATTAAAAGTAAAATATTAGAAATAAACCAAGACTAAAACAGAATTTGCATAGAAAGTTGCAAGCTTGCTTAAACTGACCAAAATAAATTAAAAAGCAGAGCATAAAATTAACATTCTGGAGTATACAAATTTAGCAACCCTCAAATACTGCATGAAACACCTTTTTAATCAATTTACTTCAGAGTACAGAAAAATACGCACAAAAAAAATCCACCAGTAGGTGTCACTGAAACTCTGGATTAGTGATTCCTTACCTTGACATCTTTCAGGGACACAAACTTCTCAACGCCCAATTCAACCATGTCTAGGACATGATAGTCAAACATGCGACCTGTGAGAGTAGAAAAAGAAAACCCAGCTATTTAAATATTCCCTGGAAACTATACCTGTTATCCCAATAAAAACCCCAGTGAGACATATTACCTATTATCAGGTTGTTAGGTCGCTTCTTGTTATGAGAGCCAAACAGAAATAGAGAACAATCTGATTTCTTGGAAAAAAACTCCTGCAATTGAGGAAAAGAACAAAACCCATGAGTTCCAGGTTGTAGGGTTTAAAATATTCTGCAAAGGTATATATCACGAACATGTGAGTTTAGGAGCTGCTCAAGGAGAGCTTGCCTGCACTTACCAGAAGAGTTTTGAGTATGTCCAGGTCCACTTAAGTTAAAATTGACAGCTGGATTCAAGGTACAAATAATTTGCTTTTTTATTTCCTCTTGCATCTTAAAGATCAAGCCAGGCAATTTTTTTCTTGCCATTTTATCTGTAACATCTTTTTTTGTAATTTCTCATTATTTGCTTTTATGTAAGAGACTTTCATCCACTTCTCTTTGCCTGACCAGTAAGTATTTGCAAGCTGGATGCAGCTGTAATGCCTCATTGCAGTTACCCAACTAAACTTTATGTAGTATATTAGCTTTGCCTAACAGCTTCTGAACAGCCAGTTAATTCCCTCAATAGCAAGTCTAGGAATATCTGCAAATCATAGAATCGATTGGGTTGGAAAAGACCTCCAAGATCATCAAGTCCAACCCTTGGTCCAACTCCAGTCCATTTACCAGATCATGGCACTCAGTGCCACGGCCAATCTCAGTTTAAAAACCTCCAGGGATGGGGAATCCACCACCTCTCTGGGCAGGCCATTCCAGTGCCTGATTACTCTCTCTGGAAAGAATTTTTTTTTCTGATCACCAACTTAAATTTCCTCTGGCAGAGCTTGAGCCCGTGCCCCCTTGTCCTATTGCTGAGTGCCTTAGCACAAGAATCCTACTAAAGCGCAACTTCCAGTCAATTTATTATTTAAGGTTAAGATGCTACTTAAACACAAGCCAGTGGCAGCTATCATAGAGAAGATCTTTTCTCCAGGTGGAGTAGATAGAGAACCTGCTATGGTATTATGTCCAGAGCCAACACTAGAGGAATTTTTTTTGAGGATGTCCAGCTCCAAAGTGTTTTTCTACACTGCTGCTTCTCAAGGCAGCTCCTCCTTTTGTCTGCCAGCAGTGGTTCTGTGATATACACAGACACACACACACTGTCCATCCAGTACTCCCAGAGGTCACACCTGCAGTCAACAGTTGTGATCCAGAAAAGGACACTTCATCTCCTACCCCTGCAACAGCAGCAGCTCAGAGAGGACACTGCAGCTCTGTCCCCCTGGGAGGCTGAGATACCTGGAGAGGCTGGATTAATTGCATGTACAACTCACACAGCTCAGCAAGGACCTTTGCCACCAGGTCCCTGAAAAATGCTGACTCTAAACAGGCCAAGAACAGACCAGAGGGGACTCCTCCTTGAAACACTTGCTCATACAGCTCTGTTAATCACCGTGTGTTGGTATCTGTACACTAACAGCTGTATATTTTATTAAAAAGATGCAGGAAACTCAAATGCCTCAAATGTGTTCTGCATATACTGCAACAACATATACATTGCAAAACTGCCTTTTTAAAAAAATGCCTGTAACCAAGTGAAGAAAAAAATCCCACAAAGTAACTTGATTTGACTTTCCACACCTTTCTAGGCTCTGATTATTTGTTGATACTGTTTTCAATGACCCAAGGCCCTTGTTCTGAGGTTCCCTGGAGGACTCCATTTTAAAATATCAAGATTACTTTAGCTTTCACATTTTCCCAGAAATTATCAGAAGTTTAGGCCAGTGGTCAGCTGATTATCAGCTAGTCCCTACATGACTGTGAAACCAAGTCACCCTGCTGATGGCATTGCAAGAGGTTCAGTTTCAGTAAATAATACTCTTTCATTTACTGCCTACAGTAAGTTTTCCATTCCAATCATGGTATTTTAGGGATGGCTGCACCACTGTGCATCATGCCAAAACCAGAACAGATGCACATACTACCACCACATCCCTGCATCAGTATCAATGCAGATTAACTTTTTATGTTGCTGTATCTACACTGCAACCATGACTTTTTTGTTCATAAAACATGAAAAATGCTTTAATTCAACTGTACAATACAACTTGAATAACTTCTCTAGCACTCAATATTGGCTGCCTTCACATTTTTAAAAAGAACCTTTAATGAACATTAAGGATACTTGGCTATCTCTCACCTCCTCTCCCTTTTATTTACAGAGTATTTCTTAGATATGTTTCCCCTTTATTTTCACAATCTGTTTCAGACAAGGAAGTGCACTCATGCCCAGAGCACATACATGATTTCTTTTACTTCACACACATATTTATTTGATATAATATCCCAAAATCCTAACTTCAGTGTGCATTTTCAGCAAGTTGTTTCAACAGCTGCCTCAATGCACTGGAAAGCTACCCTTATTTCCCTATGTAAGTCAGCAGTGCCACAGAGCAAACGTTGCCAAATCATGATCTCTGGGAACCAAACAAATGGTTTCAGGATAATTAATTTCTGACTTTACAGTAAAACTACAGCTGTGCATCACTATCTCCTTTCTCTCATTTTGCTGAAGGAAATACACACACTGCTCATATGAAAGACCTATTTCAGCAGTTAAAAGTAATGCTCTGGTGGAAGTGCAAATGTGTGAGATATAATCTTAGAACTGATCCCTCTATTTTTTTACTTCCTGAATCAACATCAAACTCAGACAGGGGAATATCACCAAATGTATTTATGTATTTTCAAACACATCACCGCCCTTCCAAAGCACTCTTCAAGCCTCTGAAGAGCCATTTCTGAAAGCTCTTGCCATGGCAAATAACACAATTTTAACTGAAACTGTGCAATTTTCTGACAGTTCTTAACTGAATATAGGAACAGAATCCTCAGCAACCATCTCGTGCATGCACAGTTGATGCACGTTTCCATGTGGTACTCTGCTGGGCTTTTCTTTGTCTGTTCAAAACAGGGAAGTCACAGAATGCTGGGACCTCTCCATTTAACCATTTTATCCTATGAATTCACCAAGATGGAAAACAAGTTGCTCATATGCTATGTCACTTCAGAAAACTAAAATAATGTGGCCCCAGAGATGTGTGTGTCTAAGTGATGTAGCAGGTCACCAGTCATTTTCTCCTGGATTATGGGGATTTCATTCTGCTCCTGTTCCTGTCTTCCAGCTCAGGGGTCTGGGTACCCAAACAGCAACTGGTGTTGCTATTAAAGACTGAGGCAAAGAATGCAGTGCATACGTCAACCTGTTCCTCATCCTTTGTCACTATGTTTCCCCTTGTATCTAGTAAAGGATGGAGATTCTCCTTAAAGCTTCTTGTGTGGTTGATGTATTTGTAAAAACATTTTAATTGTCTTTTATGGCAACCACCAGATTGGTCATTATATATGGCTTGAGCCTTTAAAATTTCCTCCCTGCATATTCCCCCACAACATCCTTGTAGTCCTTCTGAGTGGCCTGCCAAAGGTGACACACTCTTTTGTAATCCCTGAGTTCCAGCCAAAGCTCTCTGTTCAGCCAGGGTACTCTTCTTCCCCGATGGTTCATCTTTTGGCACATGAGGACAGCCTGCTCATGTAAGAGAAAACACATTGTTCATACTTACCAATGATGTTTGATCCTCAAAAGGCCTGGTGATATTTTTCCTGAGAGGAGGAGCAGAAAAAAATGTTAAAAGAAAAAAACCAAACCCAGGTCCAGATAGCCACTTCTAATTAGTTCTCTGATAATATTGAAGTTCTCCATTCTACAAGAAACTCCAGCAGTAGAGGCATAGTTTGAGTTCAAACCACAAGTCATATTAATACTACAGGAATGCCATAGTGCTGCCATTGCCATTCTAAGCACTTTCCTCCACACTTCCCATCTCCTGAGGCCTGACTTCCAGAGCACCATCACCACCAGTGACACTCCATTGTCTGCCTTTGTCTTTGTCTGTTCATTCAACATTAAATTCAGCCATACAATTGTCTCTGCACTACATCCATACAGACACTGGGGTCCCATTTTGAGCAAGACTTACAGCTGAATCCTGCTCCACACCACCTGCCACAGAACAGGGCTCAGCACCAATGCTGAGCATGGATAGCTTGTTTCCAGTCTCTTCAACATTACGAGCCATCTCAGCCACCTCAGGCAACCCTTGCCATTGTTCAAGCCCCGACGCTGCTCAGCATCTTTAGCCATGCTCTGAAATTCCCAAAAGCTGTCTGTGGAACACTCAAAGATGTCAAAGTGAGATCACTTACCTTTTATACAGTACAGCAAAAGGCTTCTTCACAGCGTACTGCAAAACACAAACCACATGTGTCATGTCTAAAACATGCCCAGCACTCTTTTCTCTATAACCTTACAAGTTACATATTCTCATGAAACAGTAACTATTCTTGCAGGTCAGTCTAGAAGGCCCCTCAAAAAGCCTGCTGACAGAAATACCCTTCAAGTTGGTGACAATCTTGGTTCCAAATTGAATGAAGAAATTATTTGTAGAAACTGAGAAGCGGCTGAAATCAAAGCCATGTAACAGAATCCCTCTGATTCTAAGGGTATGAGGAAAAACAGCAGCGTAAGATGGTAAGAAAACAATAAAACAACAAAAGAAAAGAGTGTAGGAACTGCTACAATATTTTCAAGCTATGCAGTTAGGAGACAAGGATTGGTAACTTAAAAGGAGAGGCTGAAAGCTCCATATCAGTAACATAAGCAGTTAACAGGATTCTGGGATATGACTTAGCTGTGTGATAGTCCCAGTTCTGTACCTAATCCTCTTGTTTTCAAATGGACTTGGCAACACTTCACCTTAGATACTGAACAATCATGGAAAAAATAAGAGAGCAAGCTCAAAACTTCTGGCAAAGAAGAAATTGGAAGAAAATAATCTCCATCAATAAGTAGGTAATGACACCTTTGGAAGACCTGGTCAACCTGAGATTTGGGGTACAGGGAGAATATGAAAATACTGATAGTCTAGTAGAGAATATGCAATTTGTAAGAAAGAGAAAGGAAAGTCACACGTTGTGTCCAACAACTTACAATGTCTTTAAGCACTTCGGTCACTGTTAAGTTTGCATTTCCTCCTCTTATGAGCATAGCATTTTTTGTATTTTCGTTAATCTTGGGTTCTCTCTTCTCAAGAAATCTTTTTGCTCTCTTAGTTTTAGGCTTTCTGTAACAATAAATTAATAATTAAAAACTTAGTATTAGTAACAACACCTGATACCACAGAAAACAGTGAAACCAAGCTAGAATTGAAACAAGCTGTGTTCAAGAAACCTGTTTCAGTGACTCAGACTAATTCCAGCTGGCAGAATTACAATCAGTGCCAAAATCCCAGTCTCAGATGGACACGTAACAATACCACTCCTCCTCCTGTCTGTGCTCCCTAGCTAGCAAAGGTAATTTTACAGTCTTGTGCTTTTTAGTTTCTGCTAATTTAGAGGTTAAGCTATACCAGAATTCCCAGCCTACTGACAGGCTGAAAGCTTCCCCTTACACCAGCTCCCTCCCCAAGCCAGACTCACTTATGGGAAGAGTATGGCATGTATGTGGGCAGAAACCAGAGAGCAGCGACAGGCATTATCCATCCTACCAGCCTTCACAGGGGCACACATCTTATAAAAATCAGTAACTACGTGGCTTAAGAAATACATTTCTCCACCAGATTATCTTCTCTGTGAAGCATTTAGTTTCTTTTTGAAAACAAACAAACAAACAACCCAAGGACACAGGTATCACAGAATGGTTCAGGTTGGAAGGGACCTCTGGAGATCTCCTAATCCAACCCCCCTGCCAAGGCAGGGACACCCAGAGCAAGTGACACAGGAACTCATCAGGTGGGTTTGGAATGTCTCCACAGAGGGAGACTCCACGACCACCCTGGGCAGCCTGTTCCAGTGCTCTGCCACCCTCAGTGTAAAGAAGCTCTTCCTCATGATGAGGTGGAATTTCTTGTGCTTTAGTTTACGGCCATTGCTCCTAATCCTGCCCTTGGGCTCCACTGACACTTCCGACAGAGACCACGACAGTTCTCTCAGGTGTACAGAAACGGACAAATCCAACCCCAGCTGGGCACTGCGGTTCCTCTAAGCTACCAATTGCGCAAGGGCTGTCTGACCATGTCTGACCAACACTAAAAGACGGCAGCGCTCGGTTTCCTCCTTCCCGCATGTTTCTGTTGGATTCCCCCGCCGCAGCCGCGGAGGCCGCAGAGCCCGTTCCCCACCCCAGAGAGGAGCAGTCCCGCATCCCACCCCAGAGGAGCACACCCCGCACACTCACCCACCCCACAGAGGAGCAGTTCCGCATCCCACCCCACAGAGGAGCACACCCCGCACACTCACACCACCCCACAGAGCCCACCCCGCACACGCCCAACACCCCACAGACGA
>JAWWEV010000115.1:69627365-69649660 GCA_035583235.1 Hafferia zeledoni
TACTGAGTTCTGTTGGCCTTGGCCTTTTTAGCTCTCTTTATTTGCCCTCTTGGAGATTCTAAAGGCATATTGTTTACAGTTAGGATCATATTTTACAGTCAGTAGCAACACACATACACCCTTTACACATAATTAATTCAGGGCTTTCTGTTCCTGTTTCTGTTCTTACAAGCACGTGCTGTATTTGTACTGGGTCCCCAGTGCATCACCTTCTAACACCTTCTTTTGTAACTAATTTCATAACTTGTTATTGCAGTTCTTGTATTCAGAGTAGTTTATACTGAATAAAATGTTATGCGCTGAATGGTGACTTCTGCCAAAGTACCTTAACCTGAACATGTGCTGCATAGATTTTCTTTTAAAAAAGGATTGCTATTAATAACTACTTTATTTACAGGGTCTTCACACTGTAATTGAGCAACAAAATTATAGGAGACGAGAGAAAATGCCTGTAAGTTTATACTGTCATATATGTATTTTGAGCTGATATTTTTGCTTTATCCTCCTTAAAGGACATGACATCCAAACGTTAGACTGGAACGTCTCAGCAATAAGATCCATCATTAGTATCTATCATGGGCTCAGAATTCCCTTGCAAAAAATTAAGAGACTTCTGTTTTAACAAATACAAGTTTATGTTGCCATTTAGAGACATATGTTCTTATTAAAGAACTACCAGGTACCAATGTAAAGATACAAAAATATTTTATTTTTGAAGAGAATAGTTTTTTGGAAGATACTGTGGTAAAACCCAAGACTTTGTGTCTTTAAATAAGAGTTATATAATATAGCACACTTCCACTGTGCTTGAAAGCATGCCCAGTCTCTTGGAAGCAGGAAAGATTTTCCCCTTGTAGAAGCTACAGAGTAACACCTTAGACTTGCTCTCCCTTATACTCGGTGTGTTGAAACCCATAATGATGTGTAACTGGCACCATTTCAGTTTCTTTAAGCTTATTCAGCCATCACTGCTCTGGAAACCAGAAAAGACAAGGCAAAGCATTACAAGCATTACAAATACCCTTCTGTCGTCTTCATTTTGGGAGCAATCCAGATGGAAAGATTCTGCTGGAAAGACCAGCTTTGGACCAGCCTGGGCAAGGGATTGTGTGTTTGGCAAGAGCTACAGAATGGCCAGATCTGGCATTGCAAACAGGAGCAGTGGTCACTGCCAACATTTTACTTCAGTTTCTCTAATCAGCTCAGAATTAGCAGGCAACAGCCCTGAATTTGTGACTAGAAGCAACAAACAATTTTCTCTCTTGCCTTCTATGCTATTCCAATCAGGTCTTCTTCCCAGATTAGCAGATACACACAATGACCAGGAGTAAATGATTCATTTAGCTGACTTTGCTGCTTCTATGGAATTCCCAAACTGTGTCTTTGTTCTGTCAGGAAGTGTGCTCAAGAATTTTAGAAACTACGGAACCATTCTAATATAGCACTGAAATGAGATATGATGATGAGTATTTCAGTGCTGGAGAATCCGTATAATAATGTGGAGTCGGGGAAATTGCCAATGAAGGATCATTTCACTCAGCCTCTGCATATTGCCACCTTTTCTAACATTCTAATTGCCACTGGTGCTTCTGTCAAATGAAGTAAATACCATTGTTTCCATACTGTATAACTGGTTTACAGAATTGTGAAAAGAGTAAGGACTTCCATTCCTTCAGGTAGTCCTCATGACTCACTAGAAGTCCAAGTTTCAAGATGAAGACCTATAGGACATGTCTCATTCCCTCCCACTTGGTCTTTAAAGCATTTAAAGAGACAACTGTCTTCTTCTGTGGTTTCAGATTACATCAGATGGAATTGTATTCCAGGTTGCTTATCAGTACAGTAAAATCCTGCATGTCTTTTTTTTAAAATTTTTTATGGCAACAAAATATCCTTTTAAGGGGGAGATGCACATGACATTTATATTCTCATCAGCCTACAAGCAACCATTCCTCTGATTCCTGGAGGGTCCCTATGGTGGTAGAAGGAATGATCCAGCACCTGCAAAAAGGTTGGACTTCAAGTCTTCCCATTCCACCTTGGAATGCAGAAAAAATATATCTTTCTGCAGATGAGTAGAAGTCCATTAAGAAATTGTATGGGGTGTATGGTTCCTGGAATAATAGAAACTTCACATCACACATCAGACTCCATTGCTAGAGGGCAACTTGGTTAGATTTGCAGATAGACTGCTCAAAATAATTTAAAGTGTCTTCAGAGTCTTAAACAATCTTGAAAATTAAGGATTTCAAAATAACAAAATTTGAGGAACTGTTACAAAAATGGTAGCCTGGAACTGTTTATATTTTGGGTATCATTTATAGTTTGCGTATCTATATGTAAATATATACTGGTATGTATATATTTGGTATCTAAAATATTTATTACATGTGGAATACAGAGATTGTATTAATTTCTTGAGTCACCATCACATAAACAGAAAAAAAAATCAAATATTTTGAGATATTCAGTATGAACTGAACCTCTGTTTCTGTAAACATCTATTTTTTTTTATTATATCCCTTTTTCTCCAAGTCTTTTGAATTCCCCAGGGAAATTAATACAACACTGCAAGAAAACTGTGTATACAGAATCCTGCTTCTCTGAGCCCAGAAGACATCAAGCAGAGACTTACCTTGCTCACTCTTTCTCAACTAGCACTCAACCTAATAGTTTTAACCATATGCCTTTCCTTTAAGAGTCATATCCTTAGCCCTTCTGTGACTGGCACTCTGTTCCTTTGTATATATTCCTGTGTTACTTTTTCTCTCTAGCAAACCCATGCACACAAAATACACACAGAATGGTACCAAGCAACTCCCTCCCACTTACACTCTTCTGATTTCTGAACAGATGCATATATATGTTTATTTTAGACAATGACGTATTTTGAGAACTATTAACCTGGACAAGCAGTGGTTGTATTTATACACAGGTTGCAGTAAATTTTAACCAGATGTATAATAACGTGCTTTGCTTTAAAACAATACCAGCGTGTTTCTCTAGCATATAAAGAAGTATATTTACATTATATAAGATGAAGTGCTCTCCTACCTTTATTTGATTGAGATCTATTAGACCAGGAAACAAACGTATAGCTCAGCTTTTACACTAAAATTCTATAGTCAAGCTTGACTACTATAAGAAATTGAGAAGTGGCTCAATGAGATGGCAGTTGTCCAAATATAGTAAGAATAACTAAGATAACAATTCTTTAAAAAGGAATTTGGACAGTTTTATGAAAGCTGGTTTAAACATGATTTCTGTATATCTCTGGATTATTGTCTTTATGAAAAATCAAAATGGACAGCTTTTCTGTGTAACTGATTCCTTTCTTACACACTGCTTGACATAGTAACATGAGGAGTTGAAGAGAAAATCACTGGTTTGTAACTTCTTGTCTGCTGGACCCTTCTGGGTGGGTGGTCTGCATAGTTTAAATATTTCAAGAATGAAGTATTTAAGAGATTACAATGTTAAGAGAGCAGGTAATCAGAAAAACATATCTTCCTGTTACGTAGCAGCACACTAAATGGAGAGCTGAACGGCACAAATATAAATTGTTCAGCTTTTCCATGTCATGGCACTTAAGAGTACAACTACAAATAAACTTTTTACTATGCTTAAAACTAGAACATTAAAACCTATGGATTTACAGTTGATTATCTGCCTAAAACCAGTGAAAGCACAGCTGAACAAATTCAATACTAACATGGAAACCAATATTAATCACAGAAGAGCATAAACAATTAAAACACTGGCTGTTTGTTTGCTTTAATGCTTTTGCTAGTCTCATCAGCTTCATGCTCAGTATCCTTCAGTTGTAGATATTGCAGCTTCAGCAACTACAGCCTGAAGCCTTTGCAGCTTATGTTGTTGTTATATATGTCAGTTTGCACTGGATAAATTATACCTTCTGTAACCAGGCTGAGTAATTTTCTTATTTTTCTGTCCTCACCACCCTCCCCCCATATTTCACAACAGTTTGAAGGAATAAATAAATCAGGTCTTTATTTAAATCAGCAACTCTATCCACACTTTCTGTTCTATATCAGATTTTCACTCTAAATAATATTATAAGATTTGAGAATTATGAACTAAATGTTAGATCATCAACTAAGAAGAAAAAACAGCTTCTGCACTATCTGAATATGTCCATAAAATACATGTCTGTAAACCCCCTTAAAACTGGCAAGTTTGGGCTGTGAGAGAAATGCTTGGGACAGTGTCCTATCTATAACCTAGCTAATAATGTGGCTTTAGACAATTTCAGCATATAAAGAACACAAGGCTGCAACTCTAATCAAGTGAACACATGAGGAGTGGACCTTACAATAGATGCCTTACAGGATATTGTAATAGTACTGAGAATGTTTTAATACTTGAATAAAACACATTCTTCCCTCTCCTCTGAGATAACACAAGAACATTATCTTGGCTTTAGAACAGCACCATGAAATAAATACAGGAGAGAAACAGCTTTAACAAAGAGGAGAAAGTGAGTTTGGAGGGGGTGGTTACCATTAGAGAACAGCCCTGAAGGGTTTAGGCCCTCTGTTAGTTTTAAGTTTCATCCTGAAATAGTATGGCATATGTATGTTACTGGTGTGTAGGCTGTAAGGGGTTCTGGCTGCAAGATACCACAGCAGCTCAGGAAGATAAAACTACTGCAAGATTCTATCTTTTTAGAGCCTGGATTCTGACTTTGTAATTGGAAATCTGACCTTGTATTTGGCTAAATATTTTTTAACCCTTAAGGCCATGTGCTGTTAAAGATAAATCTAGTGAAGCTGACAGATACCCAGCAAGTTCCTCTTTGGAAGAAACAAGTCCAAATTTAGGGACTGGAGAAGGCTGTAATGTTACAGTGGCCAGTGTGTTGATGGAGCTGTCACATGGTGTTTTAACAAATAACCCCTGGCAGGCACAGAAGTCAGTGCCTCTTCTGGAAGGAGCAGAAGATGAGGAGGCACCAAACTGCTCTAAATTTCTGAGCAAGAGCAATGGACTTGGAACATTTTGTCTTGTTCTGTTACATCTGTGTTCCTCCTGTCCACAGTAGGGCTGCACACAGAGAAGCTGGAACTTAGTCCTGGAACTGCAATTTACAACTCTGTTCAATCCAATACCGGTTTATGCTTGTCTTTTTACAGCTTTGTTGGTGCTGCATTTTTAACAGTGTAAAACAAGTACCAAATTCTTACTTCTGCCCATAAATTAAATTTAACAGATGGGACTTAGACAGTGGAGCTGGAAGTCCATTTCTAGTAGAGTCAGAAGTTTCATTTCTATGGCTACTTTGCAAACTCAAACCAGAACATTGCACCTTTTTAAAGCAGAGGTCAGTATTGGGGTGTCAGTACTGGGCCAGTGTTCTTTAATATCTCATTAATGATACAGTGGAGTGGGTTGACCCTGGCTGGATCCTAGGCAACCATGAAAGCCATTCTATCACTCCCCTCTACAACTGGACAGGGGAGAGAAAACATAAGAAAGGGTTGATGGATTGAGATAAGGTCTGGGAGAGATCACTCACCAAATACTGTCACTGGCAAAACAGACTCCAAATGGGGTTATTAATTTAATTTATAACTAACAAAATTAGAGTAGGATAATGACACGTACAAAAAAATCTTAAGAACACCTTCCCCCTACCCCTCCCTCCTTCCTGAGCTCTACCTCCTCCCCTCCAGTGGCTCAGGGAGACAGGGAATGGAGGTTAGGCAGTTCCTCACACATTGTTCCTGCCACTGGCTTAGGGAGAAGAGTCTTTCCCCTGCTCCAGCACTGGGCACCTCCAATGGGAGAGTCTTTCATGAACTTCTCCAATGTGAGTCCATCCCACAGGCAACAGTTCTTCAGGAACTGCTCCAACATGGGTCCCTTCCCGTGAGGTGCAGTCCCTTCAAGCACAGCCTGCTCCAACATAGGTCACAAGTCTATCAGGGAACCTGCTCCAGCCTGGGCTCCTCTCTCCGCAGGTCCCTGTCAGGACCCCGCTCCAGCACAGGTTTCCCACAATTCACAGCCTTTTTTCAGGCACCCACCTGCTTTGGGGCATGGGTCTCCTCCACAGGCTGCAGGTGGATTCTGCACCCCTGTGGTCCTCCTTGGGCTGCAGGGACACAGCTGCTTCACCATGGTCTGCACCACAGGCTGCAAGAGAACCTCACTCCAGCATCTGGAGCACCTCCTCCTCCTCCTTCACTGACCTTGCTGTCTCCATAGTTGTTCATATATTTCCACTCTGCTCTTCCTTAGCCACTATTACATCTGTGATTTTTTTTTTCTTCTTAAATATGTTATCACATATTTCCTCATTGGCCAGCCTTGGCCAGTGACACATCCATCTCTGAGCCACCTGGCACTGGCTCTGCCAGACATGGCGGAAGCTACTGGCAGCTACTCACAGAAGCCACCCATGTACCACCCCCACTACCAGAACCTGGCCATGCGAACCTAATTCACACAGCCAAAGGCATCAAGTGCATCCTCAAGAAATATGCAGATGATATCAAGCTGAATTGTGTGGTTGCCACACCTGAAGGAAGGGATATCATCTAGAGGGACCTGGACATGCTTGAGAAGTGGGCCTATGAGAATCTCACAATGTCTAACAAGACCAAGTGCAAGGTGCTGTACCTGGGTGAGGGCAACCCCCAGCATCAATACAGGCTGGGGGATGAACAGATAGTGAGCGGTTCTGCTGAGGATTTTAGGGGTGCTGGTGGATGAGATACTGGACATGAGCTGGCTATGGGCATTTACTTGCAGACCAGCAAGCCAATTAATTGTATCCTGGGCTGCATCAAAAGGGGCGTGGCCAGAAGGCTGAAGGAGGGGATTGTGCCCCTCTGCTCAGGTGAGATCCCACCTGGAATACTGCTATCAGCTCTGGGGTCCACAGCACACAAAGGACATTGGCCTGGTGGGAGTCAGACCAGAGGAGGGCCACCAAATTTATGAGAGGGATGTGTCACCTCTCACCTCTCCTGTGAGGAAAGGCGGAGAAAACTGGGTTTGTTCCACCTGGAAAAGACCTAACTGTGACCTAACTGTGCCCTTCCAGTACCTAAAAGGGAACTTTCAATAAAGATGAGGAGAGACTATTTACAAGAGCACGTAGTGACAGAAGGGGGAATGAGTTCAAACTGAAAGAAAGGAGGATTAGACTAGATATCAGGAGGAAATTAAGAGTGGTGAGGCTCTGGAACAGGTTGCTCAGAGAAGCTGCGGATGCCCCATCCCTGAAGTGTTCAAGGCCAGGTTGGATGGGGCTTTGAGCAACCTGGTTTAGTGAAAGGCATCTCTGCCCATGGCAGGGGAGTTGGAACTAAATGATCTTTTAAGATCAATTCCAACCTAAACCATTCTATGATTTTGTATCTTCAGATGGGCAGATACTTGCATGCTATTTTGAAATCTTAATATTTTCAGACAAAGAGTGATGGACTGAGAGGATCAACATAATCTAGAAAAAGATGGGGGGAAAAAACCAGGAATGCGACAAATTACATAATTTGGAGTTAGCAAATAGGTAAAGTACCCACATTAGGAATTTTATGATACAAAAATGTAGGTTCATGTTCTGGCTAAAACAGAAATGAAAAATGATGAGGTTATTCATGTGTCTGGACTTGCCCCCAAATGTGATTTTACGTATTTTAGTTGTATACATATATTTAAAATTAATAGCAGTTGCCAAAGGCAGAACTAAGCATGTTACAGAGAATGTAAAATTTGTATTAAATATATGGCTCTCAGGCAGCTGCAGAAGAGCAAGACTCTCCAGGGCTTGCTTTTTTTTTTTTTAATTAAATATAACAGCAGCTCTGGTATTGTAAGTACAGTGTGTAGAAAGCAATAGAAGAAAATTGAACAGTTAACTTGAAATTTGGTTAAACCTTGTTTCCGGCAGTGCTTCCTTGTTGGCAGGAAATATTCTAACACCAAACATTATAAGCAATTTTTACCCTAATCCAATCTCCCCCAGACAGCAGAGGCCTGGCTGAACTGAACAGTATGCAGAATACCCCACGGACCACACCACCACTGATCCCACAGTATGAAATTAAGTGGGATGAAGTGCAAGTGTAACTTAACCTGAAGTTAAACACATAACTGAAAGTCAATGGAACAAACAAATGGAAATGCCTGTCTCAATAGCTTCTTAATTAATGCTCTCTTCCCAGGGCTTGTCCATAGGTACTTTCACATTGTGGTTGTACAAGCATTTGAAATTGGAATGTTTTTTGAGTCTGTTTGAGAACATACAGGTGATTCTCTGTATTCCTTTTACCTGAGTTCCATTTGCTTAGTTCCATGTAGCTGTCAGAGCAGCTCCTCAGTTGTTCATTAACCTTTCTACTGAATTGTCATTACTGTGGTTGCACAGGAGTATAACATGTTGGCACTGAACTATCCTGTTCTTTCTAGGCTGTGCCCACAGGCTTGGCTTTAATACTTCAACAGGCTTCAGGTTACAAATAACATGTTTGGAAGCAATTTTTTCCACCTCTTAACAGTGTTAGTCTGTATAGCGTGGAAGAATTCCGTACAAGAGCTCTTTCTCAGCATTGTTTCCAAGCCTTGTGCACTTAGGTATTGACAGCATTGCTTTTGGGATTATCACTAGGAAAACCTGAGCTTACACCACCCCAGTTGGGAAATCCAACATCTCTGCCAACATGTAATCCTGTGCCACCAAGGCAGCAGCCAGACTGACAGCCAGTACCTGCTTCTGGAGTCAAACCACTCAGATCTGTGTACCAGAGCACATTCATCTCTTTGGCATCAACACACTATGGCAGAGATCTGGGACTGAACACCCATGGCTTTTAATGCCTATTTGAGTGGCTTGATACCAGCATTGGTGTCAGCAGCTCCATTTCTGCCCTGTGTTGAAATGACATCAGGGTGCTCAGGCACAGAACTGCCTTATCCTCTTACCTACCCTGATCGTGCTTCCTGCAGTCTGCCCATCCTCCTACATCTCCACACAGTCTAAGATAGAATCATGGAATGGTTTGGGTTGGAAGGGACCTTAATGATCACCTAATTTCAACCCCCCTGCTATGGGATGAGACCTCCCAGCTTTGCAACCACCAGTATTACTCAGTCCTCAAACTCTGAATTGCTTTTATTAGCTCTTTTAAGCACATCTCTTTTCCTTGGGCCACCACAACCTGAGCACTCATCACTCCAAACTGAGCTCAAGTGCATCAAGTCCTCAAGAAATGGAAGGAAGGACAGGCTGGCTATTAAGAGGAAATATCAAGCCGTTCCTAGGCAGAGATAAAACTAAACCAGCCAAGTTCAGTTTTAAATGTTCTGAATCAAGCAGGTGACTGAACACAAGAAACAAAGCTGGGAGAAGAGACCAATCCCCACCTCTTTTCAGGTAGTTGTAGAGAGCACCAAGATCCCCTGAGCCTCCTTTTCTCCAGGCTAAACAATCCCAGCTCCCTCAACCACTCTTCCTTGAACTTGTGCTCCAGACCCCTCACCAGCTTCATTGCTCTTCTCTGGATGCTGAAGCACCTCAATATCTCTCTTGTAATGAGGAGGCCAAAACTGAATACAGTACTGAAGGTACACAGGCCTCACCAGTGCCAAGTACAGAGGGACAACCACTTCCCTGTTCCTGCTGGCCACCACTACTCCTGATACAGGCCAGGATGCCCTTGGCACTCTTGGCCACTTGGGCACACTGCTGGCTCACATTCAGCTGCTGTCAAACAGCACCCTCAGGTCCTTTTCTACTGAGACACTTTACAGCCGCTCTTCCCCCAGGCTGTAGCACTGCATGGAGTTGTGACCCAAATGCACAACCTGCCCCTTGGCCCTACTGAACCCCATAAATTCAGCCTGTCCAGACCCTTCTTCAGAACCTTCCTACACCCCAGCAGATCAACATTCCCACCCAACTTGGTGTGGTCTGCAAACTGAGAGGGAGTACTCCATCTTGTCATCCATATCATCAGTGGAAACATTTAACAGGATATGCACCAACACTAAGCCCTAGGGAACACCACTAGTGACCAGGCACCAGCACCGTCCACCATTGGCTCTCTGGGCCCAGCCACCCAGCCAGGTTTTTACCCAGCAAACAGTGCATCCATCCAAGCCAAAAGCAGCCAGTTCCTCCAGGAGAATGTTGTATGACACAGCATCAAAGGCTTTACTGAAGTCCAGACCAGCACCATTCACCACCTTTCCCTCATTCACTAAGCAGGTCACCTTGTCACAGGTGGAGATGAGACTGGTCAAGCAGGACCTGCTTTTCACAACCCCATGCTGGCTGGGCCTGGATGTCCTGTACACACATGTGACAATGCTCAAGATGATCTGCTCCATGACTCCTCCTTCTGCCCTTGTAGATGTGCATGTTTGCTACCCTCCAGCCAGCTGGGACCTCCCCAGGACTGCTGCCAAATGATTGAAAGTGGCTTGGCAAGGTCTTTTACCAGCTCCCTCAGTACCCTTGAATGGAGCCCATCTGACCACATAGACTTGCGGGTGGCTTAACTGGTTCACTAACCCTTTCCTCCTGGATTGGCGGGTGTGTGTGTGTCTTTATTCCAGTCCCTGTCTTCCAGCTCAGAGGACTGGGTACCCAAAAAGCAACAGGTCTTTAGAAACTCAGAAGGCATTAAGTACCTCGGTCTTCTCTTCACCCTTCATCATTATGTTCTCTCCCATAAGGATGGAGATTCTCCTTAGCTCTCTTTTTGTTGCCTAGTGCTCCTTTGGCTGTCATCTGACAGTAAATCATCTACAGAAAATCCTCCCTACTCCTTTAGCATAGCTATTCTATTGATTCACATAAACTAATTGGGCATGTGGACTTGCAGCCAGTGCCATTTCCTCCACTTGTTTATGAGAAATACAAATATCAAGCAGCTAGTAACTACAGGAAGCGTTGCATCTGTGTTGCTATATTGAAAAGAATTATGTAGACACCATATTCTCAGGTCAGTTATCAGCAGTCTTTGCAGGAGGGAGGTAAAGGAGCATTATTGAAGGAAACTCTCATGTAAAAAATGTAAACATGACAATTTCACATGAAACTGCAACCTACAGGTGAAGTGAGTCAAAACAGCAAAACACAAGATGATTAAGTTTGTGGAGGTCAGTCAAAACAACAGTTTTTCAGATGTAGATTACTGCTAACTTGTCATACCCAAGATTGTTAAGACAAGACCTCTTGATGCTTCAAGTTGGAATTTCTTATTTTCATAGAAGAGTTAGCTGGGCATTTTCAACAGTCTTAAGTACTTTGAATAACTGAAAGTCACTATTTAATATCCAGAGCACAATTAGAAACATGGAAGATCACAGATTAGGTTCTGGGTGACTAATGAAACCTGTATTCAGAGCTGGGCAGTTTACAGGTATTACAGCTGCAGTGTTAACACAGGTTTTCCCTACTGATATCCCCTTTGGGGGCTATCAGCATTGTTAGAGCTTTGTGGGTAAACTGCAGCTGCTATTCCTGCAGGACTAATCACATGAACTCAAGGAATTTTCACTTATGCTGGCTGCATCCGCTTAGCAGGAGCCACTAGCTTCTGGTCTAGGTTACTATCCAGATTGGGTACTTGCCTACTTTGTTTTGAGAGACAACCTCACCTTGAACTCTCAAAGTCAGTCTAAGCTTAAGTACCCTAAATATATGCCAGTTTTTTACCTAGAAACCGGAACTGTCTGAATTTAGAGGGCTATTTAAAATATTAAATGCTGAAATAAAAATACAGGTTAGCTGAAGACAGCAAATTTTTGTGTTCATTCAGAGAAACAGTTTTAGCCTCAACAACATAATATTTTCATTTGGCTTTGTCTGACATGCTTCCTCATTTTAAAATACCAGGGGAGATGCATCCCTACAAGGGCAAAGGAAATTTAAGGTAAATTATAACAATAAGGACATAAATCTATTTCAGAATTAAACCATTTAGTACCAAAAGGCATGAAGACAGTGAAGGGCAGAATTGCTGATCATCACTATGAACAATTTAAGCAAACTTTTATTGAAGCGTTAAGTTGTGGTACAGATATTTTTAAATGATCAAAGTCTAACACCACAGAAATTATAAACACCATACTCCCCCCATCCTGATCACCCAGATAGTTCAATAACCCATTCAACAGCTTTTATTTTTATAGTCGTGGCTTATGCTTCTTTTCATAAAAATGTGTATTTCAGTATTAGTTAAAAAGGGATCCTCAGTCTACTTAAAGGACCTCAAGCCAACAATGTCAGATCAATTGGGACAACATAAGAACAAAAAAACCACTGAAATATTGGTCCTCAGTATTAACACCAAAAAGCATTAGTGCCATTTACAGCATGTAATTGATAACATTGGTAAAGAACATGAATTAAAAAAAAAAAAATCAGAATCTTCCAACCACTTGATTTCTAACCAAGTAGACTTGAGCTTAGAAGCACTGAAAAAGTGCTTCATTTGCAAATATGGAAGGAACACAAAACCATTGCATCAAACCAGAAAGAGTCAAAACATTGCAAGGTCAAGGAGGGGAAAAACAATCTCAATTTTGTAGTTAACATGCTTGTCTCACAGCTGTTAGAATCCCAGTATTTGCAAACATAGCTGAAAATGTGCCAGCTCTTTAAAGTCTGCATTTTAGTCAATACCCATTGAAGTGACTTATTCATGCTCCATCAATAGCATTCTACTTCACTTCTGTCCAGATGTCCCAGACAGTTCTTGTTCTATGCATTCACTTAATGCCCTCAAGTCACAGTAAGAGGAACCACCTTAGCAGTTAGGAGGAAAAAACAAATGAAGTCACAACACTCAAATACAACATAAGTCACATGCACAACAATGTCACAGGACTGCCACAAGACAGAGGCATTAGCTTTGCTCGGAACAACAAAATGAAGTGACACTGGACCAGTTTAGAAGCACTCTTTACAGTTAGGAGTAGTAGGTCACAGGTTTTACTGAGAATAATCCAAACCAATCAACACACCCAGACTGGCAAATTCCACTCCTCCATTACATCTACCAGCCAGTGCTCAGAAACACCAGCTTCTTAAGTCTGACAAAACAGGTGATTAGGACAGAATGTCTGGTGCCAATATGAACTTGCACTTTGCAAAGCTGTCACACAACTATGCCAAAGCACTTGCATTCTGGCTCAGCTCTTCCCCTATCATGTCTTGGACCTTCTTCAAATTCTGCCATTGTGTAGCAGTGTGACAGCTTGGGGATGTGGACAGATAAATGAGCATTAAGGCAAGACAAATTTTAGCCTGCACTAGTACCGATACCCAAGTTACTAAAGGTGAAAGACCAATGTATTAGCCCAGTGCTACAGTATAGCTGAGCAAATTCCTATAAGCTTTATTAGAGCATGAAAAGTCAGTCTGATTTAAAAATAAATCAATCACCACCTGTAGTAGCAAAACAATTTTTAACTGTTTTAAGAACTTTCTCCAAACATGAAAGTGTTCATTAATAATCAGTTTCATTAGAAATCATAAAGTTTTTGAAAAATTGTTTTCGACTGAAATCTCAACATAGATGAAAAAAACAAAAACAGAGTGACAATTTAACAGAGAACTGTCCCCAGTGAGTACGGTGAGGCTAAAGTCTAATGAGGACGAAAGCCTTGTCTGTGGGGAATTTTTGGTGATACCTGGAGAAAAACTATATTGTGTGTAATTCTACCTGAATTATTTTTACAAGTGTTGTAAAGTTTCATACAGTAAGATTTTTCTACATGCACTTCAATTTCACAGCAAGAGTGGCATAGAGTACCTAAACACAGAAGAGAGCATTCATGCAAGATATCTAACTCCTTGATATAATAATGCATACAATTCAAAATGGTTATACTATGATTACACCTAGGGCTTTCCACAACTACAAGGTGGTGGGAGTGGAAAACATGGCCCCCTGAATCATTAACTAGAAAGCAACCACCACCTTCTATATGGGATTTCTTTTTGCGCTTTTTCTTCATTCTTAATCAACTGTGCTGTTGCTGGCGATTTTTTGTAAAACTGGTAAAAACAAAATTATAATCACTGAATTGGGCAATCTGGTGATCAAGACGTTTAAACCCTTCAATCTTCTGGGCAGAGGAAAACACTGTGCGACATTTAGAGCTCTAGAAAACAAAATGGTAGAGGTTATTTTTAAAATGGCATTTGAAGATGGACTAGCATAACATGTATTTCATATGCAGTTCTTATGATACTGATTACCCACATGATCCAAATCTGCGTCTGACAGTGCTGCAGGAAGTTTCATTCCCAAGTAGCGATTCTGCACCCTACAAACGATACTGTGAACCTTTATAGGTGATGGAACACCTCTCCTACAGAGACAGGCTGAAAGGAGTTGGGAATGCTCAGCCTGGAGGAGAGAAGGCTCCCGGGACACGTCATAGCAGCCTTCCAGTGCCTAAAGGGGGTTGCAAGAGAGCTGGAGAGGGACATTTTACAAGGGCACATGGGTGGAATGGCTCTAAACTGAAAGAGGGGATGTTTACATTAGGTATCAAGAAGATATTCTTTGCTGTGAGGGTGGTGAGGCCCAAGAAAGTTGTGTATGTCCCATCCCTGGCCATGTTGAAGGCCAGGTTGGATGGGGCTCTGAGCAACCTGGTCTAGTGAAAGGCATCTCTGCCTATGGCAGGGGCATTGGAACTCAATGATCTTTAAGGCCCCTTCCAACCCAAAGCACTCTATGGGTTCTATGATTAGCTGGCAGCAGCATCATTTATAGCAGCAGTTCTACAACTGACAGCTGCAGGTAAATCCAGAAAAATGCTAAAGCAAGAAATCATGCCTATAAAGAGCTCCACAAGAAGTCATTAGAATACTGAGACTGGGCTACCTCATCTTAGTATTTCTGAAGTACTGTGGAAGTCAGATTTCGTACATGCCAAAGCAACGCTGCAGAGTAATTTTACTTTCCAATGAAACTACCACCCACATTTCTCAGTAAGAATCTCTAGCCTTGCTTTATTTTTGTCTATGTGCATTTCATAAGCTGACAAGCCAAAGCAAGAAAACTCACCTGATTAACAAAGAGGGTTGTCACAAATTTTCCTGGCTTGAAAACCTCTACAACTTTTCTAATCAGGTCATCATAAGAGGTCTGACTTATGTTTGTTTCAAAACTAACATAAGAAAACTCTGGTTCTGGAGTGATGTGAATAGTCCAGTAAGTTCCCTGAAAAAAAAACACATATTGTTGCCACCAGATATTTTATTATTTAATTATCAATATGTTATTTATCAATGAGAGGAGTAAAACTTACATCCGATTTCATCCCATTCATTGAATACCCACAAGGATTGAACATTGTAGCATCAATAACAGAACCTGGTATCAGGTCACGAATTCCACTCATCTGAAAGAGAAGTAAACAACTCAATTTATCATGCATCCTTTACACTTGTTTAGATTTCACTCAAAGGTAGAATATTTAGGGGGCAGGACAGCAGAATTCTTCCAAAAACAAGCCAGTTTGATATAAGCTCTTTGATTTCCCACACAATACCTGAGGTACAGCCAAATCTCAATAGTAAATACAGTATAAGAACCAAAGCCTAAATGCAAAACAAGATGAAGTCAGTGTACTCATCAGAGAAACTGGTTCATGACACAGGACTTCCCATTTGAAAAAGAGGGAAAAGGAGGCAAAACCACCAAGTTACACTTAGACCCCAAATGTGCCCTCTCCCTCATCCAAATGGCTCCAGGATTTAGCCTTGATTTTGATAACTAGATAACCTTTGCATTCATCATCTTCAGTCTAAGCCTTACTTCTCAAATGAAAATACTTCAATCAAACAAACTGTGGTTTTATTCCTTCTCCTCCATTTTTCAGAGTAAAAGCCTACAATCACCCAAAGCACTGCTTTCAACACACTAAGCAGGGGCATTGAAAACGTGAAGTTACGTTCCCAAAAACATTCCAGAGTTAAATCCATTTTACGGCTAAAGCATTAAACTGACATTTTCTATTAAATCTTTCCTTACCACAAAATAAACCTTATATTAAATGGTAAGTAAGTAAAGGACTTTGTTGCCCAATTTCCACCATTCCCCCATTTTACTAGTTTTCAGGCAAACATACACGAGTGACATCATTTGCAGTAACACCATCTTTCATGTAGAACTGGTCCATAACTACTGGGTCAAGCTCACTCATCAGAATTTCCAGGGTCTGATCAGGCTGACTGGATATCCGACTCTCTGGGAAATCCAGGGTGTACAGGTACCTATGGAAAGTACAAATCATGTATGTAATGCACATTACCAGCACCAAGTTCTAATGTAAGCCCCAAAGACTTCAAACTTTTAACATACATACCAGCAATCAGAATTCATACGCCCCATGCAATAAGCTGCTCCATCTAGAGAAGACAAAAAGTCTCCAGTTAATGTACCATAGCCCAACATTTATGTAAAATATTATATTCACTTCATATTTAAAGACAGAAGTTTGCATAGAACCCCATGAGGTTCACTGATAGTCAGCATCTGTATTTGAATAATCAAGCATTTTGCTTCAGGAATGCATCAGAAAAGCAGGTTCCCTCAGAAGTAGGTCTGGACACCCCAGCTGAGAGCCTACCAGCAGGAAGTCCAGATTACAGCTTTTGCTATGCACAGAGAGAAACCCTGGTACTCTTAAGCCTCTATTAAATAGATTTATGATTAGCATTTATTTTCAAATGACTCAGATGAGTATCACAGCTTCCATGTTCCTTCAATTTTTTTTTTCTCTCAGTACTTAAAATTTAATATTCTTCTTGTAGGCTTTAAATTTTACGAAATGTTTAAATTCAATTTTTAGCACAGTGACTTTTCTGAGGAAAGCCCACATTTTTCTTCTGTTAGCTCAAATTACTATTCTAGCTTTTTGTAGGGCTTTTAGGGTTAGTGAGAGCTGGATTTTGCGGAGTGATTTACTACACCCTGTTTGGAAGTCTGAAGATTGACCCCAGTTAAGACAAGGTGCTAAATGTCAAGCTTAGTATCATTTAAATTTTCATCTTGGCAAGCTAGTGTCAGAAATTCAGTAAGTATGTATTTATAGCTCTTGATTCGTATGTAAGGACTGCTGAATGCATGGCCTGGCAGCCTGTACCTACTGTACTGCTTGTCACTTCTCACATAGCATCAACCCTTTGCACAAGCTGCACAACTTGGCTAAAGTTTCATGAACTTACTTGGGAAAATTTCATTCAGAAACTCAACTTCTTCCTGGAAATTCCTATGTGGGTACTCCTGGTGGGAAGGCTTCATGAAATTCTTACGTGAATAAAAGAAGCTCTGAAAAAATAAAGATGCATCTTAACTATTGGATATATCCATCCATGTTGAATCTAAAAACTCATTAATTTTCACAGGACTAAATTTTTCCTTGTCAAAACACTGCGACTTTTATTTCTGTTTCAGAAGCATATACTTATTCCTATCTTAATTTCTAAGCTACAGGAGACAGCTTACTTCCAAACTTGTTTTCCACTACAAAACTCCAGTGACTTCAGTGCCAACAGCATGGGCACAGAAGTCTTTCACCCTTAAGTAACTCAGCACAACAGCATTTGGTAGTTAGCACCCATTAAAAGGCAAACAGAAGGGTTAATGCTACAGTGGAGCAATCTTATATTACAGTGTTCCCATTATGAGAAGCATACATAAATGTCAAAGTTCCAGAATATTTAATAAAGCCAGTAAATTTGAAATAGCATTAAAAAAGCTTTTTGTACATTCTAAGGAAGATGCAACATTTTTGACACCTTACCTGAATTGAGTCAAACCCACTGTACTCCCTGGCAAGCTCCAACAGGGGAACCAGTGCTTGCAGTAAGAGGGTGGTACCACACGTCTTCAAAATGAAACGTCTCTTGGAGACAAACATGCTACTCTCACTGTGAAAAAAGGTGTTAAAAATATATTAAGTGCTCTACATAAAACAATCCAGGAATGGTCAGGTCTTGGTTCTTAGCTCCACCAAATGTGTTACTCTAAGGGAGTGTTCAGCATATGGTACATAAACATGCTGGCAAATGGATCAAAACAGTAGATTTCAGCTAACGTTTGAGCTGTTGTGATTTCCCAAAACAAACACTTGCTCCAAACACGATATTACAGAGATACCCCACTATAGGAAGGCATAATACATGCATTAGACATCCTCAAACTATTTGAGAAATACAAACAGGCTGTGAAGTAGGTACGCAGCATAGACATTGAATTTAGTATCTTAACCTTGACACAGAACAAACTTGAAACCTTTCTCAGCTGATAAAGCCTATGAGAAGGTGAACTGAAATAAGGCAAGAGCCTTAACAGAATTTACTAAGTCGTCTGGCTGCATCTTCTAGAGAGGTAAATCAGCACTTGCCTACAGAAACATGAAGTCTCTCTAGGAAAATATAGGCACAGTTATAGGATATGCCTTATAAATAAGATACAGAAATTATAACTATACATAAACTAAGTCAGATACTTAATGACAACCCCACTGAACTGGAGGCATTAATACTAGATCCAGAATATTTAAACATGCTTAACAAGTATCTTTTCACCAAGTAACTGCACAATGGGAGTAAAAACTAGCTTAAATAACTGAGTTTGGAATGCTGTTTACAAATTCAAAGTCAAGGCTATATTCCATCCCAGATGCAGTGGAACTAGTTGCACTCTTTTTAGAACTTTGTTTAAAATACATAAAGCCTGAAGAAACAAGACCTCAGCACAATGTCTTTGACTAGCTTGCTCTTAAGCTCAACCTTGCCCTCAAGGCAGTGTTTCAGAGTACAAAAGCTTCAGTATTTGTAATCTGAAGTAAACCAGAGAATGTCAAATGTATCTGTAAAGTTCATGTTAAAAAAGAAAGTATTTTGCAAGATGAAAAACACATGGCAAACAAGTGTCCTTGCAACAACTAACTGCTGCACAACACAAAACTCCGGGATTTCAGAAAAGTTACATGTCCCTAGCACAGCTGCAAGGGTTGTTCCACTTTATTACATTATTTTCAGTTAAAGCTGATCTACTGATACATTTTTTCTTTTTGCTGGTCTATAAGTGACAGCCATGTGCACTATTCTGCTGAAGTAATACTAAACCTCAAATGGGGAGACTTATGTACCCCCAGACAAAATTCAGTGATCAGGTACAGAACCACCACAGCTCTGTCAGTCCTTCTAGTTAGAGGTAAAAAGACAAACACTGATACCTGTGAAGACATTTCCACCTCTGAACAGAGACATGACACCACTGTGATTGGCAGATCCCTGCAAGCTGCACTTACCAATAGCAGCATATTAACCCAAGACTGGATCCTCAGCCAAGTAGATCCCATATGACAGCTTTCACTTCTCTACCTCTTAAGAGACTAAAATAATGAGCTAGTGGCTTACCTGAGTACATAAGCTTCCTGCTTGTCAGTTTTTGTCACACTTATGATCAAACAATGCACATTCTCCAGAAGTTTGTCCCACTCAATCCTGTGAAGAAATTACAGAAGAGCACAAAACACAGGTTAAACAAACCAAAGTTTTCTGGAGCCCTGGCTAACAAGTATAGCCCAAACAAGACTAGAGCCCTTGAGTTACTGGACCTGAGAGCACAGAACTGCTTAAGTTCTTATATAGGGACTCTCTATCACAATACAGTAATATCCAACTCCTGGCTCACAATGGTTGGGTATTCCTCAAAATCTATTACTGTAACCTGCTGCATCTGGGGCAGCTGTCAAACAGCAAGCCCAGGCTTCCAAGGCGAGTCAAGGTAACTTTAAATCCTGGATCCCACATGTACTAAGGTAAGTTACAACAATTTATTTTAAGGTATGCTTTAGGTCCAACCTCCATGCATTTCATCACAATAGTCATTGGCTTTACTTGAGTAATAAACCAGCAAGTTAACATTAAGATGTTTTAACTGACCAGCTTAGAGTCAACTTCATAATTAAACTGAAAACCATCTCTAAAAGATAATAAAGATTTCAATGGCCTGAATTTCTATTTGACCAATTAGGATCACAGAATTCCTTCTACCTCTAGAAGATATAGACAACTTAAGAGCAAATAGTTTGGAATATTATACTTCGGAGAAAATAAACTGAAGTATTTTCATACAGTGCAACTTGAAGCCACAGTGGTAGATTTCAGTATAGTTGCAGAATTTTAGCATTTTGATTCTTTACTGTCTAATATTATTCATTCTACAAGGAATTTGGAAATAACAAACGGAAGGGCTCAAATTAAGCCAAAATACTACAAGTACTAATGAGACAAAGGACAGACTTGCAAAAAACTACTCTGGTTGTCAACTTCAGTCTTCTGTCTACACCAGATTAGTAGAATCAAATACAGTCAATTTTGCTATAAATAAGACAGGAACAAATACAGCATCCCGACGTCACATAATACAAGACTGCCAGCTGTCCTACTTCTCCCATGCCTCCCTTCCCGCAGCATGTTCCACCTGCAGGCTTTTTCTGGCTCTTGTCCTCAAACCTGTCACAAACCAAGAGATTTACTAACCCAGCATAAAACCAGCTGCCCATCAGTAGAGCTGGAACAACTGCAGGACCCTTCCCAGCTGGGAGCAGAAAAGAATTGCCAGTTTTTGGTCACCAAGCAAGCTCAGCTTGCCCATATAACTGCCAGCATAATCCTGCTTTAGCAGTCAGACGTCTCACCCTGAACTGACACTGCAAAAGCTCTGTAGTTGAACTTCAGGACAGAGCACTCACTGTTAATTCCATTGGCAGGCTTCCCCCAGCAGCCTTTCCCCTTAGAAAATTGGTCAGTTCAAGAAGTTGTAGTTTTACATTCTGCTGTAAATATAATTAAAATACCCAGATATTCTTTAGCTTCTCTGAACACTATCAAATAAATGCCTTAATTTCTCCCTCAATTAATTCTCTAATTCAGAAGAATGACTTCTGAAACTGAATTCTGTATCTTTACTACCAATACTCCAGAATTTTCCCTTTTACGGTGAATATTACAGCAGAATAGTGTATTTACACATCATTCAACCAGAACATACTTAACTTAAAGGCTCACACTATAGCCCTCTTTTAAATGAGACTGAAGCTGAATTTAAGAAAATCCTATGCATTTTAAAAAAATTCATAATTAAGTGCACATCTGAACAAACTTATGAATTCAGTGATATAACTGGATACTTAAAAAAAAAACAAAGTGAGGCTTACTCTATCACCCCAGTTAGTGAACCTTGATGAAACACTTTTCTGCAACTACAGACATGACAGCACAGACACTCAAATTTGCATGTTAAATTAAAAAGGTGATTTTTAATGCTCATCTCAAGTCCCACACTTTTATTCAGCTCTATGCTTCTGTCATTGATTGGATTTAGCTCTAATACTAATACTCATGTTCCTAATACTCAAATGTATATGAAAATGCAAGTGGCTGTTTATCTTGAAAAATCTGGTAAACGCAAAGAGTGAAACAGTTTATTTTGTATCTATTTTTTTAAATACTCCTAAGAAAAAAAAAATCACATTATTTTGCTGATAAGACCAACGACAAATTTAGTTTTCTAGCTACAACACACCAGCATATATTTGCCAGCCTTAATGCCTTCCCTCTAACATCTCATTACAGTCTTCCTGTAAATAAAACTAGGTAATTACTAAATTGTTCAAATCATTCCAGCACTGCTACTGACAACATTTTATCTGCCATTAAAAAAAACAGCCAGTGTCTGATACAGCATTTAAGAAAGGTGAGGAAGAGTTCCCTAATGCTGAGCTGCACTAACCCCATTTGTACATTACTACAAATCTGATTTTGTACTTGTCTAAGTATTAATGGGCACGGAACTATCTTAGGCTTTGCAAGAGCCCACGTCTCAGCCTTCACAAGCTTCTTACCTGGTCAGACAGTCAAGACCTCAGCTTTATGTAGGCAAGCAACACTTTTCTTTAAGGATCGCTGGAGCGCCAACTCCATGCACACATTTCAAGGAAATGGCTTGTTTAAAGTTTCAAGCAGAGGAAGGTGGAACAATTTTGGTCTTCAAGTAGTACAGCGATGAGGGGTCAGTACAGCATGGAACCAACAACACAATATTGCATGTTAAGTCCAAAGCCCACTATGCAAAGGAAGTCCCTAGTCAGGCTTGTTAGTACTACCGCTGGTATTCAGGGACCAGGGCAGTCCTGTGGTGTAAAGGAGAGCACTCTGGACTGTGAATCCCAAGGACCTGAGTTCCAGTCTCAGTGGGACCGTCCCCTGGCAGTTCAAGCCTCCC
>JAWWEV010000115.1:69649760-69670420 GCA_035583235.1 Hafferia zeledoni
GACTTAAACAGTGGGGCCAGTTCTGTGCACGCTGTGCCTCACCTAAAAAATCCACTGTGCAGGCTGGAAGGGCACACTCACGTTGGGAGAGCCCTGCCCAAATCTGCGCTCCTAACATACATTTAGGGAACTTTGCATATTACAGCTTTGCTCAGTTCTTCACTATTATACAATGGAAACCACAGCTATGCATACACTAAATGTTAGGGGTTCAGCGTTTACAGAAATACAGGGCAAGTTCATAATTTAACCTGATTAGAGCAGCATTATTGAAAAACCCCTGCAACTCGGGAAACAGACAAGGTGCCAGGCTGGCTCTAGATGCATGCACAGGCTAACAAAGGGTTGCAGCACTCAGGATGACACCTGGCCACGACAGGGAGAAGTTCGCAGAGCTGCTGGCCTGTATCTATATGGATCTTAAAGTTAAGTAGAGAAAACTAAAAAAAAGCTGGATTTGATCCAACATAATCTGTTTAAACAAGATGACCTTAGCATTTGGCATGTTCCATTGTTTAAAGCACAGCTAAGGAAGAACATCTGGGACAACTTTGCACCAAGTAGATTAAGTTCACTCTTAAGTCTAACTCTGGCATTTCTTCCTTTTTTAAAAAAAATTTGTATAATTATGTAAGCATCACTAATTGAGAAAAGCAATGTCTCCCCCAAACTTGATGTGGAAATGCAAAAAAAATCCACCTCAGAAATAGTATTTCAATGGTTATCAGTATATGTATTTTGTCAAGTAAAAATCCTCAAAGTTACTGAAATATTTGAGAACACTACTTATTTTACTACTGAGTTAAGTTTTAACTTGGAAGCAAAGCCTCCAACTAAAAAGGGGAACCAAATAAGACTAATTCTCAATGGGCTTCTGCTCTTCAAAATCCCCCTTTCAATGATCAATGTGCACAGCATTACTATTTTAAATTATTTTCCATAGCCAAACATCAGGATAATCCCAGTTTGGAAACTACTTTCCTACACTCAAGCACAGAACATGATCCGTGACTCATTGGCAGCTCTCAAGGGATGCGAGTTCTGCAGCCGAACTGCAAAAACACACTTAAGACCAACTCCTCACTGTTATGTGGGCTTATTGACCACATTTTGCAAAGCTTTAAGATCCTATTTTTGAAGTTTCAAATAACTGCTCCAAAGTCAAATTAGTTTCTCCAATGGGCAAGCATATTGCATCTTAAACGGCGGCACATTCTCAAGAGAACAGCAAATGAAAATGTAATACCTCTACTCAAGTGTATAAAACTTGCTTGAATGGTAGAAAACTATTTGTTCTACAGCTAAAAAAAAAATTAAAAAATCAAGTTTAGCAATCCACTTCCACACCTATGTCGCAATACTTAGTGCCTTATCAACAGACTTGTTACTGGAGCGCAAATAACTTCCATTCAACTGCCAACCAGGTATGTCAGTAGGGAAAATCTACCATGATTTAGAAGTATCTTAACTTCAGGAAGTATGCTTCAAGTCAGTAATGAATAGTCAACAGTGCCTCCCAACCAAGTTTCCAATCATCATGTTTGCTCCTTTATTTCATACTTCTAAGAAATAAAGAATGAATAAGCTATGAGGCAAGTTTTCCTTGCCAGATAAAACCAAGCTTTTGAATGCAAATTATTGGCCTTTTCTGAGCTTTTCCCTTCAGGGGTAAAACTTGTAGGGAGTCAAGCCTATCAGGCACAATACTGCTGTTCCAGGCCAACTGGGAAGGTGCTAACAGCAATTTAAAGAGATAAAGAACTATATCAAGAACTTGTTCCTATCAGCAATTAGCAGACTGCACAACCATCCCATCCCACCACTCCAGCAACACTACCTTGCTAAGGCAGTGAGACAGCACTGGGGAAAAGCTGTTCTGCAGTGGGACAGGAATTCTTAGGAACAAATCATATGAAACTCCTAAAGACAGCTTAAGCTGTATACATACTCGTTCACAGCTTTTCATTAAAACAGAACAGCTGACAAGTCTGTAGTACCAGAAGTAATAAGCACTTTAATCTTTACTGTAAGACCTTGTTTAACAGCAAGCATTCAACTGCAGAGCAATCTTTTATCCCCATACCTGTTACCTACTAAGTATTTTTAGGAGCCACAGATATATCAGTTACCTCATTAGCAGGCTCCAGTTAAGTAGGGACATTCCTCCCAATACCATGATCCAGACAGCCAAACTTAATGCCATGTCTAAACTGCCTACGCAGAGGAGATGTAGCCGAGACACAAAGCTGGCTAAGTATCAGTTTCAGCAGAGTTGCAACCTTGTTTTCAAGCGTCCTGAAACAGGCAGATACAATACAGACCACAGAAGGCACAAGCTTCTTAAAGCACCTCCTCATGTATCAAAGCTCCTGTAGACAGCGGCATATGAATTTTTCTTACTGGAACTGTAACTTGGTATATAAAGTGCTATTTAAGATAGATATTCACAGTATGAGTTTAGGCTCAGGGCACTGGCAACTCTGTAATTTTACTTCAGCAGTATCTGTGAGGTCCACGAAAATGGCACACCCTCCATTTACTCTGCACACAGATACACAGAGAGACTGTCCACATCTCCCTTATCTTAAACTTAAGAAACTCTTCAGGGACACGCATTTAATCTGGAATTGAAGGCAGGCACCTGAATGGAAAACTGCATGCACATCACAAGTGATTCAGTGTAGTACTCCTCACAAAATACTTTTTACCTAGAAGGCCCCAAGCCACCTACTTAGAGCATCATTTCCAAACGAAACCAAGATATTTCAGGATTGGCACAAAGATGGCCACAGACAGTGCTTTGATGGCTGCATGTTTCTCCTGTTGCAGGCCTTACATCGTTATTACAATTACAGCAGCGTACATGGAATGGGAACTCTATCCTTTACAAGTCTTTCATATCAAAGCACAAAACATACCTGACACTGACGTGTTTAAGCAGCATGAGCCCCAGCAGGCACAACAAGAACTCCAAGCAACATTCAAGGCTAATTTGAGTGTAACCATCTTCACAAGAAAAATACTGTAGGGCAGCAAGTATGTACCATAAACCTCCAGTCTTCCTGTTCTCCTGCCTGCCTCAACAGCCATTAATCAGGGAAGCCCCTCGGGAAACACACCAGCAGCTACGTATTTAACAGGATGCTCTACAGACTCTCACTGAAAGCCCAGATCTTTGGCAGAAAGTGACTAATCAAATTCTTCAGCAGTTTCAGCAGTAACATGTAAAAGTCTTCAACGAGTCTTCACTTCCTACAAACCGCATCAGAATCCGTAGCAGTGAGTGTAAAGAGGCTTAATCCCTTTGAAACCATTCTTTGATTATACTTGTGAGTTACAAGCAACCATGTTTTACCTGCAATTTTGAACCTGAATGCTAAAATTTAGTTGATTATCAATTTTGATGAGGGGAAGACGACATTCTTATGTAAAGTTCTTCAGATAACCTTGCCTCACCCATAAAAAAGCTCAGTAACTACACAGTGACAGAAGCCCTTATCTTGGCACAATCCTGCCTTCTTTCCAGATGCCACAGAGTTTTGTTCTGAAGCACTGCAGGAGTAAGGGTAGAAAGGGGCTCACCGCCCAGCCTCCTTGTACCTTTGCTGTTTGAGAAAACAGGCAGATAACTCTGCTGTGGTCCTCGGGACTGGAGGAAGTAGTAGAGGTCCAGAGGCATTGCAGCAGTGAGCTGAGTCAAGCTATAGGGCGCAGTACAAAGCAAGTATTTACAGGGCTTAGATGCTTGACTATATGGGTGCTTGGAAGCTTTCTTGTAGCATGGGATCAGAATGTGGTATCAAGGGTCACTCCATACTGCTCATTGCTGCAGTTTTCTCTGGCTTGTGTGTTCAGTTAATACAAACAGAAAGCAGAGTAAAAATACATAAATAATTTCAGAATATTCTTCAGGTTGAATGCTTGAGATATGGACCTGTAATGCTTGCATCATTAACTTATGGTTTCAAACTTCTGTACGCACAAGGTCACGGTAACCCTTGAGATGTAAAATGCCCAGCTGTGCATCTGAAGGAATAAACAGCTTATTTTACTGTGGGAATAGTGAATGCACTACACAGTCACCATGGAAATCCAGGGCTTGCAGCAAGTTCATCATGTTTTCAGCAAACCCTCCAGTTTTTATACATCTTTTAAGGCTATTTTTAAAAAAACGTGCTTTAGAAAGCATAGTGAGAACAAGGGCTAAAATTAAAGCAAATTATTTTGAGACCACAGAAACGTTAACTTCATACCACTGCTGAATATAAGCAGGATAGGCATCTTTAGAAGCTTGCCACTATTTCAATCATAAGACCTTATTGCAGAATTCACTAGCAAAACTTAACAGCAAAGTAAAGCCCATGTTCAATATTCTTTAGTCAAGACCTTTACTGAATGTATTAAAGCAATAGTCACAGATGTTTTCCAAAATACATTACACCTAATCCAAGCTTTTATCCAGAAAAGAGGCTTGCCCATAGGAAAAAACCCCCTTCACTGCATCAGTTCAAGAACTTTTTGCTGATGATATCCTGCAAAGACTTTAAAATATCTAATCCCTAACAAGCACACGGAACATGGAAATTTTCAGCTTTGAACACTAGCTTAGTCATTCAGTAGATGAATGGCTCACATTTCACTACTAAGCAGGTATTACAATACAAAAGGCAAGCTCAACTGGTTTGCAACTTGATTCTAATTTAGCTATTGTTCTACAGTTTCAGCTTTGATTTCAAGTTCTGTTCAACATAAACTAGCTTATTCAATCACCTCTATAGAATTAGCATAGTCAGAGATATCGTACTGAGGATGTTTTCATTTGCATCAGTCAACTGTAATAGGTAATTTAATTACAAGTTTTCTGAAACTGAATGTTTGTAAAACTGCAGTATTACTAAAAACACAGTAGTACTGATAATCACTGCTGGACACAGGTTAACAGCACTTTTCAGACACGCCACAGCTCCTACCAAAAAAAGTACACAACTTCAATTAACATCTTATATTAAGAGGCAATTAACACAAGTATCTTCAAAGCTTGCTCACTGCTCTGAAACTGTGTTAAATACCACATGTTCAACAGTTAACAGTTTGTATCTACTCTATTAAAACCTTACAGCCTTAACTAAACCACACAAAGGAACTGTCCCAGTACCTACACTGCAATTACATTAAACGCTCTTGAGCGGTCTAGAAGTTAAGTTTGCAATTTTGCAAACACAAGTCTGAGCGGACAAATGGAACACCAGAGAACACGAATATGTCAGCGAGGAAAGCATTTGCAGAATGCCGTCTCTAAACTACATCTGCATATTCCAACACCAGCATGTTAACAAAACCAAATGAGTACTTTTGGAATCTTTCACATTTAAGGTCAAACATTACAGGAATCCTCAAATGCCGACACAGCTCACATCACCTTTAAGTACTTCAGCTGGGATTTTCAGTAGCCTTCCAGGATCGCCTGGACATTACCTACATCAGCTGTTACCCTGTATCTGCTGCATCACTAAGCCTCAAAGAGCTGTACTAACCACATTTGATGATTTCCATTATTCAAAACGGTCTAAAGAGTTTCACAAGTCAAATTTACATGAGCAAACTACCTTGTTACACCAACAGGTCAGAGCTAAACACGTATTCTGCAGTGCTTCTGGTATGGCAGGAATGAAGCTTCCATTACCCATGAGTATGCAGACATGCACATGCAGCACAGACTAGTAATTATTTTAGGAAAAGGCAGTTACCTGCCTACTGGCAATTCGGATCTTTGAACAGCTAACTCCAGTGATAAACACACACACGGAATTTGCTGAGAAACATAAAAACAAAGGAAGATACAAATAGCATAGGCCTTTGAATGAAGATGTTATCATCATTAACATACTTCCAAACATTAGATATACCATGACCAAGCTCTCTTGCTCAAGTTCCCTGACCAAAGACCACTGGTTAAGAGTAACATGCACAAGCAGATATGAATACTCTTGAGATCACTAGATCCTCCAGCTACCATCCAAATCTGAAAAGCTGAACACTTGATCATACTGAAAGTGAACTACAGACGTAAGTATAACCTTCAGATTTGCACTGTCTGCTTAGGACAAGCCTGCTTTTCCAACTTTGTCAGCCGATAGCACCTACATACCATTCTTCTTGGCCCTGCAACCTCATGCATAGTTCTGCAGATTTTGCTTTGCACTTCAGGGTTCCATCTACCATTTTCTGACACTTGCAGAACGCAATTTTCTGTAGATCTACAGCTGGACTCCAAAAATCTTAAGTCTAGGTATTCCACAGAGTGGCTGGAAGGGAGCCTAAAGATGATCTAGTTCCGTCCCCCTATAACACACAGTACTGGCACTCTGCAGTAGAACTATGTCGCCCCGCCGGGCCCAGCACGGTTCCAAAGGCGCCCCGGGTTCCGGCAGGTGGCCACCGGCTCCCGCGCTAACAAAGGCGGCGCGGGCACATTCCGGGCGGGGAGCGGCGGGAGCGGGTCCCGAACACGTGCCCGGAGCGCAGCGGGCCCCGGGCCCTTCCCTGCCCGCCCCGGGCGGCGGCGAGCGAGGCGCCAGCGCATTCATTGCCCGGGCGGCCATTGGGTGCCGGCCGCGGGCCCGGCCCCCGCCGCTCCCCGTCCCATTGGCCTCGGCTGCTCAATGGGGAGCGCCACGGGAGCGGCCCGGGAGCGCGGCCAGGGCACTCACGTGTAAGCGGCGGCTCCGGCCACTCTTGTGGGGGAGGAGGCGCAGCCCCGCTCCCCGCGCCTCTCACGCCACAGGGAGGCACGGGAGAGTCCCCGTGTGCCGCCCGTTTCCCTCCGCCAGAGCCCTGCATGGACCTGTCCGGCTGCGCAGAGCCCGAGCTCGCCGCCAAACCGGCCATGCGAGGGAAACATCAATCCCCACCGCGACAGCCAGAGGGATCTCCCCTCCTAGCCTGAACGAGATTCCCGGGGCCCCGCTCTCCGCGGCACGCGGCGGGCAAGGATCTCCCGAGCCTTCCCGGCCGCAGGAGCGGGGCCAGCCGCCCCCCGAAGGCGGGCGGGAGCCGCCGCAGAGGGTGTGCGCGGCTGCCGTGCCCCGGCCCCAGCGGCACTGCGGCACTCCCGCCGCGGCACACGCCCCGCTCCCCGCCACATGTTGCCAGCAGGAACCGCGCGGGGCGGCACGAGGTGGCGGCGGGAATGGCTTCCGTCCCCGGCACCGCCACCTCCCCGCGGCGGCCGGGACCAGGGGACGCTCCCTGCCCAGGGGTCTCTGGAGGGCAGCGGAAGGTCACCGCCAGCGGGGAGATGCCGGGACTGTCACCGAGGGAGGAGGAAGGCGGCCGGCAGCGCTGGGGCCCAGCCCCCACCGACGGCCACCCCGGAACCTGCCTCCCCTCGGCGCGGCCGCCATCGCCCCCCGAGCGCCGCCACACCCGAGAGACCCTCCTTTCCTCCCGCCGCGGGCAGCGCTGACCTCGCCGCCACTGCCCCCCAACCCCACCCCGCCCCGGCCGCTCCCGGACCTGGGTATGGTGCGGAGGTCGCCGGACCCCTTGCTCTGGTGCGGCTCCTGCTGCGCGGGCTGCTGCCGGGCGAACCACACCTCCAACAGCTTCTCGGTCCCTTCGAAGAAGTGTGCACCGCTCTCCTTCATGGTGAGACAACTCGGCAACCAACAACCACAGAAATTAAACGACAACCAAACTGCCGCCCCCAGCCGCCCCCGTTCGCTGCTGCTGCACGGGCCGCGCTGCCGCCGCCAGGTCCCAGTCCGTCCCGGGCGGGTTTTACCTTCAGGGGGGTTTACTTGGTATTAATTTAGAAAAAAAAAAAAAAGGAATAAGTAAAAGAAGGAAATTTTTTTTTAAACGGGCGAAAACCACCCAGAGTGCGCGGCGGCGGATGCGGCGTGAGCGTGTGTGAGCGGGTTACAGTCCGAGCGGGGGTGCGGGCAGGCGATGCGGTTCGGTTCCTTGTAGTCCGTGTGTTCCCCTGTTACAGAGAAGAGCGTTGAGCGAGCGCTAGCTAATGTCGCCGGCCATACTGTGTAAGCGAGGGGCCAGTGCGCACGCAGCCGCCTTTATAGCCCGCAGGTACCCGCATCACGCCGGCTCGCCCTGCACATTGGGCGGCAGCTGCTCGGGCCCGCCCTTCACTGCTGCCCATAGGGCGACGGCGACGCCCGTCGAGCCACACGCCGGTGCCGCGGCCCCTCCCGCCGCAGCCCGCCCGCCCGCCCGCCGGGAGCGGGAGATGGAGCGCGGGCGGCGCCGGGGCCGCGCTCGGAGCCGCGGGGTGGCGGCCGCGCCGGGATCGCACCGTGCCTACCCCGAAAAGCGCCCGGGAGCCCGGCCTGTGGTCGGCAGTGAGCCATCCGGGGAGAGGAGGGAGGTGCGGGAGGGAGCAGAGCTGAACATGGCCGAGGGACGGTGGGGGAGCATCCCCCGAAACCATAGGGCGCGGAGCAAGGAGAGAGCCTGAGAATTCCGCCTCTTCCCGGGCCACGGCGCCAGCTCTGCCCCCGCACCAGGCGCTCCTTCCCTCCGTGCCTTGATTCGCTCGTAAAGAGGAGCTCGGCCGAGGGTTCAGACGCAGTTCCCACTCGCCTGGTCCCTTCCAGGAGCCCGGCGTGTGCCCGAGCAGCGAGGAGCCGCTGCTACGCCTGTGCGCGGCACGATGAGCGAGTGACCGAGCAGGGATGTGCTGCTGCAGGCGCACACGGGAGGGACCGCTGGGCTGTCCGTGGGTCACTACTTCATTACCTGCGGCTTTTTTTGGTTTTTTAATATTTAGAAGAAATTGCTGCAAACTAGACAGGTTTATGGTCATTTAAAGCGTTTTTTAAGCGATTTTATAGCACATTTTCAATCTAGTATTGCAGTAGCTCACAGTCCGAGGAAACCCTCCCTAGCGACCAAATGAGGAAGAGAAAATGCCGTCTGCCCCATGAGCCTGCGGGAGTTACGCTGCATGGGACAGGCAGCAGCAGATGGCTGGGGACAGATGAATGAGTCCCTACTAGGAGACAGCGAGATACTATCGGGCAGCATAATAGGCAGTGGGCTCCGTCCACCAGCGAGGGAGTGACTCACTGAGTCAGTGAGTCATTCCCAAGGCAGCTGGATGTGAATCATTCCCTAGGTGCCTAGTCGCCGCTGTATGCACCCATAGCACAGCCTTAATAGCTGGCAGGGAACCACGTTCTCTAGTGCTGGGGCTTCGCTGTTTTTTAATTAACTTTGCGTGAGTTGTGACTACCCTAAAAAAAGGGTCTTCCTTTCTCAGCTGTTTGTTTCTGTCTCCATGCTGCTTCCTTCGTTCTGCCGGCACAAGCAGCATGGCTGTGTAGGGGACTGCATCAGGTTTAATGCTAACTACTTAGTTTTAATGATGACTAATAGTTTTTAGTTGTGATCAGCTTTAACTTGCATCAGTTTCCCAAGCCAGTTCATGTTCCAGCTACATAAATGCTTGTGTTGGTATAAATAAGAGGCTGTGCTTGGGCACGCACATGAAGTGGATAGGGAGTGCAGGACCACTAGCTTCAGTAGGCATGATGGCTTACATCTGCTTAAAATGCTTAGGAACTACAGCTGAGAGTTTGTGGACTTTGCCCAGCCATATTTCCCATTGATTTTTAATATCAGCCCACCCATCCTTGTTTTCAGATGTTCAATACTAGTTCCTAGTCCTGTCTTCTGTTGATTAAATGTTGGTCTCTGGTTTTCAATTAGGTGTTTGATCTGTCTGACACTGTTCCAGCCAGATGTGTCTTTTCCTTGTCTTGGATCTTGTCTTGTGTGGACTCTCTGACTTCCTGATCTTGACTATGATGTGGTCTCACCACGTGTCTTGGACCACGTGCTCACAAACTTCAGCATTTCCTGAAGTCTGACTGTGCTCTTGTCTGCCCCCTTCAACTCGTGCTTTCTCTGACATTTCCAATTCAAGACTACAGTGTTCTCTCACCTGCTATGAGACACTAGTCAGGGTGGGCCTAACCCACTCATCGCATCTCTTGGTTTCAAGGCACACCAATTGCCCATAAGAATGTTTCTAAGACATTTCAGAGAAGGACAAGATTCAAAAACTGAAGTACATTCTTTTTTATTTCTAGGAAGCTTCTCAGTGTGAAGGATAACCTGTGAAGCCTCGTGAAGTACTTGCTTGCAAGTTTAACAAGGGACAATGCAGTGCAGTATCATCAGCTGACATGAGGAGGGAAATGATCTCAACGCTGAGTAAGATGAAACAGTGAAAGAATTTGAAAACAAAGACAAGTTCTTTGTCTGATGTGTTAGAGAAATAGCAGCATGATGTTGTATATTTGAAGCCTGAGAACATGGGTATGAGCACCTAAAAAGAGATTTGTATGGATGCTGAAGGCTGCAGGCCTTCCTTCACAGGAGAATGGATTGCTGACAGATACACAGAAAACAGGTGGAGGAGGGAAAGGAGGGAAACACAGAAAGCTCTTTTTTGAACTTGACTGACAACTGGACAATAACAAAGTATTGTGTGAGAGACAGGCTGAGGTTTCAGGAAAGGACAGAAGGAGATTGTTGTGGATTAGAGGGAGGTTCTGTGAATCATCGTTTAAAAAATGGTTGCTGAATTCATGTTTACAACTGAGATTACCCAGGGATAAAGGACAGGAGAGGAGCTGAAGAACCAGCAGGTTTGAAAATGTCCATTCAAAGGGAATGCACTAATTTAACCAGAGCTGTTTGGACACTGATTTAATACCATTAATCAGGCATTGAATCTGGAGGAAGGATGGTTTGGGAAGACAGGAAGGCTCAGATATCTATCATCATATGATTGTGAGACACAGGGCCAAATGTTTATTATCTGGTTCCTTTGTAGTAATCTGCTGGTACAACAGGCTGTAGCTGGCCAGGTACCTTCCCCTGTGTGCAGGAGGAAATTCTATATAGTGAAAAACCTGTTTTAACGATATCAACTCCATTTTGCCTTTTTTTTTTTTTTATTATAGTTAGGTGTGTAACCAAACGCAGCAGTCAAAGTGGTTCAGAGTTTCTGCATGCCAAAACAGAGCTATGGGACAGTCAGAAACGGGATACAAGCCTGTATGGTGCCACAGTTATGTCCCCTTTCCATTGCTTCTCCAGCTGCAGAGCACAGAGCTCATTGACTTAATGTGAAGCAGTCTTTGCTCTTACCCATATTCTTGAAGAGTGCAATCTTGGTGTCAACGAATAATCAAGTCCAGAAAGAAAGATGAGAAAGTATGTATGTTTTATTGTAGAGAAGAGACAATGATGAATTTTGTATTCTTATCCAGTCTCTTTACACTTTTCCAGTAGCACAAAGGGGCTGTAGAGTTCTTGAAATTTCTCCCTAGGGAATATTCCTTGTGCAGAGGTTTCCTCACTTGGAAGCTATTTTGAGCAGCTGGAATGATCCATAGGGCGCTGTGGCAGCAAAGTAATTTAGAACAGCCAACTTACAAGAGCAGCATTGCCAAGAAAAATGAAGATTCAAATAGAGAATTAAAGCCACCTCTAGGAGCTCTCCACCCACTGGGCAGTTACAGGTTGTGCCTGCTCTTTGTGGAGGAGAACATTCCTTGTTAATATTTATGTAAAGGTTTTATTATCCCTAGTTCTCTGCAACTCCAGGATGTGATTGTGAGAAGCAGAAACTGCAGTGTGCTGCTGTCTTCCCCAATTGTTTGGATGGTTGTTACAAAAAGAGCAGAAAAGCGAGTTGCTACAGATCAGTGTAGGCACAGAGAATGGATGACTTTCAAGGCATTTTTTCCCCTCTCTTAGAAACAAAAGCACTCATCTCTACTGCTGCCAACCTGGCCGTGCTCCTCCATTCCCGCTTTGATTCACTTACCCCACTTCTCAGGTTTCTGCTTACGGAGAGGACAGCAACTGCAGCCAACTTCACTGTTCAGAGTCAAAAGTCACAGAACAGAATTTCTCAGCAAATCTGGGCTGTTCTGCTACATAGAAATTCTGAATTGTGTCACAGTAATAAGCAGAAATGGTCTTTCAGTAACTGGAGCTATTTTTGGCTCAAAATAGTGATTTCAAGTACCTCGTATTGTTATTTCCTACTGAATAAATGATTTTATTGCCTACAAGCAGGAAATATCCTTCCAAAGTAAATGAGGAAAGTAAATATGAAGAATTGTCATATAAAATAATTTGCAGGGTGCCATTATGCTTTCCTCTGCAGACAGTTCAGATTTGACTGATAGTTGTAAGTGTAATAACTACCATAGAATTTATCTCCTGAAAAATGATATTTGCTGACAAAAAATAATAAAGGAAGCTCTGACAATTACGTAAGTCTTGTAGAAGTCTCTCTGTGTGAAATTGTAAAGTATAAGTAGCATAATACTTGGACAGTGTATGTCTTTTAAAACCATGAAATTACTGAAACTTCTCAAAGATTAGCTTACAGATCCAGCAGCAAATATTTGGCAAATGGAATAATCACTCAATTACATTTGGAAAACGTGAATTAAATAACAAAGCTGGCCTAAATTGCACTTGCTGCTGGTTTATGTGTGTTTTGCAGGCCTGGATGTTGCAGTGATGGGCTATAAAAACTCCATTGTAGGAATAAAGCATCTTTTTGGTGATAGGCATGAAATTTGCTCCTCTCCATTCACCTGGTAGTAGACCCATGAGCTCATGGGCTAGTTCCTTTCAGGAATGATGTGGAGAAGATGCTTGGTCTTGAGTTCATTTTCTTGAGTTCTGTTCTGCCTTTGTGCTGAACGATGCTTTGCCACACAGTCCTGCCATTATCTGAACTGTCTTTGCTCCCATGATCAGTCATTGCACTCATTAAAAACTGAGACAAATTATTCATTTCAGATCAATAGCGAAGTACAATTTATATTTTGCCAAGATTATGCTCCATTTCTCTTCATTTTGTATTTCATAGCATTGCAGTCCTTTATTGTCTTTTCTTTATGGGGATGAAGAATTTTTTTTGTTGTTTGCTTTTTGTATCTTTTTGGAAGTCTAATTCAGCTTGACTTTTGTCAGTTCCCACTTTGTCCTTCCTTTTCTTTATCCCTCAGATAACAGTTTCTTTGTGCTTAATTCTCTTTGCCATTTTGCAAATGTTTGGGGTTTTTCCTGTGGTTATTTATTCAACTAGCTCTCTTCAGTAGAACTTTTTCTGCTTTCTTGAGACACAAAGTCCATATACTTTTATCCTTTCCACTTAAAATAATTATATTATCCTTAATATTTGAATGCCTCATTGCCTGACTTCACAAATAAGTTCTCTGGTTCATCAAAGCTTGTCCTTTTGAAATAGAGAATATTGTTTGCTTCTGGAGTAGAAACTTTTACCATCTTTCCCTGAATCAATTTTTAATTAACCAAATTGTTGTATATCTGTCAAAGCCCTCTAGCCCTCTTCTGTTACTGGTGTCAATTCCTCTTTGTTAGGCAATGACTATCATGCCTATATACTTTTTCATATGCATTTGATTAATGAGTATAATGCATTGAATGCAATAGTGAATTTAATTCATAATTTCGACATATTTTGTCTTTATCTATAAAAATTACTTATAAATAACTTTAGTTCAGTTGTAGTTACCTTCAAGTTTGTAAGTACCGAATTTACTAAATATATGGTATTATTCAACCATTATCTAGGCTAGTTACAGTTGATCTTTGAAGAGAGACTAAAGAAAGAGTATTGGGTAATCAGTTTTTTTCTTATTGATGTTATTTTTTCAGTGTTCTGAAAACTGGTGTCAATCCCTACATTTGGATAATCAAAAAGTACATGGAAACTGCTGCTTGAGATGTTTTGTAGTTGCATTCCTGAAAAATGAAAAGACCCAGTTGAAGTTCCCTTACTCCTCACTGTGGCAGGAGTTGCATCTTTGTATCAATGTTGATTTACAGTCACCAATGCAAAGCAAGAAAACCATTTCTGATCCTAAAAGTCTCCAAGATTGTCCTACTAAACAAGAAAAATGGACAGTTTTCCCAGTCTTTCTGTGGCATTTGAAAACAAAGCTGTCAGTCAATAGAAATCTTACACATATATAAGCAAAACTCACACTTTCTCCCCTTCCACAATCTCCAAAAGCCCCTGGTCATATCAGTCATTTTAGTCCCGTCAGAGGGAAGTCAATATGCAAAAAAAGCCCTTGCTCCTGCAAACATTCACACATTCAACTTGTAAACTAAATTTGAAGTCAATAGAAGTACACAAATCTATGAAACAATAAATGTACAGAAGTATTAGCAGGCATGAGATAATAAGAGAGGCAGACTCCTCTTAGCTCCTTTGAAAGGAAGGAAAGATAGTTCACAATATTATTTATTGTCATCTCTCACCAGATACAGGATAATCAGAAGTGACTTTCGGAGAGGGGTTCCAGGGAGGAAAATGAACTGGGCCCTTTCTTCTTATCTATGACTTTTTTTTTGTCATACCAAAATTTTATTCTGCTTGTTTTGACAATAGTAATTAAGGTTGTCATGTGCTTTACCTTCCCGCCTCCACCTGCTCATGGTGAGAGGCCACGGGAAACATCACAAAAAATCGCATGTATTAGTTAAATGAATTAATTGTGTTGGCACATACTGTAGTTAAATACTGAATGAACACATAAGTGATCTTTATTAAAAGTTTCTCGTCTTGTTTCCTTGGTGTAGGTTGTTAACAGTTCATATCTGAGATCTTTACATTATCTTCTAAGAAGCAGCTAAAGTAAGAAAAGTGCAATAGTCAAAGGAAAAACAATTTATTTCAAATAGAAAAAAAAAATGGGAAAATGTTAAGGAAGAGACAAAGCTTTATCTTTTCAAATACCTAAAATGGGCCATATAGAAAACTTTCTTTGAAGGAATCAGCATGGCAAGGATGGGATGTCAACCACATGGACTAGTTTTGTTTACAGAGTGAACAAAGATGCATCCCTTTTTTTTGTGACCCCATACACAAGGCCTATGGTCAAAGCTGAAAGGATTCTCGGGGAGACAACACTGAAACCCATGTTTCTCTCAAGAGTACAAAGGTATATCCAAAGTTCAGCTTAAAATTATGTTATTTTTGTTTCCATTTGGTCTGTCTCATAGGTGAAGCATGTTCATTCCCTGTTTACTCCACTGAGGAAAGCCAGACTGTCTCTTTATGCTGGTGGCTTCTGCAAAGACATCTGAGTGTGACTGATTTGTAATCAGCCTTCCACAGGGAAAATTTCATCATATTTATCAGAATAGTAATGAAAAAATATTTATATATCTTGTAATTTCTTACATTGTTTCTAATTGCTCATTTATATAAAGAAGGGATTTACCCTGGTTGCATTATTATAAATTTTAATAAACTCAAGCATAAAAAATCACCAGTTAGGTCTTAAACTAATGAGATTTATTCAAAAATAATGAGATTTCAGGCATTAATAAATTGCGATTTGACCTCTGGGGTATTTGTCAATCTGTACATTCAAAATTTCAAAACTCTAAAAATGAAATGAGAACACAAGGCTATCACATGAATAGAAATACAAATCTTAAAAGGAGACATTGAGTGAGATTGATATGATAAAAACAAAATGGCTCTTTGTATGGCTTTAGACACGCTGCTATATTTCATCCAGAGCAAGCAAAAAGCTTTCTTATAACAAAGAGGAGTAGGTACCAGATTTAATGTATAATTAGCTGGTTTACAATTGTAATAATTTATTCTGCTCTATGTGACAGCATCACTTAAGTCTCTCTGTAGTAGTGTTCCCTCTAGACAATGCTAGAGTTAAGCTGGTATCAGCATTTCAAAAATAAAACCTTTAAACAAAGGTCATGACTCATTTCTGAAAGGTGTTTGAAGATAAATTGTTACAGAGAGCATATTTTTGGATGATATAAAAAAGTCATCTGGCTGTTTTGGAGACTGGAAGACAAAGCTTTTACACAGAGTTGGGCATAAGGGAAGCTGATCATAACATCCAACAAGGTGCTGGCGAAAATATATCAGTCTCTCATGATGGCAGGTTGGTTTTTTTTGCTATCGATCTGTAGTCCTTGATTAGACCAGAGTTGACTTTGTGCCCTTACTTTTCATAAATATTTCTTTAGTAGTTTAATACCACCCCTCTCCATTTTCAAAATACTAGCTAAGGTCTAAATTGCACACCTGTCTTTGATTGCAGCTTTGAATGTGTGCACCAGCCAGGTCAGCTGTGGTGGGAGACATGCACTGAGCTTTCATACACTTACTGCTCACTGCGAGTGCAGGAGCCTTTTGGTCATTTGGCCAACAGAGTGTTGCTTACTAGATTTCATTCTGTGTGCAGTTATAGAATATATGCTGCCTGCTTAAGGAAAGACACATCATAAACAATACAGCCAGTTTAAACATAATAATTTGATTTTTTTAAGCTTAGTATTTGCAACATATAACACAGAATCATAGGATCATAGAATTAAGGAAGAGACCTTAAAGATCTTCTAGTTCCAAACTCTCTACCATGTCCACCTTCCTCTGGACTAGGTTGCTCAAAGCCCCATCCAACCTGGCTTTGATTATTTCCAGGGATGGGGCATCCACTTCTCTGGGCAACCTGTTCCAGTGCCTACCACCCTCACAGCAAAGAACTTCTTCCTGATACCTGGTCTGAACCCACCTTCTTTCAATTTAAAGTCATTCCCCCTTGTCCTGTCACTACATGACTTTGTAAAAAATCTCTCTCCTGCTCTCTTGTAGGCCCCCTTTAGGTACTGGATGCTGCAGTGGAGTGTCCCCAGAGTTTTTTGCTTCTCCAGACTGAACAAGCCCAGCTTTTTCAGCCTGTCTTCCTAGGAGAGGTGCCCCAGCCCTCTGATCATCTTTGTGGCCCTCCTCTGGACTTGCTGGACTTCCTTTGTTGGTCCTGGAGCTGGACACAGCACTCCAGGTGGGGTCTCACAAGAGCAGAGTAGAGGGGCAGAATCACCTCCCTCAACCTGCTCGTCACACTGCTTTTGATGCAGCCCAGGACATGGTTGGCTTTCTGGGCTGTGAGTGCACATTGATGGGTCACATTGAGCTTCTTATCCACTAACACACTGAAGTCCTTCTCCTCGGGGCTGCTCTCAATCCATTGTCTGCCCAGCCTGTATTGGTGCTTGGGATTGCCTTCACCCAGGTGCAGGACTTTGCAATTGGTCTTGTTAGCCTTCATGAGGTTCACAAACCTCTCCAGCCTGTCAAGGTCCCTGTGGATTGCATCCCTTCCCTCCAGCATGTTGACTGCACCACACAGCTTGGTGTGATCAACAAAATTGCTGAGAGTGCACTTGATCCTACTGTGCAGGTCACCAACGAAGATGTTAAAGAGCACCAGTCCCAATACTGACCCCTGAGGATACCACTTGTCACTGGTCTCCACTTGGAGCGATTGCAACTCTGAGTGTGACCATCCAGCTGATTGCTTATCCACTGATTGATCCTTCTGTCAAATCCATGTGTCTCCAGTTTACAGACATGGATGTCATGTGGAACAGTGTCAAAACATTACCGACCTGACTGTACATTTTAAATATATTTTTTCCCTCTCCTACCTACCATCTCTTTGGTTTCTTCAACTCATATTTCAACAAGGGGTTCAAGGCTTTTCTTCTGAAGAACTCTGCTGATTTGGATACTTTATATCCAAATTGTGACATATATAAAAAATGGTAGGAGATAGTATCAATTTTCTTGATTCATAGTCACTTGAGATAACCAGGGTATAAGAGGTTAATAACTTCAAATTAGTTCTTCAAATTGTAAAGCATCATATATTCAAATACATATACATATACTTCAGATTTTTGTGACTGAGTGCAAGACAATAATGCAAACATTCTTTTCAATCTCCAGTTTTATAAGGGAAATGGCAAGATTTAGACAGGTAATCTAAATATTTATATTTCTTTGTATCCATGTCTGTTTATGTCAGGAAAATAATGTAACTCAGCATGCTAACACTATGTCATTTGATAGAACTATTAGAGTGATGATTTTTTTCTGTTTTCACAGTTTAATTTTCTAGCCTAGGCAGGATGCTAAACTTCCATATCAGATTTTTACACAGGAAACTAGAAAATATTATTTATATAGAGCCTCAGTAAGTTCTGTCCAGGTTCTGCCTACTTCCTCTGCCTCAGATTATCTGATACAGATTTCTGCATGTTTCTCTGTTCGTGTATTCTCACCTCTGTCTGTGTCCATTTACTTTGTGGACAGTTTTAAGTCTGTGGCAAAAAGATTTGTGAAAAGGTTGATCAGTGTTTTCTTTTGGTCAAATGACTTTCAGGTTCTTTCTTGGCTTTCAAGAAAGCCAATTGAGCTCTTTGAGAGATGTCATATGTTTCATTTCGCTATTAAATGTCTGAAGCAATTGTAGACACCACCAGAAAAGTTAATCTCATTTAACTTCTGCATATGCAATGCAGATGTTGATAACTAAGATGTGTCACCCAGGGCTTCCCTTGGTGGTCAGCGTAGAAGAGCAGGCAAGTTTAGTATATGAATCACCCACCTTATTTTAGACAAGGATTCATTAAATCTTCTTAGTACACCAAAGGATCTGCTTGTTCTACTGGAAGAGTAAGTATGGCAGTGAAACTGTATGTCCAGTCTGGGAAAAGTGAGCAGAAAACTGCAGCAATAGCAAGTTTTGCAGTAATTCATATTAGTATTATAATTTATTTAAACTGCTAAGAATTTTGCACTTAAGCTGCATGAAAATGCCTGCAAAAAAGCATCCCTTTGCCCTTCAGGGACTGAAAGATTGATGCATCTGTACTGGAGGGAAAATATTAATACATTTCTTAGAAAATTTTTAAAGACTGGTAGGAAGGACCCCTGCTGAACCTGAGAGCATTTGTCTTCCATCTTTACAGCATCAGCACTAAAATTTGTATTATCTAACTACAGATGTCTGCAGTACTGATGTCTGCATCTGAGCTAGTTCTCCAGACTTGGAGTCAAAGCAGAGCTGATATCTGGAAACCCCAAGGTCTATAGATGTGGCTCCTTGAGAAAGTACACTGTCAGCCTGGAACAGCTGACGCTGCAACACCGGAGTACACTCACACAGAGCTGCTCAGCCTGACACAACCCAGCTTCACCAAGTGTGATTGTACTGGGTGGAGCCACACCAGAATGTGATGTCACCCTGTGTTAACTTGCACTTCACTTCTCTGTGCAGAATTTTTCCAGTGCCAAGACATTAGAATCAGTTTCACACAATTCTCCATTGCATAGTGTTACCTAAACCACATTTATTATTTTATTTTTCTTTTTAACAAAAATCCGTACTTCACACCTCTCTGCCATTAGCACAAGATCTGTAAAAGGTAATGGTAACTTGCATTTCTGGTTAGCATATTTTTCATAAATATGGAACTTAAGGAAGTCCTTCTAGAATTGTGACATGACAGGACAAGAATGATTTAATTTTGAGAAGCAGGAAAAGTAACTTCACACTATGGAATAATGTTTCTGTGCCTGAAAAATAAACACACCAGGAGATGAAATCGTGTTGCAGGTTTTGTATGACTAGCATTAGATGAAGAAATTTAGAGTGAAGAAAGCCACATAAATGAAATTGCACGCTGAAGAGGTGCTGGCCCTGGCCTTCATCAAAGAGGCAGCAAAGTGAGAGCCACTCTGATGACAGATAAGCAAATAGCATTCATTCTTTAAAAGTTAGTTAGCAACGCTAGCCTGCTTACCAGACAGTGGGCAATCAACTGGGCTGGAAAATCCTCGGTGAAAACAGTTGTGGTGCAGGTCTGCAAGATCATCAAGCATCTCCTACTTTCTGGAGATTATGAATCAGGGTGGTGCCTGGGGAACAGAGGAATCTGAAGCGGGGGATGATGAGGCTGTGGTAGGGAAATAGGTTGGACACATCCTGAGTCTGCATCCTCTGAATACAAATGGGCATATTTGTCCATGATGTAAACTTTGGCTGCTCAAGGAAAATATGCAGTACTCACAGGAAACATTTTAGTTTGGCTGTTTTTTATTGAAGCGTGGATAGTGAAACTTGGCCTTTGCTTCCCAAATGCAGACACCAAAAAGAAGAAAGTCAACCTTTGTTTCAGCAAATGCAAGGTGAATTTGTGTGATTTACTTAAAATTCAGAAGCAACTCATCCTATTAAGCCTGGTCTGAGTGAAATAAGCTTGCTGTTGTAACTGCTGCATACTTTTAGGTTTTGTGAGTACTGCTTTAAGCACTAGGGAGAGCATGGCAGTAGACGGGTAGGTTGAGCAGGCAAACATCCTGTTAAATTCTATAGCACTGTTAGGTTAAGGGAAAGGCAAGATCCCCACACAGTTGTGTTCTCAGGAGGGCTGTTTGCTAATAGTCAGTTTTCCCATTATTGACCTTGGAAACAATAATCGGTTTCAAATTAACTACATTAATTACTGAATTCTCCTTGGTTTGAGGTCAGAGTCCAGAGGCTGGAGGAGAGTTTGGAAGTATCCAGGAGCACAAGAACTCTCAGGCACTCAGCAACAGGACAAGGGGACACAGGCTTAAGCTCTGCCTGGGGAAATTTAAGTTGGATATCAGAAAATAATGCTTTCCAGAGAGAGTAATCAGGCACTGGAATGGGCTGCCCAGAGAGGGGGTGGATTCCCCATCCCTGGAGGTTTTTAAAGTGAGATTGGCTGTG
>JAWWEV010000115.1:69670520-69693923 GCA_035583235.1 Hafferia zeledoni
GAGTTGGACCAAGGGTTGGACTTGATGATCTCAGAGGTCTTTTCCAACCCAATCAATTCTATGATTCTATGATTCTACACTTGGGAAGCAAAGAGAACATACAGCATCAACGCAGGGCAATTCTGGAGGGTACTCCCCTTGCTGCCACATACATGATCGCAATGCACTCCACTCAGTACAGATCTGCAGAACAAAAGATCTTTGAAACCAAAATCGTAATGTGTATGCGCTCCCTACATGGCCAAAACAATCTCCCCGAGGTTCCCTTCCCCTCTTTCCCTGCTCCCAGAAATCCATCGCTTCAGGGCCCGCTCTCCTTTTGAGAACTGCCAGGGAGAGCAGTGCCAGAGGGCCAGTGGCAGGAACCGCTTTGCCCTCACTTAGGAAGGACAAGTAAGGAGCAAGGCAGATGAGACGGCACGGAGCTAGAGACGGGGGCCATGGCTAACAAGGGAGCCAGGAATGGGGAGGGAGCTGGGAGTCAGAACTGAGAGCTCTAAGGACAAGGGTATTGTCCAAGGACATGTTCAGACTTGTGTTGTACAAGGACATGTGGTCAAGCTTTAAATGCAAGTGTTTTTGCAGAAATTTCTGCTATTCAGTCAGCATTGTCATTACAAAGCAAACCTACTCTTATGCTAAAGAAACTGCTGGGATGTGATTGCTGTTAACGTTAGTAAATGGGCACTCAGCACACTGGTAAAGTACTCTGCAATTTTCCATTCTCGGGGAGAAAAGATGAATTTGTACTATAGACAACTTCAATTTAAATATCCTTATTGAAAGCAAATAAAAAATAAATGAGTAGGTATGTGATCAAGAATTTCTCAACACTTTCTGGCTGTTAGATTAATGGACTAAACGTGTTAATGTCCTGCTGAGGCAACTCTGTCGTTTCCCAGAGACCCAGTGTTGTGGCTTCTGTACAAGTAGGGGAAGTTTTGCTGGTTTCCCTGGCTGGGTAGTCAGACTGGAAAGGAAGGTGGCAATAGCTGCTGTTCTCAGAGAGGACTGGGAATTACAGCTTTGCAGCCATGGACATTTGAGAAATTCCAAGGAGGAATTTGAGCCTGAGGGAAGGCTTTTTTCCTTTGCTCCACGACTCCTTAACTTGTCTAAAGAGCTGATTGATAACAGATGCACCTATCTGCCTTTCTGTTTTTACTGAAGCATGTTGCTTTTCTGCAACAGGATTTTTCCTGTGATCTCCCCAGGATATTTCTCCCTATACTATGTATGTTCCTGGTCAGCATTCTCTGTGGAATAAAGAAGATATGGAACTATATTATCTCTTGTTTAACCTGTTTTCCCCCTTAATCTGCATCAGTCCTTCAGCAATTATGGAGGCTGCAGTTTTCTAGGACCCCCTGTCAAAGAAGAGATTGTTAGATTTGCTTGGTAACAGGCAAAAGAAGGAATTTGGAAATTCCTGAGACTTCTTTCCCTGCAGGAATTTCTTTCCCCTTCCAAACAGCAAAGGCATTGCTGCAGGGGTGCCGAATTCCTGGGGATTGCCTTCGAGTCCTATGAAAGAGGGAACTGATGTAGGGGATCTTGAAGTCTGAGGGCTAGAACAGTGGAGTCAGTGTCAAACTAAGTATAGGAAGCAGCAGTTATGACCACTGTAATGTCCCCAGCAGTGACAAAAGCCCAGCTACACAGAGTTGTAGGTTCCCAACCATATGTACTGGGATGACCCAAGGGCATAACTTCATTCAGTGAAGAAAAGCATGGGAACCTAAGAAAATTATGTAGAGGGATCAAAAAGGGTCCAGGAGGATAAAAGCCATTTTTCTATGGATAAAATATATATTCTGAGGAAATCAGAATTTTTCCCTGGTCTGAAAGCCCAAGAAAAGCAAGCTACCATTAAAAGCCTGTTCTTTTCTCATGCTAAGCCACAGAAGAAAAGGCTGTTCGTTTCAAGAGGAAAAAAAGTCAAGTTCAAGCATTGCCACAAAGGAAAAAGCATACCTTTTAAAGTAATATGCAGTAGGACATCCTTGAGCTTCTGTCTCCTTTCCTTGATTTTCTCGACTCTTTGGAAATCTGTCTTTAATCCCACCCTGTTTCAAAAAAACCCTGGCTCTCCATACTGATGCTTACCCTGCCTTAACACTCTGCTCCCTGCTTGCTCTTCAAAGTTGGAGTTTTTGTTCCACTTCAAGTGTGAGTTGTTTGGGAGAATTATATTATTCAGGCAAACAAAAGCTGAATTTTCACATCAGTTTTGTGGTGGAAATAAGAAAAGAGATGACAAAAGTTTACACTTTAATTGCAATAGATTATGTATATTTTCATTAGAGGTTCAAGAGAGAAAATAAAAAGCAACTATGGAGGTTGAACAATGGGACATACTGTCTGCAATCTTCTCTCATATGCTTTTCATGATGATATAGTAATTAAAAGCAAATAGATATACAACCAGTAGTCTATCTGTAGGTCACAGAAAAATAAATGGCAAGCCCTTCCAAGACCTTTTGTACCAGAGAAATGTGAGATACAAAATATTTCTAAACTTGAACAGGGCCTTTGGCTTCTTAAAATTAAATCCAGCTTTAACAGAAACTGCAGCTATTAATGAGCTCTCACATAATACAACAGAATGGCTTGAGCAGGACTCTACCAAAAGCTCTGGGTGAGCCTAGTTTAGTCAGGTGTTAAATATGATTAACTGCAGTGGCTTTGGGTGGCTTAACATTTTATTTCCAACACCTAGTTTCTTACAGAGCCAGAATACATGAGGCAATCTGAAGACTGATTTTTTAAATGATGAGTGCATTTCAAGGAAAACACTAGTATAAAAAACCCAAACCCAAGAATATCTATGATTATTAACAATATATAAGACAATACCATAAACATAATACAAAAGCAGCATTCTTAGTGTGAGATTAAAGTGGTTAATTCTGGCACATAATTGCAACTGATAATAGGGATAGTATACAAAGGTTAAAACCATTTTGCAAACATGCCAACACACAGCTCAGGTGCTGGATTTGTTCAAAAAGCAATGGAGATGACAAACTCCATATTCTCTGTACTTCATGCTAAATATTTCAAAGTCACAACAGACTCTCATACAAACATTAAGTCTATCAGTTAAACAAACTGTCTTCCTGTCAAACCTTGCCTCCAATGTGACTTGGAATGGCAAAACTTGTACACCAATTTGGTGCTCTGAGCATAGGGTGTGATTAGCTCTTCTGGGGCATGTGGTTCCCTGTACTGATTTAACACTGTATGTGAGACTTTATGTAAATGACTACAAGTTATTTCTGTCTGTGGGGACACACCTTGGATGAGCTGCTGAGGGTTCCCACATTTTCTGCGGCGAGGCTTCTCCCTGAGATAATGTGAAGGCACAGGATCTGCGGTCCCTGGTACACAACAGCCTCATGTTTATCTACTTGAACTCAGGGCAGTGAGGAACACGTGAAATGCTCTGTGCCAGGAGCTGAGATCATATGTTTTGGGGAAAAAAAAGGGATATACCACTCCCTTATTTTGTATCAACAAGAGTGATGGTGCAAGGTGCCCTCTACTATGCAAGAGAGTGCAGGGACAATGGGACCTACTGCAGCCTTCCCACCCTGAGTACCAAGGGATCCGGTTGTTTTGAGCTGCTCAGAGGTATGGAGTCATGTCTGGTCAAATCTTTTCTGAGACAAGGTGTACGTCCAGTTTGCTTTGTGTCTTGACTCTTAATAGGAAGTGCTGATTTTTTGCTTCAGGGGTAGTTTGACTTCAGGGTCCTCTTAGGAGTTTCTGACTCCTAAGCTGGGAAACATGTATATCTTTCATCAAACTGTCTCTTATACAAGGCTATTCTAAAGGAAAAATGGGGAAGAGTGGCCATAATCCCATTAACTTCAGCAGGATTAAATAATTATTATGGCTGTCAGTGTGCAGACCCAGAATTTGCCCCTACTCTGGGATACCCTTATACAATATTCCAACATTATCAGGACATCAGCTCCTGATACCTCTTTACCTGTCTGTCAAAATGTTTTTATTCCAATAAACTGAATCTCAGCTAGAAATAGTAGATGGATTAATGTCTTAACATACTATCTTTCTTAAATCTCATCTAAAATCTTTTTAATGCTGTATATAACTTACTTAAATTAAGAAATTAAGCTTCTTGCCTGCATATCCTGGTCTTTCTATTTCTTATATTAGCACACCATTTCACACACACACACATATATATATGTATGTATGTATGTATGTATGTGTATATATATATGTATGTATGTATGTATATGTATGTATGTATATGTATGTATGTATACAGTGGAGCTTTCAGAATGACTTCAGCTTCAAATCTTCTGACTAAGAAAGATATTTCAGTTTGCTATTTTAATACAGAAATTGTCCCACGGGACAAAATGGTTGGATTTGGATTTGTTTTAAGATTACAAAGAAGGAGCCTCCTACCAGGATCAGAGTGCTGCAAAATATTTGCATTCCTAAGACATGTGGAGTGCTTAGGTGGAGCTTTTACCAAATATTAAGCCACTTCTGAAGTCTCTAACTCTGACGCTGCCTTTGGGAAGACTGTCGTTCAGTTCTTAACTCTGTTAGGAATTTGGGTGGCTGACAGCCACAGTATGGGATTTCTTTCCCTGCCATGTGGCCATGGGCACTGGCAAGTGCTCAAATATGCAGAACTTGCCTGCAAGTATTGGTTCTCCAGGTCTGCTGTGCTTGTATATAGCTTTATAACTCCCTCCATTCAGCAGGACAGTAAGCTCTGAGGACTTTGTGATTCAGGAGAAGGGAAAGGAAGAGCACACCTTTATGATGGTAGGTAAACATGCGGAAGGCATGGTGCTAAACTGCACCTGAAAGTTAAACCCACAAAGTGAACAATGTACAGATAGAAGCATCAAAGCAGGGAAGCAGACTTAACCATGTTAATGCAATCTTATCATTAGAAAAAGATAATAATTTTAGGTGTCATGTATTTATGCATTCAGTGTATATTTGCATATAGTAATTACTTCTGGATAGATTTCTCAAGGAAGATATTTTTTAAATAAGGGGTATGATTTAGAAATATATTGTGTATTTTGTAATAAATACAGTCTTGTGACTGAAGGATTTTAATATAAAAATTATCCATTTATTCTGCTGTTTTACTTGGTTTCAAATGCCACAAAAGGGCATTCAAATGACCTGGCTACAGTGGGGGGCTACCAACACCCTTTAGAGTGGTACATTCCCTATCACACAGAATGGAATAATATAACTTTGCAGCCCAACCCTCCCAGCTATCCTGCAGCTTCATTTGGCCCTGCTCAGTAGTTTTTTTGGTGTTCCTTTTGCTTCATTCAGCTAATAAAGGCCTTCTAGAACTATTAAAAAAAATACACTATTTTACATTGCGGTGTAATTAGATAAGATTAAATTAAAATTGCTTTGTGAGACGATAGAGATAACATACTCATCTTTTATGCTTATATATTGGCTCAGGATGTAACACTACTTCATGCTGTAGATTATGATAAAATCACTTATTGTATTAGAGATACATTTATAGGAATACCACATTGGTGAAAAAAAGCCTTTAGAAAGCTATAAATATGTTTGCACAGGAGGGTTATCTGCTTAGCATTATTGATTTTTGCATCAATATAGCAAGTATAGCACACAAAGCTGTGTGCAGCCAGGAGTTTAGCACGGTTAGATCTGTTTATACTGGTTGAGCCGTCAGCAGGGCAGCAGATTGACGTTTCCTTCCTGCCAGAGCTGGAACTGATGAAGATACAGCGTCTCATTGCTTGTCCCCATCCAGCAGCAATTTGCTGCACCCACACCAGTTGTGCAGGGGCTGCTTGGATCATCCCCTTGGACACTTCACTGGAGGTTGCTCACCAGTCTCCCTGGCATGGAGGGACCCGTTTGGGATCAGGCTGGGAAATGTTTGCAAATGGTCAGTGACAAAGGGCTGGGGAGGAATAACAGCTTTGAACAGAGCAACTTAATTTGCAAAGTTAATTTGTGCTTATGGTCTAAATGTACAACCATAAACCAAACAGATGAAAATAGCTCTAAGTCAATGGAAGAGAAACTACACACAAAAATTGAACTTGTTTGGTTAATAGTGCATGAAATAAGTCCAAACAGCTTCTGTATGTAGGAAAGAGCTCTTGAAGGGGATTTTACGTGATTTGCCTGTTAAAAGCTCTGCAGTGGTCAGGGCACAGCTCTTTCATTTGCTTTTTATACCTTATCCGTTTGAGCTGGGAAATCAAATTCTGCATATTCTGGGGCTTTCCTCCATATTTTGTCTTTATTTCCAATATTATTTCTCATATAGATGTGCAGAACTTCTCTATTAACTGTGAAAGTGTATTATGTGCCCTGATGCCTGACCAACATGAGCTACAGTCACTGCATATTGTATCCTCCTCAGTAATTTACCAAATTTACTCCTCTATTTTCAGTTTATCCAGTATTGGTATGACCACCAGATTGTTTTCTACCATTTTAGGGAGCTGACATACTGTCAATGCAATCCAAATTACTGACAGTCATAAATAAATTCATTAGTAATGCCACTGAGTTCAGCACATGTCTTTGTCTTCCTTCCACCAGAGTCATATCAAGGTGAATTTGTCTGGCTTTTTATGTGTTTTTGGAGGGGTAAGGATGACATGTGGTATCAATATTCAAGTGATATCAAGGAAAAGAGATTACACACTAAAGAATGCACACAATTTTTTTGGACTTTAGAACAGGTATCATGTTACCTGCACTAAGCCAAAACCAGTTCTTTTTGTATCTGAATTTAGGTCAGACACAGTCTAGGATGTTGGAAACGTGAAAAAAGAATGCATTTAATAAAAGAAGAAAATATAGTCATACATACACTGCATATGATTCTCATTTGTGGATGTTCACATAGAAGATTTTTCGTATGCAGAAAGTCCTAGAGGCAGTGAAAATCTGTCCTTCAGTAGGGTTGTAGAGTATGGACCAATGCATATTTTTTCTTTTTTTTTTTCATTTTCATTTACAAATAATCCTCCATAGGATCTGACAAGGAACGACAATTATATTTGTTTGGGAAATTACGCCTAACTGCTGGAGCAGAGACGTTTAACAAAGACACGTGTTCTGGCTCCTGAAGTGTGATCCCAGTCTCTATTAATTTCAGTATGAATCCAAATAAATCAAAACCACTGGAGTTTTTCTGCTCTCATGCCACTAAATGGCTTTGGAAATTTTCCTTGAATGTTGTAAATGGTATGGAAACACCTGAGACAAACATTTTGCATATTGCCTAGACTTTCCATCCTTAAACTTTATTTATAAACTACTGGGAACTGTATCTATTACATTGTCAAGGGGTACTCCTCTGTGATTGTAAGCCTCAGGAAACAGGGCTCAGGTCATATGCTGTTTGTCTACTCACCTTGTCAGACCTTCTCTAATAACTTTTGAATCCATACGTTCATTTTGGTTACACTTGGCTCAAAAATAGAAAACTCCAGGCTATGAAATTCCTCCAAGTTTTAAGAAACAGTGAAGGAAAGATTACTTCCTCCAAATTATTACTGTGACTGAAAGGCTGCTGCCTGAGCTCAAAGGTTATTTATTATGTTGAGTTTGCTGGCAGCCAGCACATGCCCAGCTTGAAAGCAGCCACATCCCCTTGATTCTCACCCAGCTGGTAGCTGGGAGGCAGGAGGAGGGAGCTGTGGACACTGGGGGAAGGGAAGATTAATGATGGGCAGGGAACTTGAGGTGTGGACACCAGGACAGGATGAAGAATGGCACACAGATCCAAAGAAGTCATGGATTCATTTCTGACACTTCTTAAGAGCACAACTTGATCTCTACCCAGGAATTATTAGAATGAAAAGCAACACATCAAAATTAAGCAGACTGAAGTGAGCTTGGCACCCCAAATGGATTCTTAGTGTAACCAGCACAACGGTCACCATTTCCACAAATTTTCTTTCTTTTAGTTGGTCTTCTTTTCCTTAAGTATCCAGTTCACCACACTGTTCAGGACTTCATTACTGAGAACAAACTGGTAATCTGATGCCTGTCTACTGCTATTGTTTCTGTTACCATTGATAGCACAATTATTTCTATTTCAAGCATGCTTGCTTCTGTAACAAGCATGCTAAGCTTACAGCTCCTGGCATTTTGTCTTATGCCAAAGAATCCATTGCAAGTGATGGACTCAATAGGTTATATGAAGAAAGCTTTGTTTGCATAAGCAACTATCGTTTTGCAATAATGAAGTAAAAATAATAATAAAATCATGTTTAATACTCAGAGTGCCCAGTTATCAGTTACATTTGAGACAGTCTTGTTAAGCATGACTAAATATGATTGTTCCTACTTTGTAGACACAAGAACTGAAACACAAATTCTATATTTTTTCCAGTGTTAAAAGTGAGGTTTGCAAGAGACTGGGGTAAACATGTCTCCATTAACTAATTAAGCTCCATTTAAATAGTGTATTAAATTCACTTCCTAAAATTTGAGTCTCCTTAATCTGAGATGACAAACAAACAAACTCTTTCCATGTTTTTTGCTTTCAGACAGTCCTGAAAAGCTCACACACATGTAAAATCCAAATTCCTACAGTTCCTCAGAAATCACAAGGTTAGTGGAGGAGCTTGTTTTGCCATAGGTTCACTTAATGTAAAAAAAACATCAGTTAGAGGCAGGTTTTGGTTTGGCTGTCATGATATGAGACTGTGGTTGTGCAGAATGACATGCAACAGTTTGAGATTAAGGAAGATGAGAAATGAAAACTCAAGGTCATGTGACATCACAGTAAGGAGAGGGCAAACTCTAAATGGACATTGTAGGCTGTTGGTAAGAATTCTGCTGGAGAGTAGAGGTGGTCTGAGGTGGCAGGGGAATTTTGGCTTCAGTGGCCTCAGTTTATTTGCTTTTTCTGAGAGCTGGACATACAGAAAATGCAGAACTTCAGTATTTGCACTGCCTGCTATCTGTCACATGGCATAGCTCTTGCAGAAGCCACCTATGAGCTTCATGTCATTTAAGAGCTATAGGTTACCTCTGCCTCCAGTAGAGGTTGGAAGAAGCAGCACATTTTGTTTGGTTGGTTCACACAACAGGAGCTGTTACCAGTTTGTTAATCCATTTGAGATCCATACTGTCTTCTTGCTGACACCAGCAGATGGGAAAGACAAAATGAACTGTGACTTCTTCCACTCAGTCCATAACAATAGGGATTTGGTAGTTTCCACATATAGTATAGAAGAAGAGAGCCATGGCAAAGCAATTTGTCTGGTAAGATGCATCCCACTTCCTTCTCATTTAGCTTTTCTATGGGTGGTGGATTGACCCTGTCCAGGCACTAAACACCCATCCAGCTGCTTGCTTACTCACCCTGAGGTGCGATGAGGAAAAGACTCAAAAACAAGAAAAAGGCCTGGGTCAAGATAAAAACAGTTTCATAAGTCAGTGAAAGACAAAAGGTGGAAGAAAAAGAAATAAGTGGTGGAAAGCACTCACCAACTCCCACCCAGCAGATTGATGCCTAGCTGGTCTGCAAGCAATGGCAACTTTGCAAAAACTCCCCCCCAGTTTCATAGCTAGGCATGATGTTACACAGTGTGCAAGATCTCCTTGGTCAGCTCATGTCAGCCTACGTGCTGCGGGGGCAGAGTGAGAAACAAAGAAGGACTTGATGCTGTGGGAACATTGCTCAGCAGTAGCTAAACATGGGTGTGTTATCAACACTGCTTTGGTCACAAATCTAAAACACAACACCATACAGGCAGCTGCAAGGAAAATTACCCCCAACCAGATACAATACACTCTCAGAGGCTACTGGGAACCAAGGGCACTTTATCCTTCAAAGAAACATTAATGTGGCAGTTGAAAACACTTCAGCTTAGATGTATTGACTTAATAATTTTGATTGCCTTAATAGACACTCAGTGTCTGTGTGCAAAATTGGAGTGAGGATAAAGCAGAAGTTAGTGATAAGAAGTTAGCAGCAAAAGCATTCACAGTTTTTAGTAGAGCAGATAGTGATTGTCTGTGGATGCATTATTCCCATACTTCCCTTGCATCTCCTCTTGTTTCTGCATCTTCTGTGAGGTCAAAGTCATGGGCACCATCTTGTTGATACTTTACCCAGCCAGAAGCACTGTAGGGGTTTAACAATAAGACTTTTGAGCTGGTGGCAAGGGTTTAAAAAGTATTTTTTCTTTAACAGTCAGTGCTCAAGTCTTTTCTATATATGGAAATATTAATAGGAATTTGACTCAGGAGAATCTCTCTTTTTCCTGAGTTGTACTGGCAATATTTAGTGTGAAGTATAAAAAGATTTTAGTGAGTGCTTTTTTTAGGCTGACTGAAATTTGGCTGAGTGCAAATTTTTTACTGTTTGATGGACATAGTTAGTAAAGCTAAGTGATAGTTTTAGTAGTGCTTTAATCCAAAAGTTTTCCTAAGGATCTGGATGTATTCTGCCTTGCATTACAGGTAGAAAACCTGGTCCCTTAAGAAATAAACCATGCAGGACAATGGAACTCCTGGTTCCTGCTCTCATTAGACCATCTGGCTTTCTTTTAAAATTCAGAGTTGCTCAACTTCTTCAGCACTGTGAGCCAGCAGCCAATGCTGTAATTTCCTATTTGGCTGTAAATACAGTTCTGGAATCTAGATAATTTAGGATTTTGCCACTGAGGCACAGATGGAGTTAGGAAATAATAAAATTAGGGTGGAAAAAAGAAAACCAGAACTTCAGTAACATATTGAGTCTCTTAGCATAGGAATTCTTTTCTAAAATCGAATTCCACCATAGTTTTACAAAATCATTGACAGGCAGGAGGGATTCAGCTCTTTGATCACTTATTTCTTTTGTTAGCACAGCTCCTCAGATTCTAACAAACTGTGTTCTAGTGAATTGCTGAGCTGGAAGCTTCCTCTAGACTATAGCATACAATAGCTGCAAATGACACAGTATTAAATATGCCTTTTGACCTGATTTATTTTTTATCATTTATCACCCCCCCAATCATTTATCTTCCCAGCTAATAAATCCAAATGTATTTAGCATCTCCTCACAGGATCGTAAGAATGGCTGTAGTAGACAAGACCAGAGACCCATCTAGCATAGGATGAAAAAGTATCCAAAAAGGACAAGGAGGTAGCAACAATCCCTTCTGTATGTCCTCCTAGCTTCCAGTAACCTTAGCAGACTTGCTAAGACATTGGCAGTATTTTGTATTTAAAAGCTGCTAATGTATTTGTATCCCATCATTTTGCCATTTTGATTTTCTGAGTTTTGGTTATCCAATCCTGAATGTTACTGCAATCCTACTATATGTGCTTTGAGACCGGGTAACTAGAACAGAAAGCAACATGCAAGTAGTGCACCACAGTTATATGCAGTATTATAAATGTGTTTTACACATTTACATAACCCTTTTCTCAGGAAAACTCATGGGTTTCTTTTGTATTTTGTCTTTTAGCTGGTTGGTCCATGAACTGAGGGTCCTTCTTATGTCGTATAGAATAACAGAGACATGGGAAAATAGGGATGGAAAGAAAAACAAGAAATCTAATTTCTCATCATGTAGTGGTACCTAACCTACAAAATTTCTGACAGAGGTTTATCTAGTATTTTCTTAAAAATATCTAATGATTTTAATTTTAGTCTAATGACTACATAGTCTCTTCAGACAATTAATTATGGAATTGTCTTTATCACTCAAAGGTTTTCCCATATATATATACATCTCACTTGGTACAACTGATGTTTGTTATTTCTAGTCCTATGTCTCCTACTCAAAGATGATTTATTAACACTGTTTTGAACATTTGCTGTTGAAAACACTTGTAATCACACTCTAGGCTAGGAGCAACACTAAAGAATAATAGGTCTGTATATATAAACTATGCATGCTTTACAGACCTGTCGTGAAATACTGTTCTGTAGCTGTAGCTTGTATTTAGGATAGATTCTGCAGGTACAGTGGTATAAAACTTACTATATCCAAGGAAAAAGTTGAAAACATAAAACTTGATGCAGTTCAGGTTGTCTGTTTAGCAGACTTCTACTTCTTCTTCGGTGGGAATGAATTTAACTGCAGAAAGCTATCAGACAGAGCAGTTCTGCTGTATTCTCTTTTGTACATTTCAAAAATCATTACAGAAACATCTTTCCTTTCTCATGACATGGTACTGACTTTTCCAGTGGATTCTACAACAAAGTTTAGAATTATTTAACTTCTGAAAACTGAAATACCACAGATGGAATATGGTGGTGGTAGAATGAGGATGCTAACAGAGCCGGAAGGCTGAAACCGTGTATAGTGACACAGGCAAGGCAATTCAGTTACACTGACTGTGCAGATCCAACAGATGAAATTTTAGACTGCTGTTTTTGGAATTGGAGTTTATGCTTTCTCCATAATTATGGGCAACTTCAGCATCTTTGGAATGCAGGGCTTTATCTAAATCTCTGCTTTGGAGGTATTGGCTTGCCCTCTAAACCAGTTGTCATGCTGATTCTCAGATTTGAACACAAAGGCATTAGTTAATCGTATCCTCTGGCTTTCTGGTTTATTTTTTCTGTGTCACACTGAAGCCAACCCACAATACTGCACACTGCTCCTTGAATGAAAGAAGCTTGTCCATCTTTCTTTGCAATTCACAGGGAGTAAGTGGATATCCTAAGAAACACATGGTTACACTAGTTGATCAGCAATAAGGTTGAGGTATAGTGGCATAATGATGAGCACTGAGCAATGCAGAATTATTTCACTTTTACTTTGCTGTCTCCCACATTTTTTAGTTGTGGAATGCTGAATTACCTTGTTTTTGTCAGGTAACTGTAAAGTAAAAAAAATACACGGAGGAGTAAGGACACCACACACCAGACCAATGTGATCAAGCGAATGCCATTTATTACACACTGCACACAGTTTCTATAGGGTTAAGGCTATGTTCCATTGGCTAAATTGAATCTCACACCATCAATCTACAAATCCCAATTGGTTATAATCCATATCTCACAAGTCCAGTGTTTTGGTGAAATCATCCTGACTGTTTTCAGGAACATCTCCGGTGTCTTGTGGGAAACCTAAGGAGTTCTCATGAGAAACTTCTGGGGAGTTGCTAAGAACTCCCGAGGAGTGATTTCTCCTTTACCAGACAACAGCAGCTGTGGCCTTGCTGCTTCTCAGCTGATACCTGCCTTCAGTCTCACAGGGTCTTTATAGATCTGAATTGCTCACCTTTGATTTTTCTGTACCAAAAAACTGTTCAATCTTGCCAGTCTGTAAAGAGGGGCTAGGGAATAGCTTTGTGAGGGTTTTCTTTTTCTCAGGAAAAAGAACATGGTGTAAAGCCGTACAGACTATTCTGGGACCAGGTTCTTGGATTATGCTCAAGAAAAACAGCACAAGATTTCTGGTTTAGTACTATTTTGATTATGGCACTATAAAAGTGAATTAAACCCTCCCCAACAAAACAGAGCTAGCCAAATAATTATACCATAAGTGCAGAATTCAGTATTCCCTTCCTCTGCTCCTAGCATACTCCTTAGATTTACTTTAAAATCTTGATAAAGTCCCTTAGTTTTGTAGTGTGTTTTTAAAACCTGTATAATAAGCTTAATACTTTTACTTTGAGGTTTAGAAGTTAATTGACATAAAAGATTGCAAAATTCAGAGTTTTACTGGCAATTATAACATATGAACTTACAGCCAGCTGAAGACTTTCTAACTTATCCCTATTAGAAATCCTTTGGCATGCTGTCCCACTTTGATTAGGCTCTTTACACTGTCACACTAATATGTTTAAAAATCCTAAGTATAGATCTAATTTTTTTTTGAATAGCTGGTTTTTCTCTGTTTCTGTAGAGATGATGATACAGTTCATGTGAAACCTCTACTCATTCTAAATTTTCTCTACTCATATCCTTCACATTTCTGAGATATATCCTTCCACTCTTAAATGAAGCAACGTTGGCTTTAAATGTGACTGACACAAGTGAACACTGAGTGTATATGTTTATTAATATCCCACTCAAGATACACTGGAAAAAGTGTTCTCTTGATTCCTAAAAACCAAAAATTTCCCACTAGATTAACAAGTAAAAGCTTACAAAGAAAGTGAGTTAAGAAACAGTGCAACTATTTCCAGATGTGGCCTAGAAAAATTTAAAAAACCACCACTTATTTTTTGGTCTCACTAATACATGAAGCAAGAACTGTAAGAGACTGCCCATGGAATGAAGCAAGCGAACAAGAAAGTAAGAGTGTATTTTAAATGCAAGGCAATCTACAAAGAAGAAAAATGGTCTGTATGTATCACTTTCTTGACATCGAAGTATTAAGACCAAATTTTTCCTTTTTACATTAGAAGTTCATGTCTTATCTGTCTTGGAGAATTGTTTGGAGAGATGGTGAGAATATTCAACTCCTCAACTTTCTGTCTTGCTTAAAACACCTTTCACCTCCAGCAATCCGGGCACTATTTAACCACAGTGACTTGAGATTTGGAAGAAATGATGATACTAATGAACAACAACTAGGCACCTTCAGTTGGGCTGGCAGGCTGAAAAAAGATACTGCTTGCAATTTGCAAACCTATCATTTTCTTTTTTCTTTGCTGGGGCTACTTAGACTTTCTGCATCAGCACAATTAAACAAATGATAGGGTACTGCATATTAAAAATGCTACAGTCATTTATCTTCTGACCAGAAGTGAGTAATATAATTAATAAAACACTTTTTAAAAAGTGAATGCTATTAAATATATATTACTGGTATCACAACATTCTACTAATACGGAAGAGCAATGGGAATGTTACAATACTGTTCTGTCTCTTTCTCTCGGACTGTCACTGCTCTGTGAATGGCTGCTGGCTGCTGCTGCTTCTCCTCTGGGAACCATTTGGAGAGAAGATGCCAAGCAGGTGTTCTCCTGCAGGCTTGACAGCCCTGTTTTCTCCACCTTTGTGAACTTGACATGGAATCCTGCCATGTGCTCCAGCCTCAAGAAGAAACAAATGTACCCATTTCCATCTTTTAACCATGAATAAATAAAACTTTTGCACAAATGAGAAGGTAGCTCTATTCTTACCAGCCCCTGGGCTGGCCTACACTTGAGGCTGCTTAGTTGATTCTATGCTTTTAATGGCTTTTGTGTGGCCAATACACAGATTCAGAAACCAGAAGCAGGGCTGTGTCAGGAGAGAAGGAATTGGGGCACAGATTGTGCATTTTCCATAACCAGCTTTGTACCAGTCCAGCTTCCACTGGTGGGAATCATGAGGGGAATGAGAAGAGCATGGCTTGATTAGTCCAGCAAAATAAAGGCTTTGTGGGGATGAGACTGCTGTCTATAAATACTTTTGGCAGGGGTACATACAGGAGAGTGGGAAAGGCTACTTCAGGACAGTATTTGCACAGGAAGAAAAGATGGATGTGGGCTGGTGACAGGGAAATGTAGGTCTGACATTTTTAAAAGGCTTCCAGCTGTTAGAGAGGTTTCTGTCGGACAGGCTCCCAGTAGCAGCAGCAAGGGCCAAAACATTTACTGGCAAAGCACAATCAGTTTACAGAAGAAAGGATAAAATGGTTGCTTGCAACTCTAGGGAGCTGGGCACAGTGTAGGGTAGAGAGGAAATTAAGCTGCCTTGGCTTACAAATGCCAGCCTAGCTGGGCTTCCATAATGAGGGGTGCTGTTAGCCCTCTCTCACCAGTGCTATGGACTTACAATGAATTATAATAAAACACAGTCTTGTCAATATATGGTGGAATTGAAAGAGTAACAACAAAATGCTTAGTAGTGAAAATGGGCAATAATGGCTATGTTTTTGGTCAAAGAGGGCAATGCAAACTACTTGAAGAGTTTATTATTACCAATAGCAAGACAGTCCTTATTCCTCTTGATGTTAAAACTGGCTGAATGTATCTGGGTAGAACAACTTTTTACAGCTATAAGTGTTCCTGTGGGGTTCCTTCTGTGTCTGTGGTTGCTGTCTGTTGCAGGGATGCAATCTGCAACCATATGATGATTCTCCTGATCCTGGAGCTTAGTCCATTACCTAGGTGAAAATGTGCTCCCCTGCTGTCCCTGAGAGCCCGAGAAGGACACACAGAGACCACCGGAGAGGGAGGAGTGCATTTATTGCTGGTCAGAAGTTTATATGGGCCTTGGAGGGATTCAAAACCCACCATTAGGAAACAAGAGGAGGTTTGGCTTTGGGCCAGTGGGAGTAAGGGGATTTACATTCAATAGGAGGGGGGTTCAGGTAGCAGGCATGTCGCAACCCTCCTTTTTTAAGTCTGTATCCCTTTCTTCTCAGTGTTGGTTTTGACTACCATGTGACCAAAGATGTGAATGCTTTGCAAAATTTAAATGGTTAGCTCTAATTTTAGCAAATGTCTTTAACGTTGACACTGAAAGATCGATGCAGTTCTTCCTGTTTAGGAAACTTGCCAGCTCATGATCGGGCCTTGCTCAGAAAGATCCACATCTGCAAATGCAGAGAAAAGCACTTGGAAGTCTCTGGAAAATATTATTTTGGTAAAGGAGTGATGAAATTTTCTGAGAATTTCGGTTGCTAGCTACCTGGTACTAGGGAAATTCTGAATCATCCATTGCCTCCTGGAAGAAATAATCACCTCAAAATGGTTACACTCCTGCCTTTCCTTGAGAAGCAAACTTCTGGTTACGACCTCATGACTTAGCTATGCACCAGTAATCAGATATAGCACTGCACCTTGTTGTGCAGTTGACACCTCCCTGTGCTTTGTCAGCAGTGAGAGCTTCTCATCAGCTCAGCTCCTCCACCCCTCCCATCCGGCGTGTGGAAAACCTTTCCATGGAGGTAACCAATGCTGGCTGGGCAAGGGATGAACCAAGATGGTTTCTGTATATGGCCAGCGTCCATTTTTACTCTCTCTTCCTCTAATTTAATTCTGCTTCCTTTGCTTGTACTCTAAGGTTGAACACACAAGGTGGGGAAGGCCATTTGCTTCCAGAGCAGGATGAAACCTTCAGGTTGTGTAGGGTCACCTCAGGGGTGGCCTCATCATGCTCCAAACTCCCTGAAAGGAGGTTGTAGCCAGTGGTGACCTCTTCTCCAAGTTACCCAGCCATAGGACAAGAGAGCAGAGTCTTCAGCTGTGCCAGGAGAGGTTTAGGGTGAACATTAGAGGGAATTTCTTCACATAAAGGGTGATTAGGCATTGGAATGGGCTGCCCAGGGAGGCGGTGGGGTCACCGACCCTGGACATGTTTAAAGAAACACTGGATGTGGCAGTTATGCCATGGCCTAGTTCCCACGGTGGTATCAGGTCATAGGTTGGACTCGATGATGTCAGAGGTCTTTTCCAAACTAATGGATTCTGTGATTTTGTGTGATTCTTCCTATTTGTTTCGCTCTGCTGGCACTTCCACAATGTGAATATGCTTGCAGAGAGTGATACTTTTCACCAAAAAAAAGTCCCTGAGAGGCCAAGACATACTGTTTAGAGGCCTGAACGTTTCTGCGATCGCGAAACACTTCGCATGAAATCTGAACCTCAAAGCAACGCCGCGTTCGTCTGAAAATCTGCCTGGGGCCGAAGGGGCATAGCCTTGCTGCGGCATCGGATCATAAAAGCGCAGCCGTACGCCTGGGCTGTATCTGAGCGCAAACGCTGTGCGTGCCCCCATATTCCCATGAAGGAACGATGTACTGAGCAGCATCCGGCACTCCCGACCCTCACAATTCCCGTCCCCAACATGGACCCTCAGCGACACAGCCCCGGCATCCCGCGGCCCCGCCCCCCGCGCCGGGCCGACCAATCAGAGGGCCGGCCAATCAGAGGGCAGCAGCCGGGGGCCGGGGCCAGCTCCTGAGTGGCAGCTGGCGACATAAACAAGTTGCCGCACTGTTGGGCGCCCCGCCGTGCGGGGTCTGTGCGCTGTGTCCGTCCCTCCCTCCATCTATCCCTGCCAGCCAAAGGCGCCGCGCCCGCCTCTGCCCGCAATGTGAAGAGTCAGCAAGTTCCCAGTGGCCGCTGAAACGCTCCGGTGTCTCCGGGGAGAGCAGTGCGCCGACGCCGCCCGGCCGATGCCTCCCGGGGCATGCCGGGAGTTGTAGTTCTGCCGCGCGGCGTTCCCGCCCGCGGCGGCGGGGCCGGCGCCCGCAGCCGCACTACGACTCCCGGCAGCCCCCGCGCCGCGCCGCGAGGAGCCGAGTTGAAGCGGGTGGCGGCGGCGGAGCGCGCCCCCTCCCCCGCCGAAAAGCCCCAAACCAAAACAAAAACAAACGGACCCCCCGCCCGCCGCCCCCGCCGAGCCCCGCACATGGCGGCGCCGGGAGGGGCCTCCCACCGCCGCGGGTGCTGAGCCGGCCGCCGCGGCCCCCTGCCCGCCCGTCCCTCCCCGCCCATGGGCGAGACATGGACTACGAGTTCAAGTCGAAGCTGGCGGCCGAGCGCGAGCGGGTGGAGGACCTGTTCGAGTACGAGGGATGCAAGGTGGGCAGAGGCACCTACGGGCATGTCTACAAGGCCCGCCGCAAGGACGGGTAAGGGCCGCGCCGAGAACCCCCTTCCTTCCCCCCACCCCGTGCCGGCGTCCTTCCCTCCCCTCCTTCCCCCTCCTCCCTTCCCCTCCCTCCCCGGAAAGTTTGTGGCTGCGCGGGGGCCGGAGCGCCGAGCCCTCCCGGGCATCCCCCGCCCGCGCCGGGAGCGGCCCCGGTGCCCGGCCCGCGGCTGCTCGGACCGCACAGTCCGTGCTGCTGGAAAACACCTCCGAGATCATCGAGTCCGACCTGTGGCCGGACACCATCGTGTCACCTAGAGCGGGGCACTGAGTGTCATGTCCAGTCTTTCCTTAAACATCCCCAGGGATGGTGTCTAATCACGCTCTCTGTGAAGAAATAATTCCCAATGTCCAACCTAAGCCTCGTCCCGCTCTGTCCCGGCTGCCCCTTCCATCCCTGGCGCTGCGGTGTCAGCAGCTCTACCCTGGGGTCGCCTTTGGCTCTTCACGCCGTGTTTCAGGTCGCTGCTTTCGTCTTTTGTTGAGACCGCGTTCGTGCTTTGACGTTCTGCTCCGAGAACTTGGCAAGGGATTGGGAAGCGAGCACGTCTGATGCGAGAGCACCTGGCTACCTGCGTTCCCTTCGGAGCGGCCCGGGAAGCGCCCAGGACATACGTGTGTTGGTGCCCGGTCTGGCCCCAACCCCAGGAACGCCTGAGATTAGCTCAGTTGATTAAAAACTTGGTTGTAATAATGCCAAGGCCATAGGTTCAATCCCCTGTATGGGCCATTGGTGTAAGAGTTGGACTCGATGATCCTTGTGGGTCCCTTCCAACTCATAATAGTCTGTGAATAAAGAAACGCCGCTGAACACAGTGCCGGGCAGGCTTGGCTGGATGGTGTGTCCGGGACACTCCTCGCAGGCAGAACTGGCAGCTCCTGGCCAGTACCTATGCACAGGTGTGCAGGAGGTGTGTCTGCATCAGTTTTCCGTGAGAGAACACGATACACCTGTCCCCAAACACCTGGCTGGTGGCTGGATCCAGAGAGGCCATTTAGCCAGTAAGCCCACATGTGTTGGTTAAGCAAGTGTTCCTTCCCTTCCCAGAGGAAGACAGCTGGCACCATAGGACAGGTATTCCGTGGATACCCCTTTCACGGTACTGTGGTTGAGAAAGTGATGGGGAGCTGGGATTATAATTTGGGATTGCTTGATTGGTGTGCATTTTTTGAAAGGGAGCAGTCCTGAGAGCTGAGCAAGGCTCTGGTGCAGGTGTGGTCCCAAATACTGTTTGTATGTATGGCCAGACTTTGCAAAGGAAGATTTGGGCAGGGCTCTCCCCACGTGGGTGTGCCCTTCCAGCCTGTGCAGTGGATTTTTTAGGTGAGGCACAGCGTGCGCAGAACTGGCCCCACCGTTTCAGTCCTGAGGTCCATCTGCCACGGCCGAGCGAGCTTGGACAGTGACAGGGAAGTCCTCGGGACTGTCCCAGCACCTGGTCCTAAGCGGGGCTGACCCTGCTGAGCATCAGGGAGGCATTGAACTGCCAGGGGACGGTCCCACTGAGACTGGAACTCAGAGCCCAGAGTGCTCTCCTTTATGCCACAGGACTGCCCTGGTCCCAGATACAGCCCTTTGCTTTCAGAAGAGCTATTAAGCGCTTTTTCACTGTGGTCTGTGCACAAACATGGGCTGCGTTTGCAGAAGGGTCTAAGCATGCTGTAAAATTTGGTTAAATATAAATGCAAATTAGAGGCAATACCTTTCTATCAGAAAGCTAAAGGGATTAGCCTTCCGTTATAGCCAACTGAAACTTTGTAAAAGAAGGAAAAATGACAACTTTTAAATCAGATTTTGGAAGTGGTAAATGGAATGCTGCTCCTTTAGATTAGTAGAGAATTTCAGGGATTTTTTTCTGTAGGAGTAAATTACATTCATATGAGTCTTGATAATTTAAGCTCTGAGTTAAGAGGTTGTAGTATCAGAGTGATTAATAACTGGAAGGTAGCACACTAATTCCAGTGGAATATTAAATACTGGGAAATGAGCTTTCTGACTAGTTTGCCCTGCAACCTTAGGAGTACTAGAGCACAGCTAACTTGAAAAGGAAATATTAAAGCTTTTCTGGGTATTACAGCTGCCACTGAACTCTCCCAGTGTTTTTGGGTTAAATGGTTGTGGCTCCTTCTTTTTTTCTTTTTTGTGAGTTTTAATTAATTTATTATCTCTATATATGAGATATGAGATTAAGCTGTAATAAAACCACAAAAATCCTAGTTAACTGGTTTTTGCTGTTCTTTGATACAGTAATCTTAAAATTACTGCTTGTAAGAGCAGCATAAAAAAATCAGAGCTTTGGGTTTACCATTTTATGAAAGAAAAAAAAAAGGAAATTCAATGTCTGTTTCTAACTTACCTGTTTCATTTCCATTATCTGCAATGGAAAGCCATTGCAGGAATTACTTTGGTTCTGCAAAGCACCAGAGAGGACATGTCTTCAAAACCTCTACAATAATAGTAGTATTACAAATGCAAATGGATAGTAAAGCAAAAGTAAACATGATAAAAAGATACCTGATGTGTCGAAGCTGGGAGTAATCAAAGGGAGACTTTGAGCAGTAGGAAAGGTAACTGGTAAACGGAAGTGCAAAGTTTCAGTGCTGTCAGATAGACTGACATGTAATATAATATGGCACACATTCATCTGTACTCAATAGGTTTTAATCATGAAGCTTGGAAACTGGCTTATTCTTTTTGTTGTTGTTTGTTTTTCATTTTTGTGGCATTGGTGAGTTCACTCTTAGTTGCTTTTGGGTAACTTTAGGACCTTGGGTGAAAGGAAGATGAGAACAAGTTAGAAAGAAAACAACCAAAGTCATTAAAATAATGTGATTTTCTTATGTAAATATCTAGCTAAAGTATATCTCAGGGTTGGAGGATATTTAGCATTAGTTCTTAACTGTAAGAAGTCTTTAATAACAGAGAAACTTTTTCTCTTGTTGGCAACAGAAAACTAGCAGTGGTGTATATTTATTGTGTGCTGATCACTGGGGCATTTGGAGCCTCGTGTAAAGGAATTCTTATTTGGCTGGTTGTAGAGACTGTTTCAGTATCTCCAATTTGCAAGGCATTCCTGTGTAAAAGGAAGAGATTCTGGCTACTTGTTTCATGTAGTCAGTTTACAGTCTTGGGTGCCTGAGGGCAATAAGAATCTTGTAGCTCTGCAAAAATTCCACTGAGAGCCTGTCACTTCATGTTTCAAAAACTTGGCATATGAATTTTATGAAATAGTAAAATGTGTTTATATGGAGCTTGGCAAGCTGTGCAATAAAATGCTTGTAAAAAAAGTGGTTGCATTGCTGAGATTTCCATGAATGGCTTGGGCATAAGAGCAGTTTTTTGACAAAGCAGCAGCTTAGTTGGCTTTTTCAGCCTGGAGTAGAATATCATTTGGACTTGGTTCTAGTGAGCTGACTGATTTCTATGAAAGTTAAGAGATTTTTCTTTTTTTTTTTTTTGTAAACAGGCCGGCAGATTTGAACAATGTTGGTGTGACATTTCCATGCACTGCATGAACATGTTTTTAAAGATGTTGAGCACCTGTAGCTTCTTTTTACTTCAGCGATGTTTGTGTGGTCTGATGAGGTCTAGAGGTACTACCTGGGTTATACTTTTAGCTAAATTAGGCACTTGGACTTATGAAACTTTCATTAATATCTTTGTAGTCTGGAAAGGATAGAAAATAGGTGTTTATATAAGCTGTCTAATGGGGGTGATTTCAGTTTATGCTAAAACTGGGCCAGTGGCTTTGAGGGTGTAAATTGTGATATAAGCCTCATGATTGTAATCCTGTTGTCAATGTAAAGTTTTTAGCTTTTTTTTTTTTTAGCTTTCACGTCTGTCTAGTGAAACAAAGAATGCAATTTTTCCAGTCATGGTTAGGAAAGCGTGGTTTTGTTTCATGCCTTCCCTCTCTGCATTATGTTCCTTGCCACTTCTTTGATCATAGTTTAAGCTACAATGTTGTTCTCAGTCGTTTTCACTTCCTGTATCTCCTCATAAAAGAGGCAATTTTTAAGATGAAGTGAGGTTTGAAAATTCTGTTTGTTGTATATGCCTGAATGGTTTCCTTTTACTCTTTCAGAATGAGCAGTTTTTGAGTCCAGACTACAACAAAGTATTTCTGTTCCTTCACCAGGATGTCAGTTCACCTGCAGGAAGATATTTGCATGAGTCAGCAAAGCTGAAAAGATACCGCTGTTGGTTAATCAGGAGCGCAAGGAATAGTGGGATGCATGAGTCAAGTTGAAAATAGGCCACTCTGTTCCTTGTTCTGTAGCAGTGACAGCAGATGCAACACTAGAAAAAGCTGAAATCTTCATGTGAATAAAACCTTTCTGGTTATTGCTGCCTCTGCTTACCTTTAAACAAACAATTAAGCTGACTGCTTTTTCTCAATCTGTGGTTGTTTTATTTTTCTTTGACTCATTACCTGGGTTTTGGCAACAGAGTTTATTAAAAATATTACTTATATAGCTACTTGGAAAGAAAAAAAAAAAGTGTTTGTAATTTTACTTTAATCTGTGTGTTTCAAAACACCTTTCAAAAAACCAGTGGGAATGACAGAAATACAGGGTGGTCGACTGTCAGAACAGTGGCAGCAGAAGCGCCAAGGATATGTACCCTGGGCAGTTCCCAGTCTCACCACCATTCTGTGGCTGGCACTGACCTGGCAGACCCTTCTGCCATGCTGTCCTTTGGCACTGCCGTGTGTTGTGCAGTGTATCGGCTGAACAAAGTGTATAGCTTTTATGTATGTATGGCACGATTTGGGCAGGGCTCTCCCCACGTGGGTGTGCCCTTCCAGCCTGCGCAGTGGATGTTTTAGGTGAGGCACAGCGTG
>JAWWEV010000115.1:69715534-69727253 GCA_035583235.1 Hafferia zeledoni
TCAAGTCAGCTGACAATTTCAGGCCTAGTCTGAACTTTAAAACCTAAATTTAGGCCCACCTGGCTAAACCCATAACAGACAGTCCCGATGACTTCCCTGTCACTGTCCAAGCTCGCTCGGCCGTGGCAGATGGACCTGAGGACTGAAACGGTGGGGCCAGTTCTGCGCACGCTGTGCCTCACCTAAAAAATCCACTGTGTAGGCTGGAAGGGCACACCCATGTGGGGAGAGCCCTGCCCAAATCTGCGTTCACCAAGTCCGGCCATAGATACATACATACTTACTGCTGTGTAGACCTTTGTAGACTTTGGTCCTGGCTTTATTGAAGGCAAGGTTAAGTTAGAAAAGGCTTTTAAAAAAGTCTCTGTCCCTGAGTACATTTACTGTAGGAGATTCCTTTTGAATGTCAGTTCTTCTTTTCCTTGCCAAGATAGAATAAATGAGTAGAATATTTGGCAATGAAAAATCCTCCCATAAATTCTCTACTGCCTAATTAGAAAAGATTGTTAGAGTTGTTTGTGGAAACTTTGAAACTCCACTCCCTCTTTCAATAGCTGGAGGTAGTAAAATAAGTGAAAAAAATTTTTTGAAGGGGTTTTTATTAGAGAGCCAAGGCATGTGTTGGCTAGAAGTGTTTGTGCATTGTGATTTTTCTAAGTATGAATCAGCTGGAAAAAGGTTTTTGGTTCAGCTACATGAAAACTCATGTTTTGCATGCCACAGGAAGAGTAAGAACTCTCTGCATTACATGGTCTAATATTGTATAATCTGTGTAATTTAAATACTTTCTGTGTGAGGGTGTACTTAGATTCCTGCTTTGGTTATTCTTCAAAAGGATTCTGTGGACATTTTTAATCTTTTTTATTTTATTGTATCTGAAAGAACAATTAACTTCATTAAATGAAATTACTACACCAGTAATAAATATATTAAATAAAATTATTTTTGTTTAATCAATTAAGATGACTTCTTTCTTATCAGCTCATAAATGCTCTATAGTATTTATGAAGATAAAGTTTTGCAACTTGAAGTGTAATTTTTTATCAAGTAATTGTAACAGAAGTGGAGCATCATCTGAAGCAACTGGTCAGCTCTATTATCTAACTACAGCAATCTACTACTCCTTCAGCAATTTAGCAACAGAAAAGAGAGCATGCAGAGGAGAAAGGAAAAGGGAAATGCTGCTTTTAGATTTCTAAATGCAGAATTAAAAACTTTATTTCTTTTCATGCAGAAGTTACTTTCCATTTGTTGAAGTTCTGTCTCTGCTCTAAGTGGGAGAGCAATATTAACCACTCTATGGCAAGTATGTTAAAAAGAGAAAGGTTTTACCCCAGTTAAACATTGTGTGAGCTGAAGAAACTTCTCCACAAATTTGGTACTTGGCATCAGCTAGGATAGAATCCAAATGCCCAGTGCAGCTGACTAGGGAAAAAAATGGGTGTTCAGTGCTATTTAGACTCATTTATTTTCACCTTGAATTTGCTGTTTGCTTCAGACTCTGAATGTTCTCAGAATATTCAAAAACCAGCTGATGGTGCCTTCAACAGAAATGAACAAAAAAGCAAAGCCAAGCCTCTTCAGGTGAAGCTGTAGGCAGCAATGCACTGAAAGCAGATAGCTGCTTTATCACTCATTTAAAGAACACAGTTGCAGGTAATACAAAGAAGACTTTTTGGAATACTTATCTGCCAGACTTAAATACCTCCTGCAAGATTGCTTATGTGTATATGCAAAAATGAAGATATGTGCTTACCTCTTTTAAAGCTTCAGTTAAAATGTTTTGTAAATTTTGGGTTCTGTTGTGAATTTGTCATAAACTTTTCTTTTTCTCTTCTGTTTCTCCTTCTTTCTTTTGCATTACATGTTTTCCCTGTGTTCCTCCATTGTGCTTTCCCTGTAGTCGAGTAAAATGAGTTCATACATGTTTTCAGTTCATTCTTTGTGGAGTTGTAAAATTGTGTGAATGATATATTGACTTTACATAACTAGAATGTGTCTTTCTCTAATTTGACATTACATTGATGCCTCCAACTGAGAGGTGATGGCATGGGTTTTTAGGTGATGCATTCTTTTTAAGTTGGGAGTTCTGTCTTCAAATTCTGTTACTAAATTGCCCACTAATTCAGCAACAGGCTCACATTTTCTTGTTCAGCCTTTCACAACCAATGTAGTAGCAGAAGCTCTTGTTGCCCTCAACATTCCTTGCAAGTGTCAAATCAAGGTGAGCTTCAGTTCTCCTGACACCATCCCTACATGTCTGGGCAATGTTTCTAAACTCTTCCCATGTAGCTTGTCCCTGTTTGCACCCCTCTGTATACTTATGTTTAAGCTCTGACAGTCTGCTTAGCCATGCAGGTTTCCTACTTGTATATTTTAATAGACCTGCCAGTTTTCCTGAGCTCCTTTGCTCTTTGGAGCTGGTTCCTATGGCTGCCTATCAGTTCCTTCAGTTAACTGAAGTTTTGCTCTCCTAAAGTTCCAGATCTGTGTTCTGCTTCTTGCCCTCTTCACTCAGGATCTTAGAATCAAAGAATAATAAATAGAATGGCTTAGGTTGGAGGGGACCTTAAAGGTCATCTAGTTCCATCTTCCTCACCAAGGACAGTGATGCCACCCACTAGATCAGGTTCCTTGGGACCCCATCCATCCTGCCTTTGATCACTCGGATGCACGAGTTATCTCTGGGTGACCTGTTCCGGTGCCTCACCACACTCACAGTAAACAATTTCTTCCTAACTTCTAATCTGAGAAAAATCTCTCCTCTTTTAGTTTAAAATTGTTCCCCCTTGTCCTGTCACTATCTGCTTGTGTAGAAAGTACCTCTCTTCCTTTTCTATAAGCTCTCTTGAGGTACTGGAAGGCCACAGAGATCTCCTTGGAGCCTTCTCCTCTCCATGCTGAATATCTTCAAATGTACTAGTTGATGGTTGGTAACAGCCAAAGTTGCCTTAGATTGTCACATCTCCAACTAATTCTTCATTGTTTTAGAACAGCTGTGTGCTACCATTATTGGCCTTTCCAGTGTGTATATCAAGAAATTTTTCTTGATAGCCTCCAAAAATTAATGGAGTTCCTTGTGACTTGCTGTGTTGCCTTCCCAGTGGGTGTCAGGGAGGTTCTTGTCTCTTGCAAGAATGAGTTTGTGGGTCAGAAACTTGTTTGAGTTGTAGAGAAGATTTCACCCTATTTCCCATCTTTATCAGATGGTTCTGTAATGTACTCCCAACAGAATGTCATCCTTATGGGTCTCTGTGGTGTTCCTCATCTGCAACCTGCCTGGGACTTCTTGGTGCCCCTGAAGCCTGTGAGGCAGAAATGAAATGCTATTAGTAGTGCCTAAACAGGATAAAATAAAGTAATACAGAAGAGAGGTAGTTGGATTGAAAACGGAACATCAGTGGGAAAAAAAATTCTAGGAATTTGATCAAATGTTGCTTTTTCAATATGTTGCCTGGCACTGTTTTCAGCCCTGTGTATGGTTCAGTGGATAGTGGGTTTAGTCTGCCGTTACATTTTACTCTGCAAGTTTCTGTGTGGAAGTTGTAATCAGTCTTGTTATTGAAGGCAAAATGTTACCTTGCCTTCTAATAAAACTTTATTCATGTAATTGAATTTCATTATGTTAACAGTTTGAGTCTGGTATTTTCCTGTGCACATCTGTGTCCTGTCCTCTGGTAAGCTGAAAAGTAGCTCAGTTTAAATACAGTTCCTGCTGTATCTTACTGAGATTTTTTTTTCTCTCTTGAGGTGTTAGTGTATGGGGGCTTTAAGGTACAGAGGGGTTTTCCTGTTTGCAAACTGTAGTTAATGGTGCAGTAGTCACTGAGTAGATAGCCTGGTGTCTGTAATTCTGTGATGCATCTTGCCCACAGCCTTACAGTTGCATTTTGATAGGAAGGGGTGAGCATTGTAGTCTTGTTCTTGGCTCCATTTGGCCATCTGATGGGCAAAATGCTTTTGCTTTGTAGAAAGAGGGTCATGCTCATCCTTCCTATGTCCCTGGCAGTGTCAGGGTGCTTCCTGAGACCTGTTGCCTGTATGGGTGTAAGTGCATGCCACGAGTGTACTTGACCTTGAGCTTTTTCATTTGCAGCCCTCTGAGTGTGCTGAAGTTACTGTAGTTCAGACAGGCTGTACTTTTGGGAAAAGCTATTAGTTTTTTTGAATAAATGAACAGCATATTGAAGAAAGCAGTCAGTAGAATAATTTTGATTGGAGGTAGTTATGAAATGGGAGAGATCTGCTGCCAGTTCTTGAAGACATTTGAGAAAGTCTCTGCCTTTTCTTTCTGTGCTAATGAACTTATTCCATCCCATGGCCCCTGCAGAGTTTATTTCTCAACCGTCATTGTCCTTCCATATTTTCACTTGCTTATTAGATTACTTTAGTTTCTTTTTTACCTCAGTTGCCTTTTGTAGTGTTTCCTGTGCTTTTCTTTATCTCCAGATGCCGTTAACATTGACAAGCAATATAGTGATTTCCTGTCTTCTAGCCGTGTTTTGGATCCATTTTGGTTTGATTTCTCTAAGTTTCTACCCTAAGAAAGCTTCTTGTTACTCCAATTAATGATCTCTCTCTGACAAAATGCCAAGGTTTGTTCAGTATTTCATTTGCCTTAGTATCTTTCCACTTCAGACTAATAATTATTTCTTTTTTGACAAGTATTTGTTACATATTAATGATTTTGTTCTTGCCTAGGTTTTATTTAGTCTTTTTTTTTCTGAGGGTGGGTGATCCTTGCAGCTTTACGTTCTGTCTCTAGGTATTTATTATACTAAAATATACTAAAAACTACTTTACTGTTACTAAATTGTCTTTTGTACAGTTTCACGTCTGAAATTCGCTGAACTTTGCTCAAAGCCTTGCAGTCAAAATAAGTAATTCTGCTGTGTTTTTACATTTGAATCATTTTCAGCTATCTCCATTGTTCAGTTTTTCAGTCTAAGGCCAGATGGATTATTTAATTTTTGCTTCTTCTGGGCGTCTCAAGTCCAAACCATTTTCAAGCTTCTATTTATCATCTTCAGTACTTCTAGAACTCATGGGGTTTTTTGACCAGATGGGCTTGGAAAACAGATCTGTAGTCCTGTCTCACTGGGATTGTTTTCATACAATCATAGAATGGTTTGAGTTGGAAGGGACCTTAAAGATCATCTCGTACCACCCCCACTCCTGTGGGCAGGGACACCTTCCGCTGGGCTGAAAGGCCCATCCAGCCTGGCCTTGACCACTTCCATGGATGAGGCATCCACAGCTGCTTTGGGCAGCCCTGTTCCAGTGCCTCACCACCCTCTGAATGAAGGCCTCATTCAGCCTGGCCTTGAACACTTCCAAGGCACCCACAGCTGCTCTGTGCAAAATGTTCCAGTGCCTCACCACACTCATAGCGAAGAATTTCTTCCTAATATCTAATCTAAACCCATCCTCTTTCAGTGGGATGCCACTCCCCCTTGTCCTGCCACTGCATGCCTCTCTCCAACGTTAATGATTCTATGATTTCAGCTTCTGTGTTCATTAGTCCTTCATCACATGCACAGAGGGAGAAAAAAAATAAACACATCCATCTTGAAGAAACATGCAAAAGAATTTGTCATCTGGTGCACTTCATTGTTTTTAGTATTTTATCAATATTTATAAAACTGTGATGAGTTTGCTAAGGCAATAAAAGGCATCTTCAAAACTGAATCTGCTTCTCTCCTGAATTTGGCTGGTGGCTGTTTCAGCACACATTCAAGGGGATTTCTAGATTTGTAGGACTTGGTCTCAGAATACCCATAAGAAGCATTTTCAGCTTGACAGCTTGGCAGTCACGGTGGTGGAAACTGGCTGAATACAAAGCCTCAAAGTGACTGTTGCTTGGAAAAAGGACAGTAACACAGCTGTTGATTTCACACATGTGAAAGTGGGCTTGAGTGTATGTGATCTAATAAATGTGGACTTAATGTTACAAAGTCACAGCATTTGGTTGCATTGGTTGCAATAAGGGAGCAGTGCGAAGAGGGAATATGCAGTGTGACTGAGGTTGATACTGCCCTTTTATAGTGCATGATGCTCAGAAGGATTCTGTTGTCAAGGTAACAAGGTCTGTACTTCATTTCTTAAGAAAGATAGAGCAGATGTTCCTGCAAGAAGCAACCAATTATCACCAGTGAGAATATTGGCAGTATTTAAACTAATTGCTTTGTTGTTGCATACAGTCCATTTCGTATGCCATGAATAGTAAAGAAAATTTAAAGGAAGGAATCTTCCATGGATGGCTTTTCCTGAATGAGATTTTAAAAAATATTTATTTGAAAATATTATAAAATAACACACAATGTGTCTTTTCAAACTTCCATTTATCACTGAATTTTCTTCTATATCATTCAGTCTTTTTATCTGATATTTGTAGTGTCTCTTTCATCATCATTGAGTCCCCTGGCTCCATCACATCTGTGTCACATCACATTAATGTATTTTTCTGGGTGGCAAAATCCAGGCACAGCAGCTCAGGTAGGGACTATGTCGTAAAACACTGGGGCATAAGGGAAGCCATATAGACAGGTGAACCCCCCATGTGCTGCTTAAATGGGGACAGAACCTGCGTGTGGTGGTGATAGTGGCGACAGAGAGAGTAGAGCTGGAGCGGGGACAGCATGGAACAGAGAGTGCCCGAGCTCTCCCACTTCAGCATCATTGGCAGCGTGCCTTGTGTTTATCAAACTTTGTGCTAAAGTAACCTCATGTATGAATTTAAGTGTTTATTTTTTTCATGGATGTAACTTTCTCAGCCTGGAAGATTATTGTAGTCCTTACAGAATTGAATGTGCTCCTGTCTTTTATAAAGAGATCTAGGGAGAGGTGTGTATGTAAATCCATTTTTCCACCTTTGGAATAAAAGCTGATGTTGGGTATTTTAAGTAATAAGAGAGAGCACTGGGACCAGATTCTCAGGGCACTGTTGGTGAGTCCTCAGCAAAGCTAAGCCATAACATCATGCATTCTAGACAAAAGATCTGGCCCGTTGCCTGAACTTTCCATGGTTCTTGCCAAATATAAAAGGCAAATATTCTTCTTTTTTTTTTTTTTTTTTTTTTAGGTAGGGCATTGCAAAAACATGATTTTTGTCTTGGCAATAATAGGATAAAGGAAGAATCCTTGACCTACTCTCTTTTTATCAGCTCTGATAAAGGACATGCTGTTTTGATTTTTATCTAACTGTGGAAAACGTCATAATGCGTGGAAATGAATTGCATGTTGCACTTTTTAGATTATTTGGCTGAGTTATCCTATTGTATAGTAGTGACATGTTGATTGGGGCAAAGTGTATTACTGCATTCAGTTATTTCAATAACCATTGTAAAACATTTGCAGTCTGAGTAGGAAAAAAAATATTATTTCTGGGGGTTTTTAATCCTTTTTACCAGGCTACTTGCATGTAACTTGTAATCTTTAACTTGTCATCCTTGCTCTGGCTCCTGGCTCACTTTCTGTGAACTGTTCTGTGTTAGTCCACTGTAATTTAATGCAGATAATGCATCAGTGCCTTAGCTGCATGTATTAGCTTGTGTTTGCCTCTTCAGTCAGGAGCAATACTGCTTGTGTTTGTGTTCACTGTCAGATATGCTCTTTCATTGTCCTTTACAAATACTGTTGTCTCTGATTTCTGTTTCAAACCTTTTCTTTGTTGTATGGTTTCTTCTTTTTATAGTGTCCTTCATATTCTGTTGCTTAGACTTCATTATGATGTCTGTAAGTATTTGTGACTTCTCATTTGGGACTTCACTCATTCTTGTTTTTTTTTCCTCAAATGCTTTTCGATACTCCTTGTGTGTCCCTATTTTATCACAGGGTCTGTCAGCAGCAATATTTACTACTTTTGCTGCTTCTTTTGTATCCTAGAGTGCTTATAATAAAATGTTACAATCAGCTGGTGCAGATTTTTCACCTGTTTTCCTGAGAGTTCTCTCCTTTTTTACACTTCTTTTCACCATATTGACACATACTGTGAGCCCTCCTCTTCTTCTGCCATTCTTTTTTGTACAAATCATTCCAACTGATTTTATTCCTGAAGGTCATGCTCAAAGGGTAAAAAGAATTTGACAAGTACTATATTATTTTTCCATTTTCTATCCTTGGAAATAGAAGCTTCTTCCTTATGCCCTTCTTTTCCCTGCACTGATTCCTTTCCTTATGTCTCATTTTTTCTTCTTCTTTCTGACCTTCTGCTCAGAACACAGCCTGCCATCGTAAGTAACCTCACTGTCATGGGAACTAATGCTTAAAAGAGGAGGGAACAAGAGGGCACTTTTGCCAGAGGTTTGGTGAGCCTCTGGACTTTGTCCAAGGTTTCTGTGTGTCTCTCCCTCATTGACATTTTCAGTATTTGCCTTTTGTTTTCCCCTCCCACTACTCTTTACCTCAGTCTTGTTTTTCCTATGTAGTTCATTCCTTTCTATACTCTTTTTTTTTTTTCTATTTCCCACTTCTTGCCTCACCAACACTACTTTTTCCCCCTTCAGCTTTGTTAGCATCCCCTGCTTTCTTTCCCTCCGCCCCTCTCTTCCCTACTGTTTCCACAACCAGTTGCATTCCTCATCTCTGATACACTGTTGTAGTCCATGTATCCTTTTCCTGTGGTCTAGTGTCTTTCTCCAAGGTCTCACGTGTCTCCTCACCTCTGGTTCCAGCTCTGCCATTCCTCCTGCTCATGATGCTGCTTCCTGAGATGGTTCTCCTGACTGACTTTTCCTTCACCTTCTTCCTACCACTCCTCTTTCTGGAGTGAGTTTCATGTCCATTGCCCAAGAAGAAGTCAGCCTTCTCCTCAGGACTAAGCAGAAGTGCAAAAGATCTCATAATACTGGGCAGCTTGTGTCATAAATTATGTTTACATCTATCAGCATGAATTTTAATGTAGTAGAAATGGAAGAGAAGCTACCCTTCCTATTTATAGGCAGTGATGGCTTATTGAATGATTATTACTGCAGATTGAGGGTAGGGTGAGAATCTTTGAATCTTTGTCACTCTCTTTCTGATAACAGCTCCAAGTTTAGGAGCAGTCAAAAAAGCAAATTCTAGAATGACTTTCAAGTGAATTTCTGAAGTCAAGACCTGAGAGCAAACCAGACTTGGACAACCAAATAAATAAATCCCTGGTGCGTTCAGATGTGGAGAGTCTTCATGCTATCCTGATCTCTCTCCACCTCAGAAGGGATACAGTAGCACTAGAAGAGGTGAAGAGAAGGGGAATCACAAAAGCTGGTGATACAAAACTACTTCCATAGGAACAGAGAAAAAAAGACTGTGAATCTGTGGGTTGGAAAAGAGGGAAGCTGAAGGAAGATGAGGGAGGTCTAAAATCACAAACCTAGATGGACGATGCACATAAATGAACTCTGTCATTGTGGCTGGCATTATAAATATGTTATGTGCTGCTGCTAATTGCATGCTTAATGAAATACTGGACGAGTTCTGTTGCAGGTCTTGTGAGTGACTTCCAATTACTCATTTCTGCATATGCGGGACAGTGTATGCACTCAGTTCTCAGGAAGAAACTCTAACGTGAGTGGTTGTGTTGTGTTGTTTGCAGAGCTGCGTGGCTTTTGCTGCCTTAGGCAAAAAGTCAGTTCACTACACACTTGCTTGCAGTAAAAGTGGCTTTAGAGAAGGGTTATATTCAGTGGAAGATAAATGCAGAATGCCACATGCTTAATAACTCTTATGTTGGTAAACATTAACCACTTACTAGTTTCTTCATCTTGTTACTGTTTCAAAAGCTCTCTTACAAAACTGGTATCATTCTAAGTCCTTATGAGTTGCCATAAGAGCATATTTACTGTACCTTTTTTCCGTTTTTATCTCTTTGCTCACCAAATTATGTAATTTCATGAAGCCACCTTTTTAAGCCTTCCTGAACTGTGTCCCTTATTCAGGCAAATGCTGATTTTGCTGCATTTGTTGTCTCATTGAGGAATTTCTCATATATAACAGAAGAATGAGGAAATAGCTGGCTTTAGATTACACACTGACTTCTTTAATCCAGTTGCGGTCTGATCCTGAGAGTATGAGAGGAATCTTGTGGTAGGTGTTTAGTGACTTGGGAGACTGCCGGTGAACATCTTGTTTTAGCTTGCTTTGCACATTAGATTTGTCTAAAGGTGGCTGAAGGTTACAGAAAATTTGGGTAAAAGTGAAAACCTACAGGCAAAGGGAGAACAAATGTAACAGGTACTTGTGTTAATGACCACTGAGAGCATCCCAACATATTATGCTTCCAGAGTGAGATGCTGAATTTGTTGTAAATAACTGTCAACAGACCAATTATATAAATAATTCTTGAGCAAAAGCTCTGAAAGAACAATATTGTTAAATTAATCTGATCTGGAAACAGTATAAAAGAAATCTGATTTTAAAACTATGTGCAAAACTTTTGCTGTTTTAAACAGACTCAAGTTAATGAAAGGAAGTTAAGAACCAAAAACAATACTCACCCTCTCTCCTCCTGTCCATACGTGTGTTTCCCATTTGGAGCGGGGTGTTGAACTTGATTTACACTTGCAACTATAGGCTTGTCTATTATCTTGTTTAAGTAGAAGTAAGACATTAAAGCACATCAGTTGAAGTACATCAAATTTTAATGAAGGCTGTCATTTAGAACTAAAGCAGCTTTCCTTTGATTCCCATAAGGAACAGAGGTTTAATGTGTTTAGTATGTTTTGTATTCATACCTCTGATTTGATTTAATTTTCTATTTAAAGAAGACTTAAACTATAAATTATGTATCTAAATGCCTGCAACCCAGTCCAGAGTAAGTAGAGTGAGTACATACAAAAAAAAAATGTATTCTTTTTTTCTTTTCCCCTCTCTTTAACTATGTGAAGGTAATATTTTTTTAATCCTGAAATGCTAATTATGTCACATAGTAGTGTCACTGAAAACTTGATCTACAAGACTGTGTTATTCCTCTGTGAAAAGTCTGTTATTTCTGTGACTCAGGAGCATGAAAACAGTACCTAACAGAACTGTGTCCTGACTGGAGGTTGCTGTTGTGTTGCTGGATCAGCCTTCACTGTTTGGTCCAGATTGGGGCATAGGCACCTTTCTCAATTTCTTCTCAGAGTCTGGACTTAGTGCTGGCTGTATGCTGACAGGTTGATACCTGATGTAGCATACAACCGCTGGATACAAAGTTGATTTTTTTTCTTCCCCCAAACAGTTTTAGATCACAGGAGAGTGTTGGATTAATACTGTGTCTTATCAAAAGAGTGCTTTTTTAATATGCTGTTGGAAATAATAAGTTGCTGTTGGACTATTGCCTAATTATAACACTTGATTTATATTCCTGTGTATTTTTGTATTGGAGAAATAATTGTCTGCAAGTTGAGGACTTGGATGTGACAGTACTCAGCAGCAGCCAACTTGACCTTGAATAATACACCAAGTCTTTACAAAGCAGGGGTAAGATTTAAATTCTGAAGCTGGGTATGTAACATTGAGCATGCACACTTCAGAAGCTATATGGGCTTGAAGTTCCATATGCAACATCTCGTGGCTCTTTCCAGGACTGGGATACCTTCCTTCACGTTGTAGGGAGTGTCCTAGTTCAGCAGGTGGGACCAGTTTATCACTGTGCGGGGGTGACCAAAGCTGTGTATTCCACACCCTCTATTCATTTCCCAAGAACTGTTAACAATGGACCATTTGCAGTAGCTGCCCAGGGCACACCTGACCCCTC
>JAWWEV010000115.1:69734448-69745096 GCA_035583235.1 Hafferia zeledoni
AGTTCTGTGCACGCTGTGCCTCACCTAAAAAATCCACTGTGCAGGCTGGAAGGGCACACCCACGTGGAGAGAGCCCTGCCCAAATCTGCGTTTGCAAAGTCTGGCCATACATACATACATATTCCTTTCTGACCACATGTTCCCAGTGCTTTTTGAATGACTCTGCTTGTCTCCACTCTTTATGTACATGTGAGTTACATCATTTTGGTCCCTGTGGTCCCGCCTCTTCTGCTGTACTCTGTTTCTAGACAAGATCATTTTTAGACATAAATCTGACCAGCATTTCTGTCTGTGGCTCGTGCTGAGCACTTGTACCCTATGCTGTTGTTCCTGACCTCAGCTCGTTGCTGTTGAGGACCATTGCAAGTCCAGTGTAGCTGGAGCAGAGGTCCTGTTCTTGACAAAGCGTGTTGAACTTTTGGAGCCACCATTTCCTTGGTGTGCCTCATGCTCCTGAAGGACCAGCTGCTGTGGCACCCAGTCTTGGCAGCCAGAATGTAACAAAGAGCAAGTCTTAGGAGAAGAGGCGGAGGGAGCTGGGGTTGTTTAGTGTGGAAAAAGGGAAGCTCAGGGTTAGGGAAAAAAAGAAAGAAACAAAAAGAAAGCACTTCCTGCATGATAGAAAAAGCATTAAAATTATTTAATATGCCAGAAAACTTGAATTGGTTCAAGCAGCTTTAATATTCTTTAGAAATTTCTTGTCTTGACAGATACCTGTGTAGCTCAAAAATAATATAATTTAAAATTAATATTTTTTTTATTTCCCCTAAAATAAACACCTTGAGCCTTTTTCTGTAAGGAATAAAAAGGGAAGATTCATTTCTCTCAAATGTGCCTGGGAACCTACTCCATTTACTATTTTGCCATTATAAATTGATTCTTGGCAATGTATATACTAGTGCTGCAGATGCAAGCAATTTGCAGATAAGACAGAAATAATCAATCATTCTTGTGACTGGTGTGGAAAAGGGGGAAAAAAATTCCATGGAAATTATATTTTTGGGAGTCACTTTCCAGCTCCTCCTGAGACTAATTTAATCTGACAGAAGGATGAGTTCAGCAGTGGTGCCTGCTTTAATGTGCTGTCTAATTAGTCATGAGACCTTGTTTTCTTTCTGTCAAGCAGTAAATAAGGCTGGGTTTATTTCTGAATTACAGGACAATGGTAGTTCAAACAACCATTAGAAAAAACATTTTGATAAACGTTTCTTTGCAAACACTCATGTTCTGAGCACAACAGCCTGTGAACTTTGAGGCAAATGAGGCAGGAATCCAAAGCAAAAGAAGGTTATTTGTAATAAAATAATTATGTGGTGATCAAGAGCTTTGTTGTGCACACAAAGAACGGGACCAGCTGCATGAGCTTTGTTCTGGCATCCTCAAATCCTGATGTTCACTTCTGATAAGAAAACATTTACGTTTGTGTGTAATAACATCTGTTAAAATAGACACTGATGGCAGGTGGGATAGGCAGCTGAGTGTGGAACAGAGAAAGGTAAGTAGTGATGGGCAGCTGTGCTGGCAGAACAGCAACCCATGGCACAGAGGCTGCCCATATCCTGATTTTGATGTTTTGAAGATAATATGCTAAAACAATGGCATCTTTTCTTCTGGGGACTGTTTTAGGATTACTTGTTTGCTGTTTGACCCGTTTGATGTTTTTCTTGCTGTGTTTGCTTTTCTTAAAAAGCAAAGCGATAACCAGAACTTCTCTGTTTCTTTGCAGCTTTTACGAGAGTTGAAGCACCCAAATGTGATTGCATTGCAGAAGGTTTTCCTTTCTCACAGTGACAGAAAGGTCTGGCTGCTGTTTGATTATGCTGAGCATGATTTGTGGGTGAGTAGATTTCCCTGTGTGTTTGAGGCAGTGTAATAAGAGCTTGTTCAAACTGACCTCTGTGTGACATACCATCATATAGGCAAAGATGCACAGATTTCTTGCTCTGTAATTAAGAGTATAACTGACATCCTGTTATTTTGATACATTAAAGCCTGCAAAAGACTATGTAGAATTTTTTACAGTCAGATTGCATTTTGAAGTGAAAAGGATTTTCCTACGAGCTTTAGTTGTAGTTAAAGAAAGCATTTCTGAATTGAGATCTTCTAAAACAGAGATTGGAAATCTATTTAATATTTCTCCTGCCATTTTGCACATGAATACACATAAATGAAAAAAAGAAGAGGCACTATTTACAGAGTCCTCTTGCTAAATTATAATGCAAGAGACCAACATTCAATCATCTATATTCTAAACAGGGAATTTGTGACAATGAGTGGAAAGAAAATAAAAATGAGTAACCTAATTGAGTCTGCTGATTGATGAACTGTCACTACATGAGAGAGGAATAGAAACTTAGATGTCTGTTTTTAAGTTTCCAGCAAAATATGGTATGATTTGATTTAATCTGTTGTAGAGGTGGACATCAATGACATCTTGAGTTGAACTAGGATGCAAATATTCAAGCTCCACATCTGTTGATGAGACATGAGTTGCTTGGATCTAGATTCGTGTTTAGGCCCAAAAGATATCAAATACTTAACAAGAATAATCAATATGTTTGTAATTCCTTTGAAAATATTATCAAGGAGAGGAAGTGGTAATAATAATTCCAATATTACTTTTTAAGGCTTCAATAATATAGAAGTTGCTATTACTATGTTAGTGATAAACTTCTCAATTTTTTCATACTTAGGTCTTGAGCTAATGAATATTGTACTTAATAAATGACACAAAATTGTAGTTGGAAGGAAAGTAAACTTAGACCATGCAAAATGACACTTCTGGCTCAGAACAAGTAAAGTCATGGTATTTCATTCCCCTTCATAAGCTTAAAAAATAGCTAATTTTATTTTTCTTCTGGGCTTGCAGCTCTATATTTTAAAAGTTTTCTTCATCAATGTTCAGTACATACTTGGAGTTTTGTATTTTTCATAACTGGTGGCAGTGATGAGAGGAATCCATCAGCTAAACCTCTGATGACAGAATTTATTTGTGCATCAAATGAGTTTACTCATTTTATAGGACAATCAAAATGAGCACGTTTTACTGCTACCTTTATTGCTATGTTTTAGACACCTTTTGTCTTAGCCTTTTCCATTTGATTTGATTTTTGGGTATGTAGTTTTTACACTACATAGTGATTTTTCACATGATTTAACAGCTTTCATGAAGAATCACTGCAGTTTGTTCTTATCACTCCTCACATCTCACTGGGTATTGGATATAACCTCAGTGAAGTTAATTATTTTCTATTATTTAAAACTGAAATGTTTGTTACAATGAGATATTTGATGTGAACTGGTCTCCCACTTTCTAACTCTCTCTTATGCTTTTTTTTTCTTTTCTATGGAACATGCTACACAAATCATTTCTCCTCTCCTGTATAATTGCCCATGTTTCCTCGCTTCTTAAGCCTTTGCCAGGAATTTTTTCCTCCCTTGCATAAAGTTGGCCATGTTCAAGGCACTCTTGGTTCTGGCTTAACCTTAGTCCTCATTTCCTTTACCGTCAGCATTTCCCAAGCATCGTTCTGAATTCCCCTTTTGTCTCTTTTGCTCACTCCCAACTTTGTGTCTTTTTCCACGCTGCCTCCTACACATGGAACAGCCTCCCAATTAACGTACGTAACGATCCTTCACTATCCTCCTTCAAAAAACTCCTGAAAATCCACTGATTTTGTAACGCATTTCAGTAATAACAACCACTTGTCATTCTGTCTGTGTCGTGTTGTGTTTTGCATTTCCTGTGCTTTACAGCTTGTGCCCTTCCAGCTCTTTGGGGTAGAATTTGTAGTAGGAGATTAACACATTTTTTTTATTGCTTAGCACTGTGTGCTTCCCCAGCACTACATAAACCCCAAATAAGTCCATTTATCGTGAGTATATATCAGTTTATAAGGATTTAAGTCTTGGAATTGTAGGTGTGCTGTCACTAGAGAGATGTAGATTCCCAGAGACCAATGTTTTGAAATGTAGGTAGCTGAGAAGTTCCTTACCAAAATCTGTGAATATGGGATCTGTCCTTCTGTTCGAAGCTGCCCAGCTTCAGTAACTCCTGTTGGCTTCAATGGGAAGGGTAACTGCTCATCACGTACAAACATCAGATTAATTAAAATCATTATATTTTTCAGCTTCTCTATGGAAAACATTTGGCAAGAGATGAATAAACCATATTAGATACTATCTTATTCTGTTCGTTTTCTAATACTGAAAAAAATAATTGTCCTCTTCTAATGAGGAAAAGTGATGGTGCCAATTAAGCTTATTAAAAAGTTCTTTTATGGTGAGCAAGAACTTTTTTCGTCTTTATTTTTCCTTTAATTTCCATGGATTAAACTGCTCAAATCTGAAATTTGAGTTTAGATAGCTGCATACTTCAAAATTTTCTATAACTTCTGTTGATACCATTACCAGGGGATGTAGCTATTCTAAGCTGAACTACTTTTGACAGGTATTGATGAAGACTGATTATGCTGTCCTTGCCTACAAGCACATTTTTCAGTTTTAATAACTAAGCCTATCAAAAATATTTTCTTTCATTGTTTCTCAAGTTGCTTTATGCAAAACAATGTAAGGCCGTTCATGAGATTACCATACAGAGATTCTAAGAATATAGAAATTCTTTTGACAAATTGATTTATAGCTAGTTCCCCTTAATTACCAAAATTCTTAGTGTAATACACAAATAATTTCCTTACCATGTTTCTTGACTATTTGTCTCTGTCAAAGAGAACTGGTAAAGTTCTCAGGCTGTAGAATGTGCCACATATATTAATTTATAGTGTATTGTCTACACTGTCATCACTGCTTATATATGCCCATGCTGTGATGTAAAGATTCCTTAGCTTGAACCTCAGTGTAAGTGGACATCTGATTCAAGGTTAAAAATGTGTATGTCCTCAGGTGCTATTGAATATCTTACAGACTATAGGCTACTTCCCTTCTTAATTCCTGATAGCTCACTTCAGTTTCACGCCTTTTTATTACAATTGCCTGAAACTTTCTGCTTTAGGTGTCCATAGCCACAGAAACAACCATCTGAAGGGAAGTTCTAGCCAGGTGGGTGTTGGTCTCTTTTCCCAGGCACTCAGCAATAGGACAAGGGGGCACGGGCTCAAGCTCTGCCAGGGGAAATTTAAGTTGGAGATCAGAATAAAATCCTTTCCAGAGAGAGTAATCAGGCATTGGAATGGGCTGCCCAGAGAGGTGGTGGATTCCCCATGGCCGGAGGTTTTTCAACTGAGATTGGACGTGGCACTGCATGCCATGATCTGGTAAATGGACTGGAGTTGGGCTAAGGGTTGGACTTGATGATCGTGGAGGTCTTTCCCAACCCAATTGATTCTGTGATTCTGTGATCTTCTGTTTCTTCTCTTGTGGGGGAACTTTGCTTTTTTAATATGTACTCATAAGGTCCTAGATGCTTTTAATCCAAATCATACAATTTAGCTAATGAAAAAAAAGCAGCATTTATGTAATACAGAACTGAGTTGAAAACAGTGTCAATTCCAGTAATGGATTTAAGATTAAGTTACTTCTCCAGTAAATACTTAGAACTTCATAGATGTAAAAAACTCTGCACAGCTGAAATCTTTGCAAAAAGGAGTGTAATTACTTTAAATGATGTGTATTTTTCTGCTATGTTAATTTTTGACTTTTAAAAATAAAAAAGTTTGTTTTAAATGCCAGAGTTTTTGATGTTTTATCACTAAGAAATAACTTGTTTTCCTGTTGAACTTTCATGTATGTTCTTATTTTACCTTAGTCTTAAGTTGTAGACTACTCTCTATAACTTCCTAGGTAAAGCTCAGGCATTTTAACACATTCACATTTATATCAAATACTTTAAGTGCATGATGATTCCTCCTTAAATGGACTTTAAAAAAGTTTGATACAAATGAGATCCGCTCCAGAGGTGAATTCTGTTTGTTCTCAGTCTAGTTATTTGGAGCTGTTGGAGAGGTTATCATATTGAGAGCTTTTCTTTTGTTCCCAACTATTCTCTTAGACTTTTACAGCATCAGATTTTTAGTATTGAAAATATTTTCTGAAGCACACATTTTTAGTACCACAGATAACCACCCATTCAGTGTCTTCAGTTTCATAATCTCTACGTTTTTAAGTAGTATTTTTGATTCTAAGGAACATTTTTGTTATGCTGCTTTTTTTTACTTTCTGAATTGATGAGTTACCTGCCTTTCCTGGTTGTGGTACAGAGTTAATTCTCATACTCATTTAATATGTGGGTATAATTTCACATCTGTAAAATCCCCTTTTCTAGAAATATATGTTGTAACTAAATCAGAAGCCTCTGGATGTTTTTTATCCCATCCTGAAAAAACAGTGACATTTTAATCACAGTTGAACATGTTTTACAGCAATAAACCCCACTGTTGGCTCTTTATTAGTGAGTAAATAAATAATTAACTATGATTTGATAATATTGAATGATGATATATTCACTATCCAAGACGAGTTATACCATACTCTGGGTATTTTTTAAGTTTGGTTGAATTTTTCTCTCTTATTAGATTCCAGTGATCTCTAAGAACTAAATGCTTAGCAGCGAATACCACTGAGAAACATGGAGTAAAATTGATTTTGAAATTATTGTTGATAATAATAAAAATGTATGGGCAGAGACTGGCTTTGTTTTATATGAAATATTTGTTATGTATATGTTCTGCTTTTAAAAATGCAGGGTAGAGATTATAAGCATAGTCACGTGTGTCTCAAAATAATCATCACGTAATGAAAAGGAGAAAATTTGCTTCCTACATAAGAATTTCATAATACTAGTTGACTCTCTCAGTATGCCAATAAATATACTTAATGCAGCTAACAACATTCTGAATAATGTTCTTTCATGATAAATGAAATTGTGAGTGTGTTGCATACTGATCTGTGCAGCAAACCTGCACGTTTCCTTAATCACCATGCATGTTGTGAAATAGCTCTGAATTTTAACATATTCCTTAAACGTGGTGTAATCAGTTTTAATTCTTTCTTCCACAGGCTGCAGTTTAGCTCTTAGTCGTGTAGCTAATTAGCATGCTAGTTGATCACAAATGTCTTTATGTACATGAAAATACTTTTCATAGTGTAGCAGTTTTGTTTTTTCTCTTTTGATTTTCTAAAGTCGTGTCTATGTTCTTGTTTTAATTCAGTCCTGCTCTGCTGGGTGATTCTTTGTGCAGTGTTCTCTGTTGTATGCATAGTTACCACTGTAAGGTGGCAGAAGATGGAAGATTTATTGAGGCAGAAGGGAGTGAGCTGGCATAGGCCTTTATGGCATGATTTATCCCTTCCAAATATATCAAATGGGATCTTTTTGACCACTGAAGTGATGGCTGGCTTTCTTGCAGGGGGCAGTGCCATTCCTTGTCAATAGCTGTCTGTTCTGAGAATGTGCCTGTCTCATTCTCAGCACATAAACTTGCTTTTCCTGCCGGAAAAGTTTATGTAAATTCCTGTATGAATTTGAGGGTAGTTTATGTGGACTCATTTTCTGTACTATGGAGCATGAGAATTGGAGGAAACAACAGGTAGGAACAGGTCTCAGAGGCAAGGGGTGCAAATGTGAACAGAATGGAATGAATACTGTGTTTCATATGTATGTATATATACATACTGAAATGGTAACTGAATTCTGATGATTTTTGTTATCATTGTGTGGAGTTATTTTGACACATTAAGGTCTAAAAGATATTAGAGGACCTCTAAAGACCCCGGTAAAACTTAGGAAAATTATACTGAATCTGTTTATTCCTTCTCTGTGTTTCAAAGCTTAGGTATTTAAAGCGAGTTGGCATTAGCAAAAGGTTGAGCTCCTGTCACTGTTACTTCAAACGCTGACCACTTGTCCCTTGGAATAGGATGTTTCATTAGGCAGTTTGGTTAATGGCATTGTAAAAAAGATACTTGATGAAGGCCATACACTGTCATACATTCGGGGAAATGTTGTTGAGACATCATTTTTTCCCCTCCTCTTCTGATGGGCAGTTTGTGTTGGCTGCTGTGATGCTTCCAAAATTGGAAACTAAAGTGATTACTGCAGTGATACTTTTACCCACTTCTGTTTTGTTTTATTTGTCATAAATAAACTGACAAAATTTTCTTAGTGTCTAAAACTTTGGTGTCTGAAATGAGTCCTAAGTGTAGGCATATGAAACTATGATTTATTTTTGGGACAGCAAACAAATGTTACATTCGTTGGGCCTGTCTTTGCTTTCTCTTTTTGAAAATTGTGGAGGCAATGCATGATTAGTTTTGATACCACCTTAAGATTTTTCTTATGTTCTTCCATAGCCTTTTAAAAATAATTTACACTTAATACACAATAATGTGTTACTTTTGTTTGGGTATTGATTGCAGAAGAGAGAAGATGAAAGTAATTTTGTGCTGAAAATGAGACTGGAAGCCATGTAGCACGTATCTTCCTTTTGGCCTTGGCACAGATTTAACATGTATCCAAACTTCTATCTCTTTAATAAAAAATGTAACTGTACTTTTACTGGCAGGTTGGCATAATTCTGCTTTGTTCTCAAAGGCTGGATTTAGGGATTGACTGGAATGCATCATGGTTTTTGCTGAAGTGTGGGAGCAGGCATGTTGTTTCATCAGGGAGAGGCAGCTGCGTTTGGCGTGATTGCATTTCAGTTCAATGGAGATGTGAGTGACTTTGCAACGAGCATTGCCTTAAGCAGTAGAAGTCAAGTGGTCTTTCTAGGGTCTTGTGTCAGGTTCCATGGATTATTTCATGTCTGTTGAGGTGGGAGCTCAGACTAACTCTCTTGAGTCAGACATACATAAAATCCCTCTGTTAGCTGGCTTCTTAGTTCTGTGAAAAGTTTCCAGATCTGACTTGTTATTTTGTTTCAACCTCTGCCATACTGAAGGAGCAGTTCTTGGAATTGGATGACACAAACACAGAGAGAGTATGTTTGCGTGAGACTGACTGACTTGGAAGCAGACTAAAATGAGTCTTTTTGAATGCTCATTGAACTGATGGGTAAATACTAGGGATTTGAATTTGCTCTGTGTTGTTCTGCATTATGTTTGTGGTGCAGGATTTTAGAAAATGCACATAGTTCTGCATCAGCCAATTTTCACACCAATTTCAATACACTAGGTGTTCTTCACTACAAGCAGGCAAACAGACTGCTAGATTAGTGACTGATGAAACAATATTTACTGTATTTTATTTCCAAATGCTTAGTTGTGTTTCATTTCTTTATTTTCATAATTCATATGGTCTTGCCTGTGAAAGAGCTAAAGTGGTCTTACTGAAATACTTACCGGTTCATCCAGTTTTCCTTGCAATTTTATTGCATTTTTTGAAGTTGAAAATTGGGAATAAGCATTTAGGAAGTAAAACCAATAGTCCCAGAGATTGCGAACAGCAAATTATAGCTCCCTTGCTTTTCCAGACTGTTAATGAATGTGTACTTAATGTTGGTCAGTGAGTATTAATTTAATTTAGAATACAGACTTAAAATCACTGCCACAAAGTCAAAGTCTTGTTTAAATTTGCAACAAAATATGTAAAAGCTCTAGAAATTTTTTTACATTATGTTTATTTTTGAAAGTGAATACCGAATTGGCTCACACAATTTTTGGAATCCAGTTAATGGTAGCATGGTTTTAAGATTCAGGAATCTGAAAATACACATTCACAGGAAGGGAAGGTGACTTGGCTACTTCTGCTGAACAGATTTGAGTATTGTTTGCAGTTTCATTTACCTCCTATGACGTGTTCTTCTTTCATTTTGAAGTATTTTAGATGTATCAGAAGAGCTTGCATTCATAGTGTTTTAATGTATTAATTAAAATGCATTTAGGGCTGGATAACATTGTGGATGGGTTTCTGTTCTGTAGCATGCGACTGCTATAGCACACACTGACAATTAAGGCTTCCCTAACTCATTTTGCTGAATGAGTCTGGGTATTTTCCAGCTTTTTTTGACAGGTGGTTGTCTATCAGAATACATGAGTTAAGTTACCTTTAGGGAGTTAGAGTGAAAAAAAAGATGGAGAATGCTGATGCTTTTTGACCCTATGTCTGCTTGTTGTCTTGTTATGAACGTGCCTCTGGCATGCCTGGATTGTGGAAGTCCTCATGTTTTGTTCTTGGTGGTTATCCATTAGTGGTAAGATGCAGCAAAGAACTTGAGCATACCTGAAGGTTTAGAAGCTGCAGTGTCCAAGTGCACCTGCTGGAGAGAGAGCCTGAATGTCTCTCATACTTGTCAGGGTTCAGATTTATACTCTCAACTCAGTACAGTCTTTTCATGCTGTGCTGTTCTGCAAAAGGATTTACTGAATGACAGAAGAGAAGTGTAGGTTTGAAGCCTGGTGTTTAGGGCAGTCAGCTGGGGGATGGGAAATGCAGCTTACAATTCCTAGAATTCGGTTAAATTATTCCATGCCTTTATTAGGTCCAGGATTCTGGCTGTGACATGCTGTGCTTGAGGCTGCACTTTGGGACTCTTCAGGAAGTGAAGCTGGTAGAGAGTGCCTCATCCACTTGAGTAGTATGTATGGCCAGACTTTGTGAACGCAGATTTGGGCAGGGCTCTCCCCACGTGGGTGTGCCCTTCCAGCCTGCACAGTGGATTTTTTAAGTGAGGCACAGCATGCGCAGAACTGG
>JAWWEV010000115.1:69745196-69755530 GCA_035583235.1 Hafferia zeledoni
CTGTGCCTCACCTAAAAAATCCACTGTGCAGGCTGGAAGGGCACACCCACGTGGGGAGAGCCCTGCCCAAATCTTCACTCACGAAGCCTGGCCATACTTGCATAGTGCACTTGTGTATAAAGAACATCCTAATTTGTGCTGGGTACCTGTTTCTACATCTGAAGTCTTGGATTTAGACTCTTAAATCTAAAATGTTTTGACTTGGCAAGAGCACATATCTGTGCTATAGATTAAGTCAGTGCAATTGTTCAAGTTAAAAAAATTACTTTAGCATTGTTGTACTGCTGTGTCAGCCTCTGCTTTGGAGCTTACTGTATACCTAATCTGCCTGATCACCAAAACTTTTGTGCAATTGTTGTGACTATTCTTTTATTTCTGGTTTGATGCTCTTATTTAACTAATTAATTAATTAGAGGAATAATTTCCCTCAACTGTGGTAGGGCCATATAGATACATTTTTGAAAATATAACGAAATAAGAGAAAGTTCAGGCTGGCTGCCTCCAGTAGAAGAGATGATGTTCAGCAATGACGCCTATTTGCCTTTCTGTTTCTTAGAAGGACATTGCCATTAAAATTGCTGTTTAGCATTGGTCACGTGTGTTGGTGTTTCTTTGTATGGCTACTTGCTTACAAGAAATTGGATGAACTGCTTCTTTTAGAAAACTCTTCAGAGCAGAACTTAGTCACAAACACTGTGGATTCATTGCAATGCCATGAGGCAAATGCAGCTTTTCAGTTCCCTATACTATCTGGCCCTGCGTTAGGTTTTTAGTTTACTTTTTGATCAAGTCTCTAAACTGTGATGGATACAAATGTCTGTAGAGTAAGTTGGCAATAATCGTTTTTATTTGCTTTTGCAGGAAATTGGGTTTTATCTAGTGATATTGCTTGCTTCGAGCAAAACTATCAGTTTTAATTCACTTCTGCAATTCAATAACTCTTTGAAGAAAAGAGCTTTTTTCCTTAGCCTTTCTGTCTGGGAGCCACATGGGGAGGGCAGGGCACCAGCCTGGTGCTGTCACACTCCTGACCTATGGAGGTCCTGGAGAGGCTGAGGAAGGGCCAGACGTAGAGCCAGATATGGCATTCCTCCTCAATACATCTGTGGTTAGTTGTGTCCCATGAGACCCTTTATCAGTTTCATTTTCTTGGTGCCTTTATAATAAGGAATAATGTTTTCTGTGGAGAGTAGTCAGTTTTTAAATGGGTGTAGAAATCCCTTTTATTCCACCTTGCAAAAAGGCAGAACTGGATTTACAGGTCTCTGTGTATGACCTTTGCCTGTTGGTACTCCTGTATTATTTCATACCATACATTGATACATCAATTTGTGAGTTTATGGTATTACTGCTTTATAAATCATATTTTCCTTACACATGAAGGTCATTATTCAGTGAGCATTATGTGGCACTGGGAGGTAGGGACTCACAGCTGAAAGTTATGAAAACAGAATCTTCTTGTAACATGACAAGAAAAAAATTTTCTAGGGAAGTGATCCCTTAAGGGATTCCATTACAGTTTTCAGAGGGATTGCACAACTGGAGGATCAGGTACTAAGAGCTTGTCTTGTTTACTGATCCTCATGTGTATATTAAAAACTGATAGTCCTGTAGATTTATGCTGGTTTTCAGTACACAGCCATTACTATTGTACATTTAGTAATGAAAGGCTCTGTGGGAACATTGTTGATGGGGAGTAAGGAGTCTGTTTTGATTTATCTGTGGTTTTCTGTTTTTTTAATTTCTCTTTAAACAGTATTGTCTATACATGTGTTAAGGACAATTTGGCCAAAATACTGGTGACATCCAAGGGTGGTGCTTACCATGAGGAATTGTCAACTTGTTTCCATTTTCATTGGGAACAGTAGTGACAAACTTGATGGGATGGGGGTGGTGGAGGAGGAAACAGGGGTCTAAAGAAAGCACAGTCATTGGTTACCTCTTTAACCTGGAGGGGGGAATGATCTTGAACTAGACAATTCCTGTTTAAAGAACTGGGTAATTAGTAGTCTTGTCACTCTACAGATTAACATTTTGAATCCTTTTCAGCAAAAATGCAAACTGCCTTTATTATTTCCATCCTTTAGAGGCTCATAATTGAAAACTATTTTCTTATTTGAGATGCTTATTTGAGATGCTTCTTTGAATTATCTTCAAGAAGGATTTGTTTTTTTCCATCTGAATGAATGTATTTAGTTTTTTGCTGAATGATGATTTATTAAGATCGAGTTTGTGCCTTGCACATCCTCCCCTAGTCTGAGGACTGAAAAGGTAGAATGGCATCACTCCAATTTATTTCTTGTGCAGTGTTGCAAGACCAAACCTAACCTATTATCTCCACACTGATCTTACAATAAGTATTAATTAGTTTATGAGTATTTCATGATCTCTCAGCAGTCTTTCAGTGATATTTTTCATTCCTTCAGCTGACTGTTGCTGGGACCCCTTCCTGCATTCCATTTTTTCAAGTGGTATTTGTTCTATAGTGGGATGACTGACTTCTGTAATTGAGGAACCACCAGCTTGTTGTTACCATCAATGAAGTATCCAGCCAAAACTTAGAAGGGAAAAAAATAACAATTTTTAGATGTTTCAACATGATCACACCCTATTGTTGTGGTGTGGGGCTTTTGGAGTTACCCTCCCTCCTCTAAAATATTTATTAAAACATTTATTTAATCTCTCTCTGCTGGGATTTTGATTCAGTGGAGAACACTAGAGTAGTTGCAAGTGTGCTATTCTGGGTGCTTTTGAAGGCAAGGAAGGAAAATGTGAAAGCAAAGAGTGTGGTCCTCCTTTTTAGTGGATACTGCTTGTTTGAAAGCTTCTACTCTCAGCTGCTGAGGATAAGAGGATGCCAAATAGGGAGGAGGGAGGGAGGGAGGAGAATGTCTAAGACATAGAGGTAAGTAAGTGGTATTTAGATAATTGCAAAAGCCTGACAGCTGTTTTTTTAAAGCAACTCAGGGAATAAAAACAAATTAAGAAAATTTTGAGCACATCACTCTTAATTGCAAAATTCAACAAACTTTCTGTTTTATTCTATTAGTAGTTAAAAAAAACCCGAACAACTCAAAACACAGCAACCAACCTTTTTACCTGTCTAATCTCCTCCGTGTTTCTGCTTGTTTTATTTCTAGCATATTATCAAGTTTCACCGTGCCTCAAAAGCAAATAAAAAGCCCATGCAGTTGCCAAGATCTATGGTGAAATCCCTGCTCTACCAGATCCTCGATGGAATCCATTACCTCCATGCCAACTGGGTGCTGCACAGGGATCTGGTGAGTGTGGCGTGTTACCTGGTGAGGAGAGCTGCACGTGCCTGTTGTTGGGTGGGCCAAGGAAAGCCCCAATGGTAATCTCGCGTATCGATCCGTACAGCTCTTCCTGTTATTGTTGCAGGAGACCAATCACGGCTTGAATCATGCAAACAAACTGTGTTTTCACATTGTTTTTATCTGAGTCATCTGGGCTCGGACAATGATGCTGGATCCGGTGAAAGGGTTGCAGATATCGATATCCAAAAACAGTACGTGAGGCAGCTGATACATGTTGGGTGAACGTCCTTATAAGTTTGTGCGTGACTTTGAAAAGGCATTTAAGCAGAAAAGTGATTGATACCCTTGTACATTGTTTGGCTTACGTGCAAGTTACCATAAAAGCTTGTGAAAGAATATCTTTTTCATGGAGTATTTCTTTTCCATGTGGTATTTTTCCTGACTGTGGGAAGAGAACTATAAAAGAGTTATCATCTTGAAACTTCTCATGACCTGAAGTGGCTCTTTAAGTTGACTGCAGATTACAAGGGCAGCCAGTTGCCTCGTCTTAGTTACCCTTTTCCCCTTAAAGTTTTCCATCGCTGCTCATACTTAAGTGAAGTGCTAACAGGGGCTACAAAAAGAATACTAATATGGGTATGTTGCCACTTGCATTGTAATTACAATATTTGGCATGAGACAAACAAATGTGATGGGTAATACACCAAACATCACTAGTACGTGTGGTAGGAAATGTAGAGTAATCTGTGTATAAAGCCACTGCTTTTGTTTGTTTCTTTTTTAAAAGCTGCCCCATTATGTCAAAATAGGACTGCAGGTCCAGAAACCTGCAATCGCTAATTAGCTCTTGTGAAACATAGATTGGTCTTGAATCTTTAATAGTAAACAGAGGTTTGGATTAATTTTTGGATGTAGAGTGAAATTTTTTTTAAAGATATGAGTAAACTAATGCGAGCCTGGAATAGCAGTCGTGCATATCATCTAAACTAAGGTTTTGATATGGATCATTTTTTTACTTTGTTCTTTGGTGTTTATTGCCAGTTTTGCTGTTAAATTCCAGATGTTGGAATACTGGGGAGGGCTCACCTTTGGAATACTAGCCATGACCAAAAACAGGAAGCATGTACAACCCTGATTTTTGTGTTACAATTACTGCTTTCCTAAGGAGACAGCTGTTGCTTTGGCAGAGTGCTCAGATGTAATTAGCTACAGCTTGAGAAGGAATACCTGAAAAGTCCGTATCCAGCTTTGTTTAAGGGAAATACACTTTCATGGAACTGTTAAATACATATACACTCAAATGCCATGCGTGAACTTGATATTTTGATAGGAAATACAAGATCTAAGTATCTAAGATAATAATAATGAATATTTTTGAGAGTTTTTCTTGCTATTTCCAGCCTGCAGCACCAGGTGTTCTGCTTGATTAGTGCTGCTGCTTTGTAGTCCTTATCTGTTGCTGATGTGTTGCAGCAAAGCTGATATCTAATGTTTGTCTTTTCTTTTGGAATTTTGGGAGATGATCATTGCTGTTACAAAAAGACTATTTTTCATGGCTCTGGAATGATAGTGCTTGACTGATGTTGGCATAATTGGGAAGGGAGAAGAACAGAAATTTGTGAAATCTTAATGGATTCTAGATCTACAAATAAATTTAACCTAATGGCTTCTGGAGTACCTCAGTAAGACAAAGAAAACCATTTTGAAACTTGCTTTTATAGACTAGTTATTTAAAGATGTATTCAGAATCCTTTGCCTTTTTAAATTTTTTTTTTGATTTCTGAAGAATTCAGGTAATTCAAATAGTTGTCTCTTGAACATGGTAAGAGGAAACCTGATCTGGATGTGTCCTATCTGCACTTGAAATTCAAGGTTAATATAATCATTTAGTAACCAGTTTAAATCCTCAATGAACCAAGAATTTTATGCATCTGTAATTTTTATTCATGTGCTCATAGTTGTAATTTTTGCTACTGAGCATGGTACCTCAGGCACAATTTCACTGGAATCAGTTCCATGCATAATATGGGAATACCAGCTCCTCAGTGTCTTCTTAAGATGGGGAGCAGGTTTTTTTGTGTTTTTCTCTTAGCTGTTTTAATTACAACTGCTGGAAAAAAAATTCTGTTTTATATAAACCAAATTTTGCATCAAAACACCTTGTACTCCCTTGGTTTAATATAGCTCTGTTCTTACTATTTTTAACATGTATTTGGATGTAGACCAAAGATGGTGACATCCTTAAAAGTCACGTTATGCTTTTTTCATTGCTTCAAAAAAAATTAATTTCTCCAAAACCATTTATCATAATATTAGTCAAATTCTCCTGAGCCATGGAAATTATCTCTGTAATTTATTTAACGAATGTTACAAAAAAACAGAAACCAGTGAGGTTAAGTATTTGCAAGAGTATTTGCTTGGAGGTATTTGAAGAACATAGTTTAAATCTTAATTTACTACTGTCTTAAAGAAGTTTTAAAGAAGCTGGAATACCAGGTGTGTTATTTAAAAACCTTAAAATTACTGAAGTATGCTTAGTTGTTATTTTTAAGATCAGCAGTAGCCAGCAAAAGCATGACAGGGTAGTAGAAGTGGTGAAGAATGTGAATTTGCAGACTTAGGAGTCGTGTGCTTGGGCTGAGCTATTGGATAGTTGTAACCACAAGGAGACAGTCTCGTTCCCCTCTTCACCACCACCACTAGGCATTGGCACTGGCAGGTGGCACTCCCCTGACTCATGGCGAGCTCTTTCATGGAGTTCGACCCCCAGAAAATACCTACTTTTCACCTGCAGAGCTTGTTTTCTGCAGGATTAGCTCCCTGAGGGACCTCACTGGGAGCAGGAGCTGCTGCAGAGGCAGCGTGAGGCTGGAGGTGGTGCCAGAAAGCTCAAGGGGCTGTTCTGGCATCATCTGCCATTAGGTTGTGTTATTTTATTGTTAAAGTGCGCTTTTCTGGTTCTTAGGAGAAAGTGCAAGTGTTCTTAAAAGATCAAGTCAGTATAATTATGTTTGCCTTGAATCTCTTGTGATGCAAGAATTACATCTGTTTGAATTATGCCAAAACAAATCCAAATTTAGCTAAGTCCCCAAATTTGAGGCAAAAACCAAATACACTCTATACTTCTAGAAATTTTCCATCTCCAACTTTTTTATTACCCTTGACTCTTAAAGCAGGAGAAAATAATGTTTATGTTCTGTAGTTTGGTTCAGTGTGCCATTTGTATTGGGAGAAGATTTTTTCATCATGTGCTCAAGCTAATCAGTTTGTGTTTCTTTATGGAGTGAATTATGGAATGTCTGTGCACTTCTGCCACCTTCAGAATTTATGAAATGCTAATCTGGGCATTTTTTGGTGGAAGGACGTAGCAGACAGCTGAGGTTTGACATAATGTTGACTCCACGTGTCTGTCTGTGTAGCACGTGTCTGTACACAGCCTTCGAGAGGATCAGACATGAGCTCTCCCATTCAGGCATCCTGACAAGTGCCCTGAACACTGAGCTGGTGCAGTAACAACAGACCCAGCATCTCTCAGCAGAGCCAGGAGATGCCAGTGTGGTGACCGGCTCTGGCTAGCTGTGATTGCACGCAGGGCAAGCTGTGTCTTCTCCAGTGCTGCAGCTCTGCATCTCTTGGGGAACAGTATGTAGTACAAAGTGCAGTAGTTGTTGTCTTTCAGGGTCTTCTGGAAACTGCAGCCATCTGGGGCCCGTGTGTTCTCCTGTTAGAAGTAAAGTGGAAAGGGAAACCCCAAACTTAAAAGGGTCAAACAGATGCTTTTCTGTGGGCATCTGCAACTTCTGTCTCACTCAAAAGCACAGCCTATTCAGAAATGATTGAGATTAGCTCAGTTGTTTAAATCTTGGTTGTAATAACGCCAAGGTCATGGGTTCAATCCCCTATATGGGCCAATGACTTAAGAGTTAGACTCGACGATCCTTGTGGGTCCCTTCCAACTCAGAATAGTCTGTGAACTAATTATTTTTTCATCTTCTAACTCTGATAATTTGTGTTTTTTAAAAAATATTTTTATTAGCTTATTCAGAATATTTTAAATGATCCATCACAATGTTTATGTAGAATAACAACATTATAGTATTATTAAAATTAATAAATTAAATAAAGCTCTAACAATTTTCAGGGGTTTAGTTGACTTTTAGTTTAGGGTTTATCTGAACAACCCAGTCACTTTCTCACAGTAATCCTTCTCTAGCCTGTACATTAATCTGCAGTCTCTTAGCACGGGCCCATTTCTGGACTCTGCTCTGGAACTTTGCTGCAACATTACACAACTCACTTAACCTGCCTCTGTTTCCCAGTCTACTTGCTATTTATGGCTCTATTTTGTAGCTTATTGCTTTATGTGCTGTGAAAGCAGCATATTATTTTTGTTGTTTGATACCAGAAGTATTAACAAAAACTAAGAATAAATTGCATGTTGTATGAAGGCACCAGAAAACTTAAAAATTAAGTGGATACTGACTTTTTGCTTTTACTTTCATTTTAAAGCCTTTGAGAAATGAGTGCTTACTACTACTAGTTTACAGTACTTAACTACTCCCACTTCTTCCTTCCTGTGCCCTCCCAAGAAAAGTTTCCAGGAAATTATTAGAGAAGGTATCTTAAAAAGTAGCAGAAGTGGTTTTTAAGTATCCCACTTGCATTTTGCTAAGTAAGTGAACTGTTGGTTTGAAAGATAAAATGCAAAATGACGAGCGTGGGAAAAACCCATTTTACTAGCAGTTCTGAAAAAGGATTTTTATGTGCTGATATCAAAAGTAAATTTTGATGTAGGTTCATGCCTCGCTCTCTTGACAAGCAGCTGCTGTGTAGGAATGCAGAACTGTTGGGTCCTGTGTTCTGCCAGTAATTTTGCACTGACTTGCAAACCTTCTTGGCCTGTTGCACCAGTTTGAGTGTGCACACAATTCCTGTAAATAAATATCAAGTCAACCTGGCTACCAGTTTCTTTAAACTTTTAAAACGCACTGTAGTTGTAATGCCCACCACTCTGTGTGCATGAGGAGGGCACACGGAGGTGTATGGACATGCTTTCCTGACCCTTGTTCTTCCCCAGCTGTATGTGGGTTCAGGCCTCTCTTAGCATTCCATCTGTGTGATCTCTTTGAGGTGGAGGGGACTTTCCACAGTGTCAGAGAACCATATGAATGATCCTACTCAGCTTGCAGATTTCCCAAAAGAAATGAAATGCGAGCCAAACCTTTGTATTTCAAGAGATTAGACTCCACTGATGAGTTCAGAAAGTGATTTGAATTTACTAACTGGAAGGTTAACATGTTTTTCCTCTTCTATATCTGGTTAGAGAGAGGATACACCTTTTTATTTACTGCTGAGGAGCAGTAGTCTGTGGATGCTTATATATGTATCTGTATGGATATGTGCTTCTAGATAGATAAATGAAGCAGAAATTTTACATGCTGAAAAACAAACTGGAGTTTAATCTGCAGATGCTTTTTTCTCCCTTTTTTATGTATTAAGCATATATTGGGGCCATCTATTAAAAATGATGCTTTTCTCATTACTCAGAACTTTATTTTTGTCCTTCAATTGTAAAAACTAATCTTCATGCGATTCAAAAAGGTGTGTGAAGGTGTGCAGACTATTACCTGTTGTGTACATGGAAACAGCAATTTTTCCATGACTGAGTAATGCATACTTTTTGGTTTGTGGCAAGAGTATTAAGATGTTTGTAGATTAATTTTTACTAATAAAAATAATTACAGTTGAAGAAAAATGCTTTACCTCAGGTTCTGAAACAAGCTTATGCTCATAAAACTCTGACTGGATATAAATTCAGATGAGTCAGAAGAAACAAAGGGACTGATTTAATGTTTTTTTGGCTACGTTTTGCTGCTAAAGTCAACAGATGACATACAGCCTGTGGACTTCTTATCTCTTTTCCTGAGATGGAAAAAGGGCGACAAGGAAACAAAAGTATTAAAATAATTCTAGAATTTATGGGGGGGTTTTCCTGATGCAGAGTAAACAGAAGGAAAATGTTGTCTTTTTTAGTATCTCCCATTTAGATACCATCTACCATATGGAGGTTTCTAGTAAATACATGATGTATTTAGTTTACTGATGCAGCTGACCATTTGGAGTGAGCAAACTGAGTTCTGCCTTCGAAAAAAAAAATGCAAAGTTTAGAAGCTGATTTTAGAAGTTTTTCTTCTCTAAAAGTCTTACTACCTTTCTCTCTCTTGAAGAAAGTACCCTTGGGATAATGGAATTGACTATAACTGCATTTATGGAGTTATTTCTGTTTAGACTCATTACTCTTTCTGAGTAAGGCTACAGAGGTTGGCACCATGATGTTTTATAGTAATAGAAATGAGTGAACCTTAAGAAAAGTATAAAATCAGTGAAGTCTAGTGTAACAACATATAATTAAAAAAAATGAACAACATGCATTTTATCTCCATGTTGTTTGCCATCTTGTTCTTCTTCTTGTTCATTTCTCTTCATTTGCAAACATGCTGTAGTTATTGCTCCTCAGCTTAACAGTTGCAGTAACATTGCAGATTGTCTTGCATTTAAATTAGTCATCTTTGATCAGTGATCCGGGAAGCTGCAGTGACTAGAAAAGGATGTTAGTTTATTCCTCATTTTGTTATGTGTGAACTTTGTCAAAGAAACTGGCTCTGCTGCAGAAAATGACTAATCAGGTGGTGTTTCACAGATGGCTTATCTCGGGGCCTCTTTGTCTTCTCCATCCTTCACCCTTTCTGGTTTCTGGCTAATGTTGCAGAAATCATTGGCCTTACTGTAGCTTTTAAGGCCAAGTATCACAGTTATGTCAGTTGAAGGAAACCAGGGAAATAATTTATATCGTCTGTGAAGTGACTGACTGTGTGAAGTGATCCTCTCAGAAACTGGGCATTAAGTCTTCAGATTCATTTTTAGGGAGGTGCAGTCCCGTGGTGTAAAGGAGAGCACTCTGGACACTGAATCCCAAGGCCCTGAGTTCCAGTCTCAGTGGGACCGTCCCCTGGCAGTTCAAGCCTCCCTGCCATCCCATCCCGTCACATCTCGGAT
>JAWWEV010000115.1:69769198-69780598 GCA_035583235.1 Hafferia zeledoni
TCTCGGCCGTGGCAGATGGACCTCAGGACTTAAACGGTGGGGCCAGTTCTGTGCACGCTGTGCCTCACCTAAAACATACACTGTGCAGGCTGGAAGGGCACACCCACGTGCGTTTTAGCAGTCTGGCCATACACACATGCACACAGCCAAAGGTGCAGGAGGGTCATAACAGGGTGATGGGATGGTGCTGTGTGTGTCAGCTTTGCTGCCGCTGCACTCAGCAGCATGCAGTGGTTTGAGTGGACTTAAACTGCCTCATGGGGGTTGTAGAAAAGATGAAGCCTTCCTAAGAGGTATGCAGAGGAAGGAGGAGAGGGCCAGGTTCATGTCTTAACAAGAGACATTTTGGTTAGGTGATGGGGAATCAATTCTTTTGTCAGACAGTGCCAGGGATTCCCCCTCAGAAAGGCTGAGGAACCTCCAGCCTTGGAGACTTGCAGCTCCCTTGGTTATCATACTGAGCAGTCTGATGCAGCTTCAAAGTTGACTCTGTTTTCAGCAGCAAAATGACTAGATGAGCTCCAGAGGTCCCATCCAGCTCAAAGCATTGTATGATTTTGTCTGGTCCTCCACATGAGTTTCCAGATTCATGACCTGTTTTAAATCAGTCTGTGATGAAGCCTGTGTAGTCACAGCTTGTGCTTTTGTGGTAGGCTAGATAATCTTTTGTTTATTTCAGGGACTTTTTTTGTAAATTTTCCCATATGTGCAGATCTATGGTTGTGCTATGGCCATAGCTGTAGTGTTTCAACTTTTCTTTACTTTTGCCTTTTGTGCAGAGAAAAGTTTTATAGGAGTCTATAAACCTGAAAAGATTTCTTTGCTAGCCAACTTCATGTGAAAACAGCATGTTCCCTCTCTCAACATGTAATGAATACAACCAAGGAGAGTGTTTAACCAAAATCTTTACCTAAGGCATTCCAAAGAAATATTTTGGTTATCTTATCATAGTTTCACAGAGTATTCTGAGTTGGAAGGGACCCACAAGGATCATCAAGTCCAACTTTTAAGTCAGTGGCCCATACGGGGGATTGAACCCATGACCTTGGCATTGTTACAACCAAGTTTTAACCAACTGAGCTTTGTACAGTTGGTTCATACTCCTAGCTAGTAATATGTTTTACCATCAGTCTCAGGTAAATTTTGCAGTTGTTGCTATTAGAATTTCTGCTATCTGGAGTTAATTACTATTTTGACTGTATCAGTATATTGACTGCCATGAAATACATTGAGTCTCTAACATAATCTGACAGCAAGGGGTATGACTGAATATCCAGTTTCCATATCTCAGAATTATACAAAAGGGGTTTCTTCCCCTCTCAAATAGTGGCACATGCTTCCATGTCTTCATCAGTTCTGTACACATTTCATTTTAAAATTATTTTGTAAGGAGCATGAGAGGAGATAAAAAGTTAGCATGTGCTTTTAAATATTTTTGTTGTCACTGGTATTCTTCTAATGATAATCAAATGTATTTTTGAAGCTTTTTAAAGATCATGGTCTGGTAATATTTGGCTGTAAAATTTTGTGTACGGTTTTATGTTGGTTTGCCTGGGCTGGATGCAGGTGCCCACCAAAGCCTTCTCAGCTCGACAGGGGAGGGAAAAATAGAGTGAAAGGCTCATGGAGCAAGGTAAAGACAGGGAGAGATCCCTCACGAATTGCCATCACAGGCAAACCAGACTTAGGGAAATGCTACCACAACCTTGTCATGGAAATCCAATACAAATTTTGTTTGTGTTTTCATTTTTTTTTAATGACGTAGTAACTTTTGGACTCTTTTTAAAAAAAAATTAGCTGTAAAATCCTTCTGTGGAACTCTCTGGTTCCTATGTTGTCAGGTACTTACTTATTGTGTGTATTTCTGATTTTTTTCCTCCTTTTCAGACTTAAATTTAATTCAGTTGAATTAAATACTACTTCAAAGTACTTTTCATTCCTTATGATTCTACTGCCTTTTTAGATCATGTGCTGTAGTAATCAGCTTTATATTTGGTCTTGCTCAATTTGATATCTGTAGAAATATTATTGATTCGAATGAAGTGATGAATAACTTGATGGGATTTGTTAATTATACGGCTTCACAAAGTCAATAATTTCAACAGAGTAGAGAAACAGTGAAAGAAAGTTGTATGGATTATTGATCTAGACCAAAATATAATCAAATATGTTGGAGATTTTGTAACAGTAAGGATAACAGCTGACAAAAACCAAGTTGATAGTGATCATGTGTAGTCAGAGTAGTCTCTAATATGAATTCACAGTGTGTAAGGCTTGTGAGGAGAAGAAGATGTGAAGATATTTTGCTCTGTGTCCTATACTTTCATCTAGTGCTTCAGCATCAGAAAAATATTGGCCAAATGTTTGTCTAGAAAAAAGGAGGTGGCAATAACAATTTTCCTGTATGTTTTTCAATATATGGAAGTATTTCAAGTGGAAGTGATAGTAATTTGAAGGTTTGTGGTGCATAATAAAATCTTTTCAGAGCCTGCTCTTTTTTAGATCCTGCATTATTTGTATCTACTGTTAGCAACAGCATTAGTACCTGCGTACCAGTTTATTGACCTGAGTGCAGTGTCTGCGTTTGAACAGTGTTGATTTAAGGCAGGAAAGTACCTACGTTTCCTTACACATGAGAAGAACGAAAGCTTTGTTTGCAAATGTCTGTGAGCAGTCAGCATCTCTCTCTTAATGTTGAACTGAAAGGCTCAGCAGTCCTTTGAGTGGTGCCTGCAGAATGGAACACTGTCATCTCCCTCAGGACCTCTGTCATTTGGAGAGAGGTGTGCTTAAAGCTGAAACAAAAGTACCGTTGGTCTTGTTTTGGCTTATGAAATGAAAGTACCTCTCTGTATCAGCACTGTGCTGTTTACAGGTGCTTTTTTGAATAATTGAGACTTGAAAAGACCTCATCACAAGGCAGTTTCTGTAATTGTGGTGAAAGTTTTTTATCTGGAAGACTTGCAATCACTTTTACAATAGAAGCCTCCTAATTTCAGATTATTCTTTGTCCAGTGATACATTCCAAAAGGGAAACACATTTGTTTGGATATAAACAATAAAGAATGGTGTATGGAAAATTGTGTATCCCTATGGACATTTTCTCACAGGACTGTAATTCTGCACCAAATCTCCTAAGAATTGTGTCACCACTGTACTTAGGGAGATAACAACAACTATTAAAATGAAAGTATTGCAATCTATTGTTAGGGTGTGATTCCTGTTTTGACCTGTTTCGTGCTTTTAAGACCACAGATGGTTTCTTTTCTTCCAACCTTTCTTCTAGTTTATGGTTTAAATATTAAAATAGGGAGTGTATTGATTCAGATAACACAGGTGTCCATGTGAGTCACAGTCATGACACTTCTATTATTTGTGAAAACACACTTGTTAGCCCAATATTTTCATGTCTCTCCCACCAAGATCTTTCTTTTAAAGATTTTATATGCTTTATTCCCTCTCTCCAACTGATATAGAAAAGTAAATACTATTATCCATTCTTACTACTTGTAAAGAACCTATTAAATCATCATCATCTTCACCCCTTTTTGCAGATATTTCAGATTTTTGCCCCAGTTGTTTGTTGCTGTTGACCTTGCTCTTTTTGCAAGTGTATTTTAGACAGTCAAACCTCTACTGTAATTCTCAGCAGGGATTTGTCTGTTCATTTTTATAGCTTACATTAAGTGTGAGGCTCCTAACTCTTACTGTTTCTGTTGTTCCCATAGCAACTAGATAGGTGGAGATGGAGCAGCATCACTTTGCTTCTCAGCTGGTGTTTGTGTTCTAAGCAAGGAGAGAATATGAGGAAAATAGGGAGAGTATTAATTGGGGTGTAACTGGTTGAAAGTGCAGAGTTACCTCACCCAAAGGAGTTAGTTAATGATTTTAACCAGGCCTTCTCAAATTTTCTTTGTTAAAGTTCTATCTTCTTGAATAGAGACATGATTTACTCTTTCGGGGTTTTTTGCCTCTCAGCTGCTCCTTGGTTCTTCATATTTTCTTCCACCTAAAACCCTGGGGTTTTCCTCGCATGGATAGTAGTCGGATTTGGTTTAGGAACTAGAATGGTGCTTATGACTTGTATGCAGCTTGAACATACATGAAGTATTGGGACTTTTTAATTCCTAATTTTTAATCTGATTTTTTCAGCTGTCCAGTAACTACAATGTAGTTTTATACTAGACTATTAGGTGACTATCTTGGAGTAAAATGTTCTGATATTTAAAGTGCTGCATATCCAGAGATTAGACTAATCCATTCTACTTTCTACAAGAAGTTTTTTGCATTTCATTTAAGCAGTCCTCTCTCTGACCTCTTGATGGAATGTTCATTGCATGCTTTCCTGAGGATCTCTGATGCCGAATTAATCTCTCTGGAGTAAACTAAAGTCTTTCCTCCATACCTGAGCACCTGAAGTTCTGCTGTTCTGCCTTGGTGCCACTTGCTTGGCCAAGAACTGCTGCTCCATGAGGGTTGTGTTACTGTTAGCATAGCGTGTACATCGTCAGAGACTCTGGGAAGGTGAGGAGTTTTACTTTACAGTGTTCAAGCCATTAATATATGAAACAACCACTAAGCATGTGACCTATGTCATAAGATCCTCTGAAGCTGTATATTTTCATTAAATAAAAATTCATGGGCACAGGAGCTGGGTATCAGAATGATGGGCCCTATCAGGTTAGTGCATTTTCCACTGGTTCTGTGTACATGCATTGAACATGCTTTCCTAGTCAGAGCAGCTCTGATTAGCCAGAGGAACTCAGTTCTTACTGAGACAGTGCTCTGCAGATCACTGGGATCCTGCAGGCATCAGGCTGCTGTCCATGAAATGCCTGTCATTTCTAGTGGTGCCTCAGGAGAAGTGCTTGCTCTTTTGGAAATAAGCTTTCAATTGTTTCCTTGTTTATTCCTTCTCTGTTTCCCCCGACTCTCAGATAGAGAGATTTACAACAGCTAATGAACATGACATATGCTAAGGTTATAAATCAGCTTAATTCTCTGCTGGCTGCCAAGCAGAGTTCTGAGCCTAGGTGGATTGCACACTAGTACAGATTTAAATTTTAAACAGAACAGCATCTCTTCAAAACTCTCTGGCTTAAAAAATACGTAAATGGAGAAGTCCCTTGCTTCCATAGATTAGATCTAACCTAGTGTACCTCCTATATGCATGGGGCCACTAAGTTATTTAGGGGTTTGGAGAGTCCTTCAGAGGCTGAGAGTGCTGGGACTGTTCAACCTCGAGAAGGGAAGGCTTGTGTGGGATTGTACTGATGTGTATATAGACCTGGTAAGTGTGAATAAGGCCAGCTGAGCCAGACTCTTCACAGGGCTATCCAGTAGCATGACAGGTGGCAATGTAATGTATGAATAAACTTGTTTACTGTGAGGAGAGTCAAATGCTAGAAGTTTTAGAGCGCTGCTGTGGAGTCTCCATCCCTAGAGGAGTTTAAAACCCAGCTGTGCTCGGGCCTGGGCCATCTGCTGTAGTTCACTCTGCTTCGAGCAGAGGGATTGGACTTGATCATCTCTGGAGATCCTTTCCAACCTGAACTATTCTGTGAATATTGTAGATTATGTCAGCAGGTGAAATAGTTGTTTTGGTTTTTTTCTGTTAAGAAATTGCTGCCTGGAGAATCTCTTATTTTCAGAGATAAAATATAACTCTTGTGAGATGTTTTGAGAATCCTGTTGTTTCTGCTTAGATTTTGATTTTCATCTTAGTACATCCCCTAGTGTTAGAATCTTTATTTCTCACAACCTAATTCTTTCATTAGAAAAAACTTGGCCCATAAATCAGTGTATTAGCTACATTTTAATTAGCTTTCTTCACTTGACAAATAAGTACATTTTTATAGTGCTTAAAATCCAATCCTGAATATAAAGGTCTGTTGAAGTGTTTTTGATTCATAGAATCATGAAGGTTGCAAAAACTTCTAAGACTGAGTCTGAGCATTAACCACGCACTAAACGATGTCCTTAAGCGCCAAATCCATGTTTTTTGGAATGCTTCAAGGCATGGTGCTTCCACCAGTTCCCTGGGCAGCCTGTTTTATTGCCTGCACTGCAGCTCTCCAGCCACTCTTCCCTCTGCCTGTAGCACTGCGTGGGGTTGTTGTGACCCAAGGGCAGGACAGGACCCAACACTTAACCTTGTTGAACCTCATACCATTGGCCTCAGCCCATCAGTCCAGCAAACTCATCATACTCAACCCTCAAGGCAAAAATTTATGAAGTATTCCAGCAAGAAAACTTGGAATTTTGCTCTCTTGGTTTGTACAAGGTGTGATGTTTAGTGATGTGATTTCTAACAAAAGTAAAATGTAGTGTGAACTTGAGTGCTTCCCTTGCCTTACCTGATTACTGAGTATGGAGAGTGGGATTGTTCTGTTCTCTGGAATACTCAATTCAGGGTAAAACATAAATGTACAACCGGAGTTTGACAGCTGCTTGAGGTGTTGATTTTATTCTCATTAAATATTAGCTAAGAGCAAGCTTCATCTTTGTCTTCCCTGGATTTGCTGGTGAGAGTTTGCTCAAGATCCATTGAAATAGCTCTTGTGTTCTCCAAGAAGGGAGTCCATATTGCCTCTTGAATGGTTCCAGATAAATGATGGGGAATGAAAAGTCAGGAATGGCATTGACTATTACAGATTAAAAAGAGTTGATCACATCTGGAAAGAGAGGCTGTGGTTGGAGCCAGGGAACTACCACTACCACTGGATGTGAGGTGGGAGAAAGAATAGGTGGAGTAGGGTGGGATTTTTTGGTTGGTTGGTTGGTTTGCTTTTTTAAAAAAGCTAAAGATTTTTGAGACAAATTAGCAACCCTAGTTTCAGTGTCTCATTTCAGGTAAATAGTGGCAAGGAACTGAGAATTTGATGCTTTCTGGGCATCTCTTCAGTTTCTTGGACAAATCCTACTTGAGCAGACCTTCCAGGCACTAGGGATTTTAAATATAATCACTGTTTGGATTAACCTTCCAAAAATTCTGCTTTGAAACTTTGTTATGCATCTCTTCATTCAAATCACTTAATGTTTTCAAGCTTGTTTACTTCTTTACAGCTGTTAACACAATAGGGGAAAAGCTTCCAAGGAATGACTATTGATGTCTGAGGGAACCTAGATCCTAATTGCAGAACAATTGCTGTGATGTCATGTGCAGGTTTTATGTGGTGTTCACAAGCAGCTGGTTGCAAACAACTACAGATTGAAAAAAAGTATCTATAAAGCTTTTGTTCTACTTGTAAAACTGCTGTCTCCACTGTCCAAAGCTTTTGGATGTAGCTGTCTGTGTATACTCCTGTTCTAAGTGAATTTTCATAGCGTGAAATCAACTTTGTGGAAAAAGTGGTTTTGCCAATATGATTTTTATCAATCATAAACTAAAAACAAGCACAGCACTAGAAACAGAGTTATAGATGTTGATAACAAAAGTGATTCTCATTGGTGCATCTGCATATCAAGATTTGGTCTCACTTCAATAAGTTAGGCTGGCAAAAGTGGTTCTTGCCAGATTGTTGATATGTAGCAGAAAAGTCAGCCTGGTGTGCAATTTCCCTGTGGAAGAAAATTTTTCCACTGACCTTAATCATTCCAGTAACAATGGGAATGCAAATGTAGTTAAAGATTGCATTTCTTACCGTGAAATGCCAAAGTACTTCTTTGTTTTTCTGATTGTGAAATTGATAATTAGAGATAAAAACTAAATGTCAGCAAAACGTAAAGGTATGGTAATTTTATACTTCTAGGGCTATTTCTAGAAATGTTTTCATTATAAAATAAATGTACATAGGTTTATTATTCTTGAAGATAATCATCAAAGGCTGATCAACTAAAAATTCTGCTTTTTGTTTTCCAGAAACCAGCAAACATTCTGGTAATGGGTGAAGGTCCTGAGAGAGGAAGAGTCAAAATAGGTAAACATTTTTAGACAATTTCATTGCATAGCTAAGGGATTACTTTAAAAAAAATGCATCTTCACTGTAAGATAGAAATAGTTTTTCATTATTTTTTTCAGTGTATATATGTACAACCTCTAGTTCAGTTTTTAAATCTCATTCACTGAGTTTACAGACTTAAGAAATTCCAAACATGTTGTTTACCAAGAATATTTGATGAGATAAAAGCATCTGTAAGAAACAAGAAAAGTAATAAGCACGGAGAGCAACATGCTGGCTATAGCCAGGATTCTTTTGACTTCTGCCATGGTTAGTTAGCATAATATTGTTATTTTTTAACTGTATTTAGGTTTAATTATTTTTATATAAATAGCATCAGTGCATGTATTTGTAGAGATCCAAGGGTTTGCTCTGCAAAGGCTATTTGGTATCAAGGTGGGAAACACATGTAACTGTGATGATCTTTGTTCAAAGTCTAATTACCTTATCAGGTTCTGCACTTTAGTCATGTAGATATAAACTTCTTTTTAATAAAGCATATGGCAATAGTCAAGGAAGAAGTAATATATTGGAACCTCTATTCATCAGCTTTTGTCCTGTTTGAAAGTGTTCAGCTAATACTTTTTGATTTATGTGCTTTTGTTAATATGGGTAACAGCAAGGAAATTATACTTGGCATTTCATAACTTTCGAAGCAGAAAAATTTAGGTGAAGTGGTGTAAGAAAAGTTTCAGGTTTGAATTTGGTTTAAAATGTGTGAGTTTGGCAATACACCCAATTTTGTTCTTTCCCATTGAGCATTTATTACTGTTACTCACAAGACTCCTTCTAGAGAGAATTTTTGAATTATGTAAAATCAGTGCTTACTTTTAAAATACACCTCTGTAACAATGTACACTGACTGATTCTGGAGTTCATTCCTCCAAACCAAGCATGAGGCATGCCTTGAAAAATAGTTTGAAACAATCTACCCTACAGTCATTTTGTATTTGCACTTTGGGTAAATATAGAGCAGTCACAAGGACTCACAGTTTTGTAAATATGTGTAAAAATAGAGTAGAAAATGTACATTAGAGACCTACTACTACTGACTTTAGTTAACCAAGTTTCTCTTGTTTTGTTTTGTTTTTTGTTTTTTTTTAAATAAACAGATGTCCCTGTTATCTAAAGCTTTACAATCCCATTATGAAAACTCTGAAGTCAAATGTTGTTCTTCATAAACTTATGAATGAAGTAAATGGAATTTAGTCTTAGATTTGGCCTTTAGTCTTAGATTTGGCCCAATATTATTATGAGTAATTGTGCTTTGTTAGAAACTTTGATTTTTAATTTTTCATGTTTTTGAGCTTTTGTTATAATTGTTTCTGGTGATACCATTAAATTTTGATCTATTTATATTAAAATTGAAACAAATATTCTTCTCTGTTTTTTCTCCCCGTTCCCCAGCCGATATGGGTTTTGCAAGATTGTTTAACTCGCCTTTGAAGCCATTGGCAGACTTGGATCCAGTTGTGGTGACGTTCTGGTACAGAGCTCCAGAGCTGTTACTTGGGGCCCGACATTACACAAAGGCCATTGGTAAGTTGTCCTGTAAGAAAGATGTTTGTAAGTTTTGTCAAGGATCGTGGCCTTACAATAGGTCTGATGATCAACTGACCAGCTAGTTTTTTTTCTTCCTTGAAGTACCAGCAGACAAAGTATGATCCAATCCATAAAAGATTAATCCAGACTGAAACTTTCTGAGGACTGTGCTTTTATTTTTCAATATGAGATAGACATTTTAAATGTGTTCTTGGTTTTGTTCTTAGAACAAAAATATACTTTGCATTGGTTTGTATGTGTTTTTGGTATGGGCTCAGAAATCTTGTAATCTTGTAAACTTTGAAAAGGGAAAGAACTATGGCTGTTAAAGTGGCATTGTTCTAGGCTGTGACATGTCCAGATGCTTCTGTGAAGCACATGGCTTGATAAGGAGAAGGGTGGTCTCCTGTGCTTTGTGCAATCTGCAGATCCGTGTACTCCTGAAAACGTAGGAAGCTCCATGTTCAGGAATGCTGGTGGCTAAGCTCTTGTCACCTTTTCCCCTTAATAAGCTCCAGAAGCACAATTAGCCTTCGTGCTCAGGTGGTTGGAGAATGATAACACTGAGGTCTTCAGGAGGTCTCCTGTCTGCTTGGCTGGGAAATGAACTGCAAGGAAACAACGACCCTCTCTTGATAGGGTTAAATCATTCCTATGTGTACAGAGGTGGCTGTCTTGCCAGGCATTTTTTTGTTACAGAAGTTTTTGGAAATGCTCTGTGGGTCTTGGTTCAGATAGTTAAAAACCACTGCGTTACACTGGCAATCTAGGGCGGTCCCGTGGCTTAATGGAGAGCACTCCGGTCTCTGAATCCCAAGGTCACGAGTTCGAGTCTCAGTAGGGGACCGCCCCGGCAGTAAATGCCTCCCTGCCATCCGATCCCATCAGATCTCAGATGCTCAGCAGGGTCAGCCCCGGTCAGTACCGGGTGCTGTAGACAGTCCCGAGGACTTCACTGTCACTGTCCAAGCTCGCTCGGCCGTGGCAGATGGACCTCAGGACTTAAACGGTGGGGCCAGTTCTGTGCATGCTGTGCCTCACCTAAAAAATCCACTGTGCAGGCTGGAAGGGCACACCCACGTGGGGAGAGCCCTGCCCAAATCTGCCTTCGCGAAGGTTGGCCATAAGTAACTAACACTGGCAATTGAGTGTTCACTCTGGTGGGGCAACTCTTTTGAGGTTCAGAGTCTGACTTTTTAAAATAACTCCTTTTTATCCGATTACCATATACAGCAAAAGGTTTGAAGATGTAATGAACTGACACCTGACTTCTTTGATGTGGACTTGCACTTCCCATTTCTTCATTGCTTTCCTCTTCCATTTGGAATCTTGCAGTGCAGGAGGACGGGAGTTGGGCAAATGTTGCTTTCTTTGTTGATCTTGCCATGAATGTGCAGGAACTGTTGAGAAGGGCAAGCACATTACTGCGTAGCTCTGGTGATGTTCAGCTTTGCAGGCAGGTAACATGCGTTTCTATCCTTGGACAAAGTTTGGCAGCATCAAAAAGCTAAAAAGTTCAGATTTATGCTAGTGTTCCTTTTCTTTGAAATCAAAAAGCAAAACTATTCAGATGGCAATATCTACATTAGCAAGTAGTGTGAAGCAAAACAAGTGCACCTGTAAAGCATAATGGTACTGAGTACCTAACAATTACATGATATGTGTTTTGGAGAAAGGGGAGTACCTTGGACACTCTCTGGCATGGTCCAAAGGACTGCAGCTCATTAGTGACCGATGCACACCTCTTGGTTTAATTTGCTCCCAAAGGAATTTATTTTAGAATCATAGAATCAATTGGGTTGGAAAAGACCTCCGAGATCATCAAGTCCAACCCTTGGTCTAACTCCAGTCCCTTTACCAGATCATGGCACTCAGTGCCATGGCCAATCTCAGTTTAAAAACCTCCAGGGATGGTGAA
>JAWWEV010000115.1:69791042-69807234 GCA_035583235.1 Hafferia zeledoni
AGAGAGAGTAATCAGGCATTGGAATGGGCTGCCCAGAGAGGTGGTGGATTCCCCATCCCTGGAGGTTTTTAAACTGATTTTGGCCGTGGCACTGAGTGCCATGATCTGGTAAATGGACTGGAGTTGGACCAATGGTTGGACTTGGTGATCTTGGAGGTCTTTTCCAACCCAATCGATTCTATGATTCTATGATAGAGGAGTTGTTTTCTGCTCTTCCCTTCCTTCACCAGTGTTCAGATGTGTCCTAAAGTCTAGACTTTGTGTTACAAACAAACAAACAAACAAACAAACAAAAAAGCAGTTTGGTTGAGCACTGATGCTACTAAAACAAACCTCACTAACAATGAATTCCCCAGACTGATTGCAGGTAAGTAGATGTTTTCCAAGTATTTACTGACTTACTTTCTTTAAAAGAATTTTATTGAATTATATGAGACCAAGAGCTTGTTTATATATTTCTTTTCTTGCATATACTTAAGAATCATGACTTATTTAATGTTTGATTCTGTCCTGTGTTCAGTGAAATGCTTTGGCTAATATTCATGAGAAAAGATGTTTCATTTTAAGAGTCAGGGCTATTGCTCAATAAATTGTCTTACTGTCTTAAATGGTCACAGTATTTTCAAAGAATGCTTCCAAGATACTGGAACAAATACAGAAATGAGATTATTGTGCCATAGAAGTGAAAGAACACATAAGCATTTCTCTGCTTATTCATCCCTATCATTAAAACAGCTATGTCAGCATCCTCTTGCACTTACTCCTTGGTTACAGTGCTAAAGCAGAGTGGGGCATGCAGGATTTTCTCAGCTGACCTATAAAGCTATTAGAGTCAAGGTTTTAAAACTGGGACATAGACAGACGTACAAACATTCTAATAATATGTGCACGCAGGCATATATATGGAAAGTCTGTTAATCAACCACAAGTGACCATCTTAAAAAGGCTGTTTCTGTTTTTTTTTTTAATAAAATTATGTATGATTTGAAAAGTATTGTTGAATGGAAAGGTATTTCACTAAAGAATGGGATTGAGTAGAACCTGAGCAAGCTGTTTGGTGAGGAGTCATTCCCACCTCTCTTTCCAAAGCCAGGGAGTATAACTGGCTTACACTAAGGTTCAATGTAAACTTGGAGAAAGTGGAGAGTCTTAAATCTTGGGGATGAACCCCAACAGAACATCACAGCCCAACAAGCAGTAAAAACCTTTTACCACCTCAGTCCTGAAGCCTAATGACAGTAGAAGAGACTATAGGAAACAGAACCATCCTCCCAGGAATGGTTGTGTTACTCGTGTAAATTTATTAGGATCCTCCTAAGACATCAGATGGGAAAACTTTTAGTACTCAGTGCAACTTTGTAGGACCTGTGTGTCCCAGTTTTCAGTGGGTCTGGGACATAACAAATGGACATTTTTAGCTTTGGCTCGCAAGCAATGAGATCATTAGTAGAGGATGGAGCAGAGAACCAGTTATTGGATCATTTTTGCCACTTATTTTGGTGCTTGCTTTTAAAAAAGGTTTTATTTATAATGAAATTGTTATACAATAATATAAGAAGTTCCCTTGTGCTAGGAGCAAATGATGTGCATTGGACTAATAATATACTGTACCTGAAATACATTACTTGTGCATTTAAGCTTTGCCCTTTCGGTGCTCACTTGTGAGGAGTAGTATGTCTTACTTGAAATAGATTTGGAATAGAGGTAATAATCATTAAACTTTTTTTAGTGCCCACAAATCAAAAATGTGAAATGGCACTGGATAAGGAACTTTTCCCATAGTTAGAGCTGAAGTTTGTATTTGATTGACTCATATGAACAATGTAGGAGATAAGTACCTATTAAGACTGTTTGTATTTATGCAGCTTTCAAACTTGCCAGAATCTAATGAGGCATTTCTGCTAGAAAAAAATGCTACATGTGGTAAATTATTACCGTAAATTATGCACGTTATAAAAACAAAAAAGGGGAGTAGCCAAACTTGGCAGAAAATCATTAACTGTGAGAATAGCTTCAATATATGCCAGGGATGTGTTGAAGAGCAGATTACAGGAAGTGTTTATGAAGGGAAGACCCTGACCTGCTTGAGCTGCGTGGCTGCAAGGTCTTTTCTATTTAGTATTTGTTTAGAGAAATTAAAGCTTCGGGTTTTTTGTACTAAGTCTTCTGGGTTACTTTATTTTGGTTCTTTGAAGCTGAAGAATATCTGATAAGAAACATAAAGGGTTGAATCCCAGCACTGTGAACTACTAGAGAATATAACAACTGATCAGAGTTAAAGTATTCTCATGCTTGCCTTGCCCAACAATGCCATCCCACAGAAAATTATAAGACTAGCTTGGGAGTTACCAGTGTTTATTCAGATGTAGCATCCAGTTGGTACCATGTCTGGCTTTTTGAATTCTCAAAGGGTTTAAAATGTACTCTCTGTAATAATCACAGGGGCCGGAAGTGGGAATGCATTGCTAGGATGGCTCTGCTCTCACAGTTCAGATGATGAAGGAGAAACAAGAGTTTTAAAGTTTGCTGTGTCACATTAGGGAGATTTCCCAGTTTAGCTTTGCTGTCAGTGAGAATACTGGATTTTACTCTTTTTTTTTTTTCTTTGGAAGGAAAAGGTCAGTCTGGGTAGAACAGTAAGGAATGGAATAATGAGCAGTGGCCCAGCCTCTCCCTCACTGTGTGATGGACAGTGAGCACTGCAGAAAGCCATGAAAACCAAGAGAGCTGCAATTCCCTTGGCCTCTAGATAAGCCACTTCCAGAAGGATTTTTTATTTAGGATGAAAATGGTGGAATACATACTGTTAAATGAAGATTGTATTCTTCAAATGATAAGTAATTTTCATTCTGGAGTAGATAATTTATGCCTACTATCCAAGCAGCAATTGTGATTAATATGCTGCATTAGCTGCTTCAGCAGATAAAATCTCGACAGATGAAGGTCTTGTTTTAATGCAGATAAGGCTAATAGGAAAATGAAAAGAAGAGAATATGATGTAATGCACAGAGCAAGTTATACCCTGTTGGAACTGTAAAGTCTGAATGGAATGTTATCAGACTTTCCTGTAAAGGAAGTAAAAAGAAAGGGTCATATATTGGGACACCCCCAGCTCCACACCTGTAGCATGATGAAAATGGAACTGACTGACCTGTTTCAGCAAAGAGTGTGATGGCTCATTTCTTCATTCCTTGCATAAAGAGAGCCACGCTTTTTCCTCAGGATACCCTGTGTCTCAGGCAGCATGGGCCCAACCACCACTGACAGCAAGAGGGTTTTTGAGTCTCAGACTAGTTGCAACAGACAGGAGACTTCTCTTAGTATTGTTCTTTAGTCTAAATCTAATAAACCAAACTCCAGTTAAATAACTTTTTGTCTCTTAAACCTATGCATTAAAATTAATGTGTTTTTTGTATTTATGCTATTAAGTTTGAAAAAAAAATCAAAAAGGTTTCTCAGAGTCATCTAATTTAACCTCAACTATTACTTAAGTCTCCACAGTCTTGTATTCAGCAGTCTATGCTCATTATTTATCTGATCTCAACATCTTTTTCCAAAGTTATATGCCAGACATATATTTGTTGGTGTACCAAATAAAATTTTTTTAGGCTGATAACCATGTTGTTCTCACTGTGAAACTCTCACTTTCAATTTAAGATACATAATAAAGCATTTGGGTCAGATAGATCACTAAAATGGGTGATGATTAGCAGTAACTAGAATGAATACATGTAATCTAGAAAACTATTCTCTTTTAAGTAATGTTCTTGTCCAAAATAGATTTAAACTAAAAAACCATATTAATGAGACATTTATGAAATACAGGCTATTTTTTTGTTTTAGTGGAACATCAGCATGTAGAATCATAGAGTCTTTAAGGTTGGAAGAGACCTCTGAGATCATCAAGTTCAATTGTCAAATCTTTTGTTTTCCTTATGTGCATGAGATGTATATAAGGGAATTAAAGTATTATTGCAGTGGGAGTCAGTTGTCAAATAGGCTTGTGTTTTGTTTTCTTAAAGTTTGGTAATCACTCTTGATTAAAATCAGAATCTTGTTTCTCCATTTTAGCTGGCTTGCACCATTTGGTTAAATAACCATATGAGTCATTAGTCTTTTTATTCTTAGTGTTTATTTCATTATCAGTTATCTGTTTGGAATTGTTCTGAAATATGTGGTAGAACTATTGTTTCAGTGTTTCTTTATGGGGTGTTTATAATTTGATTTTGGTGGTCAGTTGAATGCCCTTTAAGTGCTATGTGATCAGCAAATATTGTGTAGGTTTCTGCCATCACAGTGAATATGTTAAGTGCTGGACTGCCAGTGTACAACTTGGATTTGGAGACTCTAATTTTGGTTGGAAAAAAAACCCCTTCCAGATTTTACTCTTTTTAATGTATTATAATAATGCATTATTTTTTAAGTACTGTATATAATTACATTATGAAGGTTGAGAAACTGCAGAAACAAAAACCAGAGCAATTGCCTGAAAATTTGCCTGAATTATCCTCCTTCTTTCATAGATATTTGGGCAATTGGCTGCATATTTGCTGAACTATTGACTTCAGAACCTATATTTCACTGTCGCCAGGAGGACATCAAAACAAGTAATCCTTTTCATCACGATCAGCTCGACCGCATCTTCAGCGTAATGGGATTCCCTGCAGGTAATTTGTTCTCATTAAAGTGTCAGATGTAATGCTACTGAGTTGGTGATTCTGTTTTTTTATCCTAAAGGAAATGAGTAGTTGTTTGTATAGGTATGAAGAAAATGACAGTTTGATGGATTTGACAATGCTTACAATTAGGGAACAATATAACTGGCCAACAAACAACTGCTGTAGTTATTTCTTCTCATGTATTACTTAACCTACACCTTCAGAATTGTAAATGCTTTTTCTTTTTTCCCCCTACCAAAGATAAAGACTGGGAAGACATAAGGAAGATGCCAGAATACCCAACTCTTCAGAAAGATTTTAGGAGAACAACGTGAGTGATGATAATGCAATGAAGTTCACTGAATGTAGCAGAGACCAAAATCAGCTCCTATGCTCTTTTTGAGGAGGGAATTTTGGAGTATTTGGGTTCTAACACTGTGACAGCTGTCATGTTTGAACTAACTGGTTTGCTTGAATGGTGTTTTGTCCCACAGTTGTTTGTTAAAAACATCAACTGAGTGGCCTCCTCATTTCTCTAGAAAGGACTTGTCATATAAGTGTGATTTAATTTATGGCAGGCACAGACAAATGAGCTTGCTTAACCCACTTACATGTTCAAGATGACTTAATTCATTTTGTGTGAGAAAGAATAAGGAAGCACTTGTACTTTTGACACACAAATACATAGAGACAGCAATGTAGTGGACAGAAATTTCTGTGGAAGGTAATGCATTCAGTAGGTTGTGATGCAAAGCCTGTCTGGGATCTAAGAATTTTCTACTTTTACTGTTTCCTCGTACTTTGGCTAAATTAGTCAAGTGGTGGTGATAGAGCAGAATTCATAAGGAGCCAAACAGACTATTCTAAGAGTCTGGTAGAGAATGTGGATTCAGGACTTTTGTACTCTATTTTCAGCCCTGCCATGGATTCATTACACTGTCTTATAGACAAGATCTGAAGCTTATCTGTGCATGAAGCTTCTTTCTTTTGAAAATGGCTATAGATAACCTCTGTAGCTCTAAATTAAAGCCAAGGGCATGGGTAGTAAATATTTGGGGCATCTTTGAGCTTTGGAACTGTAAGGACTCTATGATTTGCTGCAGGTTGGGGGTCATGGAGACGTAGTGGTAATCACCCTTCACTGCTCTGCCAGTTTGTAACTGGAAACAACTTAATAGCTTAGATGTTGAGCTGTTACAAAGGACTGAACACTTTCTGTGGCACAGTTGCTTTAGGAAACTAGGTTATAAACTTCAAGTTCTGTCTCTCTGTCATATATCCATGTCAACAGCTTATCCATATACTATAATATTGCATGTTTCATGGAAATAGTCTTTACCCAGTTGATAACCACTCCTGTTGGTGAAAAGCACACTTAGCTTGCAACTGCTCGATAAATATCTCATGTGTCTTTTGATAGCAGTTCTTTTGGGAGTTTACTTATTGAGGGCTGTTGAATGTTCTTGTGATCACTTGATAGAGTTCCATGTTTTTAATGCAGTATGATTTCAGACATGTCTTTCTTTAACTGTATTTTTCAGATATGCCAATAGTAGCCTCATAAAATACATGGAGAAACACAAAGTCAAGCCTGACAGCAAAGTTTTTCTTTTGGTAGGTGCAACTTGAAAATTGCTGTGATGACAGGAATGAAATACATTTCTAATGGTAATATCTGTGTCTGTTCTTCTATCTCCCTCTAATGAACACCAGTGTTAAAGGAAGCTATTTATCACTAACTGGCCATTTTTGTGATGTGTTTTCATGTACATTTATGCTCAGAGAGTGCTTAAACTGCTGGTATTGAAGATCTGAGAGTCTTCTGTAACTAAGATTTTCAGACACTTGTATATTCAGCCTTTACCTTTAGGTCTGTTGTGCAAATTAGAGAGTGAATATAATGTATGTCTTGATTCTGTGTTGTTTCAGAGAGCTAGAGAGCTCCCCAAAGCTCAAGAGTTTTGTGAAGAAAGGGAAGAGGAAAGGAGGAATTTATGTCCTGTAGTAATTTGTTTTTCTTTTTCTTCCCTCTGGCAATAGTCCACCACTGTTCTGTGGGTGATTCCAAACAAAGTCCCTAAACATACACTTGCTGGTTACCTAATTGAGTCATCCACTGTAGGCCAGTACAGGGTTGCTCTGTGTAATGCAACATCATTCCTGGATGGCCCTGTGATGACTTAGTGCTGTCTAAATTTAGGACTGAAGTTCAAAGTGACTTTGAACAGGGAGCTTCTGTAATAAGGCTTAGTGCAGCTTGAGTTCCAGTGGTCTGGTTTTAGTTATGGATTCAGCATAGCAGTCATCTCTGTAGGTCCTGGCAAAGATTTGCTCTTTGACTTGTTAGTAACTGCTGGGTAACGATACAAATAGCTGTGGAAACAGAAGAGGTTAGTCCCAAGTGGATGGAAGGGAAGCATTCCCATAAGAAATGTGAAACTTGAAGAAAAAGTAATTAAAATTTCTTAAACTCAACTTAATGAATACACATTGGAATCACCTGGAATATTTTGCTGTTCTTTCTGAATATCATGAAGATGATTTAGGTTGCTAATCAAGGTAGTTCTGTTAGATTTTTCTCACAGTTCATAACAGGGGATGAATAAGGGTAGTTTAAGGATGAGCCATAGAGATGGAGGCTGATCTCAAACAGGCCAGTCTCCCAGAGATCTGCATAAGAATCCTCAGGAATATGGACAACCTTCTTTATACCTCATTGCTGTACTGAGGAGGTTCATGCACCTAAAAATTGCCACAGCAATGCTACAGCAAAGAGGCTCAGTACATACCTTTTCTGTCAGAGATCCTAAAATACAGCAGGTCTTGAAGGAAAGGTGTGCTTTGCTCTCCCAAATCAAGAGATAAGAAATATATCTGCTAATGAGCCAGGAGGTACATGTATTTTGAAGCAGACTCCCTAAAACTCCTTGGCAATCCAAGGCAGTTATTTTTTGAGGCAACCTCCATCCTGCAAGGTGACTTCAGAAAACACCTGCTTTGTAGCAGTCATTGATCAAGACTTTGTGCTAATGAACACAGGAAGTGTGGTGCATGGAGAACAGATGGCATCGAGTAAACCAGTGAAGAACAGCAAGTGACTCTTGACAAAAGAGAATTATATTATGCCGTTCTGCTGATTGACATTGAATGATAATATGAAGGGCAGAATGTTTTCCATTCAGGAAGAGGCATCTATTCTTGTGGTCCTGGAAAAGTTACAAGCATAGTATTTATAGCTGTCATGTCAGGCCAGTGGAGCCTGAGAGTGAGCAATCTTGAGACCTGCTGAGAAGTATGAGCCTTTTGATGAAGTCTAGTCTCATGGGTTTGCTATGTTGCGTTAGCAACTGCTACCCCGAAAACAAATTGTCTCCGGATATTTTTTATTCACTTTCACAGAAGCAAGAGAAGCTACAGATAACCAGACTTTCTAAACGAAATTTGGTTCACAATAACATCACTGATAGGCAGGTTATCTCACTTGGAAGGACATTTGTGGTATCACTTGGAATGAGCAAACTGATTGTATCCTTAGGGGTGAAAGGGGAATACTAAGGGAAAGAGTAGATCGCTGAAAGGTCCAAGATATCTTTAGGTCTTCTGCTGTGGTACATTAGCCTTATCTGTCAGTGACAAAGAATATAGGTCATGTTTGGAGGCAGTTTGTGATACCATATGGCAGAAAACTGGATGAGGTTTCCTTTGAGTAGTACCACATCAGCCAGGTCTGAGGAAGCAGTCCAGGGAGCAGAGGCTGATGCCCTTACTCTTCTGTCAGTGATGACATCTGTCACCAAAAACCATCAATGGCCTTATACAGAATACGCATATTTGTCCCTGCAGTCACTGGGGGGGAAACTGGGGAGAAGAAATGTGTCAGAAACTGCTATAACTCACAAAAATTTTGCGTGTAGGGAGTGGTGATGATTTGAAGTAAAGACACTGAGTACCCAAATTGTGGTCTGTACTGTATTGTGTGAGGTCGTTGTGTAGAGAGCACATTAGAAGTTGCACAGGAAACATATATCAGGGTTAGGAGTTACCTGACCACACAAAGGTTCAGTAAATAAATGTCTCAGGTAAACTCTCCAGGAGTCTGCAATGCAGGACTATCTTGAGGTGTATCTGTAGGCAAGCAGCAGAAATCAATTCAGGAGCTGGTTGCAAATGAATTGATAGGTGAAGAGACAGCTCTCTGTTGTGTTGTCAGTCTGTTGAGGTCCATGGCCCATAAAGTATGTGAATGAGAGGTGGGAAGAAAGTGGCAAAAGTAGAGAATTTTATGAGACTTTATCTATTGGTATATTTAACTATAACTATTGAGAAAAGAAATACAGGGAATCGTCTTGCTTGTGGAGGGTGGGCACTCTTACTGATGCTGCTTACTGTAGCAAATATATTGAATATTGAATTGTATATCAGGTTTTTATATGATTGGAACAAAAAGCCCCAAATACCCATGCCAAAATCACATTCTTTTGCTAAATATGCAGGCAGTTTTTATTGGAGGCCGAAAAGAGTTTGAGCTATGATGTCCTTTGCAGAAGGAGTTTTATTTTTATTATTGGCTTGAATTAAGAGAGTGTTGTATGAGAGCAGGATACTGTATAATGTAATTTGAGCACCCAAATTTCCTACTGTGAGTTTATCAGAATGTGATAAATAAGTAACTATTTAAAATGGTGTGATATGCCTATAATTGCTGTTTATACTACTAATATATTGTAGCCTTCTTTTGTAGCCTGCTGCAATCAAAAGCATTCTAGCAATTAAATTCATGCTTATTTTCTTCCTAGCAAGGAAGAAAGTTACTTGGAAGGATCTGCTCCTCCTCTTTCCCATTTTGGTACCAATTAGAGTGGATTTGGGAGCCTCATAAGTAACGGAGTGCTCTGACTCTCGGATGTTGCCAGTGCAAGAAATGAAGATTTATTTTTATCATCCCTAAAGTGATATGGAGGGTCCTGGTCATGTTCAGTCTGTTCTGATGCTTTTTATTTTGTGTCAGCAGTACAGAACAGTATAAAAGCTATACATGTGCCACAACAAAAAGCCATTATTTAGAAATGATGCTTTATGAACCCGTAATAGATGACTGTAGTGTTGCTTTAGCACAGTGGTTCAGCCTTAGCAATTAATATTGCCTGATATACTAACTGTTTCTTACATGGCATGTACTTCATAGCCATCTTACTGTGATGAATGTGCATTGTAGTTCTTGGGAACTTCACTGAACAAGCAATGCTAACTTAGGCTTGTCTGGACAAGCCAAAAATAATTTAGCAATCCACAATCCAAGACACGCAAGTCATAGTTTGAAAAATGATAGTTTGATGAGCTTTTTGCTATTTTTAATGTTATGCTTTGCAGCTTCAGAAGCTTCTTACTATGGACCCTACAAAGAGAATTACCTCAGAGCAGGCTTTGCAGGACCCCTACTTTCAAGAGGATCCTCTGCCTACATCAGAGTATGTATTCCCTCTTTTCTGTGCACATCAGGGGCATCTTTTTCTCTGCTATATGCTAATCCTTGAAATGACATGACAGCTGAAAAATTCAGATATCTACCAGTGTCCACAAGTAGTGGACATGCTCATCAGAAACTACACTGGTAGTACTGAAGTATCTCTATCTATGGGGGCCAGGACTGAGTGGTCATGAAAAATAACCCAGTACCGTACTGGTATTGTAATTCTGAGTGCACTACCAAAGCTAAAGGGATAATATTGCAGTTTTTAGAGAATTAATCTGTGCCCTCTTCTATTCTGCCTTACACAGCCTCACAGAGCCCTGTTTTCCATTGCCTGGTTTGATTGTACCTCTCCCTAGGATTAGGACAATTCTCTGACCTACAACCCCTTCCCATGCCCTCTTGCACAGGATAACAGTATGAGAAAAGTGAAGACATAAATGGCTGCCTAAAATCCCACAAATCCGTTATTCAGAAGGCTTGAGAGTACAGATTTTATATCTCTGTGTATTTTATTGTAATGAAAAAGTTCAAATTATATATTCATTTCCAACTGGCAGACTCCACCTTCTCTCCCCAGTTTTCAGAAGCATGGTGATGCATAGCATAAGAACTGGAGGCAGGGAGACTTCCACCTTTGCTTTTTTCCTTTCCTCAGCTAGCAGGCAACACTAAAAGGAAAGAACAGTCACTGGAGTGCAAAAGGGATCTAGCTGAGACTAGTTGGTGGGGTTTTTTTTCATTTCTTTCTCTGTTTGAAAAAAACAAACACTACTTAGCAGCTAGATTATGAACTGTTTACACCCTTTTAAAAATTGTCACATTGATTGTATTCTGAATGTTGGCACAGAAATCTAAGAAATTGATACTGGGCAAAATCTACCAGTAATTTTCTGTTTAGTGTTTATCTGATGCTATCCTAGGTAGCGTTATAGCTCCCCATGGATTACAGGATAGCATTGTGATAAAGTCTCTGCCATAAACATTAAAGAATGTTCCAAATTCCATTGGCCAGATGAATTTAAAAGGTGTCTTTTTTCCCCCTAAACAAGACCTGAGAAGCTTATTAAAAGCAACTGCAGTTGTGATTGGCAAATATGTTTAAGCCTGTTGTAAGCCAAGGCAGGCTCATGAGACACTAATACTCCTTGGATCAGGCCCTTTATTCAGTGAGCCATGCATGTTCTAACTGGGTGTTGTGGAATCTCTGACAGTTGTTTGTTCATTTTACCATCTGGATCAACAAGTGGTCGTTCTGACATTCAGGCATGTTCAACCCTGCCATGATTTCTCAGCGATGGCCTGGTGCCAACAGCAAAGAGATCTTACATTATGATCAGCACCTATCTTGAGCACTCACACTGCCATTCACTTGTGGAAACAGGACACATGAAATACAAGAAATTAAGTGGTTATATGCACTTGTTTTTAACATGGTGTTAAGTAAATGTATGCCATATGTACATATTTGTGGAGTATTTACTGTTTACTGTGTTTCAGTGTGTTTGCTGGCTGTCAGATTCCATATCCTAAAAGAGAATTCCTCAATGAAGATGAACCTGAAGAGAAAGGGGATAAGGTATAATAATTTTTTTTTTAAACTTTGAAGTGTGCAGTAAGAAAGCATCATGGTACTACCAAACGAAAATTAATGAAACATGAAGAGGTAACAAAAAATAGTAAGGCAAGGCTCTCTTAAAACTGCTTCTCAGACATTGAAACGTACCAGGTGGCTTTGAGGTGTCTCAGGTGGTATCAGCACCATGGTTTGCCCTGATCAGTGAGGAAATGAGCTGTATGGGTTGTTCTGTTAGCAGTAGCCTGCTTGCAGCTGCTGTCCTTCCAAGAGGACCTTGCTACCTCCTCCAGCATCGCACGATGAAAATACATTGTGAGCCCATGAAAAGAATGGCATTTTCATTGTATGACTGGCACACATCCAGCCATTTGAATGTGGATGGCTGCTGGGGGCTCAAATAAATAGTGGCAGCCTGCTCCTGGCACTACATCAGAACATTTCACCCATCTGCACACAGTTTCCTGATCATGTTTTAAGGGCCCTCAGACAAAGGAGTAATAAGGACTGTGAACTGTTTTGGTAGTGACAATCTGCTCTGAATATTCTCTTTCTCATAGTCCCATAGACATGGGTGAGAATTTGTTTGTATGCATAGTAAATTTTGGTGTGTTTGCAACACAATCTGATCTGTTTGGTGTGTGTAACTCAGCTGTGCTGCGTGACCACAGTGATTGTCCCATCGTGGTGTGAAGGCTGGACAATGGTGCTAGAGTGTAGGAAATAGTATGTTATTTTCATTTAACAATGTATGACACACCAGCAGTAATGTATAGCTAACAAAATGTGAGGGGAGCAGTCCTGAGCTCTCATTATCTGAGGACTGTGTTAGAAGGACTGTTAATCTTTTGGAGAACCATTTGACTACATGCATCTTCTGTTTTCAGCTTTCTGCCTAATGTGGCAAACAAGCAGAGTTTAAACTTTGTTTTCAGAACTGATACTGTAGGTTCTTCTGTACTGAGAACAAGTGATTTTTGTGTCCAGATAATTCTTTCAAAAAGAGGAAACAGATTCCTAAGCAAAAATAAAATGAAAGTCACTGTAGCGATTTGATTGTAATGTAGTTACTAGTTTTGCTTCAACTCTCACAGCTTCAAAAATAAGAAGAAACCTTATGAATTAAAATGACTGACTCTTTTTTACTTTCAAGTCAGTGTAATTTAAAGTAAGTATTTTTTTCCTGCAAATGTTGTGAGGGATGATGTCAGTCGCATGTTTATGTTCAGAATAGTCAATATATAAATGGTGTTTGAGTTTGTTGAGGACAGTCATGTATTTATGCACACTCCAAATTAAACTTTTTTCAGACCATTGAGGTAATGTAAATCACACATTACTTATTGAGTGTGTTCCCACTGTGTATAAAATGTGGAGGTAAAGGATATTCTGGAAGTTGAATATGTGCCATGTTTTGTTGCTTTATGATGTTATTGCAAATGCAAGTTGGGGTTTTTTATGTTTTGTTTCTGCTTTGTTTTTAAAACCATAAATATCTGTATAGTCCTTTGGAAACTTGGAGAAGTTCTCTGTGTTTGTTTATTTGGAACTTGCATTTGAGTTGAAAAACATTTCACATAAGCATCCGTTCTCTGAGAGTTTGTAAAACAAAGGTCAAAGATTCTCTTCTCATGCGAATTCTTAGGCAAGTTTCTGTTAGGTTGGTTTCTAGGCAGGACTGAAATTTCATTTTGGTAATTTGTGCCTGAGAGGTGACATGTGGCGAGATGTTGTTAACTGTACACCTCTTACAAGTTTATTCATTTAGTAACCCCCATGAACCAGACTAACCCAAGGACAGTGTCTTTGCTGGTGTGAGCCATTTTGTCCACTAAGGTGGTGCAGCTACACCTCAGCTGGAGTCTGATAGAGCAGGTCTCAGTCTCTGCCCAAGCAGCAGCAGTAGTAGTTCCACAGAAGAGCAAGCTCAGGCTAGTCAAGTAAATTTTGTGCTAAAATTCAAAGCACAGAATTTGAGACCTACAACAGACTCTTGTCTTTAATTATGAGTGTTCCTGAAATATTTATTTACACATAACAAAATCACAGGTTACACAGTAGCACCCACCTCAGCTTGCATCCAAACCACCCCATGAAAACACAGATTTCAGAATTCTAGTACAAATACTGCCTTAGTTCCTGTTTTTTGTTTGTATAAGTGAAGCTCAGACAATGATGAAAAGATGAATTGCTTCTTAATATTTTTTTACAAGCTAGTTTGATTAACTTTTTAAATTATTGAAGTCTAAATTTCATGGGATACAGAATCTGACTGAGATGGGATTTGAGGACTACAGGCAGAAGGAGACATTATTAGTTTTGCTAAATATGAAATAGAATTGCAAGCCACCTTGAAGTCCTTGAAGATGCAAGGCTTTGTAATCTTAAATGAATACATCATTGCAAATTTCATCTGAATGTGTCTTGGGAGACTATTGTGGTGAATGGCATAGATACAGATCTTTTATGTCCTTTTTCTGAGGTAATTAAGTACCTCTGTGGCTGGGGGCATCAAGAATTTTCTGCAACTGGTTGTCATGATTTCTGGGAAACTAGTAAGTGAGGTTCTTATAAAAGAGCCTTCCCTCCACTTCCCTAGTAACTCTTGAGTCTGTAGCTGTCTGAAGCCAGAAGAGTACAATGTCTTTAGCTTTTGTGTTCTCCTTACCCTTTTTTCTCCCTTTCATGACACTTTTCTCTGTCTGTCTTCCTGCTAGGTCCCAGTGTTGTCTTAATTATCTGACTTTCTTCCCTTTGCTAGTCTTCTCCTGCCCTTACCAGATTCTTCTTTCAGCTGTTTCCTCCTGTTTTGTCTTAACTATTTGTCTCTGGTCAATTTTCACTTTTGTGCTATTACAGTCAGATTTTCTGACCCGATGCCTTGTGCACCACACTGGACCTTATTCCCAGTGTAGCATTCCTTACAGGGCATTCCTTAAAAGCATGGGAGACCAAAACAGTAATGAAACCTCTTTCTGCTTTTGCCAGAATTTCCTTGCAACTTGGAAGAAATTTTATCATTTCTCTGGTCTCAATTTGCTTGCTTTTCTGGCAGTAATGCTTCTTTGGCTTGTTGTGATGTATATGTGTATGTATGGCCAGGCTTCATGAACGCAGATTTGGGCAGGGCTCTCGCCATGTGGGTGTGCCCTTCCAGCCTGTGCAGGGAATTTTTTAGGTGAGGCACAGCGTGCACAGAATTGGCCCCACCATTTAAATCCTGAGGTCCATCTGCCACGGCTGAGCGAGCTTGGACAGTGACAGTGAAGTCCTCAGGACTAGAACCTACAGCCCCCAGTATTGCCAGGAGGGCTCCCATTCAAGTACTAACCAAGGCTGACCCTGCTTGGCTTCCGAGATCTGATGGGATCAGATGTCAGGGTGACATTTAACTGCCTTAATGTTATGATGTATAAGTTTGAAAAGTAATTTTGATTCTGAGTGAACAAGGCTGTTGAAGCATTTTGAATAATCTAGTGTGGTTCCTGAGGACTTCACTGTCACTGTCCAAGCTCGCTCGGCCGTGGCAGATGGACCTCAGGACTTAAATGGTGGGGCCAGTTCTGTGCACGCTGTGCCTCACCTAAAAATCCACTGCGCAGGCTGGAAGGGCACACCCACGTGGGGAGAGCCCTGCCCAAATCTGCGTTCCCGAAGTCTGGCCATACATACATACGTACTGTGGTTCACCCTGTCTGCCACTGAGCACTAGTGAAATTTGGGGAGTTCTGATTTAGTTAGTTAGGCAATTACTGCTTTATAAATGGTTCCTTCTGTCCTCCTCTCATCTTCTTGGCGATGCCGTGGTTGGCAACCTCACAAAGCTCACAAGCAAATCTCAGTGAGTGACCATGTTGTGTGTGTTCTTCCCTCAGAACCAGCAGCAGCAGAACCAGCATCAGCAGCAGACGGCAGCGCAGCAGCCCCCGCAGGCGGCGCCGCAGCCGCCGCAGCCGCAGCAGCAGAACAGCGCGCAGACCAACGGGACGGGTGCGGGCGCGGGGGGCGCGGGGCTGCAGCACAGCCAGGACTCCAGCCTCAACCAGGTGCCTCCCAACAAGAAACCACGCATAGGGCCTTCAGGCGCTAACTCAGGCGGGCCTGTCATGCCTTCAGATTATCAGGTACCTCTGGACATTTTGCTGCTTCTTTGCTGTTAGGACCAAAACAGTGTTTTCCCCCTTCGCTGCAGCGAGAACACACCATGTTTTAATGAATTTTTTTGTGTAACCTGAGCAGGCACGCTGTGGTATATTAGATTAAACTCTTTGGTTTAAGTTAAAAGGTTTTGTTCAGCAATTAGTGATTTTCAATAGAATACCAATTTGAGTTGTATCTACTGCACCCTGTAAAGTGTTGAGGACTAGTCCACTTCAGGAGAGCCCTTATGTATATATGGCCAAACTTCGCCAACACAGATTTGGGCAGGGCTCTCCCCACGTGGGTGTGCCCTTCCAGCCTGCACAGGGGATTTTTTAGGTGAGGCAC
>JAWWEV010000115.1:69807334-69883095 GCA_035583235.1 Hafferia zeledoni
CGGTACTGACCGGGGCTGACCCTGCTGAGCATCCGAGATGGGATGGGATGGGATGGCAGGGAGGCTTGAACTGCCAGCGGACGGTCCTACTGAGACTGGAACTCAGGGCCTTGGGATTCAGAGTCCAGAGTGCTCTCCTTTACACCACAGGACCACCCTAGGAGAGCACTTAGACATTTGCTTAACTTCATGTTTGAGGGTAATCTTACTGAAAGCTGCGTTTCATCAGGTTCAGGGTACTTGAGTCTTGGAAATCATTAAATCCTATGTGAGGAGCAGATCTGAGAAGATCCTGAGAAGCAGAAGCAAAGTTAGACGTAGGCTCTCCCATTGCATTCCTTCAATGCTTCATTTTACCTCATATTTTCACATGTATGAAGTGGGTCTGTAGTTTATTCTGGTGTCTTTCTAAGTCTACTTGTAATGTTAAAGGAAAAATGCATGCTAGCACAGGAATGATATTTTGGTTCATCCGTGTGACTCGTGCTGAAGTAGGGCACAAAGTCATGCATTGTTTCTAGTGGAACCAAAACTGAATAGATTTCATGTTTTCCGGTCCAGTAGCATTCATAAGTAAAAGCAGTACCACTGAATTATTTTTGGATTTGCATATTTGTCTTCACTTACTGGAATTATATTTTCCACTGAAAAAGTGACTTAAACTAAATATAGAAAGCACTGAACTTTACCAGGATCTTCAGTACTTCTGAGTTTGTGCCTGATGGAACAGTAATGAGTTGAAAGCAGAATAAGAAAAAGGTAGACATTAAAGGTAGATTTTGAATGATACTGGGGACTCTGCTATTAGCCTCTGAGAGGATCCCACCTTGAAGAACCGTGTTTTCAGGTTGCTTTAAACTTAAGAGTAAGTAGCTTCTAAAGCACCAGGCTCTGGAGTTGCCTTGATTTAGCTCTCCAGACCTTCTCCACAGACAGTTATTTCTCAGTGCCAGACATTTTTATCCTATTTCTGTTTGACTCTTTTAATTACAAATGATCATGAAAGCATTGAGGGCAATTTAAAGGTAAAGACAACTACGTTTCTTTTTTGAAAAGTTCCAGACAGGCTTGAGGCCTGGAGAGATCACTGCAGCTGTCTGACTACGCAGTATTTATGGCTGCTCTGTTTTGGTCTGTACTTTGAGGACTGGTGTGCTGCACTTGATGATATCTGTTATAGAATTCTTATCCAGCTCTCTGAGTTGTTGGCAAAATTCCCCCTTAGAAGTTGCTAGCAGTCTAAATATTTTTTTCCAGATTTTTTTTTACCCTCTATGATGCTTTCCTTCTAACTTTTAACAGCACAGGCATCAAAATCATGTTTCCTTTTCATTAGTCACTAAATTGTATGGTCTGATTATCCATTTTTACACTTGTATTTGGCTTTCTGCCTTTAAGTTCTAGCTGACTCTCTTCTGTTCCAAAAAGGAATGTCTGCAATTTGTTTAAGTCTGACTTTGTTAAAAACAAATTCTTTTCTGTGGAACAAAAATAAGCATGGGTAAGTTAATGCATTCTTGTAGTCTTATGGAATTAATTTTGCTCCACTATATCTTATTCAGAAGTAGGAAGAAGTTTCCCTTTGCTTTGAGTTTCATTTAGCTTGTGATCTAAAGTTTCCATTGAAGCCTTCTTGTAGTTTACCAACCTCAGTATGCATTGCTTCCACAAATGACAGTGCAAATTCCTTGTTGAATTTTGCTGAGCATTCCTTATGTGACCTTGGGTGTTTTGCTTAGCATGGTCATCTGATACTTTTCATCCACAATGAGTACATACAAAGTTACAGCATTTATAAAAATTCTTTTTTTTTTTTTTTATATTAGATCTTGAAAAAACGTTCAGAATTTTGAGAAAAAAGTCAGGTTTCAGGCACTCTGTTGGCAACCTAACAAAGGAAGCCAAGAATAATCTGGTTATTAACAGCATACTTGTTACTGGGAGACATCTCTTCCAAAGCCAGTATGCTGAGCTGTTGTCTCCAAAACTGACCCTTACAAACAGGTGAAGTTACTCGGTACAACTATTAGTTGTACTGATAATATATTGAGATACAGAGGTCTATGTTACCTCTCTCTCTTCAGCCTCACTGTGATTCACCTTGAAAGCAACCTTCACATTCCTGTGTTAAACAAAACACAGAAAAAATTGTGATGTTTTGAGGATTTAGTATGATTTACAATTTACCTAAAATTAAAATTATAAAGCTATGTACAGAAACAAAGGGCAGAACTGTTTTAGACTGCTGAACTTTAGGACCCTGCTCTTTCATCATCCAGCTGAAAAGTTGTTAGGAGGCTTTCACAGCTTTCCTGATTGGAGTCCAGTGGTTAGATGAGACCCCTGACTGGGGTATTGCCTTCACTGAGCAGATTCTTGGTCCCTGGAGGATGTGGTGTTTTTACAGACCCAGTGTCTCCATGGGATTTCCATTTGGAACTCAAGCTTCTCCAGGGGCTTTCTGGAACTCATAATGTTGGTATTTCATCATAATTTAGGTTCTTAGCACTTTTCCTTGATGATTGCTGTTGGCCACAGGCTTGTTGCTGACCCTTGGACAGGGCCAAGTAGAACCACCAACTTGATAGCGAACAGAACTCTATTGAATGGCTGAACCCTTGCTTATCTTGGCTGGAAACAACTGTGTGCTAACTGCAAACAGTTTTGGGAGGTTTTTTGTAGACTCTTCTTCATGTGGATCGAGGTGGGGTTTACCTTGCCCTATACATTGAGCAGTACTTTTCATGCCAGGTGATTTTGCAACTTGCGTTATTGGGCAGTTCATTATTAGTTCTGGACAGGGAACAGATGTGGTAATGAAAGGGCAAATTCAGCAGTCTGCAGGTCACAAACATACACATGCCATGCTTTAAGCAGTTGTCCTTGTTGCCAATAGATAAGGCAGCAGGTTAAAAGACTCACCTAAAATCAAATTATTTTCTCTACTGGACAATTTTTCATTTAGATAAATTGAGTAACTCTTAGGTTGTGGTTGTCTTTTTCTCAGAGAAGAGTAAGATGTTTCTCTATAACCTTTAGTATTTAGCTATCCTGAGAAGGCTGTTTGTGACCTTAGCAGTTTGATTTTGCATCAATAGCAATGATAATAAAGACAGACATTATTTTAAGGAACAGATGAATTTTGGAAGCAAGTTTGCTCTCTTATGTCATGTGTATTTTACCTTCAGAAAAGGGGTGTGTACATGTTGTCCTTCTGGGTGTTTGCTAATATCTTGAGTATTTTGCATGCTGTGTTAAGGCTGATTGCAGACCAGAATGATTCCTTATTTTACAGGACCCTAACTAGTAGCACTCTTGTGCCAGCTTCTGCAACAATTATGTTTTAGTGAGCTTCAGAGAGGTGAAAAGCTTCCTAAGCTGCATAGTCCTAACAGGCACCTGGTTGTCATTCCCCTAATCACTCTCTGTTTTTCCTGCAGCACTCCAGCTCACGCCTGAGTTACCAAAGCAACATTCAGGGATCTTCTCAGTCCCAGAGTACAATGGGCTATTCCACGTCGTCTCAGCAGAGCTCTCAGTATCACCAATCTCATCAGTCTCACAGGTACTGAGAGGCCTGACAGGCTGCACTCAAAAAGGAATGGACTAAAAGCCAGAAGACTCCAGCAATATGAAGTTCATAATGATGAGAAGACCAAAAATACAAACTATCATGCAGAATTAAAATTCATGATGACAAAAGGAAAACTTCGCTCCCTGAAGACTTCCCCCACCCAATCCCTTTATTGCCATAAAGGAGATCCTTGTGAAGTTTTCCTTCCTCCCTGCCCTTGCATGTGCTCCGTTGTGGTTACTCTAATGAACCCTTCTGATCTGAACCCAGCACTTAACTTCTTTAACCTTTGGAATTTTGAAGGATTCCTGGTGCACCTTCTTTATGCTGTAGTGATTGCCATAATTCTGTCTTTTCAATCTCTTTAATGGGATTTTAAAGTTTTAAAATCTTGAACTCCCAGGCTGTCAAGCTTGTATATAGTTAGTTTTATACTAGGCAAACCAGTTTAGCTATACAGGTATATTGCACCTTTTTAAAGCACTATGTTATTTTCACAGGATATTACTGTTTTGCTCATGGATGTCAAGAACAGCAAAATTTTATTGTTCCAGAGTATTTTACTATTCTGTTTTTATTAGTCTAGTTTTCAGGCAAAGTTAAAAATAAAAAAATTTTAAAATGAATAAAATTAAAAAAGGAAAAAAGAAAAAAACCACCCAAGTCTCTGCAGCGACAAATATGCTTCATGCTACTGGACTGAACGCCAAACAGAAGATTGCTGATATTTCTTAACTCATTCACATTGAATTCTTGAAATCACAGTGATCATGCTCTGGCTAAGTTTAAATTAAGCGTTATTTTAAATGAAACCAGGACAGTCGCATAAAAAGGAGATGCTTTCAGGTCTGTTGGAACAGAAGAATGGAATGTCTTCCCAGGCTGGACACCAAAATAGTCAGGAAAATGTATTTACTGCCCTCAAGTCTCAGTAGGAATGTGGATGACGGGCTTGTTTTTCTGTTAAGCAGGTGATTAATGTATGTGAGAGTTCTATAAATTTAGCTTTCTTTTGCATTCCTGAGTCAGTTCTCAAAATTTAAAGGTGACAGAAATACTAAGGCTTGCAAATACAAATGCATTTAATCATTTTATGTTAGAATTAATAATTAAGAGAAATTGTTATGCAGTTTGAAAAGCATGTTGAAAATGGTTTCTTTTTCATGTTTATAGTGCATATTCTATGTCCCTCACATTGCTGTGATTAACCAGATTAGTTACACCAGATGCACTTGATTGCACTGAAATGTTTCTTTTTCCCTAGAGCAAACATGTTTTGATTGTGCCTAAGGACTGTAAGTGCATGGGTAGCTGGTAGAAAATCCCCAGCAATTAAACAAGAGTTCAGAAGCATAATCAGAGGATTATTGTCCAACTTCTGGAACCACAGTTATTCAGAAAGACACAACATGTAATTTGGGACAGCTTCATTTTTCCTTCAGCTTTCAGAAATGAGGCCGATTCTTGTTGCCTGGAAAAGTGCTTTTAAAAAGCTACTGGCAATGTAACACCAGTAAGCTTCTACAACTGGTGTCCAGAGAAGAGGTCAAGAGAGAGGAGTTTATATATAAATGGTTAATGTTACAGGTTTTTATGCTGCAGTGTGTTTTCTTCTGCCCTGTGTCCACACAAAAAATTGTACACCCACACGCTTTCCCATTGAAATTGTGATCAGATGTAGCAAGAAGAAGGGCAGGCACTGATCTCTTCTCTGTGATAACCAGTGACAGGACCCAAGGGAATGGTCTGAAGTTGTGCCAGGGGAGGTTTAGGTTGGATATTAGAAAAAGGTTCTTCCCCCAGAGGGTTGTTGGGCACTGGAACAGGCTCCCCAGGGAAGCTGTCACAGCACCAAACCTGACAGAGTTCAAGAAGCATCTGGATAATACTCTCTGGCACATGGTGTGACTCTTGGGAATGGTCCTGTGCAGGGCTAAGGGTTGAACTCCGTAGTCCTTGTGAGTCCCTTCCAACTCAGCATATTCTGTGATCCTGTGAGTATATCTGTTTGCTCTGAGGATAATGCTTTTCATCATAGATAGTCACATATATGTTTCTACTGGATTGATCTCCCAATCACTTTTAGTGCCCTCTTCCTTCTCAAACTCGTGCTGTTTTCATGCCTTTTGTGAGCAGTTGGCTTGCTTTGGCCATACCTACCATCATGTGGTTTTGACAACACCCAGCTGCTCTGGAAGAGGAACTGAAACCTGCTTTTGTCATCAAATGGATAAGAAGATTGTGAAAAATGAAATGTAGCAATTCAAAGGAAAACATTATTTCTGGGAAAAAATATTCTCCCAAAAGATACTTTCAGTGTGTAACCCTTGAAATGCTCCGTTTTATACATACCCTAGTAGCCTGTTTGAAAGAATAGATTTTAATTGTTCCTTTATTTCTTTGAGTCTGGGACTGCTTTCTTTCTGTCTCACCCCTTACTGATGTTAGGATGAGGTACTTTTGAACTAATGGATATTTGACCAATGCCATGAAGTAATATTTTATACTTTTGTGACTTGAATGTCACATTTCTGGAAATTAATCTTTGGCAGGGTAATTTTTTGTCCCCTCCTGTTCTTTTCATCCTTCTCTCAAAATTATTTTGTCTTTTCTACTACAGTTAAGTAACATTTCTTCTCCCTACTATGACCTGCAGCTGATGATCAAAATTCATACAAGATCAGGAGGTGGCAGGGAACCGTATGGTTAACTAAGGTGGGCTTTTGTGCCTATAAAGCAAAATCATGGTGTAGGTTAATCTGTATACGGAGTGTGAAACTTCACAGCAATGTAAGGTGCTTTAATTGAGTGAGCTTCCAGCTTCTAGAGTGACTGCCATGACCTCTCTCTAAGCTGCACTGGTTTCTGCCTTGGTGAGGTCTGATAGACAACCATGTGCCGCTCTTCTCTCTAGCTTTTGTGTGCACTCATGAAGCCAAGCTGACTTCCACTGTTACTCCAGTCTCACCACTGGCAGGAAAATGAATACAAGCCACAGTGCTGGCTGCAAAACGTAGGCTCTGCACACTCTTGTAGTTCCTTCCTGGTGGAGAAACAATTCTCTTTTTCTTGGAGCTTGATGCATGCTGCCAGCGTGTGGCAGTCACAGTGGAAGAAGCCTTGCTGTCTAGGGGTCATCCCATGAGGTGAAAAACGCTCTGCTTTCACAAGTGAATCGTGCAGTTTGTCATGGGAAACAGGGCCATGTCATCTTTGTTATTTTTTTACTTGTGCAGTTTCATATTACTCTTAGCTCTGTCTCTGCCCATAACCTTTAGACCCTCACTCAAGTGTCACACCTGCACCACAAGATGCAGTTGACATGGGCAGAGCTGTGTTCTCCATCCTGATGGGAGAGCGGGCTGCTGGGTACTGCTTTTCCCATTGTGGCTCAGAGGAAACAAACACGTGGGGAATGAATAGGATGATATGTAGCACGAACTGCACAATGAAGGAAAAATGTAGTGAAAGCTGCGAGTCCTGCACTGTATCTGTGACACTGTATGTGGGGAGGGGGAGGGAAGAGCATTCATAGCGGGAGGGGTGGCAGGAAGCTAGAAGTGTTCAAATATGTATAATATTTTATATAAACATGATAAGCTTAGTTCCCCTTCATAATCTTCAGGAATGGTACTTTAACACCATTAAGCAAAGAATTGTTTTAGGATTAAATAAATGTATTGTACATAAGGCCATACATAATCTTCTAAAAATGTCGCCAGACAGGAGCGATGTGTATTACTATATGAAAAAAGTCCTTAATGCACTGTTATCTCCTAAATATTTAGTAGTAAATTAATGCTATTTAATTTTTTTAAAAATTTGTCTTGTGTAGACACTAAAAAGTATTACACAAAATCTGGGCAGAACATGTCCTTTTTAACAGCAATTTAAAGAACTTTTTATATATGTAAGGTAGTAACTTTTCAAATTGTTCTAGTTGTATATTCCTATGTTTACTATTTGTGGAAGTGTGCCTGTCTCTATTCAGTTATTTTTTTTTCCTGATAATTTCATGCACGCATCTTTCATTTTTGTACTTTCCATTAGAAATTATTGTGTATGCGCCTCATGCTGCCACAAAACTTTGCCACTCTAGATCTGCAGTGCCCATGCCAATGGGCTGGCAAAACCACAAAGCAAAATACTTGTTTCTCATTCTAGAGTTGAGAGTTTACTGCTTTTTAAGTTGTCCTAATGTCACTCTTGAAATGACTGTTAAAACTAAGCTATGAGTTCATTGCATTTATTTTATATTCTTGGTTGTAATGAAATGGAATTGACTTTGCTTCAGTGTGAATTTTTTTAATAAAATAATATACATTTGTAATAATAATAAAAAGTTCAAATCAAATAAGTGTGCAGAACAGTTTCTGTAAACATCATCTTTGGCTACCAAGAAGGAAAATACAGCCCACGAAATTGCAGTTGTAATTATATTCAGGATGTTTAATGATATCATACACCACACAAAACAAAGCTTGCAAAACCTCAGAGTTGAAATTACAGCTTTTAAATGTCTGTGAGGATATTCAAGGGTATGTATCTATCAAAATAGAAAGACTTATGGAAAGCAGAATCGATGGAGTGGTTCTCTTAGGTTTTGCTCTCTGCTTACAAATATCTTGGCTTGCCACACCAATGCCACTTGTTGAGATTCATTATTACTTGTGTGACTTTGCTGTAGATGTGTCTTCTGAAAAAAAGCTGGTTATTGCATTCTGAAGATAAATGCTCTCCTACTTTTTTCTACTACTGAACCTTGGAGCGTTTTGAGTATTTCAGGTGACAGCATGGAAAACATGAGCTAGAGTGCATTGGTGGGTTTTCAGAGAGGGGTTTTATGTGCTTTGCTGGTCTGTTTCTGTTCCATCTAACCATTGTTCCATGCATGGATAGCTAACTCCTCCCAAAATTCCCACTTGTTTTCTCCATAACAGTTGCACAGGTAAGAATGGTTGGGATTTATTTGCACTGCCAGTTGTGTTAAGAGGCCTTGGTTTCTGATACCAGGGTGAGAATAGGAGTGGCCTTTTGCCAAAAAACTTAGTCTCCCTTTCTGACACCTCAAGATAAGAGCTGTTGCTTCAGTCTCAGTGCAGTTGAGCATCCTCAGCTCTATAACTCTCATAGTTTCTGGTCCTGTTTGTTGATAAGAGATTGTGCTTAGTCAACAGCTTTGACTTGGATGTTCTTAAAACCTCCTATGTTGGCTCTGTCTCAGTCTTCATTCTTCTGTAGCATATCTCTCTTTTTTCTACTTGGTCATGCAATTTAGTCTAATCCAGCCTCATCATACTGATCTGAATTACAGTGTACTCCCTTTTTCTGTGCTTGACAGCTAAACAGCTTAGATTTCACAGCCATTGAGAAAGTTGCAGAGTAGGTTGCTTGTATTAGTCTCTTGCTTTGACTTGTTGCTTTCTGCTTTGTGTTACTGCCCTGGCTCTGCCATCTCTGTTGCACTGCTTGTAAAGCTTCTCTCTTCACTTGCACATCACTGCCAAAGGCTGCTGTTACACCATCCCTCTTACTCAAATAAAGAAGTGATAGAAATTATCTCCTGGTATGATTGTGCCACCAGGTCACCCTCTACACCCCCCATTTTAGATTCCTAAATAAGCATTTTTAGTCTCTATTTCCAATTGCCTGTTGTTCCTGAAGAACTGTTGCATAAATTTCAGGAAAATTCCCTCCTAAGTGTCTTCTGCATCCCATATTAAAACTCTTTGGCTTTGATGTCTACACAAGTTTAGTATTTTAATCTACTGGTGTGCAATGAGTCATCCCTGTTGTGTTAAAGAAAACTGTCCCAGTGTTTCATTATGCCCCCCAGTCTGTCTCCATCCACCTGTCACCTCCCTGCACGTCCCTTGCAATCTCTCTGTGGCAAGAACAAGGTATTTTGTTCTGATACTGTAGCTTCATAACTGGGGCTTGCAGCACTCTGTAATATCGTGAGGTGTTGCTGCTGGACAACACACAGAAGTAGTTTCTGACTTTCCCTTGTGTTGTTTCAACACAAAAAGCATCCTCTTGGTGCCAAATATTGATTTTGTCTGGCTAATCACAGAACCTGAGCAAGCATTGTTCCAATAGCCAGCAAAGGTAATGATGGTTTGCATATATTGTTTTTTAACAGGTAGGTCTTGCTGGTTTTTACCCAGAGAGCTTCATGTCTGTGTTCATGATCACAGAAAAAAACAGAAGCTTTGGCTTATTTTGGTGGGTTTTTAGTAATGTAGAAAAACATTATTGCATAATTGCTACAGTGATTTTTTTATTTGCAAGAAATATTTATTAGAGCAACAGTTGTCCAAGATAGATTAAAACCACCAAGGTTATGAAAGATGTGTGTACAGTCATACCTGAGCTGGGGGAGTACCACAGTTGTTATGTAACAGAGATCCAAGTTAATCCAGAGTAGGTGTTTAAAAAAATAATGTTGTTGTTACTACTATCATAAAATAATACTAGCCTGCCTAATAATTTTTATATAATATGCTTGCTTTAGAATACTGCTTGCTATAGGATCAGGTTTTCCAGCTTTGTGTATCAACAAACTGGTAAGTGTATTGTAGGGACTGTAACAGATCATTTCTGTGATTATTTTGTTGTGTGTTCTTCAAGGGTATGTAACTTTTGTGTGTACTTGGCATGCATTGACAACGTGGCTGAAGGAAAGACTCAGCAATACATTCCTTTAGCTAAAATGCCTTTTGATGATGTTCAGGATGAAGATGTATGAAACCTCTAACTGGTATTTGAACTCATTACAGGAAGGTTACCTATGTCCCAGTCCGTGGCCAGAATGGAGTTTTGCCTTGCTTCCACTAGCAGTAAATGTTATAAATAAATTATTAATGGAGAATCCATACTTTTTAAAATAAGACTTTTTAAAGTAAGAAATTTTTAAAAAATCAGGTATTTGCTACTGAGTCTTGGATATGATGTGGTAGCCAGCAATAATGCATTTTATGTTATTTCCCTTCCAGAAGACTAATCATGTCTTAAGTGATAAAAAAACAGTATATGAAGTACAGAAGAAAGGAACTCTTCACACCTATCAGCAGCAGACAAAATTTAAATTATGGATCAGATCATGGTTCAGATGTTCTTTCCATGGCCTGCGTTTGAGCCTACACTGTTATGATTCTTCCCTATATCCACAAATAGGAGTTGTTTGCAATGTTAGGGGGGAAGAAATAGGAATGTAAGTGTGCAGCCTTTTGATTTTGTAACGAAGTTTTAATGCTATCAAGTTTAGGTGTCTGAAGATCTCCAAATCACAATGAACTTTTAAATAATTCAAATACATATTTTTAACATTTGCATTTCTACCCGTATCTGGGCACCAGGGCACAGCTCTGCTCTGGAAACCTGACCTCTAACTCTGCATGCTTGACCAGGTCAGGGACATGGTTGTCAATTTGGAGTCTTGCAGTTGACACAAATGGACACTGAACTGTAACCTGGCAGCTGAGGTCACACAGGTTCTATGGAAAAGCAATCAGCTTTTAAAGAAAATACTTCCTTAGCTGAAAGGTGAGCCAGAGAACTGCAAAACTAAAGGCTTAAAGTCTCACTGCAGAAGGCTCTCATGGTCCCCTGGTTTAACAGACAGTGCTAGGAGATGATTGTAAATTATCAGATCATATTATTATTGCTAGAATGTTCAGTTCTAAAACATCTGTTGTTGGGCTTGCCATTTTCTAATATGATGTAGTTTGCAAAAGTATAATTATGATTTTCTGTTTTCAGCCTATTTTAATTGTATGACTTGTTCTTGCAGTGATACAGAAGAAAGAAGGACAGTTTCCAATAGTTTGGTTTTGGCAAAAAGCTCAGAACATTAACTTGCTAACAAAGAGGAACCAAAGTAGATCAGGTTTCTGCCTTGCTGGCATCCTCCTTCCATTGCAGCAGAGGAGGTTCAAGGAGGGAGATCATTCTGGGGCATTGTATAGTAGCTGTAGTTCTTGGGAAACATTTGCTTTTGAAAGACAAACATTTGTAAATATAGCACCACAACCACAAAGCAGAAAGTATACCTAGCAAAGCTGATGGGAGTCAGTCACCTTTACAAAATTCTCTGCACACAGCCAGCAGACTGACTCCCTCGTGTTGAGAAGTTTATAGACTTTGGTTTTACCCACTCATAAATGCATGAAAATCTGCATAGTTTGTGGTTTCAAAATACTCCCCATGGTAATAATGAAGCTTTTCTTTAAACATCTGAAAGTTTTCTTGTAGCTTGCAGTATCCCACAAGCATAGAAATAAATCCCTACTCATTTAAGAAACAATGGGAACATCTAATAACACACCCTGGTGGGTATGTCCCAGTGGGGATTATCAAGAGGTGCTTCTACATCGTGCTGCTGCTGGATGAAAGCTGGAAGTCCCCTGTGACTTTGAAACAGTCAGTTCTGGGAAGCAGGAATGGAGCAACTTCTCTTATCATCCAGATTGATATTAGAGCTGTTTAAATGTACTTGAGTCATCTGAGAACGTGGCATGTATCATCTTTGAGCAGTGGCTGTATGCTTTCCCAAGAACTCAATTTCACATGATAACATTTGTCTGTTGTCTGTGGAGAAATGCTCAACTGTGACTTGTTAATGTAAATCTTCTGAAATACCTGTCAGTGGATCATGTAAGTGGAGGACATAAGAAACAACCTGCCAGTTAGATCAGAACCAGGTTATGTTCCTTCCCACCTAATGTGCCAGACTCCTGCATCAGTTGTAGCGTGTCACGCTTTTATTAATACACAGTGGTTGTGCTATTCCAAGACTGTGTTGCCACTGCAGCTTCTTGTGCATCAGAGATGTGGTAATCCATTTGTATTCCACCTACCTCCTTCAGGATGTTTTGTGCATGGCTGGTTTATGACTCTGGGTAGTCTATACGTTACCTTGAAAATGAAATCCAAAGAGCACCATAACAGTATTCAGTCTTGTCCTTGTGCAGGCTGAGTCCAGTGCATGTAACATGGCATACTTACAGAGGGGACACAGGAAGAGAGTGGGACTTATCCCTGCTTCTGTGGGATCAGATGTGGTTTCTGGATATGCTACATGTCAATGTCCATTGAAAAAACCCACACTTTTTCTTTGGTATTTGAGGATCTTGCCAGACAGGTGAATTTAAATTATTAGGATATGTCCTATGTTTGTTTTGGCCAGCATGAATAATAAAACTGGGTTGACATTGGTAGTTACTGTCACTTCTTTAAAAAAAAACTAACAAAAAACCCCCAGACAAAACAAAACCCACAAAAACTAACAAAAACTCAACCAAAAAGCCTAGTCAAGTTTCCTGTACCTTGCTCCTCTCATGCACACATCCAAATGTGGAGCTAAGGAATAATTTGTTTCCCAAAAATGCTGTGAGAAAACGGGATACCCTCTGTAGCCAGAATAGCTATGCATCCTAAATATAACAGCACTGAGCATTCCTAGAGCAGGGTTCAGGTTTACACCACGTACCACAGCCTAGGATGTTCAGGGCCAGACATCCCCAGCATGTGACATGATTGCTGCATGTTGAATTAGCTCCCAGCCCTACAGCTGCTGGTAGGGAATGCAGTTACCTGACCCAGACCCACCTCCTCCTGGTCAGAACCATCTTTTCTACAAGAGAAGGTGGTTTTTGCCATGGGCCAATTTCTCAGCCCCTACCTGGACCACGACCTGATGTGGAGGTTTGCTGCTGTGGGTGAGTGTGAACTATAGAGTTGCTCCTCTGAGATGCTCTGGAAACAGTGAGGTGAGCACAGAGGTCCCCTCTTGGGTTGCAGCTGCAGCGGTGGATGCAATGTGCCATTATGGAGCAGATCCAATGCAGGGCAGACATGCAGAGATGGTAAGGAAGATTACCCAGCCCCCAGGAGCCACAGCTCCCACCTTGTGCAAGCTGTCCACACACGTTGCAGCAGTGGGTGTCTTGGGAAGGTGCTGGCAGCACCTGGGGCGAGCTGGGAGAGGGTAGCACTGCTGGTGGGCACAGAGAAGGGCTGGCAGTGGGATCCACTCTCTTGGATACTTTATGAACACTGTGGTGCTTCAGAAAAACTTCCGGAGCCCCCTGGCAAATCCCACCTTTGCAAACTGGAGCAGGAGCCACAGAAGCATGGAAGGGCCTGGAGCCAGCAGTGAGGTGCCAGCCAGCACAGCCATGGGCATGTTGTGCGCTGCCTTTCCCCCCACGCACGCCGCTCCCCAGGGCCCCGGGTGGGAGAGGCAGAGCAGGAAGGTGCCACGTGAGGACCAGCTCCCTCCTGGCTGTGGAAGGTGACGCACAGAATTGCCCAGCTCCGTGGTTGCTGTGCCTCCATGCAGCGCACCTGCAGCACCCATCTTCCAACATGTTCTAGGCCCTGAGCTTTCTTGGAGAGTCTGACGAGTCCTGCACGTGAGTGAGGGCAGGACTTCAGGAAACTTGTAGAAGGGTGTTCTGCTTCTCTGCAGTGCCCCAACACAGACGTCGTTTTGCTGTGCTTAAGTGTTGTACTGCAGGAGGGTCTCATGGTAACTGGCAGTTCACTGGATTTGAATGGATTTGGGGGAGGTCTTATCCCCTCCAGTCATTTTTTTCCTGCTCTGTTTTCACCTGCTAAGGTTGCTGTAAGCCTTGGCTAAAATGCCCCTTTCTATGTCATGGTTCAACTTTGCCTAGTCCTACACAAACCCTCTCTTCTCCAGACACCTGGCAGTCTGCACCCAACAAGACCATTTTATGGATAATGGTAGATACATTAGAAAAAAGGTGTACTTAGAGAGCCTTTGGGTGGTTTGTTTCACTTTGCTTTTACTGCTGGGGAGGGTATTCTGCTCCCAGTGCTGTCTGGGTCCTGGCTGTCCTGGAGAGCTGTCTGACAGCTCTGACGTTTGTCTGTCAGGGTGTCTAACGTGACAATACATATTTGAGAGCACAGCCTGAGCCCTGTTGGGATTACAGTCTTCAGATTTTCTTACATATTATACCATAATGGAAGCTGTGTGTGCCTTGAGAGCGACTGCTGAGGAGACTGCAAGGACAAGCATAGTCCTGCATGGGAGCAGTATGGCAGGCATCATTTGGATCCTCTTTTGAGAACACAAGTCTTTCTAAGGAAATGCTTCTCATTGATGTGCAAGTCAAACAGAAAGGGCTGATGGAAACTCAAATTCCTTGGCCATGGCAGACAAAGTAAAGTCTGCAAATGCCATGCTTGTGTGGGGCTCCAGACACTCCATCTGGACTAGGCAAGGTGTGCTACGTGTAAGCCCTCTGCCAGCAGGAAGCTCCTTCCTCCTTAAATCATCTGGTGGGCTGGCAGCCTCATCCTGTTGAGGGGGAGGAGGCAGCAGAGGGGTTGAAGGAAGAAGAGGATCTCTGGCATCATGCTGTAGTGCTGCAAAATGACTTATTGCCTCAGATGGCAGGAGGGAACTGGCTGCCCCTTGTGCTCTGCAGAGAGGGACCCTTAGCATCCCACTGGCATCATCCTTTTCACCTCTTCCCTCTGCAGCCTGACCTGCCACCCCCAGAGTTCCAGGTAGCAGCTGCTTTGGAGGAAGGCTTCCAGCTAAGGATTACACTGACTCAAATGACTTTCCCACTTGGGAAGAAGAGGGTGAGAGCTGGACCACCTTCTGGGAAAACTCTTGAAAATATCTGGTTTTGCTTCCCTTTGCAGTGGCTGGCAGGGCATGAGCTCAGGGTAATTTAGGAAGGATCTGAACAAACCCTGACAGAATCCATTAGAGAGACTGACGTCCTAGAAGGGGGAGAGAGGTGGGGGAGGCTGCCGGGTCTCAGGGGGTGCTCTTTTATATTTCATTTATGATCTGTTGATTTGCATCTGGTTGGGATTTGAGCCCACGAGTCACGTTCACACGGGCAGGTGGGAGCGGCTTCATTGTTTTCTTTTGAATCACCCCACGGTTCTGTGTCACCAGGACATGCTTTAACAGCCACGTGCGTGTATGTGTGTGTACGTGTGTGCGTGCAAGACCCAGCCAGCCTGGAGGGAATGGGCCAGGTGGCACTGCCTTGGCTTGGTGGACTTGGCAGTGTTAGGTTTACAGTTGCACTTGTTGATCCTAAAGCTCTCTTTCAACGTAAACGATGCTAAGATTTTATGATATGTGAACTATGATATCATGAACTGTGAGCAAGTGCCATTCTGCAGGAGTTTCTCACAGCTTCTGTTTTTCACACAAAGTTGTCCAGTGAAGGGTCAGAACCCCTTTTTTGGTTCCTCCACTGGACTCTTGGGACACCAGCTGCTTATTCTACTTGCTTTGTAGCTGGGTGCCATGAGCCTCTGACAGTCACTACTGTGGGACTTCAGTGGTGGCAGGGTCATTTCAAACCTATAGAATCATAGAAGAGCTTGGATTGGAGGGGACCTTAAAGATCATCTGGTTCCAAACCCACCTATCATGGGCAGGGACACTTTGCACTAGACCAGACTGCTCAGAGTCCCATTCAACCTGGCTCTGAGGACTTCCAGGGATGGGGCAGCCACAACTTCTCTTGGCAAGCCTGTTTGAGTTCATGAAGCATTTGGACAATGCTCTCAGGCACATGATGTGATTGTTGGTGTGTCTTGCATGGGGCCAGGAACTGGACTTGATGATCCTCGTGGGTCCCTTCCAACTCAGCATATTCTGTGAGTCTATGACTGTTGGCTCATGTCCAGCTTTTCATCCATGAGAACTCCCAAATCCTTCTCCACAGGGCTGCTCTCAGTGAGTTGCTCTCCCAGTCTGTACTCATACCTAGAGTAGACCCAACCCAGGTGTAGCACCTTGCACATGGACTTGTTGAATTTCATAAGGTTCTTGTAAGTCCACTTCTCAGGCTTGTCCAAGTCCTCCTAGATGGTATCCAAATCTTCTGTTTTGTCAACTGCCCTGTTCAGCTTTGCATCATCTGCAAACTTGCTGATGGTGCACTCAACCTCATTGCCTATGAACTTGATGAAGATCCTGAAGAGCACTGGTCATAAGGCAGAACTCTGAGGGACAACACTCTTTGCCATGTTTCCCACCCACTGTCCAGAGACACAGACTAAAATTTTCTTGCCTGTTTCATAATAAAGTGCAAAGGGATCCTTGGAGGAGGATTTGGAGCTGGAAGATGGGATTATCATCTCACTCTGCTGTGTTTAGGAGTGCACAAATCCAAGGCAGCAACCTCAGTTGGGGGCACACCCAGGCCAAGAGAGGTGTTTGTGGTGGGGCCCACAGCAGCACTATGACAGTGTTCACCAGAAGCCACTCTGTCAAGCTGTTCATCACAAAGTGTAACCTCTGCCCCCGTTCTCAGGAGAGTTGTTGAAAGCTCCAGAAGCAACCTGAGCTTGGGGGCAAAGGGCCTGAGGTTTCTCTGAGTCACTGCTAGCCTGAAGGTGTGGGACCATCACATTGAGACAAGGTGTACAACTGCCCAGGGCTGCAGCAAGTTCAGGCATCAGGATAGTGGAGTTGTCACTGTCTCAAACCCTAAAACCCCAGCTTTGTGGGAGAGCCCAGCAGGCACTACCACAGGGGTGATGACTGTCTTGGCTTGGAGTAGCTGTGCAGCCCCCAGGGGAACATGCGTGGAAGATGAGGGGTCTGGGTTAGCATACAGCCTACACGGGCAGAGCTGGCCCTGGGAGGTCTATGCTGTAACTCCCACCATGCCTGGAGAGCAGAACAGCCCTTCAGCTGTGCTGGGAGCATGCCAGCCTGCACCTTGTATGTGTGTGGACAGCACAGAAGCAGCCAGCCTCGTGGGTGCTGTGCTCAGCAGTCCCCTCGCAGGCCAACTGGCTCCTGGTGATGCCAATGGGGCGGCAAAAATCCACTGGTCTGCTGGATTCACCTAGAGATGCTGAACTCTGAGCTTTTCCATGTGCACCTGCAAAGGGAGAGCTGCACTGAGAAACACCTCAGGCTGTGGGTGCCCAGGCCCTGCACATCCCAGGTGCCAGGGCATGAGTAACATAGAGGGTATGTGCAACGCCCTTTGGCAGCTGATGAGAGTATGTGGTGCGGGCTGGAGGAGCGGGAAGAGCCATGAATCCCTCTGCCCAGCCCAGCAGCCCACAGAGCTGGGGCTGCTCCACTGAGCTGAGATGCCCACAGAGCCAGTGCTGTAGCACCAGGGCCAGCCATAACTCCTTATATACCCTGGAGAGCCAGGGCTTGCAGCCCTGCCAGAAGAGGGGTGCTCTTTAGGATGTTGGTGCTGTTTATCAGTTAAGGTTTGTTTTGTGGGTTTTCCCGTCTTAAGACAACTATATACAAATCTGAAATTCACATTTCTCTACTGGAGTTTGGCTAAAACCTCTCACATAAACCACAAATAATTTGAGCACAGGTCTGAGCCAACTTTCCTAGAGCCTTTCAGAGCAGATTTGTCACTGGTTTCAATGGGAAGCTTCAGAGCAAAACTGTTGCATCCTGGCTTTGATTTTGCAAACACTTTCTTGAGGCCTGAAAATGAAATGCCTGTCCTAGCTGTTGCCATCATCTACTTGGCGAGTCTCTCTGCCAGCAACCTTGATGGTGTTATGATGGGGTTTGTAAATGCGGTTTGTCTTGGCCTCTGTACAGGGCCCCAAATCTGAAGTCTGTGGTGCAGTATCTGTTCACTCCTTGGTGTTGGCACAGTGTGTTTGATAATATTTTTCCTTAAATATAGCGCTGGGAAAGGGGTAGGAGAGCTGGGAGGAGACGTTTCTGCTGTTCAGATGGGACTGAGGAGCTCAGTAGCCAAGTAGGGCTGGCCAGGATCTCTGTGGCTGGCTGGTGAGGACGTCTGCCAGGGGTTGCCTGCCATCTGCTGGCAAATCCCAAGGGATGGATGGAGCCCCGGAGGGAGCTGGAAAAAGAAAGCTGTTGTGGTTAGGTAGTATCGCTTCAGCCAGAGACAATACTGTTTTTCTCATAGGACCGAGGCATGAGGACCCATCACTAAAATGCTTCCAGCTGGTGAGGCTGAAGGCTGCATTACTGTCTAACATGTTTCTATAACCCTATTGCTCTGGCCAGCTTGTGGAGAGGTATGTGGTCCTCAAAATGAAGCCCTGAAATTCCCTGAACTGCCATTGCCTGGCATTCATGTGCATCCTGATGCCGTCATCTTGCCTCTGTGCCCAGCTTTTGCCCATCTCCAACAGGGCCCACAGTGACCACCATCCCAGGATGAGCCTGTTCTCTGCAGTTTTCCAGCCCTGGAGCAGTGCTGGATTCAGGACTATGGCACTTTCTTGTCAAAGCAGGCATCATCAGTGGCTTTCCTATGGGGCTGCAGGAGGGTGGCATGAGGATGATGCCATCATGGAGCATTGGCTGTGTGGTCACCAGGGCAAGGCCACTAAGGGCAGCAGCCCCTGGGATGAGCCCCTCAGCTGCCTGTGCTGGGACCAACGTTGGAGCTGAGGCTGACCCCTCACAGGCAGGAAAGGAGTGGCTGAGGTGAGCAGAGCAATGAGGGCTGTCTGGGAAAGGGGTGGCAGGCAGCTGGGTGCTTTGGTGACATGATGGGGCAGATGTCAGTGAGTTGGATGGCAGTTTTTTGCCTCTGAGTAGCAGTGCCTGAATCTGTTTACATACCAGAATGCTCCTGTGGTCTGGGCCCAGGCAACCAGGCAAAGAAGATTTGTACATGTTCATGGTGCAGAAAGAACAACACTGTGATTTACAGCGAGTGCCTTCCTACCCCTGTCTCTGCCATGGAGATAAGCAGTGTTTTGCTTGAGTCTTGCTGTTTGCACGGGGAACCTGTTTTCCAGATTGCTAGACATGTATTTTGGATTCTTCTTGTCTGAGCTGTCAGATAATGCTGGAGACTGAGTTAATGTGCAGAGCAGAGGCACTCTGCGAGCCCAGCCTGCTGGGTCAAGCATCATTAGCACCACCAACAGGCACAGCAGATTGGCTCACATATCATGGGGCTGCTGTAGCTGAGCCGGGCTGCTCCATGCTCTTCACCAGCTTCCCTCCTCAGCTATCATGCTCACCTACTGCTCTGCTGCAGAGGCTCATCTGTGAATCCCAGTGAGGACACCGGGCAGCCCCAGGCAGCATGTGCTGGGCTTCAGCAGGAGAGCAAGAACCCCCCTGTGGGGTTCAGCTACTGTTTGTTCTGATGGCTCAGTCTGTCTTCTCTTTACCCTTCTTCTTTCTCTTCAGTGCAGAGATGGCTGAAATAAAGTGCTCTGCATTGCCCATCATGGGCGTGGTTCTGAATTTTATTTCCCTGTTAATTTTATTTTTGTACCCAGTAAGACAGGATTAGGCTGAGTTTTGTGGCTGAGCAGATTGGAGTAGTGCTGGACCCTGGTTGTGAGCAGTGGCAGTTGTGTGAGGCAGATTTTGGTTTTGTTTTCTGGGGGTTTGTGGCATTCCAGCACAGCCATCCATGCAAAGCCAGGCAATATGTCTGCTCAGACCCTTCTGTACATTTTGAACAATCTCTGAATTAAAGCTGTATACGGGCAGTTCGGAAATGCAGCTAGGAGAAATTCTGGTACCAGGAGACAGACATCCTCAGCTATCAGCCCTGGCTCCTGTGACACTGACTTCTTCTAACACCGAGAGTTACCTCAACCAGTACCTGCAATGCCTTTTGCTTAATCATAACTTTGATTTTTTTTTTTTTTATCCACAGATTAGCCCAGCCTGTTTGACTCTCTTATCTCACTCAGATGTGCTATGCCTTTTTTGTAATAAACTTTTAATCACTTGCAAAGACGATTGCATCCCTAACCTGGGGAGGGGATTATTACTCATTACATGAAATCCCATCTGGCAGCAGCAAACCCCACTGCAATCACTTAGTAACAGCACCTGGAGGCAGACATGTAGTCCTAAGGTAAGGCAGGTATTTGTAAATGGGATGGGTACCATGACCTTAAAAAGAAGTTTAATGAAGTGGCCTGGGCTAGATATGTGTGTGACACTTGCTATAAAGCTATAAAAGCTGCCCATCTTTCTCTCCAAGCTGCTTCCTGCCTGTGTTTCTCTATCTCCCACAATACAGAGCTGCTGAAATAGTTCTAAATATTCAGGGTATTACACAACTTGAGATAACACTGCCAGTCTTGCTCAATGGCAGAGAGATAATAATGGCAGGCTCTCACAAAAAATACCTGCAGGGAGAGATCCTGGTTTCATTAACTTGTTTGTTTTGAGCTGAACTGCCGTACTTGCGTTTGTTTGTGCCAAATTCTTTTGCTCCCTTTGCCATATAACTGAATGCTGGCTTAGTTACCTTGAAATGTAGCCTGAAACTATTCCCATACTGCATCAACTGCTGGAAAACATGCAGCTGAGGAGAAGGCAATTCAGGTGTTTTCAGGAGATGCTTCGGCAGAGAGAAGGGAAGGTGATGCTCTGGAGATCAGCATGTCACATGCAGCACTCCAAGGAAACTCAGTGCAGGGGTGAAAGGAATAACAGCACATCTTTGCTTTGCTTGCAGAGCTGCAGCCTTTCACTCTGCTTTTCCTGAGCCCCCTCTCCACTTACCTATCCTTAGTGTTCAAAACCATGCCCTACTAATCATTGTCATAAAAACAGAGGGTTTTCTGTCCTGTCTCAATAGAGAGGGTGTCAGCCCCTGAGCCCTTTGGCAGCAGTGCAAGGGCTCCATTGACTCGGGTGGGTGCTGGCACCAGGCCCAGGACAGCCATCTCTGCCAAGAGCTGCGCTGCCACCCGCTCTGCAAGTGAGAACCTGATACCAGGGCAAAACCCAGGACAGCTGCAGCAGTCACACACCAGTGCGCCATTTGGAGGCTTACACAGAGGCAAAAAAATGAGCTGTGCCTTAATATAACTTATTACAGCCAGCTAAACCATGCTTTGCAGATGAAAATTGCATCTTTCACAATATATCCTCAAGCTGTCGCTGCACTGAGGCATTCTGAAGGCACCATAAAATCTTAAAAATGCATCAGACAAAATGAAACGTTTTTCTTATAGTGTCACTGTAATCCCGATTAGGGCTATAATGCATGAATGTGTGAGATACATGGTTTCTTAAACAGGGGCTGTTTATGCAAGCATTCCCTTGCCATGCCTGCTGGGAATACAGCCTCGACAGCAAAACGACATTTGCAAACAAATGAGCAGAGAGACACCAGCAAGTTCTCATCTCTGAGGGAAATTAGCATTTTAATATTCTGCGTGGGCTTTGCTAGGCGGCCAGGGCTCGTAGGTGCTGTGTAATAATGACAGATAATTAATAATAAATCTGATGCTGAAATGCCACAGAGTTGGGGCTGACTGCATTCCTGGAATGTGGCAGGGGCTCAGGATGGGAGGTGATGTCATGGCAGGTATCTTCCTGACAGTATGTTACAAATGGGGATAGGAGACTCATGGCTAAAATTAAGGGATATGAGGGGTGGCTGGTAAGAGAGAACAAAAAAACTTTGGTGCTGAGAGGAGGAGAGACAAAGGTATTACAGGCCTGATGCTGCTCCTGATGTTGCACTGGGACCGAGTATGCTTGAGCAGTGCTGGCCCAGGCTTTCCATCCCTTGTCAACTGCCTGTCTTATCTGTTGGCTGAGGAGCACGATAAGCAAGGATGGAGGCAGGGAGCCGTGGAGCCCCCACAGCTCTCTCTGTGGGACAGGGGGAGGGTGGAGGGGATGGAGCCTGACCCAGGGGACAGCTCTGAGGCTTTGCCCAGCAGAAAGAGTGGACTGAGCCTCCACTGATGACAGGTGGAAGGCATCATGAAAGGAAGGCAGGAGTCCTTGGCTGGCGCATGCCTCCAGGGAAGTGCATGCTGCTGGTCAGAGTCTGAATGAGTCTTCTGGGCACTCATGTTTCTCCTCCACAGCCTTGTGCAGAGCTGGGAGAAGATGCTGCCATCGCTCCTGGCTGGCCTGGCTCTACCATCCATCATGGCATTGTGTGACCCATCATCTAAAGGAGTGGTGCAGAAAATACCAAACCAGTGTGGAGCACTTACATGCGGAATATCTCCCACAAGCAGCAACTCCTGTGACTGGGTCAAGACCACCAATTTAAGATGATTAAAGTTTGAAGCCTCCCTGGCACAGGCTGTTGAATCCCCACCTGTCCCAGGACTGCAGGATCCAGGCTAACTGGGAGTGTTTATCCCACTAGGTGGCTTCAAGGAGTTTATTCCTCAGCAAGCTGCTTGGAGAGATGCCTCAAGTCGTAGTTTTTCACAGGCAGGGCACACCTCTTAACAATCGTGTGCTGCATAGCCATGGTGAGGCATTTCTGGCAGCATCTAATGCCGTGACAATTAATTAACAGTGGGCACAGCAGGTGCCTCTTTAGCCTGAAGCTGCAATTTCACCACAGGCATTTCCCCATATCCCGCCTCTGATGTGATTTTTCTGTCAAATGGATCTGTTGCTCTCACTCTTTTTTTTTTAATTTTAATGACTCCTCTTACTGCTCTCACCAGAGCCATTTGCCAGCTGCTGCAGTCAGCTATTCCCCACACAGGCAGAAGAGGCTCACACTGGGGCTTCATTTCACAGAAGGTGAGAAACACACAGCCTGTGGCTGCTGACAGGCATTGCTCCCTCCCCAGGGTGCATTCAGAGCCCTGACTGCTCTTTTCCCTCCCTCCTGGACCTGGCCAGCATAAACTCATCCTTACTGCTCTGGGCAGGAGCTTCTGGGAACTGACTGTTCTTCATTGTTTTATCTCCTATTTCTGTACATGTATTTTGGAGGTCTTTCTCTGAGGTCTGCCTGGGTGGCTTTTACCTCTTTTATGGGATTCTAAAATTATTGGCTGATGTTTTTTCTCTTCTTTGGGTGAAATGTTTACAGCCTCTTGCTAAATCTGAACAGTTCCTCTCTAATTTGTGTTTCTCTCTTCTCAAACCCTAAAGAGAGGGCAATATTTTGAGTCCAAGTTAGTTGTCTGGAAATTGTACTGTGAGGGAAAAACCAGCTAACAGCTGCTAACTGTGCAGTAGGTAAGACTGGAACCCAACTGATGGCTATGTCCTGTAGCTGGGGCATTTAACTCAGGCCACTTTCTTCTCAGATGCCCATTTACTGGGCTATGTGTACTGTTAGTGGAAGAGGGAGAACTGATTTTAGATCCCTAATTTCATAATAATGTTATGGGCTCATACTAGAAGTCACCAAGAATGTTATTGGCTCATATTGTGGAGTTCAGAATTGGGTGAGGAGGAAGCAGGGAAGCAAGTAATATTACAACCATGACCTTCAGCAGAGCTAACTTTAGCCCCTTAAGGGATCTTCTTGGAAGAATCCTATAGGAACAGGCCCTACAGGGAAGAGGGATCCAAAGCAATTCGTTGATAGTCAAGGATCACTTCCTCTAGGCTCAAGAATGATGCATCCCAAGGAGAAAGAAAACAGGCAAAGGGGACAAGTAACCTGCTTGGATGAATAAAGAACTCCTGTCATTACTCAAGCATAAGCAGGAAATATACAGGAGATGGAAGCAGGGTCAGGCCACTTGGAATGAATATAGAGAGGTTGTCAGAGTAAGCAGAAATGAGACAAGGGAGGCCAAGACCCATCTGGAATTAAATCTGGCCAAGGATGTCAAGGACAAGTAGGGCTTCTTCAAATACATCAGTAACAAAAGGAAAGCAGAGGGTAATGTGGGCCTGTTGCTAAATGAAGGAGGCACCCTGGTAACAGAGGATGCACAGAAGGCAAAGGTACTGAACTCCTTCTTTGCATCAGTTTTTACTGACAAGACCAGCCCCCAGAAATCTCTGACCCAGAGGAAAAAGGTAAAGGAATGGTAGAAGGAAGACTTTCTCTTTCTCAAGGAAGATTGGGTTGAGAACATCTAAGCAAACTTGGCATCTACAGGTCCATGGGCCATGATGAGAATGCTGAGAGAGCTGTGGCACACCATAGCAAGGCCACTCGTGATCATCTTTGAAAGGCTGTGATCATTGGAAGAGGTGCGAGGACTGGAAGAAAACAAGTGTCACCTCAGTCTTCAACATGGGAAAGAAGGAGAATCCAGTCAGCCTCACCTCAATCCCTGGAAAGATGATGGAGCACCTCATTCTGGAGGCCATCTCTATCCAAATGGGGGGCAAGAAGTTGATCAGGAGTTAGCAGCATGGATTCACTAAAGGTAAATCATGCTTGTCCAACCTGATTGCCTTATGTGATGTGACAACTACCTGGATGGGTGAGGGGCAGTGAGAGCAGTGGATATTGTCTACCTGGACTCTAGCAAGGCTTTTGACACTGTCTCTCACAACATCCTCATAGGCAAACTCAGGAAGTGTGAGCCAGATATGTGGACAGTGAGGTGGGCTGAGAACTGGCTGAATGGCATATCCCAGAGGATTGTAATCAGTGGCACAGGCTCTGGTTGGACATCTGTCACTAGAGATGTCCCCCAAGGTTCAGTTGAGCACAGTATTATTTAACTTGCTCATCAGTGACTTGGATGAAGCAGGCAGATGTCTCCTCATCTAGTTTGCTGATGACACAAATATGGAAGGGTTGGCCAATTCTCCAGAGTGCTGTGTAGCCCTTCAGAAGGACCTCAACAGGTTAAGAGATGGGCAGAGAAAAACTGCCTGAAGGCAAATCCAAGGTCCTGCACCTGGGGAGGAATAACCCCATGCACCAATACAGGCTGGGGGCTGACCTGCTGGAAAGCAGCTCTGTGGAGAAGGACCTGGGGGTCCTGGTGGATGACAAGCTGCCCGTGAGCCAGCAGTGTGCCCTTGTGGCCAAGATGGCCAATTGTGTCCTGGGGTTCATTAAGAAAAGCATTGCCAGCAGGTCAGGAGAGATGATCCTGGCCCCTCTACTCATCCTTAGTGAGGCCACATCTGGAGTGTTGTAACAAGTTCTGGGTTCCGCAGTAAAAGAGAGGCATGAAGCTCCTGGAGTGGGTCCAGTGAAGTGCTATGAAGATGATTAAGGGACTGGAGCATCTCATGATGAAAGGCAGAGAGAGCTGGGCCTGTTCAGTTTCAAAAAGAGATGACTGAGAGGGGACCTCATCAATGCATAAAAGTACGTGAAGAGTGGGTGCCAAGAGGATGGAGCTGAGCTCTTCTTGGTGGTGCCAAGCAATAGGACCAGGGGCAGTGGCAGAAACTGGGGCACAGGAAGTTCAACCTGAACATGAGGAAGAACTTCTTTACTATGCACTGAAAGAGATTGCCCAGAGAATATGTCCTTCACTGGAGAACTCCAGAACCCTCTGGACACAATGCTGTGCCATGTGCTCTAGAATGCTCCTGCTTGAGCAAGGAGGTTGGACCAACTGACCCACTGTGGTCCCTTCCAACGTGACCCATTCTGTGATTCTCTGGTATTTTAATTCCCCATGCAAACTGCTGAACTGAGCGAGTCTCTTGAGATCTGAGTTGTGCTCTGCCCTTCCTGCCATGAGGTGTCTACAGGTTTGTCATCTGCTGTTGCCCTTCGTAGGCCATGAGCCAGACAATTCCCAAGGTGTGAAATGCCTGTACAGGCTGGTGGCATTGAAGCCACAACTTGAAACACCTTTGGAGTGGATCCAGGCTAAACAAGGATGCGTTGCTGAGGTTGAAAAGTAATTTCTTCAGGCAGTGGTGATGGGAACATATAACAAATGCACCTGCCAAAAAATGGCTCCCACCTGAATGGGTGAGAGTGTGTTAGCAAGGGTTTTAGGACAGAAAAAATGTTCACATGTGCAACCCACATAAGAAAGGAAGATCAGGCCTGTAATTGGAGCAATAAAGGGGAAAGATCTGCTGTGGTCCGTATTTTTTCAGTCACTCCTATCATGCCTGTGAGGCACTAGGCCAGCCACACAGCTTAAGTGTTAGGCAGGGCTTTCTTACCCTGCCACCATTTGCCAGTGCTTAGGACCACGTAACTCATAACCACATCAGCCTTGCCCAGAGTAAATGATAGATAGATAGATAGATAGATAGATAGATAGATAGATAGATAGATAGATAGATAGATAGATCGATCGATCAGTAATGACAAAAATACAGCCATTGCAATGTCAAGCAACATTTAGCTAGATCTTCGCTACTTCTTTTTATTTGTTTATTTGTTCTGATCAGCTTAACTCTTGTACAAGTGCAACTCTGAAGGTAATTTGTAAGAGCTGGAAGTGTGAGAGTACATTTTCCACTGAGGACTGTGTAGATCAGTGATTTACACTATTTTTCACCTGCAGTGGGAAGAGAAGTCTGTAAAATAAAGGAAGATTTTTGAGACAATGCAACTGCCAAATACCTCCAGGATTTTCCTTTGTTGAAGACAAGGAGAACGTTATTTGAGGCCTTGGAGATAAAGAATTTTTTTTCATCTCTTTGGTGCCCAGACCATGCAGATTCCAGGAAAAGCTGTGCCTTCAGGCTCCCTCTTATGTGCTTATTCAAATACACACAAAGGATCACACTGTGATACAGTTGAAGTTGCAGCTTTTGCAGCTCTAGAAATCTGGATCCCCAAGTGAGGTTGGGGATATTAACTGGATATCCAAAATCAGTGACTGCACAAGCAGGAGAATATCTGGAGCCTGAGTTTTGGATTTATTTTTATTTCTCAAGCTCTTCTCAAATGCTGTCATACTGCCTCCCTAGCTCTCCAATGCACACATGCATCTTGGATGGAGATAAAGTATCACCATCTACTGGTGACCGAAAGAATAATGGCAGAAAATGTTACAAGGTAATGAGAGATAAAAGAACTGGCTGTGCTTTTGTCAAGTGTGAAATGATGCAGAGAGCTCTGCTCCAAAGAAAGGGAAGGTATCCGACAGCCTCCTTGGCTGCATTAGAACAGCTGAAACCTAGCAGAGTGTTTCTCACTCACCCTTGCTCTGGTTGTACCTGCCTTTTGGTCTTGTGTGCAGGGAAGGTTGATGCTTCTGGTGCTGTTTTCCCAGGGTCTGCACCACCTACTGGATGGTGTTTCAATTGCCTGAAAATGAGAAATGAAGGCTGTGTCTGTGAACCACACTGTCCCAGGAAGGAGTCAGTCCTTCCCCACAGGGCATGGGCTCAGGTCTCTGGGCTGTGAAGGGCTCCAGCCAGCTGGGCACCATCCAGGCTGCCACGGCCAGGTGTCAAGTGCAGAAAAGACGCTATTTCTGCTGTGCCCTTTGCAGCAAAGTGACCAGTGAAGCCAGAGTAGGGGTGTGTGAAGATAGGAAGGTGCTATTTGCTGCTCTGATCACATGTGGTGATGGGTCATTGAGGTTAGCCAGGGATGTTACAAGCTGTGGTGACCTGGAGGACAGGGAAGAGGTGGAGTTCATCTCCTGGTGTCAGGGAGGGTGCTCCACAGCCCACAATTTTACTGCTGTCCTTGCCTGAAGAGTGAAGCAAAGCACAGCTATGGCTTGTTTTGTGCTTTCCAGAAAGGCCCCAGCAGAGGCTTGGGGTCCCACAGTCCATGCACTGCCCTCTGAGCATGGCTAGAGACAGAGATGAAAGGAACAGTGCTAGGGATGGGATCTTCTTTGCTCAATGGCCTCTAGAGTTATCAATTCCCATCTGCTGAAGGCAGTGAGAGGCAATGGTGTACAGGCAGTGGCCTTGAGCTGGACCTGTGGCAGGGGCACAGTTTTACTGAGCTCAGGAAGTGGAGCCCAGGAGGCTGACAACCAGCAACAGGCAGTGGACCACCCACACTCCCTAGGGGAGCTGCTGCCATGTCCTAGCCTGTCTTCGGCCAGTGCTTACCTGCACCTTCCAGGTCTGGGGGAGGTGGAGCAAAGGAGAAAGGGAGATGATGGGAGGAAACAGAGTGAAGGGGTGTCAGAACGCAGCTACGATACTGAGAGAACACCCAAGGATTTCATGGTAGTGGTGGGGGATCTCCTTCACTAACAGCAGCTCTTGCTCTGTTTCGTCAAAATACTTACGTGACTCAGCCTGCAAATAAAACCTTGCCTTTGGTTCACATGGAGAGTGTGTCAAAGTGGCAGCCACCCTGGAGATTCCTACATGGAATTCCCTACATGGTCATTCATTCTCTACATGCTGGATGGGTTTTGAAGCCTGGGCCGAGCTTTGCATTGCTGCAGCTGCCAGCATCCAGGTTTCTAGTGTGGACACAGTCTCTGCCAAGACAGCAGAATAGAAACAGGGCGCAGACATTTGTGTCACTTGTCAATAAAGCTGCACAGGAGATGTTTCTCATCTTCCAAAGCTACTTGGACCTGTTGTTTTGAATATTTCTAAGAGGAATTCATATGAACAGCAGCATCCAACAGATGGGTCACATGTGCTTCTAGGATGGACACCATCATGCTCCCCTAGATCTTGACTTTGCTTCTGACTGCCTTTTAACTGGCAGTCAGAGGGAAGAGGAAATAAGAGCCACCACATCTCTAGGTGGTTGAGGCTTTTTCTTACCAAGGATAGCACGAATTCTCTTTAAGTATTGTCATCTTCCCCCATTTGCAAAAGGCCATCATAAAACAAAGAGATATACCTCTGGGTTTCAAGCAAACACTGTTCAGAGTGAGTCTCTCAGTCCATCCATCGCTGCTATTTCCCTCTCTTTGATCTATTTGGCATTTGCAATGTGCCACAACAATCACAGCCCACATCCCTGCACAAGAAATGCTTGTTGCTCACACCAGGTTACCCAGCAGCCAGCCAAGCAACTGCTGAGTTAGGAGGTTTTGCTGGGAGCTCATCTGACACCATTATAAGGCATTTTAATATTTTGGTCTTGTTCCACCTACCTACAAAACTCCCATGCATGAGATTTTCTATGAAAGGGACTGCAACCTTGGTGCTAGGGAAAGCAGTAAGTCTCACATCCTGGAAATTCTGGGCCTGTGGGCTCCTGAGAAGTTGAAAATATAACAACTTACGTTGCTGGTGCATGACTCCTTGTCAGGCAGCAAGGGAGTGGTGCTGAGGGACTGTTTAGGACATGTGGGCTCTGCAGAAACTTTGCCAGTGTCACGGCCTTTCCATAAAGTATTTCAACATCACTGACTGGCAAATTCTAATGAAAAATCTATTTCACTTCATTTTTCTTTACCAGGGAACAGATCCAGCTTTGGATAACATCCCCAAAGCTGCAAATTGGCTTTTTTTTTGCTCCTCTCTGTCTTCTTCATGTGTGCTTCAAATCAGTCATAGTATAATATTTCTCAAATTACATGGAAGAAAATCCAGAGCCTCATTGTTTTACTTCTTTCATTTCACAACTCTTTGTCCATTTTCTCCCCCTGAATTGATGCAGCGATGGAGAATGGCAGACAGGATTTTTCTCTCTATTCAAGTTTATGTAAGGAGTAACTGTCCTGGGATGATTTTTGTTTGTATATTGGAGGAATCTCAGACTGGGGGATCTCAGAGAGACATGAGATGTATAGTAAGTGCACAAAACCACTCCTTTAGTTTCCTGAGTTGCTGATACTACAGCTGCCAAAATACTGAGTGTTTCAATTTGGTTTTATAATCAAGTGCTTATATTAAGCCTTGTGTGTTTTAATTATGCCCTTTGGAAAACTCAGCAGTGTGTCCTATGTGATTTATTCTGAACAGAAACAATATTTAGTACCTTAAAATAATTGTCTTGAGAGAATTGGAAGTCCTTGAGCCTGTGCAGTCTTAGTTCAGACCCTCTCAAGTCAGACAAATTCAAAAGTAACAGGAGCAGCATGCTGAATAATCACTGTTTTCTGCTTGAAATCACATAGGGCAGCATGACAGGCTGTAGGAGGAATACTAAACAAACTGTTAATCCCAAAGGCTTGGAAAGAACTTGCTGAGCATACCTGCCTCGCTGTGGTCTAACAGCACATAGCAGGCATCAGCACATCCAGTAAAAGACAAACTGGGTCAACTGGGAGAAAACCAACTGCAAAAAAATATCAGTGTAATCCAGGTAATTTCCACTGTTTGACTGAAGAGTCAAGTGTATCAAACGGAAAGCAAAGCAGCTGAAATGCTATGAGGATATTGGCTTCTCTAGTATATCCCCAAAGTTGATGTTACCCTTTCATATTTGTCTACAGAACACAGGACTGTGCAAATCTGGAATAACCACACATGCCAAATATAGAAGTGAAAAGGAGGGATGGTTTTTCAAACTAGTGGGGGTTGTTGATAGCTCCCTTAAGCGAGGAGAGATGCAGGAAATGTAAAGGGTTTTTGGCACAGGGTGTGTGCTATAGAGTGTGAAACGACATGTGTTGTGGGACTCTCTACCCAGACATAAATTAAACTTGTACAGGAACTCAAAGAGTGACAGTTAAGAGCATAATACCTAACATCACCAGCAAATTTTGCCCAAATGTGTCATTTTTTTGCCTCTCTTGTTGTTATGACCTGCACCAGAAGGGGAGGGTAACCCAGGCTCCTGTTAATAAATCCCTTGGAGTGGATGAGAGTGAACAACACTGAATAATCAGTTTGGAAACATATATAGGTAGGGTTCATTTTAGAACAATTTTGTTTCAGAGGTAAACAGGCATGTTGCTGGTTTGGGTGTTACCATCTATAGTAATACAGCAATACTAAAGCATAAAAATAACACTAAAGGAAATGTATAAGAAAAGGAAGAGAAAGAAAAGATAAGGGTCCTCAGATATACAGAGTCACCATCCACTGGATCCAGCAATGAAATTTGGTAGTTGCAGCTTCCATGTCTGTTGGTTGAAGTGGTGGTCACAGTCCTGTCAAAAGTGATGGTCTTGATCCACTGGGGCTGGGGAAGTCCCCCCCCAAAAAACCTCTAAGATTTCATGAGTTATTCAAACTCAGATGGGAATGCCTAGTACCTCCCCTAGGACATTTTACTGTGGATGATGTCACGGGACATGTTACAAGTCTTTGATGCTCCCCAGAGGGGTCTTCACAGCAGAGTGATCATGTAAGGGAGGGTTGTCATGATAAGAAGGATTATCCCATCTCGAAGGACTTGCCTCTTATCAGCCTCTTCCCTTATCCCTAAATCCAGTTTGTAGCTTCAGGTATGCACACTCTTCTGCACCTGGGATAGCTGGAAAATAGCATCCACTTCTCCTTTCCCAGTAGCCATATTCAGGGAGGGGTAGGATTTGCAGGGGGTTTTGTAGTTTGACAAAAGTCTTTCAATGATCTTAACAATGTTTAAGCCATTAACCATTTTGGTCTCTGACACTTGTCTGGGAGTGGTGGTGCTCGTGTAAAGAGAGACTAGACAGTCTCTTGGTAAGGCTCCTCCTGGATGGTCCTTGCTTGTTTGACATCTGCGCTGCTTGGCTTTGGCATTATCTTCACCTAGTTCTGCTTCCCTTGCTCTAATTTTGCATGGAAAACCGCATCTGGAGTATTGCTTGATGAGCATGGCTGCTTCATGCCTCTTAAGAAATGATGCACCCCAGGACTGGGTACTGGGTTTTCTATGGCCATTACTTTGTATTCAGATTGGGCCTTCAGAATAAGGGATGTTTGCATGTGTCTTTGGAAATTCAGCCTCTTTTTAATTTGACTCTTCATAGCCTAAATGCAATCAGTCCAGTGAAACCAAACCCTGTAGTATTTTGTATTCCTAAATGGTAGGCAGGTTAGAGTTGCTTCTATATTTGTCTGTAACAATAGTTTTTGAATCTGTTGGCAAAATTGCCTAAAATTTTTGCCTTCAGATAAGAAGTTTTCATGAGAGTATCTGACAATACCTGACTGCATATCCGTGTATAGTCAACACCTGATTTTTGCAAAACCCATACATATGCCTCTCATTTTTAGTATATTTCTTCCAGTAAGGAAGTAAAAATTTTCTCAAAAATTTTTGTTGCACTTCATTGCACTTCACCCTATGTTAAAGTCATCTTACATTAGAAAATAAGTAGCTCCTATTGACATATGGAATGTAATTTCTGCTTGTCTGCTTTATTGGCCAGGGTGTTATTTTGCAGCACACAGTACACTCAGTATGTATCCCAGATCCCTGAGGTGCTTGTTCTTGGCATCCTTCCTGCTCTGAAATCTGTGCTGCCACTTCCTCATTGCTAAGACCACCAACAGGCAGGATCTGGGTGTCCAAAATGCAGAGGTTTGAGCCACTGCTGGCACTGAAGTCTAACCTGTGTTTCTGCCAACCAAGAGAGGGCCAAATAATGTGAAATCTGAACCTTAGCCAGACTGTTTCACAGACCATATATTTGCTGAGGCATCAAGCAAGAGGCATGGAGCAGACACCTGGTATTGGTATCATCTTCAGTCACTTCATCTAAATCTGTCAGATGTGCCCTTGGTTAATCCTGCTAAATACCTTAAGCTAACATGATGTGCTGCTGGGTTTTCTGTGCTGTTATGCACTGTTAAGGAGCCACAGCACTTGCCTGTGAGGTCCCAAAGAAACTCCAGTTTTCAGAAAGAGCTCCATCCATTGGCATGGCAGCAGTGAAAAGAATTCAGGAATTGCCAGTGTTGTTTAAGTAATCAACTGCAACAAAAATTTTCCCTCATCACTTTCCTCTCTGAATATATTTGTAAGCTAAAAGGCACAATTTGGGGTGCTGGATGCCTGACCATTTGCATAGTGAAGGATATAGACTTTCAACTTGTTTATTATCTAAATCATTTGATAAATATTTATGCAAATGGGAATACCTCTATAAGTGAACAGATATCTATTTATCTATAAAAGAGAAAAACATGTTTAGAAAATTTCAAGGGGTTGGAGAACCCATCAGTTCCTTTGGTTAATGGTTTCAATAATTACTTATACTTTCTGCTATGAACATGGACCTATGTATACACCCTGTTGATGAAGTCCTAAACCCAAACAGTATTCAGATAAATGCTTATTGCCATCTTCCTTGTAGACTAATGGGCTTCTGCTACCTCAGAGAGTTGAGATGGAGTAATGACCCATAAAGATTTGATTGTTTTCCTGTGTGTTCAACTTGTTTGTCTGAATTTGTAAATTATTTTTAGATTACTCTAGAAGGGTGTTTATTCACATTGGACCAGTAAAGAAAGATTCTATGATGAAACACTCTGTTTATGCACATTCAGCATCTGTATGGCTGCAATAACTTCAGACAAAAGAACACTGAGGATGAAGACCTCTTGAAAATGTGAAGGTGAAATTGCCCACACTGAAGTATCACCCTTAGATGTATCCTTGCTGAAGTCCACAGCACAACTACAAGACACTCACTAGGCTTCCAAAATCCTGTCTGGGCCTTTATTTCACTGAATATAAATCCTGAGTGAGTTCTCTAGGGGAGCCTCTTGTGATTATTCCAAGGTTCTCTCCAGAAGACAGTAGAAGAAAAAATACAGCCAAAGACAGAGTGAATGACTTTGGGCTGCTGCAACGGACTCGTGCCTGCCTGGCCTGCTCTTTGAGTAGCAACAGGGAGGGAAATAAGATATATTGAATATATTTGTCTTGTAGCAGCTACCAACAAACCACTCTCACATCAACTTTCCTGTGGCTCCTGTTCTTTCAGGTTGATGAAACAGTGCTTAGACTCAAGAGAAAGGGAATTGCAGAGTTCCTTCCTTGTAGTTCAGAAGACTCCCAAAAGTTTTTGCTTAGGTTTAACAACCTGCCTGCTACTGCTGACCATGTTTTTAAGTCTGTTAAAGGTGTAATAATGCACAAGCTAGTGCAATGTAATTGCAAAACTCCCAAACCACCAAGGTAAAACTCATATAATGCCTTCTTTTACTTTCTAGAAGATAAAAGATAAAAGAAGAAGATAGAAGATAAAACCTGTATTACCATACTTTTTTTTAAAGACAAGCTTTCTGCAAGTCTTTTTCAACACCAGCAAGTCAATGGCTGACAGATATTTATTCAAGTAAGACTCATTTTGGGCTTACTCTCTAGAAGCTTCCATTGTGTTTTCATTGATAAATACATTTGCAATGGTCCCTGGAAAGGAATAGAAATTGCTAACTTCAAAATGAGAGGTGAAAGGTTACATTCAAGCTGTGTTGTGGTTTATTTCAGTGAGGTGTTTTTCCACTAGTGAGATAAAAGCAGATGTCAGAGACCACTCGTGGATGGACTCTGCGCTCATGCTTGACTTGAGTGCTGGTGGCAGTAGGGAGATCATCTGTGTTTCTGCCTTGACACAGCTGTGGTTCCTGCACTGCTCCTCATCTCTGGATTACAAGCCTTGCCAAAAGGAGCGGGGAAACAGATGGATCCAAAATTGGCACTGTTTAAGAAGTCATTATCTGTGTCCATGAGATGATGTTGGCAACACTACCAGTTATCTGCCATCCACACCACTTTGGTGTTTAGGGTTCAGCTGCAATTTGAAGCTCAGTATACACATATGAATGTATTAGAACCACATCACAGGCGTGTTCCCCAAATACTTCTCATATTTTGGTGACACTGTAACTTGACTTTAAAAAGCAGAGACCAGGAACAGCTCTTACCAGTAGATGCTGGATTTTTCCTAGTGAGAAAGACAGACTGAAGGAGATTACTTTTTTAAGCCATCTTTTCTCACATTACAAATTGTCAAGATCATTCCTTCCTCCAGTATTGTGCAATATTGAATGTCCCTGTTGAACAACAGCCTGCTGGTTAGTGCCAGAAATAAGGCTAACTGAAGTTTTTTGTGAGGAGCCACAGCATATTCTCCTTGCAGGATTAAAAGACCAACATTTTAAACCCCTGGAATATCCAGGGGATTGTTTGCCTGTTGTGAGCAACCTGGATGTTCCCATCTAAAGACCTTATAGAAAAGGGATCAGAACCTCCCTTCAGTTTCTTCTGCTAATAAAATTCCTAAAATTCTGAAATAAGTAGAGTTTGGATGTGGATGGCCTCATCTTGACACATTTTAATTACAGGAATCTGTCATTTCTTCTTTAGATATTCTCTGCATTTTCTATTCCACAAGAGTTTATCATGCAGCACAATCCTTTGGGAAGAGAACCATGTACTGTACATGAACAGCACTATGACTATTTCTAGGTGACTGGTAAAAAACAACTCAGTGAAGAACAATGGTGACCAAAAGCACAGTTATTAGTTCATGTAGCACTGGCATAAGAGGATGGGAGGAAAGGCAGGCTTAAAGCATGAAGTGCATCTTCCAAGGCTTGAAAGAAACAAGGCAAGTCTCTGCCCACCAGACACTGCAGACATTACATTAATAACCTTTGGAAATGCAGACATGAGGGAGTTTGTTATTAACTGTAATAGGAGTGTGTGCAGATCTCCTTTCTTTACTCTGATATGGGCAGTAAAGTCATGATATTATCACAGAGGCAAGATAGAGAGAAATGTGTGCAGGAATGCCTAGGAGAGATTTCACAAAGACAAAACTACCCATGGATCTTTCCAGGTTTGAGAAATGGCCCTCAAAGGATTCATCTTTCCTTTTTGCTTGACTTTTACATCAAAAATAGATATTCTCTACATACCATAATGCTGTTGAAAACTGATGAATGTACTCATAGGAAGCAAGACACTAAAAGCAGGCACATGATCAGTAATGCAATATTTAACCAGAATGTTTACTATTCATTGGTGTTTGTTTATGCAAATAACTATTTAACTAGTGCGGCTCTTTGAAGAAAGAAATTCTTTGTTAATGTACCTGTGCTGTGTTCAGGCACATACCAATATGAACCTGAAAAACATTCTCCAGAAAAAAACCCCAGGATGATTAAATTTAGTGCTGATATTTATAAGGTAAAACCCAAGCAATTAAAAAAATTCTTGCTGAAAGCAAACAGATCTATCCTTAGACTTTCTGGCTTACATATCCTCAGAAAGTAACTAAAACAAACTCTAGACTCAGTGTTAAAAATTTCCTTTGCAGATGCACAGAGATGTATGGGGACTTTTGTCAAATGCAGCTAACAACATGCAAGGAGCAATCCTCTGCTGCACATATTCAGGTTCCTAGTTGTGCAACATACTATTTGCTCATTTTGCTGGTCCAGTCAGGAGTCAGTCAGAGCCAAGCAGCCTGACAAACATCTGCTTTTTCCAGGTCTGCACTGGAACAGACTGTCACCCTGAAGCCCCAACATCTGCTCTCCACGGAGGAACAGTTGTGGTGCTTCAGTGCCAGAGCCTCTTAAAGGCACATTTCCCTGCAAAGTGGTGGAGCCTGGGTGTGGTAGCAGAAGGGATTTGGGTCAGATTTTGGAAATGGAAGCCTGACTTCCAGGGAATTAACAGAGGTTTACCTCTCAGCTTTTTCTGTGCTCCCTAAAAAATGAAGTATCCATGTAATAAGGTTGAATTGATTTTTTTTTTCCTCCTATGTATTTTTTTTCAATAGAGCAGCCCAGAAAGAGCTGCTCTGCTGCAAAATGTGTCTTTCATCACAGGATCATTAGGTTGGAAGAAGACTTTGGAGGGCCTGTGATCCACTTCCTGACTCAGAGGAGAGACAACTTGCAACTTGTATCTACCCTAGAAGGCAAATACAGTGCTTAGGAAGGAAAAACCTCAAGCATGAGAGCTGCATCTGCAACAGTTTGTTGGTTTTTATTCTCTCTTGCCTAATTCTCAGAGCCCAGAGTGACTGGCTGCTAGAGTGTATCTGTTCCAACAAAACCCACCACTGAGTTAATTACAAGGTCTTCTGTTGAAACTCGCTTTGCTAATCCCCAAACAATTTCAAATTGATTGTCTTGGTGTACTCTGGGCAAGGCAGAAAAATAAGTCCAATATAATTGAGGCTTCATTACAAATTGAAGAACTAATGACAGTAAAGTAGATACAGGACACGTTACATATTTTACCTTTATTAAATGATAATTCTATTTTACATTGTGTGCTAAAGCTTTGCAAGGGAAAAAAAAGGTAATATAACCAAATAACAGAGCAGATTAAAAGGCTGCTAAAAATGAGTCAGATAATGTCCTGTGACAAAAATGGTTTTATCCTCCTTTAATTGAAAATGTCTATGTGACATACACTAGAGCCTAAACATACCGGATTAGTGCATTGTCACAGGAGCACTTAAGCATATAATCATCTACTTTAATTTGATTTTAATGTGGAAAAACATGAGCGGGCTGCAGGCTCTGCCCGGCGGGCCGGGCTGCGGCCCATCCATCCCCGGGCGGCGGCCGCGGCTCTGTGTCCGTGCGGGAGGCTGAGCCGCTGGCACAGGGCGAGGGAGCCCCGCTGGGAGCGGCCCGCGGCCGCCGGGAGGGGCGACACCGCTGCCCCCGCTGCTCCACCGCCCCGGGGCGCGCAGGGCCCCGGCTCCCGGCTCCCACGTCCCGACTCCAGACTCCCGACCCCCGAGTCCCGCTCCCGACTCCAGACTCCCGGCTCCCGCTCCCGATTCCCAGGTCCCGACTCCAGACTCCCGACCCCCGGGTCCCACTCCTGACTCCCGCTCCCGACCCCCGGGTCCCGCTCCCGATCCCTGACTCCCGACCCTTGACTCCCGGCTCCCGCTCCCGGTTCCCCGTTCCCGGTTCCCGCTCCCCGCGGCCGTTATGCGGCAGTTGGTCCCGCCCGCTCTCCCCCGTGGCGGGCGGGGCCGGTCCCGCCGGGGCCGGGCGGACGCGGGGGGCGGGCGGGGGGCCGGACGGGCCGGGCCGGGCCGGGCCGGGAGAGGACAGTGCCTCTGCCCGCACGGCCGGGACAGCGGCGCCGAGGCTCCCGGCGTGCAGCAGCCCCGCCATGGCTCCCAGCTCCGAGCGGCTCTTCGATTCCCTGGGACACTTCGGCAGGTACTCGGGCGGGCGGGCGGGCACCGCGGCTGTCACACTCCGACATCGCCGTGCGGGGACTGATGGGCACCCGCGGGGGCAGGGCATCCCAGCCACGCCACGGGGAGACCTTACCGCGCGCACTCAGCATCGCCGAGGCTGCAGGGGAGCCGCACACGCACCGGCCACCACACTGGCACACGCACGCAGAAGCTGACACGGGCGCTGCACACGCGGTTACACACACTGCACCCCAGAGTGTGAACACACATTATACAGACAGGCACTGCCGCGCGTATCTGCAGCCCTCTACACACCCCCATATATAGTGTTCCATCCACGTGTGCTCACCCACACTGCGCGCACACATCTCTGTATGTGCCGCGGTCACATACGCGCCCGCACTGCACCCATTCGCACACAGGCGCAACACTCCTATAGGCACCACGTGCGTGCACTCGCACACTTTCATTCATGTACGTGCACTCTTAGACACTTAATGTTCACGGATTCCTTGCACGTGTGAGGATGCACACACGGGCACACACACAACACACACGCACACACGCACGCACACACACACACACACACACACACACACAGCATCAGGGTCTGGAACAGCCTGTGCACTCCAGAGGTGACAGAAGAGCTCGAGCAGCATGTGTAAAGTACTGAGTGGCACTCAGACAGGCTGTTTCTGCATGAGGGCACAGGGCTGAGTGTGGTGGATGACGTGTTTTTATTGGAGCTGGGTTTGTTGCATGAGGTACATGAATATGGAGTATATGTACACATCCTTATCAGCAAAGGTTTATCCATATGGTCAGTGGTATGTTGTGCTGTGGACAGTTTCCTTTGATGTGCTTTGTGGCTATGGTGTGTGTGTATACAGTCCTGGGTTTGTTAGATGAGATACACAGACAGCAGTGTGTGTGTGTGTGCGCTTCTGTAGCTGTAGATGCAGGGCTGATATATGAGACTGCTTATAGCAGGTAAGGGAGAAGAAATGTTTGGCAAGGAAATTAAGCTTTAGAGGATACAAATTGTACGACTAATGGGCACACACCCTCATAGTGAGTTCTCTCCTGCACTTCCGCGATGTGCTGATCATCATGGGTTTTGCAGGCACGTGTTCCTCAGAGCAGATGGATGGAATAAGACCCATGTGTCACAATTTGGCTGCGAGTTCAAGCTGTTGAATTGCAGTGTTGTGCTTTCTAGCTCGGTGACCAATGAGCCAGCCTAACCCACATTGTTGATCTTCTCTCAGGGGCAGGCAGGAGCGGCATTTTGGACAAAGTTTGGGAGCTTCTGTTAATGGTAGAAGTGCATACCTGAACTCTGAAGCAGGAGAGGCTCTTAATATCATGTGCAAGCAGTAGTGGTGGGTATCAATAGCCTCTTCAGATGGTTAGGATGGAAAGACTTTTTTCTTTGTTAACTGGGACCTATGCTTACATTACGTGTTTGACTAAGTTGTGACTTACAGGTATATCTATCTAAACAATATCTCATTCATTGTCAGTTCTAGGTCAGTAACAAAAAAATATCTTGTTCTGTATGAACTAGGATAGAAATTTCTAGCAATCAGTTTATTTGGCTAGTGCTGTTGCTTTTCTGTTTCGTGTAGTCTCTGCAGAAAGCAGGCACTTGACACTGAATATCAAAGTAACACAAAAGTAGTTATTTCTAATCACTGGAGTAGTTTTGCCTGCTTGAAAATGTTTATCGATAATTTAGACAATTTTTACAACCACTTTTGCAATTAAAGGGAGAACAATTTTACAACGATAACCTCACATCTAGGGACCAGATTATTTGAGATGCAGTTCAATAGGAGCTGTTTGAGGTTTAGAAGCTTTGAGATGAATTGCAGGCTATCAAAATTTGCATAGTCCTGTTAGACTCATGTCTGTTTGAGATTTCAAAAACCACATTAGTGGTATAGTATAATAGTAAGTATAATAGTGGCTTATGGTGGGTGGACCTATTTAAAAATACCGTAAACCCCCTCTATTTAATCCCTTGATAGTGCTAGATCAATGATCATACTTCATATGAAAAAGTAGTTGTTAGCTATAACCATGAAGTTAGTTCTGTTCAGTTTGCATCATCCTGACACAGACAGGCAATTGTTCATTTCTTCAATTCAAGCAATTCTCATGAGACCCGTATAACTTACACACTATATATAGTTTCTGTAGATCTGACAGTCAGATTCTGAGCAATCCAAGCATGACTGTTAGTATTTTGAGACTGTTTTGATTTTCCTAAAATCTGACAGATGCAGTAGAGAATGAGCAGCTGTTCATACATTTATAAATATGGAGAGAGTATGTATGCATATGTAATATATATAATATATAGCTAAATAAAAGTTCTTAGTATATACATAATATATAAACCTTTAACATTGATTGAGACTGTGAATTTTACAGAATTGACATTCCCATGGATGCTGACAATATTTTGCTTTCCATTTGGACTCTCTTTCACAAGTCTCACTGTTCTTACTAGGATCTTGGGACATCCATGAACAACCATAAAAATGTTATGGCTTCTATAGCCTTTGCCATTAAAGAAGACTTTATGCCTCTTTTGAATCTGGGCATGGGTAGGATCTGTGGCCCATTAATTTAAGATGGTTGCTTTAAACATTGATCCGGAGTCTGTTTCTGGAGCATGAGATTACTGCTCACTATTGCAGAGGTGAATGACAAAATGTTAGTACTGTCTGCCTCAGATGGTCTCATCTCTAAAGAGCTGCCAGGCCTTAAAGCTCCCAGTTTCCTGCAGTGAACTGCACCCTTCTCCTGTGCAGCAGTTCCTGCAGACTCTGCCTGTGGGTTCTCCCTCTCAGGCTCCTGCCTCAGCCCCTTTCTGCACACCCACTCCAGCTGCAAACACACTCTCAGGGGCCCCTCAGGTGAGGTCAGGCACAGACACTGCCTGTCACTTGCAGGCCCTATGTTGGGAAAGGGGAGAAATGACTATGGGCACGAGATTGGTAGCCCAGTGTGTGCATAGCGAGTAGGTGAGCCTTAGGACACGGCTGTCTGGCTCATACTGCCCACACATCTAATTCCCAAGTAAACTGAAGGACTTTAATAACTTTAGTGACTTTAATCTACCAGCAGGACACAAAACTTGCTCATCTGGTTGCTGGTGAGAAACTGGCTATGTGTTTTGTAGCTCTGATCTCCACCATGCAGAGTGCTGAATGGAGACATGATGTAATCAGGAATAGCTGTCTAGAGAGAAAGCTGGGAAGGTACCCCTTATGGTAAGTGTGGAGGAGCGTAAGGATTTGATTTCCCAGCTGGAACGTCTGGTAGCTGGGAGATGCAGCTTACATGGTACGGAGCGTTTTCCCTGTGATTAACAGTTTTCAAATCTTGGCTTATACTTTAGGTAAAAGCAGGTGGTGAAAATTGTCAAGGAGGGAGGGGAAGATTGAGTGTCACTGACACCATTTCCAGGTTTTGTAATGAAGTATTTCCAGAATCTTTTAAAAGATTGCCCTTTCTTTTGACATATTCTGTCTCACAAAGTTGAGTAAGTGATCTAGATTTTCAAATGTTGGTTTTATAAACAATATATTTTATTAGCAGTTAGATTAATAAATTAAAAATTGCTGCTCTTTATCTTTACTGAAATGTTTATGTATTCAGGTTTCAACATCTTTACATTGTTGTCTTCTATGAACCTGTTGCCTGGTCAGTGGAGTTGCTACAATTTGAACTTTAGAAGCAAGCAAAACAAAGATTAGCGATGGCTGCTCTTTTGGTTTAGCTTGGCAAAATGCCAAGTGCCCAATGATCTGTCAGAGTCCCCCCCTAGGGAAAGGGAGAGAGGAGGGGGAAAAAATGAAAAGGAGAAAAAATACCCCAAAATGGCAAGCTTCTTATATTTATACAAAAGAGAGACAATTAAAAATATAATATTATATAACACACACACACAAGTGTGGAAAAAACCAACAACAACAACTACCGAGTCGCCCACCCAACAACAGATTCCAAACACCCAGGCCACAAAAACACCCCAACAGACTTCCCCCAAAGGACACCCAGCAAGAGAGGGAAAAACCAATAACAAAAAACCTCCCCAAATACTTCCCCAACCAAACAGCTGTGAAGTGGTGATGAGGCCCAACACCCCCAGCAATGGTGATAGCAGGTCTGCTCAGCACCTGGCCATGGAGGGAACTGCACTAGGCATTTCCTACACCTTCTTTTATACTTGATTTGATGTCAAAATGGTATTAAATATCTCCTTGGTTGCTTAAGTCAGGTGATGCTTGTCCCCTTCAATCCACGTCACACTCTCTGGGCCTGCTAAACTGAGGTCTAGCTAAAACTGAAGCCAAAACTACCACAGGTGCTGTGAGGAGGAGGAAGCAGGACAGACAGCCTGTTTGGATAGAACGCTCACCTGTTGAAGCCAAACATGGAGCATAGCAGAGATTAATACACTTACCAACAATTTCAACGTTCTCTGTTAATTTCCCTGGAACTTTTCTAGTGTTTATCAATAGACAAGAGACTCTGCTTAGCTCAAAAGATGGCTTGACTTTGGTAGAGATTCCTTCAGTGGAATTCTGTAATGCAGACACTGCTTGCCAGCACCATAGTAGCAATATTTGAATAGCCAGTGTTAATGCTACCTCTTCTCCCTACTTTATAGGGCTCTTGGTTCACTTCCAAAGTCCTACAAAAAATGGTCTAATCTTCTGTTCACATCTTGAAACTTTTCCAGGCTCCTATTTTCATGCTGATGCCCTTATCCTCTCTCTTGTTTCATAGCTCACAGCTCTTGTGATCAGATTACTTCTTCTGCAAATTGTGCTGTCTGCATGTTATTTCCAGAAATTCTTGGTTTGTATCAAATAACAAGGAGTCCCAAGTATCTCAAAGATCATGCTCACCACTTCTTTTCACAAGAAGAACATAAGAATATTTTCAAGCATTGATTTTTCTGACTCTGGTATTTTACAGATGTCTTGAAAGGTTCTTTCCCAACAAAAATGTATTTTTTTTAGTGGAGAATATATATTTTTTTTAGTAGACTTGCTAGAAATTGGTTTTCCTTTTCCAAATTAGTATGGAGAAAGAGGAAATCATGTTCAGCATTTGAACAGCTTTAACTTAGAAAACAGAATCATTACAAGATTTTTCTGAAATATTAATACATTTAGTATTTAGTACATCCTACGCAACACTAATATTTTTAAGCAACATAGTGTGAATTTCTGTTTAAGCTTTGAGTAGTTTCCTGAAGATGAACAAAGTACTGTGATTTAGAGATTGTTTTCAAGGAAAACCCTTTTTTTCCTCCATATATTGACTCCTTTATAGAATGGAAAAGTTTATTGCAACATATCTGTCATTCAGTTTTCAAAATGTATCCGTGGACAGCTGTTTCTATTTACTAGAATGTGCCAGACAGAAGAATCTCAGATCTAAGTCCTCCTTTGGCTCTTAGTCAGGGGTAGTGTTTGACAGAAATGTTTGATAAGTGTTCTTCATCTCATAACTATGCTATATTATAACATCTGAGTCAGTCTGTGCTCATCTCAGATGTTCACAGGATAAAATAACTGGACTTGGCTGCATTTCTTTCCCCCCCTCCCTGTTTTTTAGGAGGTGTGGGGGGGTGTGCCCAGACATTTTGCAAATAGTTCTTAATCCTGTTAGTTGAATGGCTTGGAGAAGCAAGACAAGCCATGTGTTTTCAGAGAGCAAACTCCAGCAGCTTAAACAAAGGTCTGATTATCTGTGCCTGACTAGGTGAAAGTGGAAATACTCTCAAGATTCAGAACGAAAGCTGGATCCTGGCAAGTGCTCCGGGATAATGGCGACAATGCACTAACAGTGAGGTCTCCAAGAGGTACGGACAGTATTCTCTGGGATCCAGACGATATTGGACGCAGCCTAAAGCAAAATCTGCATAGACAAAGTGTTCTGCCTCAATGTGCTGGCAACCTCACCCTGGAGGTGCTGTGCCTGTTTCTGGATTGAAAAAGAGTAGATTGTAGTAATAGAAGTAGATTTAAAAGTAGATTACAGTAATAGAAAAGTGACTAAATAAAAGCAGGATAAAATTGCACTTGTACTATCCATTACTTCTCTAAGGCTAAAACCTGCAATGCAAAACAACACTGAAACTTAGAGCTAGTCAGTCAATTATGATTTGCAAACCAGCTGCTGAGATTCAGACTGGACCTCTGAAACGTTGCCAACCCGCCCCAGGGTGGCTTCCAGACAAAGTTGTAGCATGGACATAGTTATGGCAGCATAAGGCAATTATCACACACATCAAGGAGCTGATGATCAGCTGTTTCAACCCGAAATATTATGGTGTGAATGAAAATTAAATATATAAGAGACTGGACAGTGTGTTCCTTGTAATACAATGCCTGGGACTGGGATTCCACTCCTATAAAAGTTCTGTCAATAATTTTCTCATAATAGTCATGATTTTCAGCAGTACTAAGATATCTAAAAATTGAAAGATGTTTTATGAAAGGTCTTACTCATGAGAAGTTTGACCACTTTATTGCAGGAAGTAAAATCATTCAAGTAGAAAACACCATTAAATTTAGAGAGATTTTTCTGAGGCCACAGAAACCTTTAGCACATTGTCTGAAAACGTCTGTGCCACCATTTTACTGTACACAGCATAAATGGAACGGAGGTGCATGTACAGCTGGCATTTTATTGAAGGTAGCTTGAGGCGCAAAGCTATAGCAGCTGAGCAAGAACATGAGATTCTCAAGTTCTCAGAAATATGGAAAAAGTAGCAAGCCAGAGCAGATACCAGCTGTGGTAGTTGTATCTTGGTTGCAACAGCAAGACTAGAAAAAGTGTGATGACAAACTGTGAAAGACAGAGATTTATGAGTACTAATAATGATGGTTGATCTGTCAAATTGTCCATGTACTTGGAAAGAAATCTCAGCTGTCTTTGAAAATTACTGAAATTGCCTAGAGAGCTAATGTATACCTTAATATCATATGTTGACGGCCAAATTGTAGTGCTCACCTTGCTCAGAGCAGATGTTTTTTGAAAATCATATGCAATGAAAATATGGTTTGAGGAATCTAGAAGCACCATCCACTGGATCACAGACTGAATCCTTTCCTCAAGAAAATATTTTCATCAAGAGGTGAAGTTAGGTTACTTCTTGCTACTTTTTGGAGGTGTTATTATGAGTTAGCAGCATCAGAGGTGCAGCTGCAGCAGTGGTGCTGAGGCAGGAACACAGGACAAGCCCTGGAGAATAGATGGAAAAGGACAGTAAGGCAACAAGAAGTAGAAAAGAAGTGCCGAAAAGGTGCTTCAAAGAACTGGGAATAATTTGCTGATCTATAAAGAGCAATCAGCACCATATTTTGGATGAAGCTCAGTGTCATTTTAGATGTGAGGACCTGAACTTTTTCAGCTATATTGTGACTTTTTTCTCCTCTAAACTGTGAAAGAGATTTGCAACAATCTAAGTTCCTTCCCTGTATAAGTCTGTTCTGAATGTGTGGAGAAATCAGCTGTCCAAGTCAAGGGACGAATGAGCTCATCTAACTGTCTTTATAGGCCCACAGTGTAAATTTCAGACATCTGTTTTAATCATCTTGTCAAGAGGGAGAATTGGACCCCTAAGGGCATGATTCCTCTGTCTTATTTTCAGTTTGTGGTTTAGGACAAGGTAAATCCTAGACTTGTCTGTGGTTCCTCATCAAGCGAAAAGGGGATGTAGAGCAATAGTATGAATGTATATGGTTTGGAAGCTGTATATGGCATTCAAGTGTACAGTATACATACGGATCCTTTACTTTCAACCTGAATTAACTCTATAAGTCTCCACGAGAAGGTTGGGATGTGGCAAATGCTGCTGGCAGGACACTTTCTGTGTCACAGCATTAGCAGGTGTCTCAAGATGACCTGAAGCAGCCACCGAGATCCTTGCATTGCTCCGTGTGAGGTATCAGAACAACTGTCCTGTTTGCACAACAGCACTGTTGTTACCATGCTTGCTGTGCTGCCTTCCCTTCAGGTTCTGGGATACAGGAAACAGTGTTGAATTGAGTGGGAAGCATTAAGATCAGAGAAAGAAGAGATCAAGCTTGTTCTGAAAACATGGAAGTCCCCAATTTTTGGAAAGTGAGGGAGTAAAACCTCCTTTCTGAGACGGAAGAAGGCAGATTATTGCCATCACTTAGAACCTATGAAGCAGGCAAAAATATATTTTTTTAGTCATTGAATTGCAAGTGTGGATCTTTGTGTCCTGGATGAAAAATGAAAAAAATATTACTAATAATATGCATTTAGCTCTTGTTCCATAAATAAATACATTTCCATACCCATTACCATGATGTAATATATCATTTGGTGGATGTCTGTCTAGTTCTAGAGAGAAAGTCAAATACAAAACGTCAAAAATGAGCAATAATAGATAAGCAATATCCAAAAACATTCTTTGACACAAAGCCATTGGACATACGGTGAAATTATACTGAAGATACCACATTTCATTTGAGTAATTCATATTTATGTCTCATATTCCAGAACAAATTGTTGTTTGAATTTTTTTCGGCATCTTTAGAACTGGTGAAATACCATAAAGTTGTTACAGATCCACTCTTATATAATATATATATAATAGAAAACATATAATTCATGAAAGTCCCAGGGTCAGAGCAACTAGGACCTCATCTCATTTACACCTGTCTTTTAGGCTCCTTGGAGAACTGTCATCCTTTGTAGATCCGTGGAACCAACCTCAGTTCTGTCTCACCCATTGAGATTACAGGGGGCAGTTAATACAAAAGTAGATTTATATAGAAGAATCCTGATAGGTCTGAGCAGAATCCAGCTTCTTTGTTCTTGTGGGGAATGGGACCTGTATATTGCTTGCAAATATTTATGTAAAGTTAGAATATAGCATTATTCCAGATCATTCCCTTGTATGAGATACTCAAGGAAACTCAAGGAAAGAACATGGAATTATAAGCAGGTAAAAACACATTATAGAATATATTTAATGAGAGAAAAGTGCATTCTTAGCCTTGGAAACAATAAAATCTGTAATTTGCATTTCTTTCTTTTTAATTTAAATTGCTTCCAATTATAACAGTTTAAAGAGAAAGGCAGTACAATCACCTTCCTTGAATGATAAGAAAGGAAAAGGTTGTTTTCCATTAAGAAAACAGGAACAATATAAAATAACTCAGCCTGTTGGTCATGGAAAAGATAAATGACTATTAAAATTAATGACAATATCTTTTCTTTGAAAAGATCAATAGTGCTGTGAAGAATTGGAGTTGATTTTTTTAGAGAGGTTGTAGAAAAGCTCTTTGTCTGGTTAAAGTCAAAGACAGTATGTCAAATATCCAAGATCTGTTAAATCAACTTTCATAATTTAATTCTGTTTTGTATTCTTTACAATGTGCAAATCTCTTGGAGGAGAGAAAATGGAAACATTTCTCTTGTCCTGTGGAGACATAGGGCAGCCAAACCGACATCCAGGCCTGCAACTGGAAGGGGATTTAAGTAAACAAAAGCCGGACAGAAGTTCATGACCAGGCTGCTATCAAAACAAAGCAAACTGACAAGTTCTCCAGTGGGAATTAATAATTGAATGATGTCTCATTATGGGGCAGATTCCCATGATCATTCAGAGAGAAGAGATTGAGGCAAAGAGTGGATTGCACATTTGCAGTTAAGAGGAACAGTTTGGAGGGAATGTGAGCTACAAACCTGCAAAAGAAGCTGAAAGTCCTCTTGTGCACAGGAACCTTCTGTTCTGTGGGTTTAGAGATGACCTGCCTTGCCTTGGAGAAGACAGCCTGTCAGGGACACTAACCTGAGCCCTTGCAAGAGCTGATTAACTCCTGTGGGTCATTGGCATAGACTCCTGAAGAGAAGAACCAAGAAAATACATTTTACTCCTCTTTGATGTCCTAACAGGGCCTTAACAAAGTCTGTAGAAGACACAAGCCACTCTGTTACAGAGACAGAAAAGCTGGTGCTGTGGAGCCTGTTTTCTTTTGGAATGTGGAAAAAAGCCACTAAATAAGGATGTCCTTAAACAATCCATACATAAGCAAACACAAGTTCAATAGAAGACAATACTTTTACCGTATTAGACTATGCATTACATTGAACCCCTTTCTTCAAGTTGTAGAAGACACAATAGTAGTAGACACAATAGAGCAATCCAAAATTCCATAAAATTACTGTCAAGTATTTATGGAAATGATTTAAACAGAAGTTTATCCACAGAGCTAATATTCCATATTATTTCAAAGTGAAATCTCAGAAGATACGAGTGTGTGCAGGAATGGTTACAAACATTTGCTAGGAAAGTGATGTCCAATGTTCTTAAATTAATTACAAAGATTTCTTACTTGTTTTACTTTTTCCCATGAGAACTTTCAAAAACCTGTAAGAATAAGAAATTTTGCAATTATTTTCCAAGAGGGAAAGAATTAAATTTCCAATACAAAAATATAAAGCCTTGGGTGATGTGCTTAACAATGTATGGCATGGCATGAAGAGAATTTACATAGAATTTAGACTGAAAATAAGTTCTCTGTATCCAAATCTTCTTAGGTGTTACTATGAATAGGAAAAAAAAAAGAAAAAGGAGTTCTTAAAAGGCATAATAGGCATAGTATAATATAACTCTAACAACTGTAAGGCTTAAGTCCTTTGCAAATCAATCTTTAAAGAATAGATTCTCTTTGGTTCAGAATGGACAGTTTTCACTACTGTGAAGCAGATATTCAGTCCATGTGTTTGAATCTTCAGCTACACCAGATTCAGAGTTTTGCAGTACAGATATGTAAATTGAATAACAAAGAAGTAAGAACACAGTTATGACAACCACTTAGTTTCCTTTCAGGATTATAGACATAACAAAAAAAATGGATACAATAAGAGTAAAATTCCATAGTTTGCAAAACATTAGTCCAATGTGTTAGCAATGTAACCAGCAGAAAACATCTGATTTCCTAAATGGGAAAGGAAGAATGAAATGTAATAATTTATACATGAAGTACTGCCTATGTCTATAATTAGATGGAATCTCAATAAAAACATTTAAATTCTATTAGACACTTTACAGAGTATGATGTGAAATGATTTGCTTACATAAGATGATAGAAATGGTACAGTATGGAAAGGAATGAAATGCCTCATTTGGATTTGTCCACAAAACAAAGGCTGACCAAAAGAAAACAGTGTTACCAGAGAAACTGGGACTGAGCTTTCCCTGTGAGAAGTAATGCTGGTAATACATCGTGCAGAGTACGTGCTAATTTTCTAAATGGTAGATGTTTATAGAAATGCCGTTCCCAGAATAGAAACTTCCAAGTATAGAGCCTGAAGTGTTACTACTGCTCAAGCATAACTACTCTGCTGTGTTTAACACTAGTCCAAATAATTCCAAAAAGAAGCTAAATAGCTTACAAACTGCATGATCATGTTCTTTTTAATTAAACTACCTGGTATATATCTTTAACACATTTAAAGCAGAAAAGACAAGTGGGTAACTAGAATAAAATAGACTGATGCCAGCTTTGCCATCGAAAGGTGTGAGAATTGCTGTTGCTCCCAGTGATGTGTTCCCCCTTTAACAGAGGCTACTTCACCAGGAAAGTCAAGAGTGGAATGTTTATGTGTAGTTTGGTAGCTCAAGTGCAGAGCCAGAGCCTTTGTGTCTTGCCCAGTTTCAGTGCCATTTGCACAAGAAGGTTGGATGTTGCACTGGAGTGGCTGCTGAGCCATGGACACACAGTGCTTCTGTCTGGCTCCCCCCTGAGGGCAGCAGTCCTTGGCAGAGGGGCAGCAACAAACACTGGAGCACCTTTACCAGCAGCTGCCCTCTCTGCTGTGCATCCATGGGTGCAAGCTGTAAACTAATTAAATTGTTTCAACTCAGCAATATTTATCAACTGGATTATTTTGTCACAGGTGATGACAGGGATCTAATGTGCCTGATTTAGATAGTAAAAGATGAAGAACTGTTCTATTAAAAAAGAAAAAAAAAATCTAAGTATGGCCCTTAATTCTTTACCACTAAGCTGTTATACCATAGTGAGCAACCAACGCATTTTTTTGACTCTGGTGAATGAATGCTGGGCTTGCCTTGAGTAAAGGAAAGTGTGCATAAGTTTAATGGGATAGAAGTGAATTCTTCAGAGAATTAGTTTTAAACAATTTTAAGAATGATTTGGTAAGTGTTTGCTGTTTGTTGACTGCATGTTTATGCACACATTGTCATCAGTGATGATAAATAATTCCCGGGGTCATCCTGATCTCCATAGGCTTCCATATTCCTGCTGCATCTGTGTTGTTGATACGTTTAAACTGGACATCCAACCTCTGAAAACTAATTCTGGAAATAACCATCTTTTTCATGTGGGCTGAGACCAAGTCTTAGCATAGTTTAAACTGCCCTTAGGAGGGAAGGAAGTTTATTCTAGACACCATAAGTCAAATGAGGCTGCTCATGTTGTATATTTAAGGCTGCTTCCAAATCTGCATCTCTGCACCAAAGCAAAAATACTCTTGAGTCACATTCTGCTCCTTTCCTCTCAAAAAATAAATGTGGAAGCACATCATAGCTCTTTGGTTTAGAATGGAAAGAATGCTGAGTGGATTTTCTCACATTAAAAAACCCCAACAGGATGAAATACAGAAGTTAAAGTGGTTACTGAACACAAATTCTTTCAGAAATAATAAATATCTGGAAATTTCTTTCCACTAAATCCATTCTGTTGAGTGTACACTGCACAACAAAAACTTACTGTCTTTTCTGACTTAAGCAATTTACTAATGAGGTGGTTGAGAAGAGAAGCAGTAAAAATAGTTCTTGTAGCACTGGTGGAACAGTACAAATATTTTGCTAATCACAGTTCTGTGAATCTATTGTACACTAAAATGATTTTCAAATGTTTATATTAGCTTTTGATGAGTATCTAGCAATTCCTCCTCTCTTATCAATGGAGAGATAAGGAAATGTTATCAGAACTGTGTGTTATTTAACATATAATTAGTGTCTAAAAACAAGCTTTATCCCTGCTACATCATGCAGTAACTGAAAACAGTAGAAGTATTCTGAGGCTGGGAATTTATTCTCCAACATACATGTGGCAAAGGATACTACAAGTATTTTTGCATGCCAGATGTGCCACCTTTCAAATAGACTGGCGTGAATTATTTGCATGGATTCAATATAACTTGGTTTGAGCAACTAATCTACCTTGATGTTTGGGTTTGGGTTTTTTGTTTGTTTGTTTTTATTCCTCATCTGTTTTGACTTTTTTAATTCAAGTTAGATCAGTTTGCCAGACAGAAATCACAGATGGTCCACAAAAAAAGTACCACCATGACTGAGGGCAGAGTGTACTGTGTCTCAGGGGATGAATTAACAGTGGGAAAAGAGAAGGGAGGAAATCTTTTGCAGTGACAGTGCCACAGAGATGATGTGTCATGAGACTACAGCCAGAGCAACAGTGGTCTGAGATCATTGTCTTTGGGGAAGTGTATTTCTTCAATTCAGGTACTGGCATGATATTAACAGTGCTTTTCTTCCTGGAGAGATCTTAAAACTTGTGCAGAGGAAACAGAAAATGTAAAAAGCTTTTTTTACTACAAGCTGCAAACTGAAAAAAAAAAAAAAAAAAAAGGAAAGAAAAAACTGTGGAGAAATTTCACAGAAATATTTTAAGAAAGACTGGAACGTTTTCATGTTGTGTCTTGCTCAAGCTTTTGTAAGACAGTTTTAGGCTCATTTGACTTCTGGCATTCATTAAGTGTCTCTATACTGGAGCAGTAACCTATAAAGTCTTCTTGACTTCTATATTTGACACTCCTGGCAAGAGTGACAAAATGTACTTGCCAAATAATTATCTCCCATGGCAAGCCACTGAAGAGATGGAAAAACACTGAGAGAAATGATACCTTTTAGGACAATCATCATGTTCACAGAACTTTTTAAAAAACTCCCCAAAGTGTGCTTTTTAAAAAGAAAAAAAAAATGTAAAATAGGTTATTTAAAAGGACTGTTTGCAACAATGTTAGGTGTGTAATCTGTGCATGGGAAGATGACTGGCACGTAATATACCATTTTCAATAATTGCCTTTTTGAGATCAGTCCAGGAAAATAAATCAGAGACTTTGCTTTCTTTTGGTGAATTTCAATAGTATTTATTGTTCCTGTAATGGTATTTTCTTACCATTTTGATGCATGAGCAACAGTATTTATTTAGGGAAATCTAACTTTTAATGTGGAGTTTGGAGAGGTTTATAAAAGAATTACAGATTTATCTGTAATAGAGAGATTCAAGCCTGGTAATAAAGGACTTTCTTATCAGTTCGGTGCTCTTAAGTTGAGAATTTGGGAAAAGAGTTAATAATTTACAGCAGGTGGCAAGGGCAGCACAGACTTTAACCTGTGCCTCAGGGTCAGTGAAGTACATGACCTGTGTAGGTTGTGCTGTGACCTCCTGTCCCAGCACAGCCACCGTGGGGCTGCTCCAGGTTCTGCTCCCCCAGCACCACCAGGAATCTTCCCCAGGGGCTTAAGACTGGGAAAGAGCCTCGTCACAGCCACAGCAAGGGGTCTGGGGTAAAACTCATGCACCCAAAGGTTCAAAGGGAGGTCTGCCAGGCTAACCATGGAGAAGGCAGCAGCTCTGTGTTCCTCCTCGCTCAGCACTGTCTGCTCTCCCAATCTCTGTTCCAGCAAACCTATCTACAATGAGGCTGGACTTGTGGCTTTGTCCCTTTTCAATCTTTAGCTGCTCTGGAAAGCAAAGTTCCAGGCACCTGTAGTATTCTTCCATCCCATGGATCATCCTCCCTGCATGCTTTCTGTATCTTGTCACTAATGGTCTGATTTATTCCTTTTTGGTAACCTTGCAAGGTAAGGGATTTCTTGACCTTTATACCACTGCTCTTTCTAGAAGAAAAGCTCTTCCTACCCACAGAAGATTGTCAGCAGCTCATATGATTGGGCTTTCCAATCTAGCATTAGCGTGGGTGCTGTTACAACACTGCTGTAGTCAGCAATGAATTTTGCCTTCACAGCCAAACAGGGTATTTTTTGTGTGTTTTGTGTATGTATACATATGGAGAGAGGCTTAGCCAGCCCAGGGTGGAATTTTACTGGAGAGAGCAGTAAATAGTTTCTACAGACAGGGGAGCAGCCCACTAGTGTGGTGGGGAATGCCTTCAGACACTGGTGTTTCCAAATACTTTTCTAACTTCACATCAGGCCTTATTGTCCCCTGTTCCTGCTCCCCCTGAGAGCTCCTTGGCTCTTTTATTGAGCAGGCAGATGTAAAAACCTGCAGTGCAATCCATCCTGTAAAATTCTGCAACAATATGGTCATTTTGCTTTAAAAACACATTTTCCTGTTATTAAATGTTGTTAGATATACAGCATAAATGATGTCCATTAATGTTTACCTGGCCTTCTGTCTACTTTTTGTGTTTTCTTAGCATTGGTACTGCAAATTAGGAAAGAAAAATAATGGTACTACAGAGTGGCTTGCTTTGTTGGAACTGAATAAGATTTTCATAACACTGAAAATGGAAGAATGTTTTTACAATTATCAGTTATATCTAATGCTAAGTTAAACCCTTGAAAGATGGGTGAAACATGGCATGACACAGATATTTCTTTAAAATGAATCCTTTATTGCTTTTTATAGTGGTGGAAACAAAGAAAGGACACAAAGAAAAGGAAAGAGCAGTGGACTGTAATTTGTGTGGCTGTAGAAAGTAACTAGAGGGGGATAACTGATAATTCTGTACAATGAAGTGATAAAAAGCAAGGAAGATTTATTCAAGGTTGCACAAGGGTGTTTTATAAGCCACTAATAGTCTTCCATTTGAAAAGGGGACATCGAGATTAGATTTAATGGGAAACTTTCCAACAGAAAGATTTGACAGCAGAGCAGTGTGTCAAAATGGTTATTGAAATATGACCACAAGAAGTGTTAGGGAAAAGTTAAGATAAAACTCGCAAGAGAGTAGTTTGAGCAGAGATTAACTACCTGCTCCAAATCATAGCCCTGGTGATACTCTGGGGATTTGGGTTTTTGAAAATTAATGTAGTGCATTGTCTCATGCCATCTTCTCAGTCTGTATCCTTACAAGGTGTTATCTTCCTTCAAGCCTCCCCGACAAAAAAGAGCAAAAATATATTTTTCCTATTCACTCTTACTGGACAGAAATTATGAACCTGATATTTCTTGTACTGCAAGAACTAATTAGGAAACTCAAGAAATATGTATGATTTGAAACTATCTCATTCTTCTTCTGTCTGGGAAACATCAGTTGGGCTATCTGACATGGCAATTTTCTGATGCCTAATGACACATACTGCAAATACTGGGGATCCTGGTTCCAGGTCCAATAGAAGATGTAACTGCACAGCTTCTAGGAGTTTAATTTACTCATTTTCTAGAGGACTTTTTGTCCTAATTTCAGACATTCTGTGTACTGCAACAATAGCCCAAGTTGTTGAATTTGGTTGTGCTTTGCTTTTCTTAAAATGAGCTTTTTTTGATGGGAACAGTTAAATGAAACTAGAGAATAGGAACTAAAAAATGTTGTTGACCATATTTGTCTGCACCAACTGGGTGACAAAAGTTACATTTCAAAATAACCTTTGCTTTTTTGCGGTCCAAGATAGCCCAAAAGCCTTTCAGAGCTGTTTCAGCCTTGCTCTGGTTTATGGTTAGCTACTTAGTCTGCAAGAAGCTTTTCTCTTGAGAAGGCATTGATAGACGTGGGTGTTGCTGTGGTTACATTCAGTTCCTCTTGACTGTATCTCTGGGTTTCATTGGGAAAGAGCAGCACAGCACCTGTGTGAGGATTGACTTGCAGTACCCTCAAGAGGGAAGTGGAGCCAGGGTTGGAGGTGCCATGGTGGGTTTTACAATCCCACCCACTCCTCAGACTGCTGTGGAAAAGTCAATAGAGCTGTTGTTAAGAGAAAGGGGGATTAGTAGGATAGGCAACTGGGTTTACATTTACCAAGGAAAGAAATAAGAATCACAAGATAAAAAGCAAAAGAGAATGAGGATGGCAAATGGATGTGTGTTATACAAGAGCACTGTTTAATTGGAAAGGTTAGTTGGACATTAAGACATAGTAACCAGTGAATTCTATTTAAATACTTTGGTCATAGATAGTTTAGAAATTAATTAAATTGTGATGGTAAATGATTTAAAAGTTCTAGGCTATGTACTGTTGAGATCTTTATTCCAGGAATTCCAGGCTAGATTAGATACATTTTGGTGAGGAGTATCTAGAGATCGGATTTGTTAGAGCGAGTGGAATTGCTCTGACTTTTCCCACAAGACATTTCAAGGTAAAACCAGTTATTAGACATAATTTTCTATAACTTCACCAGAGATAGCCTCTGATCATTTTTTTAAAAATATGCTTTTGTTTCATACTATTAAGGCCTAGTGTGTACTGCAGTAAGGATGTATATATCAAAGCTCATCGAATGCTTCTTCAAATTATTGCAATTGATTAGCCTTCAGAAAATTAAAAAGGGAGGTGAAACCAAAGCTATTTTATTTTTTTAAGAACACGTTTGGTATTAATTATATGCATAATTTAAACATTTAATTGAGGGACTCCTTATGATTAAATTATCAGAAACTGTCTAGAATTTGTAGACAGGGATACTGGAGTTCACTGCAAGCCTTCTGAAATTCAGAATACATGTGCAATTTTTATACTAAGATTCACTTGCATCTCAAACAAGTTTTAAAAGCTGTTAAAATGTCAAAATTCAGGCTGTGCATAAAACATTCTTTTACCATGTTTGCTTTATGATACAATCTTCACTGGATAACTGCACACCCTGTTTAAGCCAAAACCCAACCCAGCTCACAGCTATGTTTTGGTAGAAAACATTTCACATTGTTCAGATTCTATCTTCTTCTACATGTGTCTACATGAATTCTCTCTTTGTCTTTTGGAGGCAATAAAGAGAGATGGTGGATGGAATACATAGAGATACAATACATAAAATGAGGGGGGTCATGTGCTTAGTTTGTTTTATTTGGTGCCCATATCTCTAACCCTAAGAACCTGAATTTGCTGCATTTTGGGTTTTCTAACCATTCAAGTAATCTTAAGGCCTTACTGTAAGGGGATGTGCTACAGAGAATTGGAGGGTGGAAGGTTGCTTCAAACTAAGTGCTTAAGTTCAGAGTTGTTTCATTTTAAATGGTCTTCTCTGTATGACTAAGCACATGACTAAGAGCAGCATTTATTTCTTGGCAATAGATTACTGTGGATCTTTTTCTCATCTTTGGTCTCTTGCAGGGCTTAACTAATATTGAAGCAGCACTATCCAGAAAACACTAGACACCTTAATGGTGTCTCCATTTGCTGATCTTCCAAAACAATTGTGTTGATTTTTTTTTAAGTATAGAGGGCTTTTCTTCAATAAATTTTTTTCTTTCCCTTTACAGATTTCAAGCATGTGTTTATTTTGCATCTGTCTTCCAAGCTATGTCCTGCGGGATCCATTACTTGGCATCTGTGTTCATGGCTGTTACTCCTAACTTTGTGTGTGGGTTCCCTGGAAATGTGAGTAGTATTCTTTTCCACAACTCCTCTGCATCAAGTATACAGGACATCTGGACACTGTGGACATCAGCAGACAATTACATTGTGGTCCAACTGGAAAATGGAGAAATTTGGGAACTTGACCAATGCAGCAGATCCAAACGAGAAGTCAGTTTGGATCTTGCGTATGAATACAAAGGCAACAAGTCTGTATTTTCTTGTTCTGATGGATTTGTCTATGATGATACGAAGTGGAAGAGCACTGTAGTTACACAGTGGGATCTGGTCTGTGACCGGGAATGGCTTGCAAAATTAATCCAGCCTACATTCATGCTTGGAGTCTTGATTGGAGCAGTGATTTTTGGGGACATTGCTGACAGGTAAAGAGCTATCCTCTGAAAACTGTAGCTTCAGAACCCAGTAACTCCACGTGTATCTGCCTGTTTTGTTGTTTCCATTCATTGTGTATTCATAATTATGTGTTCAAAATTCAGGAAGTTTGGATATTGCTTTATTCACAGATCTGTTTAACTCAAAACCTTCTTCCCATAGCAAGTACTGATTCTAAAATGTATTTGCGAGTAATTTCCTTTTAGATTTTTTTTGTATCTTATGTCATCCATTGCTCTAGGCCTTGTTCCCTGAAATTGCCCTGTGCAGCTAGTATGTGCCTTTGGATTTTTATTTATTTATTTAACAAGAATAGCAATAGCTAGTTATAATAGCAATGATAAAACCTGGGAGTAGATTTTCATCTCATTTTTTATGAGGAGAGATTTCTTGTGGAAATGTGGATTTTTATTTTGTAGTATGATAAACAACTGAAGGTCTACTAGAAGGTTAAATGTCATGTATTTTAAGATTTCCTAACCTCTGTCACGAATACAGCTCAGTGGGGCTGATGCAAAAGCTTCAAGGGTTTGATTAGGTTCTTAAACACCAATATGCTGTTTTTCCTTGCTGTCCAATTATAGTTGCTCTCTGAATAATTAGCTCAAACTCCAGTCTCTTGAAGGTTAGTCCAGATAGGAGGAAAAATGGGTGTGAGTGAGCTGTGCTGGCCTCACTTATTTTCTAGCATGTACAAAGCTCTGTTTGAGCACAAGGAGAGTCAGTCCATGGAGGGGTTTGACCCGAGCAGCCCCTGGCCCATGGTGCCAAGGCTGTCCTTCAGCCCATTCCCATCCAATGCTTCCTCCTTGGGTGTTATCTCAGATCACACACTGAGATCCAACATAAGAGCTGCTTATGTTGGACTCAGAAGCAATAATGAGATTTGGGATGAATGTCTGTATCCTCCTGCTTCTGTTGGTTTTCTCTCTGAGCACAGACATATTCCTGCCTCAGAAGAACCACCAGCTGGGCCCCTTTATCCATAGGAGAGTCAAATATGCAAGCTACGTTGTACTTGGGTTTGTCTCAGGCAGTTTATATACCTGTGTTTCAATTTGAAGCCTGGTTTAGAGTTATTTTTCTCTTTCTGTAAAGGAGCTTGTTAACTGACAGTTCTGTTAGGTGGAGACTGATGTTACATCCCCCATCTAACAGTATAAGCAGAACAAGAGGATCAGGAGGGTTGTTTTCTGATTTGCCTTCATTAGGACAACACTACAGTGTGACAGTTACAGCATGGGAATTTTTTTTTAATTTGGCTTTCAGAACACATGGAATTAATCTGCCTCCCAATCCAAGCCTTTGTAAAACCACATTTAATACAAAACTAGAATATAATGCCAACATTTGGTTTGTGTCCCTTTAAATCATTCATAACTTCATTAATTAATACTCAGACATGATTTATATTATTCTTATTTTCATTAATTCAAGCCATGGACAGCCAGTTAAGATAATACACACATTCTGAGTTGCAGATTTACAACTGTTGATTTTACAGCTGAAAGTTATTATTTTCTGACACATTTTGGCTGGTGGGAAATAAGTTTGCGTGTTCCTCCCATTACCAGTTAAGAGATTTCCCAACAGCAGAGCTCTGATAGCTACAACTCACTGGGATCTTTTCTGGCAGGGTTCAAAGATCAAACGTGCATGACTCAAGGTCAAGGTTGGAGAGAAATAGGAGGAATTTTATTGGAGTACCAAATACTCACAGAAAAGCAAAATGACAAAGGACTCTACACCCCTGAAAGTCCTCAAACTCTGTCTAAAAGAAATATCCCCTCTGAAAAGCTGTTTGCAATGGAGTAGATAGTGAGTCCAAGAAAATATTACCAGGAAAATAAAATGATTCCACACATTTTATATTACAGACCATTTGCAGATAGAATGTAATGAATACTCAGTAGAGCCTTGTGTATCTACTGCCATTTTCTTGGTTTTCTCTTCAGATGAGCTTCTTATTGATAGCATGTGCTCACTTTTTTAAGGACAACAGGCTCTACTGGGTATATTTTCTCCCTGAGATACAGGAAGAAGAAAAATAAATAGAAGTTATTTTGTACTAAATGCCCTTCTTTTACACTGGAAACTACTATGTGTTGATGGGAAGCTAGTATCTGACATGATTTTTTTTTTTGCTGCTAGTATACTATCTTTCTGGATTTCTGTGTTTGTGTATGCATGCATGTATGCAGTGTTGCAGCCAGAAAATTCAGGGGAACTATGTGGCTGTCATTCATTAGAGAATGCAATTTTAAACAACTGTAAAAAGATATGTTACAGAAGCCTTTCATTACTGTCCAAACTGGTTGTCACTATGGCAAGAGATGGCATGTGTTATCACAGCTAACTTCCATTAGAAATTATTAACAAGATGCTACTTAATATGTGAGAAAGCTATTTATATCCTTCTATGGAAGACAGAGTAAATTTATGTATCAGTTATGTAGAAGTTAAACTTGAAACTGGAGGTGAACATATGTAATGGTCACTGCACATTCCATCCATAGGAGCTTCCTTTTCCTTGGAAGTTGGAATTACTGAAAAATTAATACAGATAACTAAAGCAGAGTTTCTGTGGTGAGTTGCTAAACTTCCAGCCAGGCTCTCTGGAGTTGCAGGTGCATTTTCACAGAATGTTTATGATTATTCATACTTTTATTACTGCTGTGATTTGCAGACTGGGAAGACAGCGTGTTATATGGTTCACAAGTGCGGGTCAGTTTGTATTTGGCATCGCAGTGGCCTTCACATTTGACTACTACAGTTTCGTGGTTGTGCGCTTTCTCCTGGCTATGGTAAGGAAGGATGCTCATCCTGGCTCTTTTTATGTGTCATTTCCTACCCCTTCTCAGGAAAACCTCCCTTTTGTTATTATTTCCTCCCCTACTTCATTATTCTAAAGCCCCATCTGTTGCACTTATTTCAGCAGAGCAGGGAGAGTCTGAATGTTCTTGGACCACAGCACTTTTCCTCTTTGAATTAATAGAAAGCGTCCGTATGAAGCAGTGTTTGGTACTTCCTCCATCCCAACCTCTGCTGGACTGGTAATTAAATACCAAGTGTGAGCAGCAAACTCTGGATTCTGCATTGCAGCTGCCATTGCATTTCTCCTTTTTGTTAGAAATGGAGTAATAGTTTTTCTTGAACTAGCAAATCTATAATAAGTATTATTTTCACCTCTACTGTTTTGAGTGATGGAGGAGAGATGCACATTTTCTCTTCCAGGCATCTCTTTGGTCTTTTAAGCTGTACCTGGAATATTAAATACACAGGTAGATATGTTTAATACTTAGATGTTTTATACTGTACTTAAAGGGTATTTCAGTATATGTGTTTATGTATACCTACACATACTTTTATAGATATGTGTGGTATATATTCCATATCTGGTATGTGTTCAATATTTATACAATTTTAAATATCTATTTTACAGCCAGAAGTATATTATTTACAGCCTTTCACTACATAATGCATAAAGAAATTAGAATGCCATCACAAAAGAAAAATCATGTAACTTAGTTAATGTGGGTTAGATATTTGAAAATAGTCAGATAATTTATTTTATCACCACTGACAATGCATTACTCAAGACAGAACCTTGCATCTGATTAGAGCTCAGAAGAATTCCCTAGTAGGAAAAACTGCACAATTTCAGCTTTGAACAGTGAGATCTAAAGGAGTGCCTCTTCTGACTTCCTTGGCTGCTGATGCCAGGGCCTATGGAAGTTTAGAAAAGCAAAAACCTCTGACCAGGCCAATGCTGTAGGTTTCAACTGGCCACTGGGACTGATTTGCAAGCTGCAGGCCTAAAGCTCTAGCCCCATTCTACTGAGATCAGCACAGCTTTCCTGTCAGCTTCAGTGGGCTCAGAGTTGGAGATTATTAACTGAACTATTTTCAGCCAGAAAACTGATTCATCAAAACAATATACTGAAATATTTTCTAGTCTGTTTTCCAGGTGTGTTTTGAAATGTTTTGAGATCCCATGAATTTGATGTTGCTAGAGAAATTGATATATATATATTCAATTAAAAATACTATAATTCAGAACATGCCAGTAATTGCATTCACTACATAACATGAGAACTTATACTCATATATATAGATGAGATTCTCGTGAAAAAGTTGATTTAATGAGATCATTTACAAGGGTGTGGAAGGTAATTCTCAGTAAATTTGCAGTTCCTTGACATGCAGGTTATTAACAGTCTACTTAAAAGTGAAGGTCAAGTGGCTTTTCAGAAGTGATGATTACTTCAGGGGATCTCATTTTCCTGAGCATCCAGTTTGTGATGTCATTAAGGGACCTGATTTTTGGAGGGGAAGGGCTTAATGACATCAGCAAATTAGGTTCCTTTTCAGGTTCTCTTGCTGGCTGTCCCCCACTACAGAGAAGCATCCAAATTGACTTCTTATTTTTAAATACAGTGTCTGGGGAGGCTGAAGGTTTGAGTGAACTTTATCCTCCAGCTGATTTGTTTTCAGGGTTGCCTTTTTTCTGTCAGTGTGAGATACGCCAGCATGGTGGCAATTAAGTGTACACAAGTGTGGAGTACTGTTAGCTCTTTGTTTTTACTGCTGATGCACAAGGAGAGTAAATAAAAAATTCACTCTGTTTTTTTTCTTTTCTCTCTCCCACACCCCCAGGTTTCAAGTGGCTATCTGGTTGTGGCTTTTGTTTATGTGACTGAATTTGTTGGCATTAAAGCACGAACCTGGGCTTCTATGCATGTCCATGCTTTTTTTGCTATGGGAATTATGATTGTGGCACTCGTGGGATTTTTGGTTCGGACCTGGTGGGTCTATCAGATATTTCTCTCCATAGCAACTCTTCCCTTTGTCTTGTGCTGCTGGATGCTCCCAGAAACCCCTTTTTGGCTCCTGTCAGAGGAAAGATATGAAGATGCACAAAAAGTGATTAATACAATGGCAAGATGGAATAAAGTAAACACTCCCTGCAAAGTTTCTGAACTGTGCTCTGTCCAAAAGGATGATCTGGTCAGTGGCAGAACAGGTGAAAATGACACATCCTCAACAAAGAAGCACAACATCTTAGACCTGTTTTGTAACTGGCAAATTGCAAGAAGGACCATCACAGTCTGGCTGATCTGGTTCACTGGGAGCTTGGGATACTACGTCTTCTCCCTCAGTTCTGTCAGTCTAGGAGGCAATGAATATTTAAATCTCTTTCTCATAGGTAAATATTTTTGTACCTTATTCTGTTAATAACAGAACTGGAACATAACATTGAGAAATGTCATCAGTAGATTTGACAGCCAATTTTTTACTCTGTTCATTCAATCATGAACCTTGTTCAAAATGTTTCTTGCCAACTCTTCTTAAAGTTGACTAACACAGGAGGAGTATCATTCACTCCAAATCTGTTTCTGAAAAAGAAAAGAGAATTTAAAATTTGATGTTGTACAAAATTCTTCTTTATCTGTCTTTCTGATTGTAAAACCATATTCTGCTTTTTTCCTCTTTGCCCAACAAGGATATAGCAGATCCACACAAACACCAAGGGAAACAGATGAGCAACACAAAATTCACACAGCAGTGTTAATGGCACTGACTAGGAAAACAGGAGAAAAAAATTATTTCTTTTATCACCTACAGTTATGATAATAATATTGAGTGTTTCTATGTAAAAACAAATTAATAATTCTCAGAAGCAAAAGTCATTTTAGTTTTCTCAAAGTGTATTTTTTATTAAGTTGTAATTTTTTTTTTTTAATTTTATCATTCTGACTGTACTCTTTCTGTGGTATGTTAGTTGCTTATAAGGGCAGCTCAGTGCATTCAAGGCCTGATCCAAAGTCTGTTAAGATCAGTGAAGATACTCCATTGACTTCAGAAGACTCTAGATCAGACATGCAGCTCTAAGCCAGCAAAGAATTAAATCATGTGCTTTGTTTTATGCAACTGAATACTCTCAGTGAATTGAATGTGACTGATGGTGTACATAAGCACACAGAAGGACTGGGGCTCTCGTGAATTCAGTTTGTTTTGTCAGGTATTACAGTTAGACTGATGTGTTGAAGAGTGGATGTACTGCACAAATAACTAAACTGTTAGGTTGGAGTACACTGTATCCATCTCCTCTAAAAATACTTTAGCAGACTAACAAACAGTAAATAATTGCAACCTGCTTCTACCAACACAAGCCCAAAAAGTTGTTTCTTGATATTATAGGTATATACGTACTTGATAAAGGAATGCAGCGTGTTTGTTCAGGGCTGTATCTCATGTTCTTCCTTGATTTTACATAGGACATTAGTAGCATTCTTTATGAGTGAAAACATGTCCAAACTGGCTTAGGCTCAGTATAATTTGTCTTGGGGCAAATCATGTTTACACAGTGTTTGTGAACAGTCCTGGCCAAAGGCCAGTCCCTTTAGAGCAGCAGCAGTTTTTCTCCAGGAAGAGGCATTAGGAAGAAATCATCTGTGTTAAAGAGTGGGATGTTGTAAGCAGCTGCACTCTTTTTTTATGGAGAAGAGAGAAAGCTGGAACTGCACTCTGTATTTGCAGAGCTGACCCAGAAAACTGGACTTGGAGAGACCTTGCTTGCCATTTACTGGGCGATTATTTTAATCTGAAGCTGTGGGAGACACCTGTGGCTTCAGTTCTGTGTCCAGGTGTAAGCTGGCAAATCCTGAGAGGTGTGTCGGTGTGACACCAGCAGTATGCCTTGTGGGCATGCTTGAGCTGCTGTGAAAATACTTGAAGGAGAAGAGCAGTAAATGTAGAGCTTTAAGACACAATTACCAGTGTCCTAAAAGCAGAACTGTGGCCTTGATGTTTTCTGTAATTTTCCACCCCAGAGAGAACTGGAGCTGCTTTGCACTGTGAAACCTGTTTCCCTTGTCCTCCACTCTCATTACCGTATTTTAGGCTGTTTTCTGTCTTCTGTCACCGTTTCTGTTACCAAATGAACTAGCTCAAGACACTGGTTATCTCTAGATTTTATTTATTTATTACTCCCTAGATTAAATTAATCCTCATAAAGAGGAAGTTAGAGTTATAACATGAATATGTGTAATCATGACTCAAACTGAAATAATTTCATACTGACAGGTGCTGTGGAGTTGCCTTGTTATATCATTGCTTGCGTTGCGATGGACAAACTGGGAAGGAGAAACACACTCATTCCGTTCCTTATTTTAAGTGCACTGATCTGTGTTTTAATTATGTTCATACCTCAGGTTAGTCACATATGTTGAAAGTGTTCCTATAGCAGAAATTGATTTTAAAGGCTCTTAAATCAGTACATGCAGCTGCTCTCTCTAAAGCATAGAGTTGATTTAAGGCTGGTTTTAAATTGCAGCTGCCAGTCTAAGATAGATTTCTGCACTTTCAGTACAGGTTTCACTGTCATTGCTAGAGTCACATGTAAAATGTTCCCAGGACTTACATGTAAAATGTTCCCAGGACTTAAGTGAACCAGGCTATGGACACTAGTAACTTACTGAGCAATTTTTAAAAAGCAAGCAATAAGTATTGCTTATTAAGGGTCACAAGCTTTGAAGAATTTAAATTGTGTTTGGAACAGTGTTATTTTCTGGTGATACATTTATTTGTGCTCTCTTCCAATAGGATTTCAATATATTAATTATCTTAGCAAATATGGCTGGAAAATTTTCCATAGGTGTGGCATTTGGCCTTATCTATCTGTACACAGCAGAACTGTACCCAACAATTGTAAGGTAAGAACTTCCACCAGTTATGTATTTTTCATTAACTGGATGTTATTTCATTCCCTTCATTATGTTTCTGCACCCGATCCAGCAACTCTTGGCATCAGTGGTGGTGATCTGAAAGACTTGGGATGGGATGAGTTCCTCAGCTGCTTCAGAGTTGTTTGGTGTTTGACTGTACCATAGTTTTTTATTTATTTTCCATTCCATGTGCATTGATTGGTTCCATTGGAGAACTGGAAGAATACTCAATACTTTCTTAAACATTTTTATGCCTATCTTAATAGTCCTGGTTTTTTCATCCCGTGACCAGTGCTGAATGATAATTCTATTTTTAATCTTAATTACAGAAGCAGCTGAATTTCACTACAATATAAATTTACATTGGCATAGCAACAACTTCCAAGTATAATTGCTTAAAGACACGAATCATACTGATGTTTTAAGTGTCTGTGCATTTCTAATTGTCTCCTTTAACTGCTACATTTCTTAATCAAATTCTTTTATGTCTAGATCACTTGCTGTTGGAAGTGGAAGCATGATGTGCCGTGTAGGAAGTGTGGTTGCTCCTTTCTGTGTATATCTGAGAAGTGTTTGGATTTTCATGCCACTTGTAAGTATTTATTTCAATGGTGAAAGTGTCTGGTTTTGAAAAGGTGTATATGCCACTTGTTTTTTCTTTAATAACTTGCCAAGTAAGTTTTTCAAGTGACAAAGGAACAAAAAGCTGAGTGTTTGTTTTGAAAAGAAAATTGAGTAAGCCATTCTTGTTTGAAATTTTACTTCCCAAAGATTAGTCACTTCATATTGTTAAAAATATGCAGCTAAAGCAAAAGGGAGACTTTGAATCAATTAAATATTCAGAAGTGGTTTTATGATTAAAGACAGAAACATATTTATGCACTGCATCCTAGTATAAAATTCATAAAAATATTTTCCATAAAAATATTCTGCATCTACCATGTAACATTTAGGAAGTGTTGGGGTCCATACTTTTTTATAGGCCTAGCAGTTTTTGACTTATTCTCACCCTTCTTCAAAGGCGTAGTTCTTCCATTCTTGAACTCACCACAGGTGGCTGAGTTTTCCTGCATTATGCCTTCATAGTTTCCATGGCTTTCCTGGGACATTGCATCTTTGGAGTAGCCTTCCAAAAGATAAAAAATATCTTGTGCTTACCGCACCTGGCGTTCAAACGTGCCCCAAAGCTCCCTTTCTGTGTTTTTCATTTACAAGAACTGAACGAAACAATTCATAGATAGAAAAAGAAGGAAATGGTACACTGATGAGATCATGGTGACTTTGACAAGCAACAGAACCTTGTACTCATTAAGCACATCTTACTTTTTAGGTAACTCCAGGTCATATTTTCATTAGGTTTTGTCTTCTACCACCAGTTGCCTCAGAAAAGAGAGGTGGGACCATTCCATTGTGGACTTTGGGCATTTTGTCTGCATTATGTAGCAGATCCTTTTTGGACAGAGTATTTTAAGTATTTCCTGCTCACAGATGAATCACATTTGTTTATTGCATTTCTGTTATGAAGCTGCTTAGAAGTCCTGTAGCTATTCCATCCCCTTGTTCTCTTGAAGGATAAATTATGCTCATATATGCAAAACCAGAAAGAATTACAAAGTTTATATTAACATTTTAACTAAAGAAGAGTTATTAATGATTTAAAAATAATATGAATTCTTTCAAAAACCTCTTAGAATTTGCTGTGAATATCACACTGATGTTTATGTAGATTATATATGTCAGAAGATGAAAATATGAGATGTGTCTTTAACCTGGATACTTACTCAAATTTTGTCCACCACATTGGAGTTTTCTGAAAAAGGATGTTGTGTCCTTTTGATTTTCCAGCTATAAAATCTTCAATTATAGATGCTGGAGATTGGTTTCAGAGAATTCTTGTGAGCTCACTGCATAACTTAAATTAATTGCTTGTGGTTGTTTTGGATAAAAACTAAGAGGATGAAGGAGACCACAAATTAATTTCCTTCCTCAAGCTGCTAAAAATGTTTTCTTTCTTAACAATGGCCCCACACAAACCAAGATACATCCCAGAAAAGACAAAGAAACATTTGCCCAGCAGAGTGGTCATGAGACCACTTTTTCTGTTGTCAGCATTTTGCCTTTACTGTCCGAGATAAGCTTTATTATCTGTGCAGAAATGCTGCAGTTAAACCACAGATGGGGAGTGCTCCAACATGCTGGAGAGCGGTGGAAATGGCAGTACAAACACAGGAATTATTTCACCTATGAACAACTCTCAGCGTACAAAAATTATCCAGAGTGTTTGTAGAGTTGTATAGTAGTTCACAGACGTTTCTATTATTAGCCCCTGTTACAAAGCATTTGTCAGTTTATTACATAAGCTTGTCTTGAGTTGGAGCATAGCGTGCAAGTGTTTCCATTGGAATAGAAATGAAATAAAATTAATTACGTTTTAAGTAAACTGATATGCACCACATTGATCTATTGTATACACCACACATTGCTGAGCAGTCAGTACTGCTGTTTGACAGTCTGCCTCATGTACAGTTATGCCACCTGGGAGTACTGCAAGCATCTCATTTGAACGCCTATAAATCTTGAATAACTTGACAAGTATGTTTTTTATGTGACAACTTTATAGAAAATGTACAGTAAAGCAACTGCTCCATGTGTAACCTATTTCTGTTTCTCAGCTGTTAAGAATTATGTTGCAATAGCCCTTTAACAGATTTGATTTATCTCTTAGACAAACCATAAATGAGAAATTTAGAAAGCCCCCAGTGAGGTCAATAAAGTTAAATTCATGCAAATCCTGTGTCTAATATTAGTGGATTTTCAGGTCAAAATTTAAACATTTTGTTGAAGTAGGAAATTTTTCAATAACATTACATTTTAGATTGGTTCACAGACATGGATATAAATATAAGTAACAGCCAGGAATAGTAATTTGTTCTTGGAAGGAAAAGCATTATTTTTAGGGATATTTAATTCAAATTACCTTTTGTTCTAGACTAAATATATTAAATCCTGGTCTTAGACCACTTTGAAATTATAATTGTTGCTGGAGGAAAGGTGGAGGACATATGAAAAATGTTGGTAAATCTTTTTTTGAAGATTTTGGTGGTAGATGTTAGAAGCTGCTGGCTGTACTGAAGTGTTGGAAGTACTTTTAGAGTTTGAATAAGCAGAAAGTCAGATTTCAAAAATTAAGTCCCTGAAAACGCAATGCATTTAAGCAGGTACACCTGCCAAATTAACTTCAGTGTAGATTAAACATGCTTAAAGACCTTGTACAATAGTACACTCTATTCCACAAGCATTTGACTGTATTAGAAGAGCATTTTCTGATACTGAATTATATGTTTAAAATAGTACATACATACAAAATGTACACACTTGGAATGAGCAAGCAAAGTGCTAAATTATATCAGGTGCCTTTTGGAAAAGTGTGCCAGGGTAAGACAGCAAAAGACTTGCTTAGACTAAATGTGAGTAACTTCATTGATAATTGTGGCTACTGCCCTTGAAAGGGTAGATGATATTTGAGAAGTCCTTGAATTACTGCAGTGTGACTTAATTGTTTCATATTCTGTCTTTCATAGGAAATACTGGAAAATGCTTTGTAGGGTCAGGGAGAAGGGAATGCACTCAGCGTGCATCAGCTTTCACACAGAATAAAAGAAAACTAACATGTTATGGAATAGAGTTATGAGAGCGGAGATGAAAAGGCAGGAAAGAGGGTGGTGTGTACGCTCACAGAATAGTGAGAGTTCTCAAGGGAATAAGAGGCAGGTTCATGAGGACAGAAAACATGAGAAGAATGCCAAGTGTCTAAAAGACTAACTGGAACAGAGAAGACAGAATATTCAAAGCACACAGTGTTGCTTTAACCTCGTTCTTTTGGGTATAATTAGTGCCACTGTTCTCATACACTCCAAATATAAGGATGTCTGTAAGGTTCAATATTCTTTAAAGACTGCAATATCCTCAAATATAAAATTGTGAAAGGATGTGCATAAGAGAGGTTACCGTGGAATAGCTGCCATGTGTTACTTCATCCTGTCCTGCCATGGCAGAAAAATCATGTTTTAACAATAGAGAATTTTGACACTCAGAGATGAGATTTTAGTGTTTTGGAATATATTTTTAAATATTACTCCTGCCACACATGTTTACAAGAATTTCCCTCAGTTTGTCACTGATTTTAAAGCACCTTTCTGACTGCAGATGGTAGCTGGCCAGTTCTTGTCTCAAGCTCTGTGTGAAAGACATAGGCACAGTAATTCCAAATGTTCTCTCTCACCCTTGGAAAGAATGTATTTAACACAGGACAGACTTGAGAATCAGCATAGTGTAAGATAAGAAGAATACAGTATCAAAGTGCACGAATGGAAAAACACTGAGACCAGGCATGATGTACTGTGTGAAAGCATTTCTATCAGGAGAGATTTGAGTCATTTATGACCTGGTGTTGCAGGCATGTCAGGGTTTTAACCCTGTTCTGCACTCAATGGAGGAAAGTGTGAATTGTTCTCATTGAACAAGACATAGAAATGAAGGGAAGGAGTAGCTATTCCTGGAGCAAGTGTGCGCTTCTGTCTACCCCATATTATCCTGATCCTCACACCACTCATGCTGAAGTAAGCTGTTGTTATGGAACTGTGGACACCATGGACAAATCCAAATGTCATCTCAGTATTTAGCAAAGTATTCCTGTTGAGAGCTAGCTCATCATCTGCTGAAGATCTCTCCTGAGCACAGATGTGCAGTTTGTGGCTCCAGGCCAGTGAGCCATACTGAGACATTCCAGTCTGGCTGTGCAGGAGGGCAGGCACACAGGTACAGGTAGAGCTACACAGGAGATGGAGAGTGAATTGAGATTACAGGTGGCAGGGAAATTGTAGCTCGATGAACATGTATGTAAAAATAAATATATGCACTCTTAGAATCAGTTCTTAAATACATGCGTGATAGTAGATGTACAAAATGAAGATAATATATATCTTTTTCTCAAAGAATTCTTCCTGCTTGCACTGTATTGATCCCTTATGAACAAAACACTTCACTTATTAATTGTGTTGCATAATCTTTCATTTATGCAACAAAGAAATTAGATCTTTTATACAAGCAATACTTAAGACTTACTTTACATTATAGTTCCTTGTGCTTTATTTTAAATGTGCTCTCAAGCAAGATCAAAGCTACATACAACTTGAAACACACTTCAACCTTCACAGCTACTGTTTATGTCTTCCAGTTGCTTGTTGGAATCATGGCTCTTCTGAGTGGAATATTAACCATAATGCTTCCTGAAACACTGGGAAAACCATTGACTAATACATTGGAGGAAGCTACAGAAATGGGAAGACACAAGAAAAGCTCTTCAGAAAAGACTCCTCCAGCACACAGTGGTGCAGCATTAGAAAAGATAGAGATGTTTGGTCAAGAAACAGTCAGCATTGAAAAATAAAGCAGCAGCAAAATCGTTGTTTCCAATTTTAATAATTCTCTAATTTATAAATCTTTGTATTCAAGAAATGTAACTGTTCAGTAGTATCTGTGCCTTTCACTTTGTATCCAGTCTTGTCTTCTCAATAGAGCAAATATATGAAACCTTTTCCATGTGACTGAGTTACTGCAGAAAATTTGATAGGATTTCTAGATCCCTTATCAAACTTACCCAGACCGTAAAAAACCCTTTCTGACTTGCTGTGACCAGTTGGAATAATTACTCTAAATGTTAGAATCTACCTGACTATGTGTATGTAAAAAAATACACCAAGTCTTTGCTTCACATTTTCTGCAGTTGGAATTGTAAACCTACCACAAAGGGCCCTGTCTGCTCTCATCCTGTTGCAGCTGACAGTTACAGGTTGAGACTTCAAAACACAGTAAACTCGGTTATAATTCAAGAGAGAAGCCTTAACATTGCATCGAGTAATACCAATACTTTTACAGTTAAACTAATTTATTACTTTTTTTTTTCAAGTTTTCTACTAGAAATGGTGCCATTGCTAACAGAGGAAAGTATTCTATGGCACAGCTTCTGACTGAAAAAATAATACTAAGTTTGCAAAATCTGCAAATTGTATATTCATTCTGTTGAATGGCAAATGTATTTTTATTAGTAGTTTAGAAAAAAATGTTCACTGGATCTACTGCTGTCTTAGTTTAGGTAAAACTAAACTGTCTGATCCCTTTTAAAGTCATATTCATTCCAGACCATTATTTCAGTGCTCCCCTTCAGTTCAGATCTAGCATCAGATTTTTTATAACTTTTAGGAGCTACACCAGCAACTTTGCCAAGTGCCTCCATCAAGGTTTTCAGAGTCCTCAGTGGAAAAGAATAAATGGCATAAGGCTCTTACTCAGGCTCTCTGCACAGAAGTGGACTTAATAATGAATTTTTAGTAGACACGGTTTCCACACACCATTTTTCTCACAGATGAGCTGTCTGTAGCTCATTTTTTCCTTATTATACCACAAAAAATCAGTTGGAAATATACAATTTAAAGAATGGTAGCTAGAGGACACCAATCAATAGAAGAGTTTTAGTCTCTAATCGTTTTAGCCAAAATAAACATCCCACTGTTGCTACACCCCATGTGTGCATCAACACTTGTCGGTGCAGTGTTTCTGCCTTATGGCTGTGGACCATACAAAACTGACAGATAGGAATGCATCATTCTGCTGCTACTTTGATGGTTTCCTGCCCCACCTCCCCTTTTTCAGTCTACCTTCAGGCTTGGGGATTTCTTCCTTGCCTGTGGATCTGTGTCCTCTTTGCTTCACCATCCTTGGTTTGAGGGGACAGGCCTCTTGCCTGGGCTGTGTGAACTTGGTCCTCCCTGGTTTGAAATCAAGTGTTTTTCTCATCTTAGGCACCTCTTTTCATGGCATGATCTCATCAAAAGAAGTCTTCCTTGTTTATTTCTTTGCTATGTACCCCAAAACAAGATATCTGTGTTACTACAGATAAATATTCTGTATGCTGTAGAAATTAATGGCCACATTTTTCAGTTATATCTGCACAGTTATACTAGTTTTAATGACTTCTGAAATTAAAATAATGGTTTCTATCCCCTTAAAAAAGATTTTATTCTTCACTGGAGTATCAAGTAGCATTTTGGCCCTGATATTAGGACAAAATAATATTCTATATGAGGATTCACATGCTTTGAAACAAGCAAAAATCAGTAAGTTTAAGTTCAGGGAGTTTCTGTGAGATAATTAAATAGAAAGCATAGAAAGGAATCTTTATGCTCCCTAAAGTTCTGTGGCTGTTCCAGTGTTTGCAGAGAAAACCTTCAAGAAGACCTGCATAGAATACTATGGCCTATGTCCAGATGTGTTAGTTCAGCAAAAGCACTTAACCTTACCCCTGTGAGTAATCCCATCAAAATTCAGAGAATGACTTGAATACATCCTTCGATGACTGAAGATTGGATTACTCACATGCTGTGGTTTTTCATTTTGCTGAAGAGCAGACCTGGTATTCTTCCACTGCTTTTGAGATCTTCCTCCACTTACCAGACCAGAACAGTAGATCTTTATCTGCAAGATCTACTGCCAAACCCTGCATGCCCTGCCTTAAATAAGGGTTTAACCAGGCTAAAAAAGAAAACATCATGCAATACACCTAACAAGGAATTAAACTTTCCATTACAGCCACCCTCCCCACACACAGAGCTCCAAATTCTTTCCTTATTTTGGGATTCCTTCACACTGATACTCCTTCTTTTAATAGTACATCTACCTTAAAAACTCACTAGTCCTGAGTTTTGGGAGTAGTACAGTCTAATTCTAACAAGGTACTGAAGAACAATTGAAACTAATTTGTCTACTTCCTTACCTGCCAAATAACTAATTTGAGTGTTACCCTGCTATGAACAATCAATGCATGTTCTGTATTCCTTTGGCTTGAGGATTCAGGACCTGGTCATCTGTAATCAATATACATAAGAAAAGAAACAGAAAAACCTTAAATGAACAATGACACTGATGCTGTTTACAAGCTACAATCTAATTATATTTCTAGACCACAATGTAACTTGGTGTCTTTTAACCCAAAAAGCCAATTCCTTCTGTCACTGAAGTCAGTTGGTATTTGGTCTTTGATTGGAATGACACCTGAATTTCCCTGAACTAATGATGTTACTTCACTTCCTTGGAAATGAAAAGTTTGTTGATCTACAGGTACCCCTTTTGTGATTTTATGCATCAGTAGCTTAGAGGATGCCTTGAGGTATCCTATTCTTTAACCTGAGGAAGTGTATTACTGTAACAAACAGGAAACAGCATTTCTGTTTGCTTGTTTTGTCCACATGGACAAAAATATGTTTAACACTAGTCATGCATTATAAATGTAGGAAAATCAGGGTGAGTTGATTTCTTTCTTTTAAATATTCATATTTTCTAAATCTTCTTGCAAGAGCTCAATGAGTTTGAGAACAAATGCTTTGCTTCTGTTTCTGTGGGGCATCTTTTCATTTCATTGCTCATAAAAAGAACTAATTTTTAGAGTTTCTTATCTGAGTCTCTTAAGTTCTTTTATGTTTGTATTTTTCATCACTGTCTTAGTGCAAATTTATTGTGCTGATATATGTCTCTGGATGTATGGTTTTATGAAATATAAATTTTATGAGATAATGAATTTGAATACTTATCTGTCTTAATTTCTGGTCACTCTTGCATGATGACAAATGTTTTTGTCCTAGATTTTATATCCAGTTTTATTACACAGTCTTGCAGTTTGCTAAGGACATACTTTTTGGGTTAAATATAGGAATATGAGCAATTATCATTAGTCTAATGATAACTAATGAAAAATAGTGTGTTTGATATTTTGAATCATTATTGAATCACGTATTTTTAAACTACGTGAAAGATGTATTTTCTACTTTAACAGTTCCCTTCAATTTTCTGTGCAAAATTCTATAGTTTAAACAACTGTGTAGAAAAAAAAGCTATGCAACTATGTGCAGTCATCATATGCTCTGGGTAGTACCCATGCCTGAACAAGGGGTGAAGCCTGCCAGAAGGCTCAGGGCTTTTGTGTAGTGGCTCTGTGCAAGTAGAAGATGGTCTGACATCCCAGCCCTGGGATGGTGTGCTGGTTTAAAGGTAAACTGGCGGGAGAAATGAACACAACACAGAACAGATTATAAGTCAGAGTTACAATTTAATAACAATATTACAATAAATGCAATGGTACAAAGAGAAAAATTGGTTTTAACCCACAAAACCCCAGTAGTATAACCCAGCACCCTGGGGCACAAGCACAAAGGGGTTTGTTGGCCCCTGTGCTGAGACCCACATGGTTCCCCCGAGTCCAAAGCAAAAGTCCAAAGTGACAAACCTGTTGGTGCAGCTGACAATTGCAGTGTGGTGGAGAGTGGTGGTCGCAGGCTGGTTGAAAGTGGTGGTCTCCTCCTATCAAGGTTCTGGTCCTCCTCTGGAGTCACACGATGAGCATGAGCGATCTGACTCTCTGAGTCATGGGGTATTCAGAATCATTGATGGCCCATTAGCAGCCGCGCCGCGCCCCCTCAGGCTGGGTGTGGAGGTGCTGAGACTCCCTGGAAGGGAGTTATCACAGCTCTTATCTCACAGGTGTCTTTCACACCCAGCTCACACCCTGAGGGGTCAGGTGTGCCCTGGGCAGCTGCTGCAAATGGTCCATCATTCTTGGGAAATGAATAGAGGGAGTAGAATACATAGCTTTGATCACCCCCACAGTGATAAACTGGTCTCACCTGCTGAACTAGGACAGATAGAATCCATCCCTTGGCATTCTCCTGTATCTTTCACAGCTTATTTTTACCAGCTCCTAAGGTGCAGTCATTTAGGAAGCCTCCACAGCACTGGGCTGAGCACCATGCAAGGTCTGTGAGTGCCTTTTGCAAGGGCTTAGGAAAAAGTGAGGTCATTTGTGCCATGGAGGCTTCATGCCAGAAAGGCATTTTTGCCTGCAGAAAGGAGGCTCTGGATTCATCCTATTCCGAGATGCTTGTCTGAATCTCAGAACAGATTCCTAGGGGAGAAATTAAACTCAAGGATTAAAAAACCCCATATAGTGTTGACAAAAGAACAAGTTTATTCTGTCAGGGAAAATGCCAGTAAATGCTGTCAGTGAGTATCTGCATTATTACCTCTCACAGGAAGAAATATTAAAGCACACCCATGTACTGGTAGCCTAATAATTTTTTACAAGATTCTGTACCAGATGGAGCATGAGAAGTATGTCCTGATAGGAAGGAGTTTGTCTGCCCAGAATTTGTGGATTTAATAAGATATATTTTAATGCAGTAATTTTAAAATGTGTTATTTATTATCTGCAATTCTGGGCAAGAATAAAGTCAAACACACATTTTTTAATCTTTACACCTTAATTTAATGAACTCCTATTACCAACTCTCCATTTGATTCACAGGCCCTTGACGAGGCCTAGCTGACATTTTGGCATTCCACAGCCAAAACCATCTATGGTTTAGGCTGGCAAGTATCATGTGTGTGTCTTTGTCCTGTTTGTGTTTGCAAATATAAACTAAGGTTTGGGTAATGTGTTAGATGGTGACAATGACAAAATATGCATGAAAAATGCAAAATGACTTGCATTTCAGTTACAGGAAGAATGTAATTCTTTTTTGCCTTTATTTGTATAAGTCGACTGGGGCAGTAGTCCCTTGGACACATTCAGTAGTGACAAAAATAGCTGCAGATACTGTAGAATGGGTATGAATCATAGAATCGATTGGGTTGGAAAAGACCTCCAAGATCATCAAGTCCAACCCTTGGTCCAACTCTAGTCCATTTACCAGATCATGGCACTCAGTGCCACGGCCAATCTCAGTTGAAAAACCTCCAGGGATGGGGAATCCACC
>JAWWEV010000115.1:69885786-69901923 GCA_035583235.1 Hafferia zeledoni
TCTTTCCAGAGAGAGTAATCAGGCATTGGAATGGACTGCCCAGAGAGGTGGTGGATTCCCCATCCCTGGAGGTTTTTAAACTGAGATTGGATTGAGTGCCATGATCTGGTAAAGGGACTGGAGTTGGACCGAGGGTTGGACTTGATCTCGGAGGTCTTTCCCAACCCAATTGATTCTATGATTCTATGTTTTTGCCTGGGAAAACCCCTCTGTGGGGTCATATGAAGGGAAGCAGCACCAAGAGTGCTTGGGAACTGAGGAAGTGAATAAACAAAAGTGATCAGCTAAAAAAAGGAAGGGAAAAAGTGTTTCATGGCAGAACCTGACAGGGACAGGGGGTGCAGCTGTCCTGGTGGGTGAGGAGCCCCTCCAGCAGTTCAGAAAGGCCGGAGCCTTTGCTTCTCAGAACCACAGGCTGCAAGCAATTCCAAACTGTATTTCAGTACCTAATTACAATGAGAGTTAGTTTTAAAAAACCCACAGGACTTATATATAGCTGGTTTTGGTTTTCTTCAGTTACTTCCTGTTCCATTTTCTGGTCAACAGTTCAGCTGGGCTTTTTCCACTGTTTATTTGGGCGTGTAAATATGCTTATTTTTGTAGAGCAGATGAGTTGCGACACAAGCTCAGAGCAGCCAGCCTGCTGTGTCTGCTGGCTGCAGCTGCAGCTGGCAGTGGGTGTGCATGTTCCTGTGTGTCTGTGTGTCTGTGTGTGTGTATGTGCTGGGGACCAATATATTTAACCACATTGATCGTGTTATCCACTGCTAGAGGGATATTACAGCTGAAGGTTAGTGGCACATAATGGTGACATACAGCTGTGTGAAGCAAGAAAGAATAAGAGGACCCCCTTGCATCACATGAGGCTGACACTGTCTCCTGCTGCCTGAGCTGGGAGATGAAATCCTATCACAAAATCTCTCAATATTTTTAAAAATAATTCATTCCATCCTGATAGGAGCAGGAGGGTGGCAGGGGCATGGAACCCACATCAGGCAGCTCATGTCCTCATAGCTGGGGAATTACAGCTCTGGGTGACTCTCTGGCTTCTATACCATTCTTCTGACACTAAGAAGGGACAAATTACTAAACAGTACCTGACATCATTCGCCTCCCTCCCCAACAGTTATTGCAACTGACCTGCCTTTTAAATGCTGATTTTTACAAAACCCTCAGTACAGGCCTGTCTGAGAGGACAAGAAGTGTCACCCCTGCTGGGACTGAGCTGGGCTGCCATATCAGCTAAAAATACTTTCTCCTCCTGTGCCCCCTGCTCATCAAGATGCAAGCAGGCTGTACTGCTAGGGCAGAGCCATAGTTGAGCCTTGCACTCACAGCACACTCAGTGGTTCTGCAAAGCCCCAGCTGCACTTGCTGATACACTCGTGCTGTGTGTAGCCTCTGCTTTGCACCCGGTTCATTTTTGGCACATTAGCACATGAAGGCTTGATGTGCTCCTGAACTGCAGCAGTAAGTGCTAGAAAAACACTGCACTGAACCTGTTGTGGCCTTCTGAGCTCTTCCTGTTGACTCCAGCAGCCCCTTCCTGCCCTCACTGGATTTTGCAACATTGGGATCAGTTGCTATCAAACCGTCTCGTCTGCAAAAATCCCATCTGAACAGGGAGGACTTCGGAAATCTGAGCCTCCACCAAGCCACAGCTCCCCTTTCTTCCCTGGGGACAGGGAGGTCAGTCGGGAAATTCAATCTCCATCACAGTCCGAGGGCTTCAGCAAAGGAGAGTTGTGAGGGACAACCGAGAACACATCTCTGGCAGATGCATAATGTACCTGCTGTGTATGTTCCAGGGCCGCTGAAAAAGCAGGACTGTGCTTGTCCATGGGCTGCAGGGAGGCTTGCTGGGCATGCTGAGAGCCACACACCATTTCCACAGCTGCCAGTGCTGAGTGAGAAGGTTTGTTAATAAAAATGTATTTAAATACCTTTCTCAGAATCAACTTTCCTAAGTAATTACAGAATTACTACCCACCCACCCCTGATTTCTTGTAACTAATATTCTTCCTTTCTTTCCCCTGCCTTTTTCCCTTTCTCTTCCCATTCCCCCAGCAATTGCCCAGATTGAGTTTCTGGGTGTCAGCCATGCAGGCCAGCAGTTCTGGTTCAGGGTCCATTTTTCCCACACACTGCATTCTCTTTCCCCACTATGTGGGCACTTCTATAGTTGGCTTGTGAAAGAAGATGTGATAATTAACAGCTAGAAACTTAAGCATTGCCCTGAGAGGAAGAAGACGGGTTGTAACAGCCCTTGGCTGTGACGCAGAAGGAATGCAATGACAGGCAACACTGCCTGTTCTTCTCTCCCTTCCTACATAATAGAGACATCAAATTTTAAGTAGTAAAACCTCAAGGGTAAGTGAGAAGCTGTGTGAAGAGTTATGAGCAAGGATCTCATAAATAAACCTGACCTATCATAATCCAACACAGTCTGTCTTGTCTAAATTTACATCAAATATGCCAAAAGCCACAGGAAGATGGGAAATCAACCCATTGCTACAGCTACAGGCACTGGTTTCCAGAAAGGGTTCTCAGAAAGCAATTAGGCTGGATTTATGCAGTCAGTGATAAGCAAGTCCCACAGGAGAAAGCAGAACCATAAGGGCAGAAAACCAAAGGTCCATCTTGCTGAGCATCCTCTCCAAGAGTGAATATTGGTAGATAAGATACTCTGGGAAAAATAAAAGAGCCACAGGCAGAGGAGATTCTTCCCCTACATCCTGGTTGACAGCAAGTTGAATATGAGTCAGCAGTGCCCTGGCAGCCAGGAGGGCCAACCGTGTCCTGGGGGGCATCAGGCACAGCATCACCAGCCAGTCAAGGGAGAGGATTGTCCCGCTCTGCTCTGCACTGGGGCGGCCTCTCCTTCAATATTGTTTTGGGCACCACAGTATAGGAAAGACATTAAGCTGTTAGAGAGTGTCCAAAGGAGGGCAACGAAGATGGTGAAGGGCCTTGAGAGGAAGCCGTATGAGGAGCAGCTGAGGGCACTTGGTCTGTTCGGGCCGAAAAAGAGGAGACTGAGGGGAGACCTCATCACAGTCTGCAACTTCCTTGTGAGGGGAAGAGGAGCAGCAGGCACTGATCTCTTCTGTGTGGTGACCAGTGACAGGATCCAAGGGAATGGCCTGGAGTTGTGTCAGGGAGTTTAGGTTGGGTATTAGAAAAATGTTCTTCACCCAGAGGGTGTTTGAGCACCAGAACAGACTTCCCAGAGAAGTGATCACAGCACCAAGCCTGACAGAGTTCAAGAAGCATTTGGACAATGCTCTCAGGCATATGGTGTGATTCTTGTGGCTGTCCCATGCAGGCGAAGAACTAGAGTCAATGATCCTTGTGGGTCCCTTCCAACTCAGCATATTCTGTGATTCTGTGATTCACTGATCTCAGCTCAGCTTTTGACAGCAATGCCTTGAAGGGGTGCCTGCAGGTGCACCCCAACTCATCTAGTTCAAAGCTGCTAAAGGATTTATCACCTCTGAGGTTGCCCAGTCTCTCTCTTTTGGGCCCATTTAGTCCTGGCTTCAGGGAGTTTGCAGGATGCAACCCTAACCCTAACCCTAACCCTAACCCTAACCCTAACCCTAACTCTAACCCAGTTCTGCTTCATGCCTTTGCCAGTGTGAAACCTATGAGCTGGCTGTGGCCAGACATACAGGCTGACATCTTGCTGAGATGGGCAGTTAGGTGATTTTCAACCAGGAGCTCACCAGGAAAGGTGTCCAGCTCCAAATCTTGGCCAGCACAAGGGAAGATAGAGATGCTGCACCTCCTGGAGTAGTAATCAGCGGCTGAAAATGCTGAGGAGTGGAGCTGCTCCAGGACATAAGTCATAAAGCAAGGCAGAGAGAGACAAATATACAGGCTCTTCAGGCACCAAGACAGGCTGGCTCCTGCAGACCACTGTGTGCTGCTGAGACAGCATGGCAACCTTGGATGCCCACAAATCTGTCCAAGGCAGTGCATCATGGTGGCAGGCACAAGGGCTAAGAATGAATTGGAGACCTTCAGTCACCAGGGGCACTAAATTTTCCAGAACACAAGTAGCTTTTCTTCCCATACTTTTCCCACCAAGGCATCATGGCCTGAACAGTTTTTGGATGTGGGAGTGTAAACAGGCAGGCTGTACCCTGTGAAAGTGTTCATTGTGTTTAATATCTAAAATTCCTGTTTTCTAGGACAGACCTAAGCAGGTAACACAGTCCTTGGAATCAGAGCTGGACCCCTGCAGTCCCCCAGGAGCAGGGGAACTAAGATGAATGTTAAGGAAAAGCAGCTCCCACAATGGCTACCCCCTTTGCTCAGCGTAATCAATTTGCCTCCTGTGTGATTTGCTTCCACAGCCCAGACAGAGACAGCCCTCATTGGTGGAGATCCCAATATTCAAACAACCTTTTTGCTTATGGTGCCAAAAAGTCCATTTCTCCATAGCTCCATGATTTTTGCACATGACACAATTTAAAACTTGGAGGGTGTCTCATTCCCTTGGGTTTTACTGAAAGAAACTTGCCCCAAACCAGCCAAAACACCAGTGATGCATGTAGAGATCTCTTGCCCTTTGCTCCTGTGCTGATGATGAAGTAGTGGTTGTTGAAATACTTTTTGGAAGTTTGTCCTCGTATCAAAGGCCGATGATTTTTTTAATTCTCACCTTAGCCTGGTTGTGTGCAGCAGTTAATCTTCAATTAGTTGCTCTGGGCGGGTTTATGTTACATCTTGTGTGGGTATTTCATAGCCTGACTAGGGTGTGCAGCCTGACTAATAGTGTTGTTTCCGAATGCAGGTACCTTTCTCTCTCCTCTGCCTCTGTATCCTGGAGATGGCAGCACCCAGGGTCGCAGTGGTTGGCGCAGGAGTCATCGGCCTCTCCACAGCACTGTGCATTGTGGAGACTTGTCCCAGCTCCTCTGTGACAGTCCTTTCAGATCGGTTCAGCCCCAACACAACAAGTGATGTTGCTGCTGGGATGCTCATCCCTCACACATACCCAGGTTCGTGCAATTCAGCACGGTGTTGCCCATGGCACCTCTGCAGCTGTGTGTCCTGGTGTGCAGCAATGCACAGAGGCTCAGGAAGAAAAGTGCCTTGACCTGTGTTCTGTGTCAGTCCCATATCCTTGACACTTACTTGTATGCTTCTCTTCTTTGCATTATTCCTCTCTGCATGTTTGGTTTCATTCGCATGCAGGCACACCGATTCACGTGCAGAAGCAATGGTTCAAAGAGACCTTCACTTACCTTTTTGCCATCAGCAACTCAGCCGAGGCATCAGAGGCTGGCATTCACTTGGTCTCTGGGTAAGAATGTTCACCCTGGCATTCACCTGGTCTCCAGATAAGAACGTTTCCCTGGGGCAGTCTTTGTTTGTGCTGTGTTCTGTAGCAGGCAGAGAGGTTTTCCTTGCTGGAGTTCAGGTGTATTCCCTTCGTGGAGTAGCTTTTATGAAGTGTTTCCAAGAAACTCCATTACAACTGCTCAGATACAATGTATTTTTAGGCAAAATTCATGCATAGGTGTGCACAGAAGAACCCCTGAAGAATAAGCAGCACCAAAAGTATTTTAGTAACTGATGATTTCCACACTGTCATCCACCAGTTGCTTGCAGCAAGGGTGGTCTTCATAGGGGTGGGACTGCAGGATCTTCCAGCTTCAGCAACTAGGTGCAGGGGTGCAATAGGGGTGTGTGTGCTGGGGGTGTTTTATGCTGCCTATTACAAACACAGAAATTCACTTCTTGGAAGTATTGAGACTGAGCACTCTGTAGATTTATGGATACCCAAAGAACTATGAACAGATGTGCAAGTGGCCCTACCAGGTGTCTGCAGTTGTGGTGGGGACACTATATGAGTGGACTTTGTACATACACTGTTGCTGGGAGAACTCTCTGCAGTTTATTTATTTACCCCAGTGTGCCCACCCTCAAGCTCAGCTGTGCTGACTCTCTGTCTATTTGTCCAGGCAGGTATTGCAGTAGCAGGCAGCAATATTTCCCTGTTTCTGTTGGTCATGCAGAGCTGCATGGATGAGCAGAAACAGGTTCCTGAGCTGGCTGGGTTTGTGCTAAGATTGCCGTGACACATAACATGGCAGAGCTCTAGCAGTGAAATTTTCTAGGTTTTTCTCTGTGCCCATTTAGGTGGCAGGTCTTTAAAAGCACTCCCAAGGAAGAGTTCCCTTTCTGGTCGGATGTTGTCCTGGGATTTCGACCAATGTCTGAAGCAGAACTGCAAAAGTTCCCAGAGCACCGATTTGGTCAAGCCTTTACGACACTGAAATGTGACTGTCCACCCTACCTGCTGTGGCTGGAGAAAAGGTTGGTTTTGTTGCAGGCTGGGCATGCAGGGAGAAACCCAGGCAGAGGGATGGGGGACGAGACAGGGCCTCCTTGAGAGCTTTAGGTTTGAACAAAACCGGAAAATGCTGTTTGTCACCGGGCAAAATGCAGCAAGCTCTTCCTTAGGGACAAGAACAGGAAATAAATACCCCATTTTGCCCATTTTTCAAAAATATGAAAGGTCTCATTTATGCAATGTCCACCTTCTCCCAGTGTGTCTGTATGGTGGGGCTTGGAGTGTGATTGGCCCTGGGCAAAGGACCAACATAGCCACAGGGGTCATGCTTGGCCAGCTGGACCTTGAAGGTACATCAGGAACCTGCCATGTCCTAAGAAAATGTTTGGGTGCTCCTCATTTGTCAAACTTCCCAAATAATACCCCTCTGTTTTTGAAGATACATCCAGCCCCTGAAAGAATAGGCATGTCTAGGAAGGCATCTTAACTGTGAAGACTTTGCACTTAAGAAGTGACTGGACCAATTAATCTCAAATTTGATTAACAATTGGAGTAATTTCTTAATCCAGTCAGATGGGAAAAAAAAGTTAAGTAGCATCATCTTCTAACAAACCTTCTGAAAATGTGTGCCTGCATAAGATGGGTGATGCACTTACTCTGAGGAGTTGTGGCTTCAGAGTTCATGCCTGGATTGATACTACATTTTAGAAAATTTTCCGAATTTCAAATTTCTAAGTTTCTCCAAATTACATGGATTTTGGAGAACTGTGGGAGAGATAGAAGGGCTTTGACACCTGGGATGTGTATTTAATCCATGTAAGTACCTCTAAAGTGAGCAAATAGCTGTCTCTGATTGAGAGAAAATGATAGGCTGCAAGCTGATTTGAGGTTAAGTAAAGAGATGTGTACCGACACCAAGGTACAAATTGCCAGCTCGGATGGTTACTTGGATGCCTTTCATCACACTGCAAAATGTGGAAGAAACATTTCTTGTTCTAGCAGCCAGCCAGGCTGGGAGTATTCCCGTGGCACCAGTGCCATGCGAGGTCTATGCTGTCTACTTGGTACACATTCTCTGTCATGTTTCATTGCCTAAGAGAAGCAATTCTGCTGCAAGACAACTAAGTTCTACAAACCATTTAGTATCTGCCACATGATTTCTGCCTCTCCTCATTCCTTCTATAGTCTTATTTCTCAAAGGATGTAGTCTAATGAGATGATCAAGCTCTTTTTCTTTCTCTTCTCCCTGGTGATGAGAAGTGAGAGCATATTAAACATGTAACTAATTCTCAAATCCCTAATGACCCGAGCAGTATTTATAGACTATTCTCTTGGCAATCCACAAGGAAAATTGTTTTTGTGCCCACCTTGCTGCTCCAAAAATAGACTTCAGGATTTTTTTTCCTGCTTGCTTGCCTGAATTGAAGAGTTTTCAGCAGGTTTTTTTATTGTTTGGCGTTTTTTGTTTTTGGTGGGGTTTTTTTGGTGGTATGATAACAGAGTCCTAGTAACAACAGTGACAAGCTCTCCCAGCAAGTTGCCCAAGCAAGCTGCTGCATGAGACCTCTGTTCTTCCCAGACAGCTGCAGTATCCTGCTGCACCAGGCCTCAGAGTATCAGCTAAGCCCTGGATCCTTGGCTCACTCACTGCTTTGTGGGAAACCACTGCCTTTATAGTGAAGTTGCTGACTTTGCCCGCTGCTCGAACATTGCAAAGGAGAGGATTTCCCACTTAGTGCATCGTTATCATAAACCTGTCTCCTGACTTGTTCATGCTAAAAACCTCTAGTAAAACCCCCCAGCAACTGGATCCAGCATGCAGTGACTCGGTCTCATGCCAGTGATTTTCCGAAGGGAAGGGCTTCAAACTTCAGGCAAGTTCAGGGGAGGATTTGGCTTGAAAATGAACTCAAAAATGAACCTCAAGAAGACATGCATGTGTAGTACTCTGAGCTGTCCTGGATGACTCCTGGCTGCTGCCCTAGGATGTTATGGGTTCCCTGGGGGTCGCGTGCCACATCTGTCCAGCCTGCATGGATGCCTTAGGGCTTGCCCCATGGCACTAGATGATTACATGGCTCGGGAAGCGAGTTGGGAATGAATGTGATGGCACATAACAGGCACATTAGAAGGGGTGTGGTGTGACAGCTCTGTCACTAGCATGAGTAAGTTGGTAAATAAATCTGCCGTTTTTCTGCTTGCTTGAGCTGTTAAAGCTTGGTTACAGAAACGAATCAATGAGACCATGAGGACCTGATGTCTGCCTAGGGTCTCCTGCCAGACCCTTCTTTGAAACTGATCCACTTGCTGTATCTTTTCCAGCCCAACCAAGCTGAAAACCAGCTTTGATGAGATCAAATCAGACAAGTGACAAACAGAACCCCCATGGCATTTTCTTTACTTTTTTGTCCCATCTGTTGTTTGGTTTTGATCAGTATGTGAAGGCAAAGGCAATCTATCTCATTTACTTAATGTTTTTAATAATTACATGAAGGTTTAAAGCTTTCTTTTCTGCCTCACTTCTGGAGTCTTTTTGCAGGTTGAAAGCAACTGGCGTCCAGATGTACAACAGGAAAGTTGCAGACCTGTGGGAGCTGCACAGTGAATATGACATCGTTGTCAACTGCACAGGCATTGGAGCCCACCAGCTGGTGGGGGACAAGAAACTTGTCCCTGTCAGGGGACAAGTACTCCAAGTTCATGCTCCTTGGGTGAAACACTTCATCCGGGATGGGGATGGCTTAACTTACATCTACCCAGGGATGCACCGGGTAACCCTGGGGGGAACCAGGGAAAAGGAGAGCTGGAGTCTCTTGCCTGACCCTGGCACTACCAAACACATCTTTGACAGATGCTGCTCCCTTGAGGCCTCGCTGCAGGAAGCTCAGGATATCAAGGTGAAGGTGGGCCTGAGGCCATCCAGGCAGTGCGTGAGACTGCAGAGAGAGGTTTTAAGCCAAGGAGGACTTAAGCTCCCAGTGGTCCACAGCTATGGGCATGGGGGAGGTGGCTTCTCAGTGCACAGGGGCACAGCCAAAGAGGCTGCTCGCCTGGTGGGAGAGTGCATTGCGGCCCTGCAAGCCAAGCTTTGAATTTCAGAGGTTCCTTTTCCATTTACAGCAGGCTAGTGTTACATTTCCTAGTAGCAGCTTGGATTTCACTCTATTACTGAGTAAAAGGAAACTAAATCAACAACTTGTGCCATTGCAGCTACTCAGTGGTATCTCACCTGGCTTCCAGCTGCCACCTTGGAAAGGCATGATGGGTTGATCCAAATATAGTCCAGCTGTTCGTCTCCTCTATCTGGCATTGTTTCTGCCCTGGGCATTTGTCCTAGCCTCATGTTAAGAAGAAGACAAGATGCATAAATACTCTTCACATAACAGAGATCACATTGCTGCAGTATAATACAAATAATATCAATTTAGTACTTCTGTATCTGCATCTAAAGGGTGTCAGATGCACTAGGTTCAGATTCAGTAAAAATCAGTTCTCTTCAACCAAACTAATCTAGTACTGCCCTTGCTCCTGCCCATATGATTTACAAAGAAAAGAAAACCCCACACAGTGCTGCATTACAGCCCTCCAGGTCAGATCTTACAGAAAACAACATTAGGTCATTGTCAGGCACAGTGACTTTAAGAGGCGGGCTGTGATACTGATCACTGCATCTGCTCATATTACACCTCAGGGAACTTAAAGTTTCTGCTAATATTGCCCCATATGAACTACAGGGGGTGTCTCTTTTCTCCCACTTGTTTGCGAATCTGTTTTTTTTTTCCTCCATGCCCCTCAGATTTTGCTCTCACAAATCATTTCCCCCCAGCTCTGCATAGCAACATTGATATGGGCTGTGTTCCACAGAAGAGGATTTTTGAGAGCGGGCTTGGGAATACAAGCACCTCTTTTCTACTTCACATCAACACTGTCTGCTTTCCTTGCAACAGCTGATATGAGTAAATTGGAGACAAATCAACAAGGATTCTAACACCAGCATCGGTTTCATGAAAAAAAGAACACCACATTTAAGACTAGATAAACATTCTAAAGACTAATTTGTCTGTAACTGGACATGAGCAAGCTCCTGTGCTGTAAGAAAGCTGAGTCACCAGAGCCCAGACCATCTCACTCCATGGCAGAGGCTTAGCTGGACTTTACACTCCCCTCAGCAATATAACCTCTTTGATGTGGCTGAAGATAATCCCTCCCCAAAATTGGGCCTTTCCATCAAAGTACAGGTCTGACTGTTAGTGATTAAACCTCTCATTACATCTTAAATGGTTAATTTAAGAGTGTTAGCATCCACTTTTGTCTGTTTTTTGTCCTTAGGGTTACAAAACTATTCAAAATCCTTCAAGAATTTACGTGATTAAAATGAACTAATAAATAAAGTTCTAATAATGGAGCAAAAGTCACTTCTGTAGTGTGTCCTTTCAGACAAGGGGGTTTCTTTCATTTGGGATGGCCTGATAGGGCCAAGAAAGGCCATGTTCAGTCATGGCTGCCAACTTCTGCAGTTCTCAGGGGGGTGAGGACAGTTATCCTTTGCAAGGGACAGCTGTCAGAAGAAACATCACCAAATTAAATTATAGGTCAGTAAGTGCCTGGGACCAGCCTAAGCCAGCCCTGCCTTCAGCAGCTTTGCCCTCTTTTTGTCAGCTCTGAAGGCTAATTTTGTATTTCCCCCTCCATCCCCCCTCATTTGTCCTTTCCAGTGGTATGAGAGGGCAGAGCTGCTGCTTTTGGCAGTAGTGTTGGTGTAGGGCCTGTCAAACTGCTGCTTTGTTCTCAGCTTACACAGAACATAAAAATACATGGGAAAAGAACATGAGAAAGGGCTATTTTTCCTTTGTCTTCATTTTAATCTTAAAAATAGCAAACAGTATAGCTTATCCTGGAGCAAGAAACACTAGTAATTCTAATAGAGTGATTATAGCCCCATAAGAAACTAAAGCTGTGGTTTGCACTTATGCTCTGCAGGGCCATGGAGTTTCTTCTCATTTACTTCTAGAAGTTGTCTGCTTGATACAAATGTCAAAAAACGTTCAGCTACACCCATCAGTCTGGTGTCCTAGCTCTGGTCATGGCTGGCAGAGGGGACAGCCATTTCTAGCCTAGGGTCTTCCTCAGCTGAGGGGTAGCTTGATGTTTTAGATGATTTATCATCCATGCATTTGTTGACTTGCTTTTAAAACCATGTGTGGTTCTTCTGTAGACCCCAACATCTTCTGAAAACAGGTTCTGTAAAGTAACACACTTCTTTGCCCAGGAGCAGAGCTCTTTGTCTTTGTCTTTATCTTGAGCCTGAAAACATCTTTTGCTGCCCCTTTCTTGCATCTTATGAGAGGTGGTGACTAATTACTTTCCATGATCCTTCATGAATTTATAAAGCTCCACCACATTCCCTCTCAGATTCTTCTTTCCCACCTTGAAGAATCTTGGTTTACCCACATAAAATGATCCTTTCTCTTTGGTCACCCTTGTTGCTCATCTTTACACCTTTTCTCACTCTAAGATACCCTTTTGGAGATGGAGGGACAGAACTGAATGCAGTACTCATGACAGGGGATGAGCTTTGTGTTCAGTTATTGACATCAATTAGGATACAAGCTCTTTAAGAAGGACAGCAGAGAGGACAAGGAGAGGGTGTTGCCCTTTATGTCAATGACCAGCTGGAATGCAGGGAGTTTTAGCCAGGCATGGGTCAAGAGCTGACCAGGAGATTGTGGATCAGGATCACAGGTAGGGTAGGGACTGCTGGCATTATACTGGAGGTCTGAGACAAGTCACTTAAAATGCTCATTTGTGACACCTAACCAAGGAGACCAAGAGGCTGAAGCCCTTTATAGACTGATAGGAGCAGTCTCATGTTCACAAGCCCTGGTCCTCATGAGGGACTTTTACCTCCCCAATACTGGAGGGACAGCACAGCAGGACATAAGCAATCCAGGAGGTTTCTGGAACTTAGTTCTCCAAGTGATAGAGGAGCCAACAAGGAGAGGTGCTATGCTGGACTGTGTTCTCAGCATCAAAGGAGGGGCTGGTGTCCCAAGTGAAGATGCCCCTCAGAGGTCACTATTGGGGCCGGAGCTGTTCAACATCTTTGTCAGCAATGTGGACAATGGGATCGAGTGCACCCTCAGCAAGCTGGGTTTGGATTAGGTGTTAGGAAGCAATTCCTCACTCAGAGGGTGGTGAGACACTGGAACAGGTTGCCCAGAGACATTCGTTGTGGGTGCCCCATCCCTGAAAATGTCCAAGGCCAGATTGAATAGGGCTTTAAGCAACCTGGTCTTGGTGCAAGTGTCCCTGCCCAAGGCAGGGGGTTTGGAAATAGCTGGTCTTTAAGGTCCTTTCCAACCCAAACCATTCTGTGACTGTATCAACTTTCTTCCCTTCATAATATACTAAAATGCTTTGTAGTCAATAATAAACATTTATCTGACAACCTAACTCCAAGATACCCGTTCTGTGTGGTACTAGATGAGGCTGAGTAGTGAGAGGTGTTTTTCTCTGCTGTTAGCCACAGTGAATGTCACTTGCCATTACTTTGCCCAGGCTCATGAGGTGGTTTTGCAGCTCCTTGCAGGCAAGTTTGCATTTTACAACCTTGAATGAACTGGTACCATGAGCAGATTGAGCCATTTACTGCCTGACTGATGGGTATGTGAATGAGCACTGGCCCTACCACTGTCCCTCTAAGATGCCATTGGTGACTTCTCTCCACTGTGAAGAATGGATGATTTATCCTTACCTTGTCTCTATCCTATATGCTGTTGGCTGACTCATGAGAGGATCTTCCCTCTTACTCCATGCCAGATTAGCTTCTTTGTGAATGACAGATGTTATTAAAGGCTTTCCAAAAGCAGAGCAGATCATACAAAGCAGATTGCTCTAGTCTGCAGCTTCACTGTTTCCTCTGAAGATGTAAGAGGATGGTGGAGCACAGCTTCATAGGTCCTCACTGCAAAGCTCTGTAATTCTTCCCTCTTAGTCTGTGTCTGTCCTTTCAACTATTCTATTGCAATGGCTTTTGCTGTTTGCCTGCTACAGATGTCAGATTTAGTGGTTTGCATTTCTCTAGAACCCTCACAGCACTTAAAAGAAAACCCTATCACATGCCATCCTCTTTTTCCTTTGGCCTTTTTAAGTAGAAATTTATACATCAGCTCTTACAGTGCAACATTATCCATTAGCATACCTTAAAAACCCACAAGTGAGTAACATCTGCTTCTCATAAATTTGTTACTATCCCTTCCATCAGTTTGTTCTAAAGCCTCATCTATTGGCCCTTCAATCTGAGGCAACTTCTCTGAGTTACCCCGTTTACAAATGGTTCTGCTGTGGGAATTTCACTAAGCATTTCTGTACTGAACACAGACATGAGTAATCTGTTTAGCTGTTGTGTTAGGGCTTGTTTGCTCTCAGACTCCATTGTCACCCTGATCATCTGCTGACTGCACACCCTGGTCACCTGCAGAACCCTCCAGCAGGCTCCCTGCTCGTACTAGGATGGAGAAGGCTTTTTGCCTAGTAGCAAGTTATTTCCTGAGAATCTTTTTCAGTCTGCCTTTCTGTTCCTGCTTTTAATTTGACAGAGTTCATGTCCTTTTCCTCATTTGGATGGGATCTATTTTGGTTCTTTCCCATGTAATTTTTAACATGCTATTACAATGAGCCAGCAATTATTTTTCTTCTGGAATGTCTTTGATATTTCAATACCTCTATATAAAAACTGAGAATTTTAGACCCAAAGCTTATAGCAAATTGAAAAAAGCATACATTCAGCCCAATTGCTCCAGCTCCCATGCCCCACTAATAGGGGCTTTATTTGTCCAGATTGCACCTTGCTGTTTCTTGCTTACTTGTGGTTATAAAGAGGACAAAATGGCACCTTTAAAGATATGCCATCGAGAACCTCTGCTCCTCCTCAATTCCCCAGTCTCTAGCTTGAAATTCCTTTTTAAATTCTTTCTCTCAGAGATTTTCTCCCTGGCTAAGGTTATGCCATACAAAGCCCCAACTTTTTGTTTCAGGAGCTTTCAGTTTGCCATAAATATGCCCTAATATTTTAGGAATAACTGCATATCCCTCTCTCATTTTTCTCACTGAGCATGGAAAATTTAAATAGTCTAAAATATATCCTAGATACATAGAGATGCTGCCCTGTGCCAACTATACACCTGCCCACCAAGGGAAGTCACACTGTTCAAGTGCCTGCAAGCCAGATCAGTGAAACTGCTTCTAGGCTTTAGGCAACTGAAATTTGTCGAGACAAGTCCTTGCTTGCTTCAGCTGCCCAGCCTTGGGTGTCAGGCTCTGGCCATATCTCATCAGCCATCCCCGAGTTTCTGCTCCTCACCCAAGATTCTTGCAAGGATCTGAAGCAAAGATGTGGCCTCTATTACCTCTCCAACTCCAGCTCCAGCTGAGCTGGCAGCTGAAGAATTTTCAAGACTGTTTTAACCTTAAGTCTTTCTCTGCTGCTGCATCAGCTCTGAGATAGTTTTCTTCTGGAATCACAGAACAAGTGTCAGGGAAACACTTGCATGCAGGAGAGGATTAACAGGGACAGGCTCATTAAACCTCCCATGCTGATGAAAGGTGCCCTTAAAGAAAGACTTAGCTGTCACCTGTGCAAAGCGTTTTATCCCTGTGCTGCTACTTAAGCCCATGCGTGCCCAAACTAAAGATATCCAGACTGTACTTGAGTATTTCCTTCCCATCTGTACTTTCTGATCTACATTGAATAGGCACCCCTGGCAGATGGCAACCAATCTGTCACACTCACACGGAACTTCAAAGGTGTAATTATGGTATAGAAAGAGAACGCTTATATTTTGAGACATTTTTCTCAGTCCTTGCAATTGCAGACAGCAGATTGGATGTATGAAGGATTTTAGAGCTTGAGCACAAAAGAAAGTTTTCTGCAACAGGGGATTTTGTTTATTTTCTTCGCAAAAACAGTGCCATAAAGCTATGTTGTTTTGTTACAGGTTTTTGCCTCTGTTTGAAAGAAATTTGTCAAATTTCTGGAAAATACAGGAAAATTGTCATTCACCGTTCATTACGATTCTTTTCCAGTCGAGGACTATTTGAGAGAGCATTCAAATTCATTAGGAAGAAGTGTAGCAATTATAGAGAACATCATGGCCTGGACCGAGATTTGTGTTGTTTTCATTGCATTCAAATACGTTATGCTGTACGATGCTCTATTTTATCCTGCTTTGCTCGGTATTTCCACCAGAGGGAGATGTTGGATCAAGCAGTTGCTGAAAGAAACCTGCACATGGCATCTCGAAGAGCAAATGCAGTGATACTGAATTCAGTGATACTGAATTCAGTGGAAATCTGGGTGCCTCTCAGGCTCCCACATACCTACAGGGTTTGGGGGGCTTGGGTGCTGCAATAGAGCTTAAAAAATAATTATGAATCAGTTATTCATGGAGAATACATTGAGGAAATAGAAATGTGGAGGTAGCAGCACACCAGAAGCTGTTAACAAAAAGTAAGGAATTATAATCCTAGACAAAGCTGCTGCTATAGCAGCATGTCCCACAGCTTTTCCTCCATCAAAAGGCTGGAGGGGTAATCACTTGTCTTGGGTAGCCAAGTGTCCTCTGTTCCTCATGTTATGGGGACTGGTGGTCCCCCAGCCTCTCAAGCTGGGCCTGGCCTGGGTATCTCATGGTGGGGCTGTAGCATGGGCCATGTGCCCACTGCCTGGCCTGGCTCCTGGCAAGCACACACACCACTCTGGGTGATCAGGTATTAGAAACTATAGCTGGTTCAAGATCAGAAATGGACTGTTTTCTTTCAGGGAATTTCCCCCC
>JAWWEV010000115.1:69901979-69920125 GCA_035583235.1 Hafferia zeledoni
CTGTTTTTCTTAATGAAGAAGTAAAAATCATGTATTTTGGAGGAGAAGCAGACATGAATCAAAACTCAGCCTTATGAAGAAAAGGAGGGGCTGGGTTGAAAAGAAAGGAGGATTAAACTTTTCTGAAGGTGAACAACTTCATAGAAATGATATTTCCAAAGTAAACGAAGTTTCAAGTGTATTTTTTCCTGTGTTCTGTTTTTATCCTTTGAGGCTGTCTCACACCACTGACAGCAGCCAGCACTAGGAGAGGACTGGCCCACATCACTTTCCTCTGTTCCTGTTCATGTCCATTACCTACCATGGGGACAATATATTTCTCACACTGTAAGAGTGTCGTATACCATGTGCACTATGTATATCTCATGCTGTGCCCCTGTCATTGTCACATCATCTCCTGCCCTTTTATCCAACTTCTACAAAGTCTCAGTCAACCAGCTGATATCTAAGCCCTACTTTAGCCTTTCCTTACATTTACGAGCCAAAGAGACAAGTCTAGTTTGTTTTCTGCGTCACCAGAAAATTAAGCAACCAAGCCAGCTGTTGTTTTTGGAGCACCTGCATACGCACCTCTAGTCAGCATTTTGGCTAATGTGGAGGTCTGAAAAGCAACCCTTCTCTCACAGAATGCACTACAGCCATGGAGGGAGCCTTGCCATTGCAAAAGGGAGTGGTTTAGGTCACTTAAAAAGTTGCTGTCTAAGATATTAGCAAAAAAAATCCTTAGATATATATTTGCAAAAGTGAGACGAAGTTTGATGGCAAGGCTCTCTTTACAACTTAGGGCAGGGATATAAAGTAAAATTGAAGTAGAATCAATTTAGAGTGATTTAAATGGAGGCCAGGGATGTAAAAAGTGGTAAGGGAACCCTTTGTTGGGTCACAAGATTCACAGTGGACACCTTTGCTTTCCAAACTCCTTCCCAGAGAGGAACGATGTGGCTGAATCCAGTCTTAGGCTCAGACTTGGTCACTGGTTTTATATCTGAAGGATTTAGCACTACTTAATCATACGCATTTAAAGGTTAGATTAAATAATGATCAGCTATGAATGTAATGATAATAACGGCTATAGATTCAAGATAATAACATGTATACTGTATTACTATAGGGTGTGCAAGTCAAGACACGTACAGAGATATGGGTATGCAAATGTACTAAGGTAACACACACAGACATGGATATGTCATGTATAAGTACAAAGGTATACCTATTAAAAAGTTCCCCTTAAGATTCAGCAAAATGCTCATGTCTAATGCCTCTTTGGCATTTCTCACTGTGTGTGTGGAAGGGAGAGGGCTGAGCCTCAAGTAGTGGGGATATCAGTCCAGGTTCTGTTGCCAGGCGACACTTCTCTGAATTTCACGAACTTGAGAGTTCAGGCACTCTGAGAGGCATCCTACACAGAGAGAAATACTGATGCCATCCACTGTGGTCCAGAAGGGCTCAAAGGGTCTGTCTTAGGACTGCTGTTTGTAGGGTTGTGAGTTAGCTGGCTTCAGTCATTGGAGAATTTTCATCCTGGCTGCAACCTGGGTTAGTGATTACTGGAATTTTTGAAGTTCCAGTGAGGATGGCACTGTTTCACTTGAACTATGATCCAGATAAGGAATGTTCTAAGGCTGTCAGGGGATGACTGATTATTCCTGCTGTCATCTCCCACCCTGGTCAGGCAGCAGGAGTTCCTGGTACAGTCAGTGCTGCCCGCACTTTACCTTTCCAAGAGTTCCTGACATGGCCAAGAGATGCTACACTGCCAAGATCTTATGCAAAGGCCTGAGCAGGCCAGAGGAGAGGGAGTGGGGATGAACCAACACACTCATGCTTGCTTTCCTCTTTGCCAAATAAGTGCATGGCTGGGCTTCAAGGAAATGAAGCCTCTTCTCTGCATAGACCTTGCAGCTTGGTGAGCCAAATGATTTCTTAGTCAGTAGCACAGCTGATCTCCTTTGAGCATTTGAAGAACTGGATTTGGGCTTCTCAAATCCCATATTACTGTGATGGTGGCTACAAGAAGAGCAATCTCACTTTTCAGTGTGCTATAACAAAAAAGCTCCTTTTGATTTTTGAAATAAAGGGGCCGAGGCAGCTGAAGTCCAGGGAAAGACTCCACAGTGGTAAAGTGTAAGTTGAAGATCTTGAGAAGCACTAGCTACCCTGCTTCTAAAAATCCCTCCATAAGCTTTGGTAGGCAGGTCCACACCCTTTTTTTGGTTTGGGGACTGTATCTGCACAGTGTCCAGCACTCCAAGAATAATCATGGGGTGAATTTCCATAGAGATCTGCAGCAGGATAATTGCCACAAACAGAAGGATAAATAGCTTTTTCTAGCATTTAATGGGCCTCTTAAATGAACAGCAATAAACTCTATGCGAACAGATGTTTTCCCTCTTTTTCATCCTTTTGCATCTCATCCATAATTATGAACTAAAATGTTCTTGTCTAGGTTGCTGAGAGCAATCTTGTTGCTGTTTGTCTCTGCATTGTAAGACTGAGCACTTCTGCACAGAGATTGAGCAAAAAGCCCTCAATTCCTAAAGGCTCCCATCATTATACATTAATGATCATCTTCTTTCCTACGCATTAAGCCTGAGGGAGGAGTGAGAAGTTAGGGGGGGGAAATTTGCCTCTTCCAGCTGCAAGTCCCAGTGTTGGGGTCTCCCCCTGCCTGTACTGGCGCCCTGGACTCCAGTTAGGAGGTTCTTTCACTTGCCCACCTTCCAGCATTGACCCAGCTGTGGGTCAGGAGAAGCCACAGCTTCTCCTTTGCCTTGCAGGGAAGATGTGTCCTCTGAGACAGTCCTCCCCTCTGTGCTGCCTCTGCTGTGCTGACTGGACTGTGGGGAGATGGCAGAGCAGGCTTTCTTCAGTAGCTGCTCACTTTGCCTCCAGCCTTGCCACCAGGAGACTGGCAGGCACAAAGCAAGCCCTGCAAAAAGCTTTTATGCTTTCAGGAGCATGTACTTTATCTCCTGACAGAGCACAGAGAAATGACCTTGTTCCTGAAGAATTTCAATGCATTCTGGCAAAGGGATCTCCTCCTAACAAGGAGCCTGCAAGCAAGCCAGGAGCTGGGGCATAACCACAAGGATTAGCCTGGCTGAGTGTTCATCACCTGAAGTGATGCCTGTAGAGGTGCCTGCATCGTCACAAACCCCATTTTGTCCTTCCCAGAGCATCTTCAAAACATCCAACTGGCCTTTGCTTTCCACATCCATAGCTGAGGATAGCGGCCAACATGCTGCAGGAAGACACATGCCAAAAGGATGAGCTCTGCAGCAACACCTAACCTATATACAAACTCTTGGCTAAGGAGGTTATTCCACTTCAGATCAATACTGGTATCTCTGCATCACTGATGCTGCTCTACATGCCACTAAGGGCAAACTGCCTTGAAAGGAGCCTGCGGGAAGAGCACTGAGTTTTATCCTCATCGTCTGCTCCCAGACAGGCTGCTCAGCTGCAGGGGAGCTGTGGCATGTTTTGTGCTGAGGGCAAGGCCATTTCTCTCCTCCTCGTTAGGATTGTATCTAAGACATTTAAAATGCAGCCAGCTGGAGGAGAAGATTGGCTGACCACATGGTAATAGTTCTAAAAAGCAACCTTTTTGTTATAGGTGAAGATGATTATCTTTAATTTAGTGTGCTGAAAAAATGGGATAGTTTTCAGACACATAGGTGAGACCTTCATTAAAGGTGGATACATATTATTAATAGGCCTGCGTACTGGTCCAAGACCTTCTTGCGTGCCTCCTTATCTTATGAAAGCTGCTTTTTGCCCTTAAAGTCTATCAGGGATGCTGCCAGCCACTTCCAGCTTTTATTGTCTCTTATTGCCTTTAACGAGGCATAAATTGTACAGACACGTGCCAGTATATCAAACAACATTGCAAGAGACACTGCGAAAAAGTGCACAGTATATTAATTATTGGTCTTAATTTGTTTGTGGATTTTCTACCTGGTACATTTTGCTGCTGTTCTTCTCCCTAGCAGCCCCAGTGCTCTGGCTTGCATCTCTTCTTCCCTTGGAGAGCCCTTTTCACTGAGTGCTTGCAGATGAAAGTCTCTCTCAGTGACATCTGCTCTATTGCTCCAGTGCCATTGCCATCCCCTGTATAAATACTTTGGCATTTGTACTGTTCTATGTAAGCCTATTAAAACATGTAATAAAAAGGCTTATATAATTTCTTAAAGCCATCATTACTACTGCAGCTGCAGTGTTTTGTCAAATTCTGACCACTATAGATTAATCCCTATGCCAAATTACATTTTTTAATGAACAATATTCATCCTTGAGCTTAGAAGTATAAAAATGTCAGTAAAAATTATGGCATCCAAAATAAAAGGCAGAAAGCTGAAGTCAGAATAACACCAAGGTACTTTCTAAAACATACAGAAAATAGGATTTTGTAATAGAAACTCAGAGTAATTTTTAAACAAAACTGGACATCTGTCTGGGATTACAGTATAGATGCAGAGGAGATACAGGCAACAAACATACCACAAAAGTCTGTGCAGTCGTACGAGAACTACATATGAGCTATCACTGCTTAATTCCTGTAAACTGGAATATTTTTTTAAATGCCCATACATGTTTTCAATTTATATACTAGTATCTGTTCAATTGCAAGCCCTTATTTTAAAAATCAGGCAGATTTTTGTTTGTTCAGAATGATTGGATGGTTTAGTAAAAGACAGACCATAAAATCACTGTTGTTCCTCTCCAGGAGTGAAATACAGCTGCTGGAGGATCAGGGTTAAATAAATAAAGGTAAGGTTCAGAGATAGTAGAGAGCTGCAGAGCATCTCCTCCTGAAGGGCAGTCTCATTCTTTCTCTCATTCCTGCAGCCAATGTGTGTGCACAGGTACAGGTATGTATGAGTGCAAATGTACAAGAGTGTGACTCAGAGGTGAACTTTGATGTATAATCCCCTCTTCAGGCCAATAATTGTCAACTATCTTTCATCAAACTTGGATCACGTGGCCAGGCTGTGGTGCTTGAATCCCTCTGTAGCTGGAGGGAAAAGACAGCCTCTACCTGTGCCTTGTGCTGTGCTGTTGAACAGCAAGATCAATCTTGTGTTAAGCTGCCTAAATAGCCCACGAGCTAATGGGAGGCTGCATGAACATATATTTTTTAGCTGTTATCTTCAGACTTACCAGTGGTGAGCTGAGAAGTGGTTTTAATGATTCTGACAACTGAGCTTTTGCCTTGACAGCTGTTCAGACATGTATTTCTCAGCAGCGGTAAGTGGGTAATAGACCAGTGTAGCCAATTTACTTCTCTGTTGCTAACATTTAAAAGATAACAGAAAGAGATTTTTTCCTCTAAGTTTTCAGTGGGATGTAGGGTATGGGAAGGAGTAAGGGCTGTACCTACCTGCGTGCAGGCTCCAGAGTCATCTGCCATTTGGTGGCTAAAGAAATAGTTCCAGGATTTCAAGCTGTAATTTTAAGGAATAGAAATGAGATCAGCCTTGCACCAAAGCCATCACTGAGCAGTCACCCGGGAGCTACAAACATTTCATCCCACACTCCTCAGGACTATGGCAGAGCTTTGCCACATAAATGTGCAAGGCAATAAACCATGCCTGGACCAAAGCTCTGACTCCTGCAAACTCAGGATCAGAGGCACAGTGAAAGCAAAAGTTTCTACATAAAGCATCTTGGTTTTTATGTACATGAGACAACGTCACTCCAATTTTCAAAGCATTAGCCAGCAGTGTAGGAGGGAGGAGAGAGAAAAAAAGTCTTCCTTTGCTCTGTCCTGTGGATTTTGGCAAGTGGCTCATACCACGTCCAGCGTGGTTGTTAAGCAGAGTCAAAAAGAGCATTTTTATTCATTTACTCATTTTATAGAAGGAATGTTTGACTTATATCAACAGCACTTGGAGAATCCAGGGAAATCCTAGTGGCATTTTTCCTGCCTGGGGTTTAATTTTGCACAGGAATTGTGGAAGACATTTTAACTAACCAGAAGGTAAACAGATGCCTTGACAATGGGTGGAGGCAGAAGATGGATGGTTGTAGGCAAGATGTTTGAACTGAAAATGGCTGTAACAGACAGTAACATTAAATAACTCCTGCAAAAGAGAGATTTCACTACCAACAATATCCCAGGCAAGAGGTAATTTACAAGCTGCAAAAACACCACTGAAGCAATGAAGCTTCATTGGTGTTAAACTTTTTCCTTCTGGAGACTTAGCACTATGCTCTCACCATAGACAAATTTGTAAATGAGAGAGGAATTTTAACAGCTTAAAGACTTTTCTGGAGAAACTAAGGGAGCTGTAGCTCTGTGGCACTTACATAAAAAGTAGACACAATAAGACTGATGCCGATTTTAGGTTATCAGGGCATGATGCTTGCTGTTCTCAGTAGAAACTGAAAGCTCACATTCAGAGTCACTGTTGCAGTTACTCCTAGCATTAAATGGTGGTAGTTTGTGCTCAGCTGGATCCAGCATGATGTATGTTCCTTTAACACTATCCATCTTGATTTAGGACAGCAAGGAAGACAGGCTATTTGCTGCCTGACTCAAAGAGTAAGCATGTTTTCCAGAAAGCTGTGAAACTTTGCAGAAGTTTGTATTTCCCATCAATCACCTCAAAAAGGCCCATCCTGCAGTTGGGCTGGAGTTGCATCCATTACACTACAGTTTTAATTTGCTTTTCTTAACACTAATTGCTTGCACACATATCTTTGCAGCCAGTTCCTGGGGGAAGAACTGATTTATAACTTACTCGTTAAAATGAAAAAGTGAGGCTGTTTAAGGTACTATCTTAATTCCCAATGATTCTCATGCTAAAGCAGATAAGATTTCTCATTGTTCCTGAGATTTCCTGAGATCCTTCTCTATCATTGTTCCCTTTTTCTCTATCTTTAGAAACCCTCTGTTGAGTTTTAAGCAGGCAGACTTACATTCACAAGAGATGGGGTGGGGGTGGGGGGGTGGAGTGGGAAAGGAGGGAAATATGAGAAATTCAACTGTTCATTAAAACACAAAAGCAAAATTAAAACACTGAGTTAAATATGTGAACTATTCTTTATAAGGATCACTCCTAGCCTGCTCCCACATTGGAGATTATCAGCTTGCTAAAGAAGGGAATATTTCATACAAGGTCAGTGCTTATAGTTCTGTGATGACAAGAGTGACTGGAATCAAGTATTTGAGCTTTCTGCTGAAGCTACACAATGAGAGAAGAACAACAAATGAAACTGTGATGCTATAACTAAGAAAGACTGCGGGGTTTATTCTGCTCAGGTAGACTTCTTTTCTTTGAGTATGTACTGTTCAAGCTTTTAGGAAAGCTTTGATTTCTCAAGGATTAAACCTCAAGAGGGAGTTTTAAAATGTATTTGGGCACTTTATACTTTTGTAGTCAACATTTATACTCCTGTCTTCAACATTTTCTCCATACCATACAAACACAAACTTATATTTTAATATGACCTTCCATGCTATTATTCATTGTCTAGAAGCTGATAGCTTAAAACAAACTTTGTGCTAAGATGTTTGTGATGTAATTACTTTGGCTAGCACAATTGTGTCTTGTCACGTTTACCCCCAAACTTAGTATTCTAGATGTAGGTCTAAACCTTTCTTCCCTGAGCATAAGCATTACTCTGTCCTCCAGATAAATGTTGCCATTTTACATGGAGGAGCAAAGATAGGCAACCCCAGGGCAGCCAAAGTGACCCTCTGCTGATGATCCATTTGTGAGCCACCTAAATGAGGTGGAAACAGGAACCGCATGTGAGTATCAGAAAGGTTCACAGCCAGAGCCAACTTGCTTGCCTGTTGCCTTGCAAGCATCCGAGCCTGTCCAAGAGAAAGACGGGGACCCCTGAGCAGAGACAGGGGGAGGAGTGCTCTGATCTGCAATGCTTTTTCCCAGAGGCATAAACCACCCAGAGGCTGTCTCACATTTGCTGACCAAAAGGTGGGATGGTACAAAAAAGGCTGTCCAGGTCTATTAGGAAACTACTCCAGAAGGAGTTTTTCTTGAGTTAGTTTTTTTCTAGGCCATGGCCCTTATTTAGCTTAGGACAAAGGAGCTACAGGAATGACAGGCAGGACTGCCACTTACCCCCTTCCAAGAGGGGCCTGCATTTAGGACAGTTTAAAACAACCATGGAATTGCTTTAACCTAATTTAAAAGAATAGTTTACCTTAAAAAAGAGGACAGCAATGTTTAAATGGCAGGGAGCATGCACCTCACCTGCCAGTGCATCTGTGCTTGGAGCCATGCTTGAAATCTCACTTCTCCAGACATATCATTGCTCTCCCCCTTATCTTCTTACATGCAGCTCCTCTGTCCTGCTGCCAGCAGGTCTGGTTGCTTGGCTGCTGCAGGCTCCACTTCTCCCAGTGCTCCTCTCTGACCTGCTCACCCAGCACCAGCCAGCTCTGGCTCTGCTCCAGGCTGTGAAGAGACAGGGAGGAGAGGACACCAGAAGGAGCTTAGTGAAGCAAGTCTGTCCCTTGCCAGCAGACAAGGCAGGGGCGCTGGAAGCACAGCACTGCTCACAGGGGCCAACAGCCACAGACTGTCTTCCCTACTTGGCAAAGAAATGCAGATTAGTTGTGCATCCATGTCCTGCACATCCCACCTGGGAACACATTTATTACTCACCAAGCAGCATGTGTGGCAAATTGGCTGCCATCACCCCGTCTTCCCTGTTCCTGCTGAGCTTGCCTCCTGCCATGGACGCTTCTCTCCATTTAGAGCACCTGCTTCCAAAAATCCCACTAACCACTGCTGCCTGCTGATGGCTCAGCCATTGTTTAGCATTGTGGCTTAAGACCAAAGCCAGCCTGTGCACTTTGTAGTTCTGTCTTGTGTGTCTCCCTTGTGAAACAAATGCAGGGCCTTCAGTGCTCCCACAGAGATGAATGGGACACCTGTGCCCTGCACTACCTCTCAGCCCTGCTCAGCTCATGCAGATCCTTTCCTCCATGCATAAAACCAAAGATGTGTCATGAAAATCAGCAGCTGGCCTGTGACAACCCAATAAAGAAATTAGGATGCAAAGTATAGGCTTAGAAGTGTTCCTCATAAGCACGAGGTTTTGCAGCCAAATTAGGGAACCAGCTCTTGATGTTTCAGGCAGGGTTCTCATACCCTTCAAAAGTTTAGATCCAACACAGTTTGTCTAGTCACCAGAAGCCACACTACTGGTTACTAATCACAGTAGAACTTCGCAAAGCAGCTCTATTTTTGTGGCGTTGTTGCTGCTAGTCTACTGATCCAGATGTCTCTGGAGCCAGCCTTGCTAGAGTTACTTGTCTGTACTGCCAGACGATACTAGGAAGGTTACAAAGATGTGTCAGAAGGGTTAGGATGCTAGCGTTATCTTGGATGTTCAGGGTTACACTTTATTCTTCATGAGGCGGTTAAATGCCACCCTGACACCTGATCCTGTCAGATCTCGGGAGCTAAGCAGGGTCAGCCCCAGTTAGTACTTGGATAGGAGCCCTCCTGGGAGTACCGGGGGCTGTAGGTTCTAGTCCCGAGGACTTCCCTGTCACTGTCCAAGCTCGCTCGGCCGTGGCAGATGAACCTGAGGAGTCAAAGAGTGGGGCCAGTTCTGCGCACGCTGTGCCTCACCTAAAAAATCCACTGCGCAGGCTGGAAGGGCACACCCACGTGGGGCGAGCCCTGCCCAAATCTTCATTTGCGAAGCTGATCCATACATACATTATTCTTCACGGATAACTCTTAACCTTCCAAAAAGCTAAGTACTTGCTTCCAGGGCCAGGCTGCCCTTTTGTTTTACTTATGCATGAACAATACCCAAATCTTCAGCAAAATTCCGCTACTTCATGACATTACATAACGTGTATAATCTGAACTAATACACACATTGACAAGTTAGCACCCTTCGACGCTACAGGGGCAGACTGATACAATAGTTAGGGCGCGGGGTTAGACTGATACAATAGTTAGGGCGCCGGGGTTCTGTGCTCCGGGAGGACCGAGTGCGTGCACCAGCGACCTGCGGACACGGCGCTCGGTACCGGCACTGCCCCCGCCGGGGCGGGAGCATCCAACGGGCCGGCTGCGGGCGAGCACCCCTGCGCCCCTCATCCCCCGCCGGGCCGGCACAGGGTCATCCCGGCCCCTCCCCGGCCGGCCCCGCTCGGGGCGGGGTCTCCCGAGTGTCGGCGGCGGCGGCCGCGGGGCCCGTCCCGCCGGCGGCATGAGCCCTGCGGCGGGGCGGGGGGGCGGCAGCGCCGGGCAGGGCAGCCCCCGCCGCCATGCCCAAGGAGCGCCCGCTCTGGCGGGGCCCGGCGTTCCGCCTCTGCCTGCTCTGCGCCGCGCTGTTCCTCTGCCTCCAGCTGGGCTTGAGGCGCTCCTGGTGTGCGGAGGAGAAGCCCCGGGACCGGGCGGCGGCGGCGGCGGCGGGGCCGTCCCGCGGCGTGGAGCAGCGCCCTGTGGCGGCGGTGGCGGTGCCGTCTGGGGGCAGGCGCAGGGTCACCTACGTGCGGAGCGGGCGGCGGGGCAGCGCCGCTACCGCCTGCTGTGCCCCGCAGCCCCCGGGCCGCCGCAGGAAGGTAGGGCGGGCTCGGGACGAGCGACCGCCGTGTCGCGACACGCGCCCCCTCCTCCCCGCGAGCAGCGCAGTCGGGGCGGAGATGCGGGTGGTACCTGAGAGGAGTTGGCGGGAGGGCGTTGGTGAGGTGGTGTGGGGTGATGTGATGGGGACTTGTTGGGAAGTGGTCAAACGACTTTTGGAGCGATGCTGCTCAGCTGCAGAGAAGGGGCAGTGTGCTGGAGCGGGGCTGGACAGGGTCAGACCTCGGTTTGCGAAAGTAACAGTGGCCCCGGTGACCAAGCGGGCTCATCGGGCTGCCATCCCCGATAGGAGCAAGCTTGGGAAAAGTCCATAGCCCTTGGCGTTCTTGGCATCCAAGTGCCGTTGCGTTCGCAAAAGGCCGTCAAGAAATGGTTCTAAGACCTGTTCTCCGTGAGAGTTAATGAGTTAGTTAATGAGCTGGTAAATAGACCTGTAATTAGGTTCCTACATGTTAATGGTTGTTAAAGCCTTTGGGGAAGTGAGGACCGTCATTTGCATCTGGAGTTCAGTAGGAGTGAGGAGAGCCTGTGCTACCTTCACCCCCAGTTGGCTGCCTGGGTGACTAGTAGCGGGATGTTTTTTTCGATGATCTTCAGGCAGTCTTTTGTTTTGGCAGATGTCACTCTCTCAGGAACCCCTTAGAGAATCAGCCATTTATTTTGTGGACTTTCCTTTGTAGTCTTTCAGAGGGAGACGAGTCAGCGTTTGAAGGTGGGGAAGAGTCCTCTTTTGGGGTCCTGCTGTCGGGTGCAGTCGTGATGGTCTGTGCAGAGGTGTGCTTAGAGAAGCTTGAATTACCCTTGGGAGGAGCAAGTGGGATTTTGCTAGAGATGAGACTGCCTTCCTGGTCAAAGCAAATAACTATTTCTAATCTTTGCCTGGACAAGAAGAAAACCAGTTATGATGGAGTGGCTAAAGTTTGTCCTTTATCTTGTCCCACAAGCTTTATCTGGGTTTGCACAGAATCCCTTGATGAAAAGACCACTTGCTAACTTCAAAACAACCATCTGACCAGATGTCCTGTGATTATGGGGTCTCATTTGAAAATCTGGTTTCTTTTCTTTGCCTGCGCACCCCAGTAATTATTTTTTTATTTAAAAAGGAGATAGACAATGAACTTGTGTATAGTTTGACTTTTAGATTTCCCTCATCTTCTGTGGGAAACTGTGATGGAAAAATTAAACTGCTATTTCCTGCCTCTGGCTTTCTGAAAAGTTTCGGAGAAAAGAGATAATACCTTGCTTCCTTCACCACTGTGGCAGTGATGAGGACAACATTGTTGCATATCTCTTCAGAATAAAGGCTGTATGGTGTCCTGATGTACTGTGGTGTTGATACCACATTGAGGCATCTAGATCTTGTGGTGTCAGTTTTTGTGGGTTTTGTTGTCAATGCTGTGTTACTTGGTGTTCTAAAGTCCAGCTTTTAAGTGATTCTAATTATGGAAGAATTTCAGCATTCACGGTGGGGTGGGGGGAAGCCTGTAATCCTGTGGATTTAGTTTCTTGAAAACATGTGCTAACAATAGTATTAAAATACAAGATGCAAAAGTAAAACACATCCTAATTTATTTAATGACTTTTGAGGAATTCCTAGTGGAGAAGTAGCACCAGGAGAGGCTGCTCATTGTACCTGAGAACTGGCAACACCTTGCAGTGTTGGAGAGCTCGAGGCTCCGGAAAGCCCACAGCATGTTTTGGTGTGTCTCCAGTTGAAGTGTGTGAAACATCACTGCTGTGGTTTGTGGTGCTGGGCATGTTGCTGCTGAGGTTTCATTTGAATCCCGCTAATTAATTGAAGTGAAAAGTACTAGTAAATACAATACAGAGTGGAGTTGCCAGGTTCAGTCTGAGACCATCTCCTGTGTTCAGCTATTTGACTTGAGCCTGTTGCTTCAGGCTAAGAAAAATCTCTTGAAGTGAAGATAGGCCTCTGAGGATTACAGGACTGAACTTCCAGGGATTCCTGGTTTTGCAATAGAGCTGTTAAATAAAAATATAGGGGAAAAAGTCATGGGAAAATAAAGTGGAAGTGCTCTGAGTACTGCCATTTTTTGTTGTGAAAAAGCTCAATAGCTTAAAAAAAATTAATAGGTGATTTTTTTTTTTTTTTTTAAATCAGGAAATTTTGTATTTCACTTCAAACCATTGCAAGACAAGACAGGGGCTCTTACCAAAAAAGTTGGTGGTCTGTGGTTTCTACCAGCAGTTCTGGGAAAAGGCATCAGTGTGCAGCTGCTGCCAGTATGGTGCACTGGTGTGTGTTAATGCTGCCTGGAGGAGGGGGACAGGCTCCTTACACAGATCTGTGCTATATTGGGTTGGGATTGCTTTTTGCTGTGGCTTTTATATGTTTTCAGAGTCTTCTGTCTGTCTGTAAACTATTGTCAGTCCCTTTCTGAAGCCTGCAGACGCTTTCAGGTATGGGTTGTTTTTTCCCTGCTGCTGTTTATGGAGGTGGTGTTGGACTGTGTTGTGATGTGTGAGCCAGCAGGATGGCAGCAATGAAAAATCAGCAAGGCCAGATTTTGCTCTGTTTTCCTAGTGTCGCTTGGTTATAACTCTGCTCACATAAGGAAATTATTATGTGTTTTTGCAATTTGTTTTTTTTATACAGCCACGAAGTAGGATATTCAGCTTCATCTATGGAAACACTCTGTTCATCAGTCTTCTGAAGTTGATGTAAGTGTGAGCATCACTGTTGAATATCCTACTTCGTGGCTGTATAAAAAAATTAATTGAAAAAACACATAAGGAAATTATTTGATGCCTACTTTGAATGACTTTAAGGTTTCCTGAAGCAGAATTATGTTATTTATTTCCCAAGCCCAACTGCAGTCAAGCAACTAACACCACCAAAAGGCTAAGAAAAAAAGACTCAGACAGGATGGGAAAGATGGAGACTTGTCTATGAATGGCCCCTGGATCTGCAGGAAGCTGCCTGAGCAGTTGTGCGTGTTTCCTGACCACTGGTAAAGCTCCGTCAGCAGAGTCCTTGACTGTGCAGCAGATGGGAGGGTTTGACCACCAGGGTTCCAAGTGTCTGTTTGTGCCTTAAGATGCATACATAAAATATGTTAACTGAAAGCAGCAGGGAATAAAGCAATTTAGCTATGTGACAGCTCTGGGAGTTGCTAGAGCTGCCTGTTCTGGTGCTTTAGGGAGCTACATTGCTCACAGTTGTTTGGCTTCTGGTTGAGCCTACCAAAGAGCAGATGCTGCTGTCCTTGCTGACAAATAATTAACTAAATTTGGCATTGGCAGCATATGATGATCATCTGAAGAATGGGAAGAGTTATGCTGGGCTGCAAATGTAAAACAAGTGAAAGTTTGTAATCCTGTTTGTATTTTGGTGGAAGCACTAAAACTGCATTGTTGCTAATCAAATGCCCAACTATGTGTTAAACTGTGATTCTAAGCTCTGGTTGTGTTAAGCACTGACCTGGTAACATATGCAGCAGATAAAAAACTCCAGCTACATGGAAACACACAAATTCTGACAGGTGTACCTGCTCTTGCAATAGGTATTAGCAAGGTGGTCTCACCCACACAGCACTGCAGATGTATGAGGTGAGTTTTTAAAAGTTATTTCAGGGTGCCATGGCAAAAGAGAAAGAAATTGTTTCATTTGGAACATGAAATAGCAGCAAATTCTTGTTGCAAATATTGCAATAACAAGGTTGTGTTGGCTCTTGTGCACTGAAACTGGGAGGAGCCCTCTTCTAGAGTCTGGTTAAGAAAAGCTGGAGTTCTTTGCCTTCTGGGCACATTTATTTCCATGGAGGTGGTGAGTGTGGTATGCTGCCAAGGTTAACTTGGTGTTATTTTGGGTGCTCTTTCATCTTGTATCTAGGAATATAAAAGTGTTTGTCTTCAGTGGTTAAAGCTAAGAATTCGATTTTGCTGCTGGGCCCATTTGTATTTTGTCTGAGATTATAACATATTTTGAAAAATGGTGCATCATTGCCTAAAACAGAAAAAAATCTTGTGAGATTACATTTTTCTAGGCTTTACTTACACTTGTATACATTTATCTTTTGGTTCATTATAAATGTACACTAGTTGTTTTTTGCTGTTACTTGTTGGACTGAAGGCTTTGTTTTTCTTTAAATAGGAACTGTTTCTGAGAAATTACTGCTTCTCTGCAGTGCTGGCTCATAACAGTCTCACTTTTAATTTAATTGAAATCTTGCCAATTATTTTAGAGTGATATCTTTCAAATTATGTGGAATAATAGTTTGGCAGTTGGTATGGCAGGTTCAAAATAACCTCATGCAATTTAACATTGCACTATTGCTAAGATTTTACTTAAATTTCCATTTGTTTTTTTAATTTTAGAATAACAATGCCATTTACATTTATGTTAGTAATATGTAGGGCTTATGCCAAGAATCCTTTTTAATTCTTTCAGAAATCTGGTTAAAAAATGTATCAGATGTTTTCATTGCCTGTTTGCTTGTATAGCATTTTCAAGCTGGATTCATGTCTTTTTAAAAGTCTGGTAAATTTTGGGTACTACTTGAATAGGAAGTTACTCTGCCTCTGGATGAGCAGGAGCCAAAATTCTTGGAGAAAACTTGGTTATTCTGAAGTTAAATTTATTGGTCTGTCTTTCCATATCCCATGGTGTAATAGCTGTTTTGATTGAGACTTAACTTTTATAAGTTTACTCATTATGTGTGCCTGGAGCAGCATTTTAACATTATACCAGAATTTGACACAACAGGGCTCTGGGAGCTGTGCAGTGAGTCACACCAGCCTGTGTTTGAAGGAGTGGATTTGCCCTGGCTGAGCCAAACCAAGGGAGCTACATGGGTTAAGGCAGCCTGTTGGATCCTCTGGTGAATTTAAATCCAGAGGTTATTCCAGTCTCTTCGCCTGTGTATGAGACATGATGAGCTTTACAGCACGCAGATCTGTTCTCTAATAGCTGCATCGAGGAGTGAACAGTCCTGGCTTTGATGGATGTGGGTGGCACAAGTGGCTCTGCTGGAAAGGAGTGCAGTGCTGAAGAGCTGAATATTGGGTATTCTTTTGAGTGTGCTGCTTCTGGGTGCCTCCTTTAATAACCAGTAGTCAAACTGGAGAGGGTTTCATTGAGAGGAAAAAGATGCTAAGAGGTGCAGCAAGACAAGCCTGCAGGGGAAGCTTGCAGAACTGATACTTGTTTTGAATAGGGAAAAGTAGGTTTTGAGGAAATGTGCCAAGACTCTTCAAACTAAAAAAAAAAAAAGAAAAAAAAAAAGAAAAAAATATTTTGAAGGACATAATGACTGTTTGTTTTCTATGTCCACTGCAAGTAGGACAACTGGCTTGATTTTCAGGCAAGATATTAGGCAAATGTTTTAACTCTGCAGTTGGTAGGTAATGGAAGGACACCCTAGAAAAATGTGAACTTTAGGTAGCCACACAGTGAAGGTCTACTTATCTTTTTGTTATGCTTCAGGGCAACCTCCTGAGGTCCCTGTGGCTACATTTACCTACATTGCAATTAGAGAAGCAATCTGGCAGATACAATGTGATTAGTTAAACTGGAATTTAGCCTGAACAATGAGGTAACATCAATGAAATAAAAGAGGTAATAGGGTCTTTAAAGACTATAATAAGCAATCCTTGCCCTGGTTTAATTCCTCACTAGAGAGACCAGACACCATCATAATTGTTCTGTGGGATAATTTAGTGGACTCCAGAGGAAAGGACACTGGTTGACAACTTTTTTCCCCTCCAGCAGTTGGAGGTCTCTTAGCAAATATAAACCAATCCAAAGTTGCTTATCTTGTAAGATTAGCACAAGATAGAAGCTTATGTCTTCTATTACTACCTGGGGAACAGCTAGCTGTGGGTTGGGCCTTGGTCTGTTTTTGTTCAAATATTCAGGGTAATAGCACAGACTGAGAGAGGTTATTGTGTTTGGAAGAACAGCATAAACTTTTATGGAAAACAGTTTTCAACAGCAGGTAACCAAATCTGGGGAGCATCAGCCAGCTCTGCCTGTAAACAGGGTCAGCTGAGGTCCCAAAAGGTACCCAAGCATGGGAATCCTTCTCCAAGTAGCCAAGCAAGAGCAATTTGGGCTTTCACTGTATTTTAACTGCAGATGAAATGTGTTTATAGTAGACCATAAAGAGAAGGTGGTAATGCTTTTTCTGGCAGTGATGTCACTTGCAAGCTTGTGAGGTAAATGATCACTCAGAATAACCTTGATTCTTACACACTTTTTATTACCTGAAATAGGTTTTTCCTTCATGAATTTTTGAGAAGCAGCTAGGGAGTATTATCCTTCAGAAAGTCATTATAGCATTATGAGACTTTATTATATCCAATAACATAGATTTCTTTCAAATACCTTCTCAAGACTTTCTTTTGGTATATAAAGATGAGAATAACTTTTTCTAGGTAGCTGTGACAGAAAAAGTGAATTAGAGTATATAAGCTTTCTTTTTTAAGGGTCCCAAGGATCAAGGTGAGGATTTATTCCGCAGATGTCTTGCTCTATGATGGCCATTACAGCTGTGCCATTGTTTCCTTGAAAGCCTATAGAGGTAGTCTACAGGCCTTGTACAAAATGTGAATCCTTTATGCCTGCAGTAGCAGGTGCAGAAAAAACCCCATACTGATCCAGTCCTGTTTGCTGTCTTCAGCTCAAACTGCTTCATGGGACTGCTGTGGGGGCCAAGCAACCCACGCTGCCCTCCTGCCTTCCTGTGTGGTGATGCTCAGAGTGGCTGAGCAGCTCTGGTCATGGTCTCTATGTCCCACTGAAGGGCAGCAGTTCAATAAACACATCCTCTGCCCTCACCTCATTCTTCACCCGTCCGAAGTTCACTATGTTTAGGGAATTGGGTTGTGTTGTCTGGTGTATTGCTGGCTATCAGACCTTGTTAGCAGCAAACAAGCAGGACTCCATGTGCTGTGTATGTGCTTGGAGGAGGAAGGGTATCTTCTGCATGAAAGCAGCTGTCAAGCAGGAGGTGGGAGGAGGTGAGCACTGGTGTGAAAATCAATTGTACAGCAAGTCACAGTCTTGTCACAGGAAAAGAGGAAGAGTCTCTGAAAGCTGGAAATTTTGATAGCCTTGAAAACAATGAGCACAGTTAGTGCCAAAAATGATCTTTTGTCATGTTCCATGTTTTGAAATAGAAAGAGAAGACAGTTTTGAGGACACGCAGCTTTCCTTTCTCAAGCAGTTCTCAAGGTGGCCAAGCTTTCTTTATTCGTTTATGAATTTTCCTTCTTTAGAGAGAGAAGCATCCTGGAAGAATATTTTACACCAGTAAAAATTCTCTCAGATAGCCATAGGGTTTTTACGTTATGTCTCCAACCTTTACCTGCCTTCTTATAGGATAAATAGGCAGTTAAACGCCACCCTGATACCTGATCCTGTCAGATCTCGGAAGCCAAGCAGGGTCAGCCCTGGTTAGTACTTGGATGGGAGACCTCCTGGGAATATCGGGGACTGTAGGTTCTAGTCCTGAGGATTTCACTGTCGCTGTCCAAGCTCGCTCGGCCGTGGCAGATGGACCTCAGGACTTAAACAGTGGGGCCAGTTCTGCGCACGCTGTGCCT
>JAWWEV010000115.1:69920225-69931416 GCA_035583235.1 Hafferia zeledoni
GGACTTAAACAGTGGGGCCAGTTCTGCGCACGCTGTGCCTCACCTAAAAAATCCCCTGTGCAGGCTGGAAGGGCACAGCCACGTGGGGAGAGCCCTGCCCAAATCTTCATTTGCGAAGCGGAATCATCACTGCGGTGGTCCATTTTTATAAGATAAATACTTACCTTCATCACTAATAAGGTTTTCATCCTAGTTTGTTCAGTCCATTCACATCAACATTTACCCAGCCAGCCAGGCAGTTCCCAGAGATGTGTGTCTGTTTTGAGGCTGCATGGTAGGTGCTATCGTGCCAGACGCTTCTCAAGCCGCTTTTACTGAAGTGTGGCCCTGGTTCAGCCTGAGGTGCAGCTGGTGGATCTCTGGTGTGAACCCAGAGCAAAATTCCAGTGGCTGCTGACTGAATATTGTGGCGAAGAACAAAGCTTCTCACAGCTGCCTTGCATACTTGTACAGACAGCGTGAAGAGTGCATCATCGCTGCCTACAGAACAGATGTAGAATTTGGAGATTTAAGTAACACTAGTGAGGGACCTCCAGCTTTCACATAGCAGTTTGTTTTGGTTGTGGTAGATTACACTGTCCTCCTCCCGCAGCCTGGCAGTGATGGCTGTCACTCATGGCACAGCTTAGATAAAAGACTTGACACGTAGGTGAGAAGGTCTGTGTGAACCACCACTAATCTTTGATGGCATCCGCAGCAGCACCCTCTTATCGCTTGTTCTAATATTGGCTTTGAGCTGTGTTTGTCTTGGATGGCTGTTCGGTGCTTCAGAGCTGTGTGCAGTGGATGAGAGTCATTTAATCAAGTTGAGTGTTTTCGTAGCTAGCACATATGCACCAAGATACTTTTGTGTATGGTGAAACATTGTCCAGAGCCCTTCCGTGTTTGTAAGTCTTAAGATCAAATGACATGCTGTTCAGTGGAACAAATAAAAGGGGGAAAAAAAGGTTTGATTTAATTTTTTCTTTCAGTTGTGGTATATAGCACATATATCCTGGAATCTGTAACACACATCATTCACCCTGATGTTGTTTATGTTAATGTTTTTGCCTACAAAAGTGTCGGGGTGACACGGTGCCGTATTTTGGGTTAGCAAATCTCTAAGGATAATAGAAATTGTGTGTGCAAATGGTCCGAGTAACAGATAGATGAAAACCATGATTTTTAACTTGCTCTTACGGCAACAACTGGGGCAATTTAAGCAGGAGATGACTGGAAATGTTCCCAGCTGTTTAAGCAGTGCTAAGTGTTTAAGAGTTTAAATTTTCAATTACTTAGTTTTTGGCTTTGTCTGATCTTCTCTTCAGTCTTCAGTAGTCTTGCTTTTGAATGTGCCTTGAGGCTCAGGTGCCATCAAGAATGGCTCTGTCTGAGAGGTGCTCATGGACTGCACTATCAGAGAAGGGGTGGATGAAGTGTCCTCTGGTCTTTGCAGACGTCTTGAAGAGCACAAGTCCTGGGTCTGGTTCTGGAGGATCCCCTTGGTGTTTATTTTGCTTGCTTACTAATTTTTTGCAAGATTTAAAAATAATCCTGTACTTTTTGTCCACTCTGACACATGCATAAATAAAATAAGTAAACCTTTCCATGTGTCTCTCTGTAATGATACATGTAGTAGCTCCAGCAGCTGTTGGGACATACACAGAAATCTTGCTTCTCACCGAAGAAGTCTTCCTTGTGTGCTTTCCAGACAGGAACAAAACGGCTTTGCAGAGTTCTTTGAAAGTCAGTATTACAGAACTGTTCTGGCTTTGCAAATCCCTGATCTGGGGTACTTGTGAGGAACATAGTTCCTGCTGCCACCTGTCCCCATCATGCAATGGGAGCTTCTCTTATCTCTGGGAAGAGGACTGCAGTGAGCCATTGGCTTCTGAAGTCTCTTAGGATTGTCAGGTCAAGCCAATTACTTCAGATTTTCCATGGCAAACCTCGGGGTTTACATGCTTTTTGCATAAAGAGCTAACCAACAGGCTCATTGGACAAATGACCCACTGAGGTTTACTTTGCATTCCACTTTCTGATCCACTTCAGGTGCATTGCTGTGGGCTCTTCTTGAAGCAACAAACTTCCAGGTTGTATCCAGTACTGACCTTGTGACTTCTGCAGGCTGAAGGAATTGAAACCTCTGCCCTTTGCGGAGTGTGGAAGACAAAGTTCATGGGCCTTGAGATCTTTGCAAGGAAGGGCCTGCAAAGAGCCAGTTAGGGAACTAAACTCGCTTAGGGATATTGCCAAAATAGTGGATGCACTGTGTATTCTTGCAATTACGTTTGATGAGGTAGAGGCACTATTTTTTGGTTTTGTGTGTGTGTGTGTGACAGAGTGATCTTCTGGGAGAAATTAGCCTAGACAGAATTATAGCAAAGAAGCAAGTATCAGTGATGTGGCAAGGGCTGGACCTGTCTGGGAAATGTGTGCATTTAAAAATGATGTTAGAACTAGCAAATGTTCAGACTGCAGAGTTGCTGCTGCTGCTTTATCCTCCCCCAGCTTTGCCTCATCCATCCCCAGTCCTCTTCCTCATTCCTCTCCTAACAGCTAGCTAACTCAAATAATCAAATGGGAGCTTCAAAGTCAGGGCCCTTTATTTAGCATCCTCTTTCATATTTTACAAAGAGACAGTGTTTGAAATGCTGGGGGGAAGAGATGGTAATGTCTCTTGATACGGCATGTAATGTTAAATAATATCTGCCATGTAGGAGCCTAAAAATGATAGGAACCATTTTCAAATCCTTCCTGCTCCCTGCAGAGTGGACAGCAGTAATGAAGGAGTGAGATTTATCCCACAGATAAATGTGACAGGGTAGGAGCTATCTGAAAAAAAACCAGAGGAACAATAAAATTTGTTAGCACTGATACACTGTCTCTTTTTGGGCTTTCTTCATGGTTGTCCTGAAGCACTGAAGCTTTCAAAGAAGTGAACTTTGTTTCATCCTGAATAGAGCACAGCAATGACATCTTGTTCCTTTTCCTTCCCTCTTTTGAGAAAATCAAACAAGAAGCAATTATGTGTCAATTGGCTGCTGCTGAGCTAGTGTGTTTCTTCTTAGTTAGATGTCTTGATTAATGGTTTGATATTGCAATTATTATTCATTATGAAATCTGTTGGAATTTTGGGTGTATCATGAGTTCAGAATCAAACCATGCTCAGTGCTGTAGCTGTATAATGCTCAGAATTAGGGATAAAACATTGGAAAATATCCTGAACTAAAGAAGATGGTGCATATTTGCCCAGGCCCATCCTCTAGGGGTTTATGATACTCGGGTCTATACTTGTATTTAACAAAAAATATTTCAAATTTGTGTGCTTTGAAACGAGCTTGATTTTCTTCTTTGTAAACTGAAAAATAAACGTGTCATCTTGTACCTAAAATCCTAACAATTTGTAAGCCAGCTGTTGTTTCCTTTCTAGACACAGAGAACTAATTGCCCAACACAGTTTTATTTTGCTTGGAAGACTTTTACACAGCTCTAGACTACGGGCAGTAATCCATAATCATATTAAAAAACAAGAGAGGGAGGATGTTTGTAGACATTTAAAGCTAGTATACATTTCATTCTGTGAAGCTCCATTATCTTGTTTTATTAACTAATGCTTTTATGAAATAAGGAGTTGAAGAATTAAAAAGTGAAGCTTTTTGAGTCTTCCCTTGCTATTCAGTAAAAGCCAGTGCAATCAAGTGAACTGATGGTGGGTTGAACGAACTGTACCTAGGTACCTGTTGTAAATATTTTTTCTCTTACCTTATTTTTTACACTATGAAATCTAAATGCCTTTAGAAGTAATTCAGTCTTTAGGTTTATAAGAATTGATGGATAAGAATTGATATTTACTTGCTTTATGAGATAATTGATGTTTAGTGACAAATACTGCCCTCTACTGCTCCCTGGACGGACACAGAAGGTTGTCCTGGTACTTACCCAGGAGGGGAGGATGAAGGGCAAGGGGTTTTCTGACTCTTCAGATCTCCCTTTAGTGTAGAAGGTGTGGGGAGCCATTTCGGTTTAGACATTTGCACTCCATTTGGATGAGAGAGACAGCTTGGCAAGTGTGAAATGCTCTTATTTTTGTGAAAGCATTGGTTTTACACTAAAGCACCTTCTTTTCCCCCAGTTCTTAGCCTCAGGCAGAGGCTCTGAAGTCAGTGGAAAGGCTCTCAGAGGCATCCCTGTCTGTACATCACAGTTACAATGCTGGAATTTGCACAGAATAAACTCGGCTTATCTGACTACAGAGTATTTACTGATTAATTCTGTTTGCTGTATGCTGTGGTTTGAAAATTGCAGTGGTTTGAATATTGAAGTCAACCTAGAAGAAAATAGCTTCCCTGCCCTGTGGTATGAACTATGATGTCTCCTGTATTTTCTCAGCCAAAGCACTTCATCTGAAGCAGTTACGAATACAGGTTGAAACCACGGTCTGGCCTCTGCTTAGCAGAAGTCTGAATTTGACAAGCACTGACCAGTAGTTGCTGTGTCTGATTCTTGCTGTTATCCTTAAGTGTTGGCAAAGGCTTGCAGGCACTGGAAGGAATTCAGCTGATTGAGCTGCTTAAGCAGTTTTGAGCTTTGACTTCCATAAATTTCAGCCTGGCTCCTGGATATATCTCCATCAGATATATTATCATGCTGTCTGCCTCTGGATAGCACTGGAATGCTGCTGCCCGATTTATTTGTTTTATTTCATAACCATAGCAAAGAAATTCCACTTGACTATTTTCAAAGCTCTATGTCCCTTAGGAGACTAAAATCATTTTCCCTTTTAATAAATACGTATTTCTCACTGATGTTGCTGGGATTTGCAATGGCAGAGCTGTTGGGCTTTGGTGACCTTTGGAGGTTTGAAGAGGGTTCCCTGGTGCAAGTGCCCTTTCCTCTACAGCCTACAGCTCCTTTGGCTGCAGTGCTTACTCATCAGAGGTAACGAGGAGTGCTAGTTATGCTATGTAAATTATAAATTAGATGCAATGCTTTCTGAATTTGTAAGTACCTACAAATTAATATTTTGGCAAGTCTTCTGAAACCTCTGCTTTCTGTAAGTCCCAATGCACTCAGGGTGATGTGCCCAGGTCTGCTGGTGAATTTACAGGGGTGTCCACAGTGGCTTATGTAAACCTGGTAAGTGAGTTCCCAATACCCTTTTACTATGGAACTCAACGTTGAGATTTGAATTCAGTGGAGCATTAGTCAACTTAATTTCCCTACAGATCTGGCTTCATCATGTTAATTTTGGAAGGTGCTCTTTATTTTTCTAAAGCCATTTCTGGATTTTTAAAGTGATGTAATTCTGTCACACAAAGTCAGTGGCAACCATCCGTTTTCCTGTGCATGCTTTTCTTATGAGACACTTGTTTAGGGGAAAAGACACAAACCTAAAAGTAGAGTTGGAGAGAGCTTGAGTTTGGGCTTTGCGTGTGAAACGCTGAACCTCCCAAGGCATTGAAGTTGTTGGTGTTTTGCATGGAGGTCGCTGGTTTATCTTGCTTGCAGGTTAGGCCAGCAGTTCCTCTGCGAGTGCAGGAGCAGTAATTTGTATGCGTGTGGTTCGATTTCATACCATCAAATGGGAAATCAGTGGCAAAAGGAGCAGAAAATAAACATCAGTATTAACAAAAGGAAAGCAGAGGTGAAATGATTGTTGATTGCTGCCTTTTCAGGGATTGTTATGTATGCATGTTCAAACTGATGTGCTCTGCAAGGGTGAAGACTCTTGGTTTCAATTACCATGCAGTGACTCAGAGCTTTTCTAATGATAATTGAAGTCAGAAAGTAGTTTTCTTCATTTCAGTGTAAAACTTCGCTTTTTTCCTTTTCCTGCTAACCCTGAGGGTTTTACTTATGCTGCAAACTGCAGCTTTGGGAAACAAGTGCTGATAAACTGCTCTCGTGTGAAGTGCTCTGGGCAGTGTTCGGAGCTTCCCAAGTTGAGTCTTACAGCACTCCCATCCTGCTCCCAGGCAGACAAGTGCGTGCTGCACTGCAGGGGCTTGGAGCAGATGATGCACAGAGTGAGAGACTAGGGGAGAGTGAAGTGCATCCTAGAAATTCCCACTTCAGTGAAATAAAACAAAACACACACACTCAGACACAGAAGTCTACATATACAGGTCATGTCAGAAACCCATTTAAATTGAAGACACACACTTAGTAATGCAGAAAACACTCATCACGGGACTGGTTTCCATAGGCAGAATTTACTTTTGTAAGCAGCCTTCCTGTGTGGCAAAGCCTGAGCATGCGTGTTACATGCTTATCTTGGCACAGAGCTTTTGTTCCTCAGCCTGATGTTCTGACGTCAAATTTTTAGATAAGATCATGGAGGAGATCCTCCTGGAAGCTATGTTAAAACCTGTTGAAGACACACAGTTCATTAGAGACAGCCAAAGTGGCTTCACTGAGGACAAGTTATGCCTCACTAATCTAGAGGACTTGTGCACTGGAGCGACTTGCGTTAGTGGACAGGGTAAGAGCTTTGGATATTGTACCTGTAAGACCATTGATGCAACTCCCCACAGCATTCCTGCCTCTGAATTGGAGAGATACATGTTTGATGGATGGACTGATAGATGGATAAGCAGTTGGTTATAGTCAGTGGCTCAGTGTTTAAGTCAACACCAGCAGTGAGTGGTGTTTGTCACCACTCTGTACTGGGAACAATGCTATTTACTTTAAACAACCTAATATAGTGAAAGGTGTGCCCCATGGAAGTGGATCATACTAGGTGATATTTAAAGCTCCCTTCCAACCCAAATCATTCTGTGATTCTGTAACACACTACAATTTTATAGCTCTGGAGTTTGCCTGTGCAAGGGACTCCCTTTGTGGCCTGCTCATTCCATTGCATCAACCTGGTGCGTGCAGAGTTTGGAGTGATCTGGTGGTGGCCAGGTACAGAGAGGGCTGTGTGTGAGGTTGTCAGAGATGCCTCTGCTTTAGATAAACTCAGAATAGTAAAAAAACTGGGGAAATAGATTTCCTCTATTATTTTTTTTTCCCAGTTCATCATGGAATTTGTGCAATGTGTGGAAGTTTCACTGTTGGACTGGAAATTCTCAGTTTAAGTGGCTGCAGTACCAGGTGTCAGCTGCATTTCCCTGTGGTACACTCAGTGCCTGATGTCTCAGAGGGAACCCACTCAATACAAGCACACACATGAAGAGAAGGAGCATAAGTAGCAGGTTCTGCACTATGATTTCCTAGGTGAAAACCTCGCGTGTTTAAAAAAGCTGATCTGCAAAGAAAAATAGAAAAGAATAGTCATTTAAAAGAAAAGAAATGAAAGAAACAGTTCAGATTTGTAGGGATAGAATATCTATAAAGAAAGTTGTGTTAGAAATTAATTCACTCGGAGCCTTAAATATGAGTCATAGTCACTTTGTAAGCCTGTACTTTAAATTACAACCTACTGAGCCTGTGTGTGTCCCTGCTGCTTCTAAATTAACGGTGTAAGGTAGCATGTTTTTAGGAGTATGCCTCTTATGAGCCCTTGTGATGCTCATTGCATTTAGCTAAAGGGGACTGTATGAACTGACCCTTCTCAAGGAGGTCTTTGCCAAGGCTGAAGGCATACTTATTTGTCACTGCTGGCACCTCCTCTTCGAGCTGGAGTTAGGTTTACTTGCAGCATGTATTGCTGCTCCAAACATAAAACATGGGGAATTACTCAACCCTGCTGAAGTGGAATTAAACATTGTTTTAGGCTCTCAGCTAAACAGTAGGCTCAGCCCTCTAAAATGCATGATTTTCTGCAGTGTGGCTTGTGTGATAGTCTGGTCTGGGGTTTCTCTTCTGTGGCGTTGAGTGTCTGTGGTGTAGGTGTTCCTGAGCCCATCCTTGAGGCTTCCTTTGCAGGTAATGGAGAGACATGGACTTTCACAGTGCTTGACGCATCTTACTTATTTTAATGTCTACTCCATAGTGAGATGAATCATTTCTTTAAAGAGCCTGTCTGTCTCATCTGTCCTGTCAGATAATTTAGCTCCCCAGCCCACTGTGGAAGCTTCATCCATGGCTGTCCTCACTGCAGGAATGTTTCCTCACTCCTGGCACTTCCTTGGAGTCAACCAGCTAATTGCCTCTGAAACGGAATGTGGGTGTTCACGAGGGATTCTTTGCCTCTGGAGCTGCTCTGTGCTGTCAGTAAGAGGAGCAGTGTGCCAGTTTGGCTGCCTCCACCCTCAGCAGCCCTCCTACTCATCTTAGCAGGCTGCACACTTGCTGCGTGACCCTCGTGAAGCATGTTGGCATGTCCTGTAGAGCCAGTGCTTGAGTGGGCTGCAACAAACTGCTTTCATTAGTTAGAGTACTTTTGAATTGAGGGGAAAAAAACCAATAAGACCTCTACAAAACAATATGCTTAAGGCCACAAGTGCTGCAGCGAGACCTCAAATAAAATTGCATCCAAGCTTTGTAAATCCTATATTCTCTCACAAGGATGAGCCTTCAGGAAAGTAATCCAGTAAATTTGCCATGTAGATGTCTGAAATTCTGCAATTTGAATCCCACGCATTGCATTTTAAACTGATAAAACCCCTGCAAAATTTCACCCATGAGCAAGCTCTGTTCTGTTGTGCCCTTTTACAAGGCTGAGTGTGGTGGTACACAGAGTTCAGCCACAACGTTTAGAGGTGAAAATGTGTGTGTCATTTGTTTCTATGACTAGTAAATATTTATGGTTATTGATGGAATTTATTGCCACAAGTGATTTCCACTCACATTTGGGCCTGCCTCAAGTGTTAAAAATGATTGTTGCATGATTTAATTAGAGGATTTGCTAAAGACATCTGTGTATATATTGACAAGTATTATTTCTTCTTTGGAAGCAACACACTGCTTCGTAGGGTAATGGAGTTCACAAATTTTTGCTTATAAACATGGCTGATATGTTTCTGTATTTTGATTGCTGACAAGGAGGAAGATTAAGAGGGGGAAAAACAGTTATTGAGTTAAAAAAGATGGGAATATGCAAAATTTACTAATTCCCTTTCAAATGTAAGCAGAAGGGAAGGGAGGGATTGAGCTTTTTGGATCAGTGCACTGAACCTAGGATTGGTCTGGAAAGAGTTTACTGATTTGTGTGCAGTTTTGGACTAGAAAAGCCAGACATTTTGCAGACCTACAGTTTTAGACCTGTTGGTTTGTACGCTGTTTGCACATGTTGATTTAAATTTTATATTATGATTTCAGAGTTTAAATGACAGTCTTTCGAAAGCATACCATATGTATAGTACAGATTATTAAGAGATTAGCAGTTGACTATCATAGATGGCTATGAGATAGAAAACTGTTAATACAGCAGCCACAAGGCCCTGCTCTGTTACTCTAGAGGCTTCCACACTACAAGTGAGAAAATCCAAATCATGATGCCACAGTCAGGTTTGCTCAGAGTTAATTAAATCACGAAGTTCAGAGGAGGAAAACTCCTCAAATAAGGATCATTTGTTTATCAGGAATAAACCTGGTTTTCACAAAGCAGTTGGTCCACAGGGACCAGGCGGATTTTATCTGTAAAGTTTATTTGAGAAGGCTTATATGGAAACACTATGGAGCAGGCTGAAAATTACCTGAAAAAATATAAGCAATATGCATATGGAATGGCTCCTTCAGGAGGATATTTTGTAAGTCCTGAACATACCTATGTGGCATCACCAGCATAGTTACTCACTGGAAAGGTGCACCTGGTCCAAGAGATGCTCTGGATTTTTGTCCCAGTTCATCACTTGTGAATCTTATTGTACGGCAGCTATTGAAGTGCTCCACAGAGATGTTTAGTAGGTGTTAGGAACAGACCTCTCTATGTATTCGTTAGTGAATGGAAATAGGCAGCTGCTTTCTAAGGAGCCAGGGACCAAGTGTGACGTTTGAGAAGCTATTCAAAAGCATTGCCATCAAACAGGAGCCTCAGGTCTGATCTCTGTCATAAAAGTAGCATTTATGTAGTGCTTCTAAATTTAAAGAACTATATAAAAGGTTGATCTCCTGTTTTTTGCTTTCTTTTTAAGTGAAACCACATTATTAAGTGACTAGGGTTTTATGTCATTTTCCTGTGTTTGTTGATAGTTTGGAGTCACTGGGAAGGCAGTTTGTCATCTTTAAGATTTTGAGAACTTGAGGGTAAGCTGCAGTGGCTCTTGTATATTGCTCTTTGCTGAAAAAGAACCTCATTCACGTGGTTCATTATCGGGATTTTTTTTTTCTTCTTCCCTCTGTGCAAAGGGAATTCTTGCTGAATAGTGCCACAATGACCACCCGGCAATTCCTCTACTTAATGAGCTACTTCTCACACAAATAGATTTCAGAATAACTGGGCACAGATGTTTAGGTATCTGCGTGGTTGGTAGGTGGTTTGGGGTTTTTTGTTTTGGTTTTTCGTTTTGTTTCTTTTTCCTGAAAATGATTGTCAGTCTTCATTTTCATTTCAGCTTTCAAGCCTGTTGAAACGGCAGCATTCCTGTCATTGCAAACGTTGTTCAGCCGTGTGAACTGTGACTCATTGTGAAAGATTACCCGCATTTCCCTCCCTAGTGTGCACCTATGCTCCTGCTGTTAGCTGTTTGCAGCCTGCCTGCTGCACTCAGAGGTCAGGGGGATGTGCTGCTGTAGAGCTTGCTTGCTGCCTCGCTTCCAGCCTCATGCTGTGCAGAGTGTAAGAGCCCGTGTTTGCTGTAGGCAGGAAGTTTCAGGGTGAGAAATGCTACTTTTGTCTGCTTCTGGGGGGAAAAAAACAAAATCTCAAGTGTCCATGTCGGCATCTCTTTACTGTGAAAAAAACCAACAAAGAGTAACCCCTCAAGGAACAATAAAACTCACACAGACCTCCTGCCTCACATTCACTCTAGAATACATTTGCATAGGCTGCAAAAATATCAATTTGTGATATCAGCTCAAGGCAAACTCCATCTAGTCTGGTGGTCCTCTTTAATAGTCTTTCTTTTCTAGCTACACCTCTTCCTATTTCCTGTGTTCCTCTCTGGCACCAGAGGAGCCCTGGTGCCACTGTGCTGCCTCTTCTGCTGAGGCCACAGTCTGGGAGCTCAGCATCTCACCTCTCAGATCTGCCTTCATCCTCTCCAGCTAATTCATGGAATCATAGAATCAATTGTGTTGGAAAAGACCTCCGAGGTCATCAAGTCCAACCCTTGGTCCAACTCCAGTCCATTTACCAGATCATGGCACTCAGTGCCATGGCCAA
>JAWWEV010000115.1:69931516-69960248 GCA_035583235.1 Hafferia zeledoni
GCTCCAGCACCTCAATATCTTTCCTGAACTGAGGGGCCCAGAACTGAACACAACACTCAAGGTGTGGCCTCACCAGCGCAGAGTGCAGGGGAAGGATCACTGCCCTGGTCCTGCTGGCCACGCTGTTTTTGATCCAGGCCATGATCCCATTGGCCTTCTTGGCCACCTGGGCACACTGTTTGGCTCATGTTGAGCTTCCTGTCACTTAGTCCCCCCAGGTCCCTTTCTGCCTGGCTGCTCTCCAGCCACTCTGTCCTATATACTTCAGGTTTTCCAGGGCTTCTTTTGAAATAAAGTCCTGTGGGAATCCCAAGTGGGGTTTCTGGTTGTGTTTTATTGAATGTCAATGTGAACCTATGAGGGTGAAATCCTATCCTGTCCATTATGGAAGCTCAGTTAATTGAGAATGATTAAAGGGAAGCTTGATAATACCTGCCCAGCCATAGAAGTGAGTTATGGCGCCTGAAGATGCAAAGCCACGAGGAATCAATCTTAATTTAGTGCAATTTAACACCTTGCTTGTATTTTTATCTACTTGAGGGCAAGAGATGACAAGTCTAAATTTCCCAGCATGACAAAAGCGGGCAGAATTGGGAGAAGGTGGCGCAGATGGGAGCACAGAGCCCTGGTGCTCTGCAAGCACGTTTCTGAAAGACCTTTTCTGTCCTGTCTATGTGGGAAGTGTTTGTGGACAAGCTGACAGAATCCCTGAGGTTCAGAGCTGAGGGGCCTTGCAGGGAGTGCAGAAAGCACCCGCCGAAGCTCCTTCCTTGGGACTATGAAAAAGAGGAGCAGTAGCGCTATGGGCAGCCACACTTGTATTTTTTGAGAGAAACAAAGAATTCTAGTGTATCTCATCAGGCAAGCTTGGGAAAGGAAGAGGACTTTTCTCAAATGCTGCAAGAAGCTTGCTTTCAATAAAATCTAGCTCTTAAAAAAGAAAAGAGATTCTTTGCAGAGGTTTCCTTTGGTTATTAGTGTTTGCAACCCAAGTTCTTGTTTCAGTGGATAATGAAACAGAGATACATGATAGATATAAAATTAAAATGATGTCACTGTTTTCAGATGTTTTGTTAGAGGATTTAGTTATGCAGAACTTGGTTTTCTTCATGTGTTTCTGCAAGCCATGGCTTACTTGGGTGTCCTAGGATAACTGGCTTGATACATGTATCCTGGATAAAGAGCCCTTGCTGAATTACCTACATCTGCTTTCAAAGCTGATCATTATAAATCATAGTTAGGTGCTCTTTAACTGTAGTTCAAACCCTACTTTATTCTGAAATGTCTTTCATATGTAGACATGCCTCTAGGAAACTTTTTGTTTGAAATTAAATCTCCTTATTTTATTAGCCCTTTTATTTTATGATTGTAAAGCATTTAAGGTGTTTTTTGTTTTGCTTTGTTTTACAGACTGTAAGATGGCACATTGAACTACAACCATGGGCAAGTCCAACTCCTTCCCTCAACTACGAGGCCTTGAGGTTCCTAAAGTACATTAGCACTTCTCAGGTGTGTTTTTCATTTCAGTTTCCATTTAGAAGATAACTTGGCTGCCACATGTTGTTCCCTCTCAGTTAAGGAATTAACATTGCACCAAACTGTTTTTTGAAACTGCTGTATTTCTAAAGTTGTTTAACCAACAGTGATGGTCAACATGAATGTAAAGGTCAAAACACAAGTTAGAAAGAATGCATCATTTCCATGTTTTTTATTTCTGGAGGGGTTTGTGTCCTGACAAGAGTATGGTATGACTGAAATTCTAGATGTGGTTTCTCTCTTTCTCTCTTTCACTCCCTTGCAGATGGAGAAAAATACAGAGCACTCTGTATTGAGAGAACTGTGTATTCAACCCCTCTACCTCTCAATAATAATAACCAGGCTCATTTTACTTAAAAGGATGCATTTCAGGTTCCCACTAAAGTGAGAACAAGGCGTCAGACCCGAACTTGAACGAGTTGTTTCACCGATACCAATAGAATCCTGATATTTTCAAAAGAAAAATCATGACCTGGAAAATTAGTGGGTTTATGTGCTTTTAAAAATAGGACATTTCTAAATCCAGATTGTGTTGACGGTTACCTACATTATTCAGCACTTATAGGAACTGGACCATCATGTCTTCACAGGGGCCTCACTTAGGCACAACAGCATTTACACATGTATTACCTGTAATAAAAAATGGAAAAGGTGCTAGATGAACACACTTTCGACAGGGCAGCTGCTTTCAGTACCCAGGTCTATCATCAATTGACCCTTGAATACAGATTTAACAGCACCATGACTTACTCTGGGGAACACCAAAAAGCCTCAGGTGCTAATGTCACTGAAATGTCATTCACAGAAGACATTCTTTGTTGATGCAGTGCTTTTAAGACTGAGATGAGATTCGTTTGAAACACATCTAAAAAGGAGGGGTAGCAGTGTGTTCATGTATCCTCCAGCTTGTGGGTACCCCTGGCTAAGTGCTCAAGAAAGTGTCATCTCTGCTGCCACTCACGCCAGCACTGAGAGAGCAGGAGGAAAGATGATGCACGTGGGGACAGCAAGGGATGTGTGTAGAGCTACTTGTTTTGTTGTACAGCAGTTTAGGCTGCAGCAGACATATTAAGTTTGAAAACATCCTTCATCTCAGTGACTTAATAAACTGTGGCAGATGCTGCTAAACTCTACTAGTTGGGTCAAAGCCTACAAGGACATCAATTAATAGAGAGTTTATTGCTTCTGACACACTAATCGAGATGTTTCATTCCCAGAGTAACTGACCCTGGTTGAGGGAACAAACATAAGTGAAAACAAAAAATGAGAGAAATCTCTGTTTCTGACCTGGCAGATGTTAAAAGATTACTTACTGCCTGGATAACACCATGACTGATATAAGCACTTCTGAAAATTGGATCCTGCTTATGCAGATGAGCATGGGATCTCATTTTCCTTGTTTGCTGATCAAGTGTTTACCAATTACTGTTCCTGATTCAGCTCGCTGCCATTAGCGTACAATGGCTTAAACTGTTGCAGGGGGAAGAAGCCATATCAGCGGGATCGAGGTGTGGCCAGAAAAAGCTTTTTCAGTGCTAGTATCTGATGATCAGAAGAACCATCTTATTTGTGCTGTTGTTTGTATGACAGTAGTGAGTGGCAGCCCAGAACAACATGCGAGCTCAGTGCATCTGGGCCTGTAAATCATGTAATGGACAGGGGATGGTGCTAAAGGCAGGTTCAGGGGTAGTGGTTTTTTTTCTTGTTTGTTTTTGGTTTTGTTTTGGTTTTAATTATTATTTTTTTGATAGCAAGAGCTGTTAAATTGCTCCTAATTCTGATTGTTGTAATTGCTCATAATGCTATGAGTCAACTAAGTGGCAGCATTGCAGAATCTTACTTCTCTGTAGAGAGTACATTATTCTTCTGTGTCTTAAATTAGTGCTTATTATTGCAATGCCGTTTATTCCTTGATTGTTATGTGACTGAAGGGAAATAGGGAGTGGGGTGCAGTGCATATCATTACTTAAAACTTAGTGAATCCTGAGAACAGTATGAAGAGATGCTATATTAGCTTAAATGAGTTTTCCATGGGAATTATGAGCTGACAGGAGCAGGGAGGTGGTGATGCAGTGTACAGCTCTTTGAATGTAATGCTTCAGATAATGATCTTTCAGAGCATAAGCTTCTTAAAAAATTAAAGTTTTATTTACATATTATAAGGTACCTGGTGGAGAGTGCCTACCTCATTAAAGGCTGGGTTCCAGTTTTTACTCTCACTCCTGTGTAAAATTCTTTCATTTCTGTGGTTTCAGGTGGGACCAGAGCTGTGCTTTTTAATTTGGCTAAAACTGAGAACAGAGCTGGGCAGTAGAAGAAGGAAGGAGCAAGATGAGAACAGTCTGTTCAGGGTTGATGTTTAACCTGGTTTTGTCTCTACTACTGTCCTTCCCACCATTTTAGTTGTTGGCTTTCCGACCGTGCCAGCTCCCATTCCTGCAGCTAGGGTTGGTACTGGGGGCAAAGAACAACTTTTCATCATGATGGCTCAGCTGGGTTCCTGCAGCTCTTCTGTCTTTGCTTTCCTATCTGTGTCTTAGCAGCCTGTGCCCTGCAAACCCTGAATTTAATGGCTGGGCTGTGTGTGGTTTGAAAAGCCCTTCAAGGCCCAACTGTAGATGCTGATGCACAGCCTTTCTTGGGCAGAAGTAGCCAAAGCTTTGGTGCTTATTTCTGCTTCCCCTTACCTCCTTAACACTGCCAAGGCAATAGCCATATGAGTTGTACTGGCTCTCCATCACCTGCTGTGATCTGGCTCCTAAGTTCTGGACAGGGTGCAGCACTCCCCAGCTCCATGCCTGCCTTTTCCAGAGTGGGTCTGGAGGAAGAAGATGGTGTAGAATGATATGGCCTGGGGTGAAACACTAGCCAAAGCTGCCAGGGCGATAGGCAGAGCTGGTGCTGCAGGCAGGTGCTCCTCCATAGGGTGTCACTCTCAGGGCCATGGCTGTATTTTGGCACCACTGTATTTTGGCTGTTGCAGGCTGCTGCTCAATTGCTGGCAAAGCTCACTTCACGCCTCAGCTAAGTGATTTTTGACACAGGTTTCTGATGAATCCAGTGTGTTTTCAGTCTTTGCTCTCTTGGTCTGTACAAGGGCTTCGACTTATAGTCTTTCTCCCTGCAGGGTCTCTGCCTCTTCTTTTGCAGGGTGTTTTATCCTGGCTTTAGACTCTAGACATCTAAACCAGCTCAGCATAGACACACATGCTATGATTCCTCTGTTTAGTTAAGCACTTGCTTAAATCCCTTTGTTTTTGGAGAGGCCATGTGTTGGGGTAATGATTAAATCCCTTCTGGAACTGAGATCCAGGACACTCTGGCTAAGGTATACAGCTCACGTTATGTGACACTGCAACTTGTGATTACAATCCTGAATCATGGCATGATTTTAACATTATGCAGGATGCAGCATCTATTCTAAGGTTTGAAAAAAAGAATTACACGTTTGAATGCTGAACCATCTTTTCCTTGTGGAAAAATGATTTGGGGGATAGTACTAATGCTTAATTATTTGCTTTTCAAACTGCATTGCTCTCTGTGGGGTTATGTAAACCAGAAATTTCACCAAGCAGAACAGCTGAACAAGGAAAAAAATTATCACATTTCTGTAGCCATGTATCAAGTTGACAGTCAGATTTAAATGAAACCAATTAACATTTTTCTTTTTTCTACTCTTATCCCAGAAGGCAAATAAAAACAAATTAGAAGTCATATCTTACAATGAAATATCCTTTGATTTCGACAGATTTCATGTGAACACATGAACCTGAATAGCCTGAAAGGGTACTCTGAAACCTCAAAAAAGCCCTGGTCGATTTGTCTTGATGAGAGGTTTGGCCTTATTCACCGAATCAGAAGCAAGCAATGCCGTCTGTATTCACTTGGGTAAGTGCTCTCTTTAAAGGACAGGAAATTATTTTATGACAGGTAACTTCAAAAAGGCCTATAAATGCAACACAGGATGCAACAAGGTTGTCTTTCTAAAACACAAACTTTGGTTGTTACATGTTGTGCTTCTGTAAACTTTTCTTTTTAGGGAAAAACCTTTCTTTATGAGGGTGTTTATTTTCCTTTGCTTTTCTACTACTGGTATGAAAAGAAATGGCGTAATGGTGAGTTGTGTGTGGTAGTTCATACAGAGGAACATGAAAATTAAGGAGGTAAACTGAGAAGCCTACAGCATCTTCCTTGAGCAAAGATGACTTGCATATTTGCCATGTACTCCAGCAGCATTACTTATAAAACTTCATTAACTACCTCTGGGACAAAATAATACATTTCTATACGAGAGTGCATTTGCTCAACACTTCAGGGGCGACATGTGCCAAAGGGATAGTAATAAAGGCAGTTAGGGCTTTGCTTTAGAATGTTTGCAGTGTTTATGATGTTTACAGCACTTGAGTCAAAGTTTTCACTCTGCACAGAAAAAGTGCTTTCACAGGTAGCAAAACCACATATGCAGCCTGTTTTCCTGCTAATAAAACATTTTGCTTCCCAGGAGGATGAGGAAGGTCAGTCCTTGGAGTATGTCAGGCCACTGGCCTTTTACGTTAGTTATCAGCACACAGGTGCATTAGGAAAACGATTGCTGGGATCTGAAGGTCATTTCATATGGATCTCCTCATAGCTGCTGCCTAATAAAACTCTCTGCTGGCCTGGGAGCCAGCTTTAGCTTAGAGGTGTATTGAAACACTTCAGCTCCTTGAACCAGCATGGTTTATTTCTGTGATTTTGCTGCTGTGGCATACAAACTGTGGATAGCAAGGAACAGTGCCTGGGTGGCATTTCTCAGTGATTAATACACAGTCAGTTAACGCCAGCAATTAGTGTGAAGTGGATGCAGAGAGCATTGCAGTCAAAGGGAGCATTTTTTCCTAATTTGGGTGGGATTATGTTTGGATTGAGTTTATATTGAGTTGTAAAGACCAAGATCCTCAGAGGTTGAGGGGCTGTCAGGTTTTGTTCCACAGCACTGCTTTGTGGTGAAACAATAAAGTGCCCCTTAGAGACAAATCAGGTATACAGAGAGACAACTCCTCTTGACTACTCTTGCTTCATATTTTCTGAATGTTCTTTGCAATCTATTTCAAATTATGTTTACCTAGTATTAATGCAAAATACAGATTTACATGATTTTTTTTTCTTCTCAGCTTTTCACGTTTCTGTGGAAGTTAGAGATGCTCTGTTTCAGGCTTTACTGCTTTAGTACTGACTTATTGCCTGAGGGCCCTTTCAGTAGTCAGCAGGGAGAGGCAGGCACATTCAGGTGGAAAATTCAGCTAAGCTGAATAATATTCTGGAGGTAGGTGTAGCTTTCCTTTGACTGTAGAAAGGAAGTCTGGGTTAATGTGGCTGCTGACTTTAGATGTCTTGGTAAAGTACTCGAAGTTCAGTGGAATTAATTTAGGCCTTGCCCTTCAAGCTGCGTGATCATTAATATTAGACCTGAGCTCCTGTATTGATGTCCCTTTTCCATGTTGCTATGCATCAAGTGTGGTTGAGAATGGTATTTTTGTTGAATTGGCCAGTAGGTACAATGCAAAGTTGATTTTGTCTGTGCTAGGAAATGCAGATTTGGCATGAATCTGACCAGCACAGAGATATTTTGCTGATTATTTTGAACAAACCTGAGCCAGTGTGTGTATACCAGTACTTTGTATATGGTGTAGTTTTGTACCAGGTCCAGGGAGCCTGAATGACAGATTTTCTGTACTGATTGAACAGTAGAGCTTAGCAGAGATCGAAATTGATGTTGGCTCTCCCATCAATCATCAGATACACATATGCAGTAAGTAACAAACCATGATGCATCACATGAAACAACTTAAAAATAAAAAGGAAATACTTGAGGTTGTGGAGAAGCAGTCTTTCAATCCATCATGTTACTTCTGCAGCCTTTGGAGCTCATTACTGCATCATTCTTCCCCTCAGACTCACTTCCTTTAGTTTATAATAGACAGAAAAGTAATTTTGTTCTGCGTAAGACAAAAAAACCCCTTTAAACATTTTTGTTATCTCATTCACTTCATGAAGAGCAAACAGGGAACAGCTGCTTCCAATGAAGAACATGCTCTGTGGAGAGAATGGATGGAGTACAAATGTGAAAGTTCAGTGTGAGTGTTACTGGCAATCCTGAATTAAATCCATATATCACTAAAACCGGAACAAAACATGCTGCTTAGGCTTTGCCTCCTCGAATGCTATAGAAGAGGTTACTTGTCAGTGGGAGCGAGCAGTGTCTGGAACATCTGGGGATCCTTTTAGATTAGTTGTAGTTGCTTCCACTGCTGGGAGGCAGCAATGTTTTTGCTTCAGGGAGAGGATTTCCCAGTGTGATACATAATTGCAATATGCATTAGTGAGCTCTAGTTATTAGTGCTAAATCTGCTTAGATTAAGCTAAGTCAGTTACAAACACCACAGGCAGGCACTCAAGCTGGGATAACATAAATGGATAGGATTTCAGAAACTACTAGCAGAGGCTTAAAGAGTCTCACTGCAATACAGTATAAATGCCATTTCAGGTGCATCCTAAAGTGTAGGGGTTTTATGATCCCGACAGGGGGTGCTTCTTTTTCTCCCTGAGCTGTAGAGCTCAGTTTTCTTCCTTCAAAAAAGAAGGGGAGGAGGGGAAGCACAGGAAAGTTGTACCTTAACATGCATGTGCTGTGCTTATAGCTCTGCCCTGTGATCGTTGTGGGGGCTGGAATACCTGCAGTTATCAGGCTGGATCAGCTACAGGTGCCCACTAGAGCTGTGCTGGAGAAGACAAAGCAGCTTTTGTGCCACTTGCATGTTGGCTGTGCTCCTGGATGGTGCAGGGGCCAGTGCGATGCTTTGTTCATTGCAAGCTGCAGCACAGTGTTTATTCTTAGTGCAAAGCTCTGTGTACCGTGACCCTCTGTGAACCCTGGGAGCAGGGAACAGCCAAGGGACACTGCTCCCTGCTGTGCCACGCTCTGTCCTGGGTCAGCTGGAGGGGAGCAGTGCCAGCGAGTCCTTCCTCTGCCCTCACACACAGGCTGGGAGGGACGGTCCCGCAGGGGCTGCTTCTTCTGTTTGAAAGCCCACCCCTACCCCCACTGTAGGGGACTGTGTGCATCTCTGTAAGGAAGCTCTCTTCTCTTCTGCAATAAAAATAGGCCAGTGACTTTGGCATGTTTTGTTTTGCTGTTGATGGAGGCAGCAAATCTCCTGATTGTGGGGAAAGGCCTCTCTAGTCTTCTGTGGCCTCCGCACCTTTCTTACAAAATCAACGTATCTTTTTAAGTTACACAAAATCTTTCTTAGGAGACCTATTTTGTTTATCTTTTTCATGCTGCGTTATCCCTTAGCATGATCGCATGTGAGACAAGTGTTTTTCAAACCAGGTCCGTCAGAGATGACCTTGTTTTCTCCCCACAATATTTGTTGTTGGCTAAATCTGTCTTCAGGCATAAAATTTGAGCTGTTAACTAGAACGCCAAAAGATATATCAGCCCCTTCTTTACCCTCATCTGTATTTTTTTTTCTGTTTTCCTCCTCTGTGAACCCCCATTTGCAGTTCATATGAGTAGCAATCTGTTTGGAGGCAGCCTGAGGTCGGTCTGCACCAAAGCCTCCAGCCCTCTGGATTGTCCCAGCTGGTAGTTAGAAGTGTGTCCTGAGTTGCTGGTAGTCTCATCACTCTAATGCTGTAATTGCCACCAACAATTCGCATGTTGTTCGTTTTTAGCCAGCTTCTCATTCCTAAAGGATTACACTGGTCTTTGCCCATCAGTGTCCCTTCTGTAGAAAGCCACATGCAAACAAACGTGTTGATTCACTTAGTTAACTTCTGAACTTTTTTCCTGGTGTGTGTTGAATGTGTTACAAAAAAAGCTCCTCTCTTTTCTTCCTACAGGGCTGTATGGGTTGGAATCTTGTGAAATAGAGTTGTTCTTAATAGCACACTAGGTTATTTTTGCAAACCCTATCTCTTCCTACTTGCCTAGGACACACAAAAGGGAAGGTGGTTGAGGAGAAGACCACCTCACAGAGTATCACTACACTGTGCTTAACCAGTATTTCAGCAAATGTCGCACCATATTGGTAACTTCCCACAATTATGCATTTCCAAACGTGGTTTCGCAAGTGGAATTCATTTTAGTTTACTAGTATGTCACCCGTGTAAAACAATTAGTGCTGGCCTAATGCCATGCTGTAGTGTATGCCATGATTTAAAATGTATTGTGTTTTATGTACTGATGCAAGTAGCCAAAATTATTTCAGCTTCACATCATTTCTGAGGATAACTGTGGGGTAGTGTAGCAGGTGCTCTGACAGTACATCTGAGAGTTCTGCCCTGTAATGGTTTGTGCATGAGAAATGAATGCCATGCTGTTAGTCCACAGTGGATAATCTCAGTTAGCACAACTGGTTGAAGCACTATTTAAAAATCTTAGTTGTCTTCTTAGTGCTACCTGTGTATTAATTTTGTTTAAGTTTAATGTTTAGTGCATGATTTGAATCACATTTGGAACAAATTTGGAGGAGTATGAATGAAGAGGGCATCCTATTTAACAGAGTAGGGAAGGCCTGTGGTCTAAACATGTGATTGCAATGGTAAATACCAGATCTTTTTAGTTTTAGGGTACTCTGTGTGAACCAGTGGGCTGTAGGAGGTGGCAATATGGCACAGCCTTACAAAATAAGTCTTCTCACAGAGTTAGGGACTGAGTCAATACTGCTGTATGATGGGGCTATTAATTTTTCTCCTTCTTTGCGATCTTCACCAAATTAGCCGCAGTATTTCTTTTAAGTCTATGTAATAACTCTTGCCACTGTTGTAAAGTGGTTATTTTTAAATTTTCTTTTTACCTGTGTCTTCCTGTCCACAAAGAAAGAGAGGGAGGCATTTGGTTCTTGGGTCTTGTAACACCAGGTGATGGACACAGTGTGAAATATGCCAGATTTATACAAAACAGTATTGTATAAATGTTAAATGTATTTGCTTTTCTGCTAATGCTTTGCTTAATGGAAGTTTGTGCAGTGGGAACTGAGGAAAGTATTGTAAACTTGTAAAAAAAAAAGCAAATTGAATAGAGAAATATATATATATAAATATAAAATATGATTATGAATAATGGCAGCACAAGGATTCCAATGTTCAATTTACTTTCTTATAAATTTTGTCAACTTCTGAATTAAGAAATATCTCTTCAGGAAGGTTATCAGCCTGGCCAAAAATGGTTTAGTTCGACTTGAAAGGAGCCCTTTGTTCTTATCATACTGCATTGAGCTTAGACTTTTCTGGTTAAGGTAGTTCATCCTCAGACTATCCTATCCACTATTAGTTCCTCTTGCAACACTAATAGTTATATGGGGGTTTTTGATTTGGTTTGTTTTGGTTTTTTTGTAGGCTAGGCAATGATGACAACCAGTTTGAGATGAGCATGGCCAACAGTGGGTGTGAGGTGCATCGCTTTGACCCCAGCATCAAGTCCGCACACATCCAGGAGGGTCGGCACCTCTGGTACCATCGCCTGTCCATTGACTGGAGAGATCCCAACCCAGCCATTGCTGCTCATAAACTTCACAGCAACACAAAGAAGCTGGGCACAATACTGAATGAATTTGGACATCACAAGGTAAGGACTCGGGTGTCAGGTTTCTGACTGCAAGATTACATGTTGGCACAGCTTCAGAATTTCCTCCTTGCTGTCTGAGGAGACCATGAATTTTCCAAGGTTTTCTCCTGATAATAGGTCTTTCTTCAGCAGTACTTGTAATGCACTTCTGGTAGGGCTGCCTTTTCTGTCTTGCTTTTTCTGTGTGCAAATAACAGCCACTGTGATTTTAAATCACTAGCCATATATTAAATACTTTCTTCCTCCTCCTCACTTACTTTTCCTTTGAACTAGCTGGTGACATTAGGTGCTAGCACTTTTAGTCCTGTGGACTTTGCCTGAGTATGAACAAACACTTAACTACTCACACAGACAAGTTTATAAATAGTTAAAATATTTGCAACAATAATTAGAAGAGAAGAAGTAATGGATGGGTTGTTTAAATTTTCAAGTTCACTGGTCCTAATTACCGTCATCAACAACAAAAACATCCTGTTTTGAAATTGGCAGCAGTCTGTGGGGGTTTTTTTTAGCATTTCCTAGTTCATTTTTAAGGAGTTATAAAGACTTCAGAAATCTTCAAGCCTCAAATAAATGTTGCCAGATACATGTGAAGAAGCTCCTTAGGTTGCTTTTAAGAGAGTTTTTCCTTCAGAGAATACACAAGCATGAATTCCAATGCTAATATACTTCATTGCCTGCAGCTAGTTCTGCTTGTCTTTGTTTTTTAAGAAATAGGCAGCCTGAGCTAAGGAGGAGCTCTTCTGTAATATTTACAAAACAAGCAGTGCAATGTTTGTTTGGTTTGTTACTAAAAGATGCAAGATGTCCTTTTCAGTTCACTTCTTGCTTTTCTTTAGTATTTTCTTTTGGCTCTGCTCTACTGATTGGACCATTTCGAAGATAAGAGCAGAAAAAAGAAGCCTTTTCCTATTTCTTAGTCATACATGACTATACTGGTCTGTGCATTAGTAAAACATCTGGGGAGACGGAGAGATGGCTTTTCTTTGATGTGTGCCTTACATTGTTTGTTTTGATTGTGGAAGAATTAGTCACAGAGCAAATAATTAGTGACCTGATCCAGAAGAGGCATACAAGTCTCGTGAAGTACCAGCCCTGCTGAGAACAGTCAGTCTCAGGTTATTGTGGTAATACTGAGTGATTGTGAGACCTTCTGTGAACGAGGAGGATGTAGTGATGAATTCTGAGTGTGGAACTTTCTGGGCAGGAGTTGACTGACACGAAACCAGCTGGCTGGAGGGCAGCCAAGGATCATAATGCACACGTAACACATGCAACCAGGCTTTCTTGTAGCTGCATACAAGATGTGGGATTTGGTTAAATGTTTTGGCTCATTGGGAACAATGTATATAGCCTCTTCTGTTAGTGTTTGAGTAGCTCCCCTGAGCAAAAATGTGGCTTAGTGAAGTTGGGAGCTGACTTTTTTCCAGTGAGAATAAAGCTGTTACACATTCTGCAGCCTTCTGATACTCTACATTTGTGAAATACCTGAATGGGCTGACTGTCCTCACATTGCTCTGTGTAGATTTTCTTCAATTTAGAAGGCAGCCTGAAAAGCTGCATATTGCATAAAGGCACCAATAAGCTCCAATTTATGAAGACAGCATCAAAGTAAATGCTGTGACATTCAAGTTTTCATTCTTCCGGTGAATGTGAGCAGAATATTCCCTTGACTGAATAAATAAGTTAATTCAAAACAGTTCTACACAATGTTTTCCAAAGCACTTTTTTTTCAGTTAGAAAGTTAAAACATGCTCTTTGTCCCGTTCTATTTAATTTAAAAAATCCTTCCACTTACCCGCAACATTGTTCTGTTCCCACTTCAAGGCAGGAATTCCAGGCAGCTGCATTTGAAGTAAATGCCTCATTTTCTCCTTGCTTTTATTCTTTAAGATTTGGGACTGGATCCAAGACTCTACAAGTGACTGAAACTATTTCCACTGATGTTAGAAAATCAGGGTGATGGAAACAGCACAGGCAAGACCTCCTGGAGTTCTTGCCGTTGCAGCCTTGAAAAGAAAACTTACAGTTTGGGTGTTTTGTGTGCAAAAGAATCAAAGAACTTGGATGGACTTGTTTACACACTGACTCAGATGAGAGCACACCTGCTATTCTGCAGGCAGCACTGGGACCTCATCCACAGAAAGGGAAACCCATCCTGATATTTTGGCGAGAAATACAAACACTTTTTGGTGTTAGAGTGGATGTGAGGAAAGATTAAAAGATCTTGATCTTTCTAACTGTCTATGTGGCATAACAGTCCTCAGTTTTCTGAGGAGTGTAAACAGCATGGAGGTAGAGGATTTATCTAGTACAGTATTAGGATGCATCTGACAAAGGAAACATGTAGTCAGAGTATTTTTGGGAACTGTTAGAGTGTGAAATCTCTTAAGCCTGGGGATAATCTCCGAAGGATGTCATGGAAGTCTTACTTCCTGGTATACGGTTCTAAACTGAAAATTTACTGGTGTATATTCTGAGAAGAGCAGTATTTTATTGGCCACAGGAAAGGATAAAGATATAAAAATTGATCTTGCTCATCTTGCCTTTCCCCATCCTTGTAATCAATTTTTTTACTGAGCATGCAGACTCTGTACTGCAGTGCTGATAAACAGTGGAAAAAAGGTGCACATGATTCTTATTGCAGTGGAGTTCAACTTTGTAAAAGCTTTCACTTTCATATTCTCTAACTACCTACTGCCCTGAGCATGCTACAGTGCTGGTGTTCCCTGTGGATTTGTGGCTGATGGATGGGGAGCTTCCTTCCTACAGAGTCATTAGATAATTCCAGACAGAAGGGATCTTACATGACCTGTAGTTCAGTCCTCTGCTCAAAGCAAGGCCAGCTGTGAAGTCAGACCAGGCTGCTTCAGGCTTTATCCACTCTGGTCTTGAAAAACACTGAGTTTTCTCCAGAACAGACTGACCAACTTCTCTGCGTCAGCTGTTGTCCTGCTGGACTGTTCTCATCATGAAAATATTTTTCCTTATATCCAGTGTGAAAGCCCCTGATTTCAATTTATGCCTGTTGTCTCTTATCCTACTTCTAAGCACTGCTGAAGAGGCTGCCTCCACTGTCACAATGACCCCTTTGTAGGCTCTACAGGCTGCTGGTTTTTCCCTCAACAAAGCCATCTCCTGCCTTGGTTGGAAAAGCCCCATTCCCCTAATCTGCCCTTGCAACCATCTTGGTGGCTCCCAGCTGAACTCACCTCAGTTTATTATTGTGTGTCTTGTTTTTTAGGAACCAAAACTAAATGTAGTGTATCTAGATGCACTCTCACAAGTGTTGAGTACAGGGAGATAATCGCATTCCTTGTTCTATGGGCTGTGCTCCTCCTAGTGCATTCGTGGATGCTGTTGGCTTTCTTTGCACCACGACACCCAGGGCCTTTCTGCAGAGCTGCTATCCAGCCAGATAGGCAGTCCCCAGCTTGTATCATTGCAGGGAGTCCTTCCTCCCCAGATGCAGGACTTGGCATTTGTCCTTGTTGAATTTCATCAGGTTCCTGTCAGCCCATCCTTCCAGCCTGTTGGTCCAGGGTAGCTCTGCCCTAGCATGTCTTTCTTTTCTGGTCTCACCAATTTGGTGTCATCCATAAACATGGCAGAAGTATCATCTAACACCTCCTCTAGGAAACTGATGAAAGTGTTGAACAGGGTGAATCCAAGTATAGGCCTGTGACACTCTGGTTGTAACTGAGCTCCAGGCAGAGTACAAGCCATTTACCACTGCTCATCCAGACTATAAAGTCCTGACTTGGATACAAGACTACTGTGGGAGACAGTGTTGAGTATATACCCCCGTGTCCTTCTAGACCAGTCATACCTGGTTTCATGGTCTTGCAGGGGAATCATCAGAATTAATTTCAGTCACAGAGGGACTAAATCATCTGTCTAAATAAACCATTGCCCTAGTTACAGTGGCTGGGACCAGTTTATCACCGTGTGGGTGTAACCAAAACTGTGTATTCTATACCTTCTCTGTCATTTCTCATGAACTGTTAATAATGGATCATTTGCAGCAGCTGCCCAGGGCACATCTGACACCTCAGGCTACAGACTGGGTGTTAAGGAACCCCAGGAGGCATCAGAATGTTTTCTGTCTTCACACCAGTGATTCAGCTGTGATAACTCCCCTCTGGGGAGGCATCAGCACCTTCACACCCAGCCTGAGGGGTCATGTCTGCTAATGGGACATTAGGGACTGGCACAATAGGCAGTTGTCATGACCTAAACCATCAAAGATTCCAAAAATATCCCATGAGTCACAGAATAAATCACCCATTGTGAAACTCCCTGCCCTGGGGGAGGTACCAGAACCCAAGCAAATATAATCTTCGGGTTTTGGGACTTCTGGTACCACTTGTCAGATCCAGAGGAGGACCAGAACCTCAACAGGACTGTGACTGCCACTCTCAACAAGATTGTGACCATCATCCTCACCAAGAGGTTTTCCTTTGCTTTTGCTTTGTACTCAGAGGGACCACGTGGTGCTCAGCACAGGGGCAAATGAACACCATTCTGTTCATGCCCCAGGGTGCCAGGTTATACATCTGGTTTTTTTGGGTTAAACCAAATTTTTTTCTCTGTATCATTGTATTTATTGTAATCTTTTTAGTAAATTGTAACTCTGACTTGTAATCTGTCTTAAATTGGGTTCATTTCTCTCTCTGGTTTACCTTTAAGCCAGCACAACCATTCACCTAGTCCCAGCATGAATTGGTGGTGTGTATGGTGTTGCCCTCAGAAGGTGCTTGCTACATGTATTCTGTATTCCAAAGATTGTGCTATAAAGCACACTTAAAAACCTTCAACAGAAGGGCCCTGAGCAGCAGAAACAAGGAAGACTTCATTCTGTCCTGAGGGGCATGCATGTTCACACATGCAAACTTATTTCAGTAGTAGTTTTGTTCTCTCTGGAGCTCTGTAGGACAAGTCTTGCGTTACACCCTCAGTAAGTGCTATGAATTTGCATTCCTTGGCAGTATAGCTCAGCAGTGGATGAAATGGTTTCTTGTAAAATAAATTAATCTGGAAGGGAGACTCTGAGAATGCAAAGTAAAACCTTCATTTAATCAGGAAGGGTTCATAGCTGTAACTTTGAAGGGACAGCAGAGTTGCATTCAACTCCTGCCATTCAAGTCATCTTGAACAAATTCTGTAAGAGACCAAACTGTGTCGTTGTTCACTATGAAAAGAAATGCAAAGCAATTTTCACATCCTGATTTTGCTTTGAAGGCTTTAATTTACACTGTCTCTTCATGAAGATTTTTTTTTTTCTGTGACAACTTGGCTAACAGGTATCTGCTTGATTTTATTGAATAGGCTTAGATTTAGGATTTCAAAAGGAAAAAACCCCTTCCCTTCACCCGTTATTTAGTACTCAACATAACTTCAAAACACTACACCCTGAAGTCATTTTGATTAATAACATTGTCTCCTCCTAGGCAAGTAATTTATCATTTGCTCCTCTCCTAAAGCAGATACTATAGAGTCTGTTTTGTGCTGCACTTTCAGTTTTTTGAAGAGTGGTATGGAAGAGCAAATATTAAAGAAAAGATTTACAATTTTGGTTTTAAATCAGCTCTTTTGACAGTAATATAATAATGTAGAAGTCCAGGGAAAATGTATAACAGCTTAGTTGGGCATGGAGATTTAATTAACAAAATGAGAATTTAACTCTTCAGATTGGGAAACATCCATGTTCAAGTTTTGTAGCAAGCAAATCCATGCAATTACACTTTCTGATGCACACTTGAACACTACAGGGGCCAGAATAGGCTTATGAATTCTTGATCCTGCCTAGACAAAATCATTCAACTCTGATTATGCCTGGCAAGGGCAGACTTGCACAGGGAGCCTGGGGTTTATTAGTGTGAGTTACATTCATTGAGGGTCTGCTCAGATCTGCTCTACTACATGTGGCTTAGTGTCAGAAAGAAAAAATGAGACCAGGTCTTTTGAATTGTTGCATCACAAATTGTTAAGTAAATGTTTGGAGTTCTGTCTTGGAAGAGCTTAATTTTTTCTTTGCTTTTTAGGCTTATTTAGGGGTTTTTCCAAAATCTTAATTCTAGAAGGAAAAGAACCACTGTTCATCTGATTTTTAGCCTCATTATTTTCACATCCAAGTTTTCTTGTGCAATCAGTGGTCTTTTAGGCTTCAGTGGCCTTTTGTCTACAGCTGTTATTTACCATTCATATTTGGTTGGGAAGAACAGCTTATGCTTTTTTAGGGTTACCATAACGGCCTTTCTAAGACTTCTCCAACATGAGAGATCTTGTATTTCCTGTAACATCTTATTAGTGTTGTGCTGCCCCTCCTGCAGGTGGAACATCAGCAATTAGTACTATTCAGAAGTCCCAGTGGTGTCTCTGCTAAGGCTCAGGCTGTGACTGCCTTCTTACCCATCCTTCCCTGGAAGGGTCTGCAGTGTTACTGCTTGTCATCTTGTTTGCTTTTCTGTGACTTATCAGACTGTCTCTTTGTTATATCAGTTTCTGAATGGCACAGTAGAAAGAGTTTGGTCCCAGAACATTGATTTTTTTAGAGTGTAAATGGCCGGTCCTGACCTATTTGTAGTAGGAGTAACTTTTCACAGTAAAGTCCTATGCTAGCACTGGACCCTTTTGCACCAGGCAGATGAAATACCATCACATTTAGAGCTTTTAGTGTAAATAAATGACCTGCCATGGAAGGGAGGAACATGAAACTCACCTCCATTAACACAATTTCTACATTTGAGTGGCTATTGGGGTCTTTATAAACTCAAGTGAAACTGTTCAGGTGCAGTTTGTCTCATTCAAGGGCAGATATTTAAAGCAGGCTGGATGATGTGGCCTGTACATCTCAAATTGCCCATCAGAAGTTCCTGTTCTTCTCTTTGGTCTTACATCCAAGGGGACCTGGACAACTTTTGGGTTTAGATGTCTAAGGCTGGATGAGGTGCATCCCATCTTGAGTGACTGTTCCACAGACTCAGCATCTGTCTGACAAATCCTGAGATCAGGACTTCAAAATTGTGCAAACTAGTCTCATATGCCTGATTTCCATGCTGGTTGTGCTGAAAGGGAGGGTGCCAGAGATGATAACACTGGGCAAGCTAGCCAGAGTATGTAGTATTTTTTTTAAATCATCCAATTAGAGTAAAAGCTCGGAGTGCTGGACAGCAAGATATTCTATGATAAGCATCTGCCTCTAGCTCTGCAGGCTGATTTTTGAGTTCTTGTGAGACTTACTTGCCGTGACACACACATTCAGTCCCTTTGAGGGTATCTTTGTAGATGCTGGGCCAAATTCATTCTCTGTGAAATGTGAGTGATTTCCTTGGAGTGACAGGGGAGCTGCAGCTCGAGCACTAACTGGTGCTGCATGTGAACTTTTTTGTTTGGGGTTGTGTCAGTGAGTTGGTGAATTTTACTCTGCTTGCTGAAAAGAGGCAATCAACCTAGTTCAGATGTTTCCAGCTGCAGCTGGAAATGCTACCTTCTGTAACCTTGTCATAAGTTGCCCCTGAGTAATCCCTAAGCTCGTCACAGACACTGTTTCTTTCCTGGGTGTATATATTTTTTCATTCTAGGGAAAATGAAATCGAGGTGGCAATAGCTCTGTATTTGCTTAGCCAGCTGGGGCTGCTGCTGCTTAAAGTATTTTAATTGTGAGTAGATTGAAAACTTTGGCTGCAAGGAGAAATGGGCTTGACATCGTCATATTTCTGAAAGCAAAGATTTTTGCATAGGGATTTACTGCTCACCACTGCTTGCTCTCTATGTTGTATACATGGAGTGCCTCATACACATTCCTTTACAGGGTTTTCTCTAGGTCCCTTACATCTCCTTTCAGCCTCATTTAAAATTCTCTCCACCAGGAGCTCTTCTCAAGTTATTGTTAAGAATATTGGTGTTCCTACAGAGTGACCTGAAGGTGCTGTTTAGTATGCAATTGTCAGGCATGGAGGAAAGATGTTTTTAATTATATCATTGGCTGAATATAATGTGATGCATAGCATTTTCTTCCCCTAGGAAAAGGACCAGTGCAATGCCTGAATTGTAATGAAAGTATTGAAGTATTGTGCTGTTTAAACAGAACTTAATGCAGGTTGTCTTTGAAAAAAATAGAAGGCACTTTCAAGGCATATTTTTGTCTGCTAAATATTAAAATAGAAGGACAATTTTTTTAGGGTTTTATTTCCCTTTTTTCCATTTTTTTGTTGTTGCTTTTGTTGTGATTGTCAAGACTCTTCAGAAAAAAATCAGGTTTTAAAAATCTGCTTTTCCCCAGCTTTACTGGATGCTGTGCCTCAGCAGCATACCACTATTTCAGGGTCAAACAGTTGCATTTAGAAGAACGTGGCGGTCACTGCAAGCACCATGGAATCATCATTGATATGCTGCTGCTGTAGGAAACCAGTCAGTCCTAGATCCCTCCTCCCACCAAAACTGGAGTTTGGCAGGAGCCTGAGGAACCTGCACTGCTTTGCAAGGTGGTACCAGGCATGTATTCATACTTCCCAGCTCCTGCTTAAGCCATTAACACTGCCTTAAACACAGTAGTGTGAATCTGTAGGGCTTTAATTTGGCCAAGGTGCTGAATCTCTCAGGGTGGTGGTCCATGACATGATACTGGTTTAATGAGAACTGAGAGCACTTCCATTCTCCTAAGTGTCATTTTTTCCACTGCCCATCTTCCTCACAATTTCTAGGGAATAATTGACATTAACAAGCACTTCAGATAAATGTCCTATCCAGAGCAGTTAGGAGCTCTCTGAAAAATGTACTCTTTTTACTCCCATTTTTGTCCTTAGTAGCTCATACTTCCTCCTTTCATGGTTTACAAGTTCTTGTCATTGAAATTGGCTGTATCTTTTTTGAATACTTTTACCTCAGTGTCGGGTTCCCCTCTGATCATTTTTTATTTGACAAGAGTTTAAGATACTATTCCATTCTCAAAAATTATAAATCCAGATGTCAAAGTCTCAGTAGGTCTTCTGCCCCTCCTCAGTGCCTGTCCCAGATGAAATCTGAGACATACAAGCACTTAGGGGTGTTTCTTACTCATGTTTTCAGGAATGTGCAGCTTTTTTCCTGTTACAGTTTCAAGCAAATAGCAGGATGGACAAACAGTGAAACAGAAGAGAGGTGGGTTGACACTTCGGACAAGAGGTAGAGTGAAACAAATAGATCCCAATGAAGTAGTGTGTCTTAAAGATTGCTCTGGCTAGTGCAGGTGGGAACCAAGTCCTCCACCAGATTTAACTGGAGCTGCCCAGTTATACCAGGGCTGCAGTTTATCATCCTGCAAAAGATGTTCTTTAAGGTGTGGTGAACATTTTTTGAAGATGGAACTCTGATCTCTTTCTTCAATTACTTACTTTTTTAAGGCCCCCATGGGCACTGAATTAATAAACCATAGAAGATCTTGCAGCTGAAATGCTGGTTATTGTGTGCAGCTATTTTATGGTAGCCTAAGCCCTCTGCAGCACAGGCAGACACTCACAGGTGTTGCTGCTCAGGGCTGTGGAATCAATTGCTGCTTAACTGTTTGCCTTCTATTGCAAACCTTCTGCTCTGACTGTGCCCTCAACCCCTGGTAATGCACTTGTCCCATTGCTGCTGGCTTTCACCTTTAGCAAGACCGAGAAAATGTGGCTTTATGTAAGCATGGAGCTGGGTCCCACTCTCCTTGCTTGGTGCTGGGGCAACACAAACAGACTGCAAATGTTTGTTCCCCTCTAATGAAGAGACTTGAGGCTCTAGCATACGCCATTTATTCTTTTGAGTAAATGTCCATTCCCACAGGCGTCCAGCAGCGTCTGGCAGAGAAGATCAAAAGACAAAAATGAATGGATTTTCCCCCCTTTGTCCCTTTGTGGGGTAAATGGGCAATGGGACACCTTCTGCAAGATTAGATGGCTGAGTGTGCTCTTTGCAAAGCAACTCATGCACTCGGCCAGGGCTGCATGCAGAGCAGGTGGAATAAATGCAGTGTTTAAAATGTCTGTTTGCAGCACAGCCTTTGCAAAGCAGATCTTTTGCTGCTGCTGACACTGTTTAATAACTTAAGGTCAGGGTTCCTGCAGCTCCCTTGAGGTATTTTTACCACTTTGGCAATCTAGCCATTGGATTCAAGCATCTGGTGAGGGGATGTTGCTTTCATCTTTTAGTGTACAACAGGAAAGCCATGCACACTGAAAGAGGTAACACAGTGCAAATGGGAGCTGGGGCACAGTGTTTCTGAGCAGAGATTCACACTTGTGAGCTGCTGCCACTGAGCAGGTGAGGAGGTCACTGTTTGTGGGCTTATATTCTCATGGTCATTTTTCATCCTGTTTCCTCTGAGAAAGCATCATTGAGTCTAGTGGTGAGGTTCCTGTTGCCTGCTCTGGAGACTCAGTTTAATGAAATGGGGAACCAAGATCTTTAATACTCAATTTTTTTGTGAGAAGGTCTTCTCCCTCATCATTGTCGATGTGTAGTGTTTGCCTACTCCATGCAGAGGGCTTGTAGATCCTGTTCTCTGGGTCACTGTAGAGGAACCTTCATCTTGGTGGGTAGTAAGCTAGACAAGATGTTTGGCTTTAAGATTATTATAGTGTAGGGCTAGCTAAACACATCAAACCTGTCTGAAAATCAGTTGAGGCTTGGAGACCTGTATTATTTTGTGACCAGAAGATGATTAATGAGTGAGCTGCTGTGTCAGTGCCCAGCATGCGTTAAGATGGGAAGATGCCAATGACTAGTCCCACGGCAAAGGAAGATGTTTGTGGTGACAGAAGATGTTTGTGGTGACAGGGTGAAACCCTGTGGCCTCCTGACCAAGTGCAACCAGGGAGAAAGGATGTCAGGCAATGCTGATCTCATAAATTGTTTATCCAGAGATACGATTTTGAGACATTTTCTCTAGTCTAAGTGGTAAACATAAAATTACTTAGTCCCCTGCCCCTGCTGTGTAATGCTTTCATGGAAGCACATTACCACAACTGGAAGACTTCTCTGGCACTTGCAAGGCTGTGGAGGATTGGTAGGGAGAGCAGAGGAACAAAGCTCGCCTGCACTCACTGTGGGTTTTCTGTTTCAGTGACGTGTATATTGTATGAGTGACTTCAGCTGGACAGTTGCCTGTATAAAACCCAAAGACTGTGTAAGCCCCAACTGCACAAATCAGCTTTGTGACTTTGATGCCTTAAGCAGATACTTGAAGATGTGCCCTATCTGTCACATCGGGAGTGAATAATCTCCACTGACACATTTGTCCCAGAGTCACTTTGACACTGGCTGTACGGACTGCCTCAGAGAGAAGTGGAAATGTGAGCAGGAAGGAAGGGAAGTAGTCTGAAGGAGAAGTGCTGCTGTTTGGAGCTGTATATCACTGATCAGCAGTGATAGACTTTTCTCCCCGTTTCGGGATCCGTGTTGCTCAGGCCATGCCTACAGCAGTCCTGGTCTGCCCAGCAGATGGCTCAGAGAGGGATGGGATGTTTCTCCTCCCACCGATCACAGAGAGCATGGGGAAAGAGAGTCACAAGCCGCTGGGAGCATAATTTGCTATTAGGCTGCTACGTGGCATCCTGTCTGCCATCAATTACAGCCTCGGCTCCGAATAAAAAGGAATGAAAGCGACTTAACATCCAAGCCATCTCCTGCTGGTGAGAAGGGGCTGTGAATGCATTTCGGGAGGAAAGAAAGTGAGGGAAGTACCCTGCTGAAAATTTGCAGATGGGAAAAAAGAGGGAAGCTTCATTTAAAAAAACCCACACTCAAGAACCTGTTGTTACCTGGAAAGACATGTGCTATCAAAATGTGAATTAAACAGCTTTTTCTAGAGTTTTGTCTGCTGAGAATAGAGAATTGTACTTAGGTGGAGAGGGGAAAAAATGAGGCATGAACCAGCAGAGTTTATCTTGGTGTACAGCTGATGTCAGAATGGTAACATCGCATCAGGGAGCCAGAGCACAGGGTTGTTTCTCACAGCCTCAAATCGTGAGGGCGTCCCTGTGGTTCAGGAGGCTGGGCTGGTTCTGAGCTCTGTTCCTGAAAGCTGTAACCAGCCCTTCTCTCCTTGCCCCCAGCTTATACCCTAAACCTGCTCCCACAGAGCTGGAGGGATCCTCCTTACCTGACCTGTGCTGCATTTGCTGTTTTTGCCTTTCCCGGCTTCCACTTCCACATACTGAGCTCATGCTGGAAATAATACAGCTAAATTGCTTCCTCCAGCTATTCACTCTCAATTGACTCTTCTCTATGGGGAGCTTTAAATGGTGCCCACGGGGCAGCGCCGAGCCTGAAGTCCCCGTTAACCCTGGTATTTCAAAAGCGATCAAGGCGAACAGAGATATGATTTCTGCTTTAGGAAATGATGCACAGTTGTAACAAGTCATTACCCTAAAAAGCAGAAATGAGCCTTCATACAGCATGTGTTGACCTTCCCTAACTAGAACACGTTTCTTTCAGCTGTTTTATATGCTTGGTGGTATATAAAGCAATGTCTTTTTTTCCCTTCGAGTGTAACTGGTATAATGTTGCAGTGCTTTATCAAAGGAGCTAAACTGAGAAAACATTTTAAAATCCACATTTTTTACTTTCCTGTAATAACCTAGTTAGTTTGTGGAGGATAAAAAGGATTTGTGGAAGATAAGAGGAACCAGCTTTGTGGGTGCATGGAACCGACTGCCATACATTACCTCCAGGCGCTGCAGGTCTTTGCCCTCCAGGATTTACTCCCAGCAGCAGAATTCAGCTGCGCTCCCAGTTGAATTAGAGCTCTGAATTTATAGACATGTCCACTAATCCTTTCACTGGCACTTTGAATCAAGGCACCTGGAAGGCAGTAGTGGGTAGTTCGTTGCTTATCACTGATGGTAAATAATGCTGAGCTGTCTAATCATCATAAAACTTTGTGATTTGGTGTTAGCAGGATGCTTGTTATTTGCTCAGATACTCTGACACAGAGCTGTTCTGCCATTTATTTTACACTATCCGTGGCATAAAATGAAGACTCGGGGCTGAGGGAGACACCTTGCCTGGAAAAGAATCACAAAAGTTGGTGGGTAGAGACAGGTACCCTTCTCCCTCCACATCTCTGAGCAGTGCAGAGCACTAAAGGCAACAAAAAGCCTCAAGTTTGTGTATGTAGCATATCCCCACTAGCCTTGTGTTTCTTTCCTGGTCATTTCATTATGCATTGAGGCAGTTATTGTGGTAATGCATTTTCTTCTACTGAAACATTGGTTAGCAGCCACTTTTCAGATCAGTTTTGCAAATACAGCACAGAGCATGCAGAGTGCCTGCTGAGCAGCCAGAGCAGCAGTTAGTGTCACAAGAGAAAAACAAACAAACCTGGGTGATGACTGGAAACATTACCCTGGGAAAAAGATGTCCTACTGTTGCCATAAAGTAAGATCATGGGAAACCAAAAGCAAATGAGTAGAAACATTTCTTCCCCTATCCATCCACCCCCACCCTTTCTCCCAAGAAAAAAAGGTTTTGAATAATTTGCTTTCAACGTTACAGAAGGCTCTTAAAAATAAAAAAATCTTTGGTATCTTAAGCAGTGTGGTCCTATGGCAGTTGCACCCATGTGGAATCCACTGCCTGCAAAATTGCATTACAGGTAGAGATGCAAGTTGGTATCTGAAAAAGAAATAACCTATTTAAATGTATAAAGGAAAACAAGTGAGCTCACCCATGAAGTAGTTTTCAGCTGAAATGTCATGAGCAGAATCATTTACATTCAGCCTCCCCTTGAACCCAAGGGAGCATTACGTTCAACTGTTTCACTGACCCATGGATGGACAGACTGACAGGCTCTTTGTTGTAGAGTCAATTTAGGAAATACCAGAGCTAAGGTTGTCTGTGCAACCTTCCTCTCTGCACCCCATGTGGACATACCACAATATGGGCTTTAATTCCATAATCCCTCAGTCATTTTCCACTGGCCCCCTGCCTCCCTCAGTGTGGAGGAGGCACAATGCTGCCTTAATGAGCAGAGAAGCAGCGGCTTGGTTTATTATTATTCAGATTGTTACCATGGACCTTATTCGAGTCCTGGTCTCCCAAGTCCTGCTCCGAAAATGCAGTGTTGGTTTCACCTCTCTAACAGCTTGTTCCACCGAAGTCTTGCAGCCCTTCATGGACACAACCCCTGCACTCTGCAGAAGGTGGTTTTCTTTGTTGTTGTTTGGTTTGGATTTGGTGGCATTTTTTTTCTTTTTTAGTAGTCTTAACTCTAAACAAAGTCTTAATTTTCCACTTCAGACATATCTTGAGACTGAGCAGATGGATAGAATCAGAAGCTCAGGTGGAACTGGCACAGGCAAACCTGACTCTCATAGTGTGGGAATTTTCCCTGTGTGGCTCTGGGACACTTAGACCCTTGAGCTCTGCAGCTTGTGAACCAGTCCTGCACTGCTGTCATTGTTTACTACCAGGTGTGAAACAGTGCTGAAATGCTCTTTTCTTACTAAAGCATACAGCTCCTGTTCCCCAGCTGATCTAGGGGCAAAGTCAACCCACAGTGGTGTAGGGCTATGAGAAGTTGGATTGCTGAATATCTCACTACAAAATTAAACAACGGTCTAAAACTGGACAGGAAACTTCTCTATTAGATCTGTTATTCCCTTTAAACACCTTCACATCTTCTTTTCTGCTCTGTGTTTTTCTTTGGAGGAGCTGCCCTTAAAACCCTGTAGACTCTATGCATAATTATCTTTGGATCTGGTCCTCCTCACTCAGCATCTGTAGTGATGCCTGGAACAGCTTCAGCCAGCAGCTTGGCTGAGGGCAGCTGGTGACCTGAGCTGCTCATGGTATTCATTTCGCTTTGACCTTGTCTTGCACCTGTGTGGAGCATGTAGCATCTGGCTCCTGAGAACCCCGCTTGACTGTGGTGCAAGAAATCCCTGTTAGTGTTTGGATCTGTCGTGGAATTTTGTGACAAAGAAATAAGGAACAGTGGTGCCTTAGTGTTTGTAGCTGTGATATCACCACAAGAATCATGAAGGAACACAAGAATCATGAAGAAACTTGTGTTGTTTGTAGAAGGAGCTGCATCGGCACCTTGGGATCCATAGCTTTTTAGACCAGGAGCTGGAAGCAGGAGGAGAAGGGCTGTGAACAGGCAAGTGTGAAACATCGTGTACTGCCCATGTTAGTCCTCTGAGATTTTTTAATGTTGGGTTTTTTTAATGCAAAATGATTTGCACATAAGAACAACTATACATATTAAAGAAAGGTCAAGCCTGGCCTCAGATGTTACTGACTACAATTGCAGAGTTTCTCATTTTCACATACTAATGGTGCTTTCGTTGCAGATTGATGTCCTCAAGGCAGATGTGGAGAGTGCTGAGTGGAAAATTTTGGAAAACCTGATCCTGGAAGATGTTGTTGAGCAGATAGGACAGCTGGTCTTCGAGGTGCACATCCACTGGCCTGGGTTTGAGGTCAGTGGCAATGACAGCACTGTGGTGCGGTACTGGTACAGTCTGCTCCGAGAACTGGAGCTGAAGGACTTCAGGCTTTTCCATACCTACAAAGACGTATCAAAACCACAGATGTTTCTGAAAAAGGAAGCCTTCAATGCCAGTAGCTGTTACACACTGAGCTGGGTAAATACAAGATGGAAATAGCAGAAAGGACTTTATGATGTGAGACTGCAAGCCATCTGGCCCCATAGAGTTATTGAAGAGGACTTTGGCGTCACTGCCTAAAGTTGCTAAAAATGCTCGCAGTGACTGCTAACAAAATGGCCTGGCTTTTATATGTTGTCAAAGACCTGGGCTAGGAGAAAATACAGATTTGTATAGCAATGTATTTGCCAGTGGGTACCCTGTCTCGGGGCACAGAGGTTTCTGTGAGTGTTTGTCTGTGTGAGCTGACAGCAAGGCTTTTCAGGCTGCCCCATGCTTGAGCATGCTGGCACAGAGGGCATCCTTCTGGGGCTGCCCTGGGAAGCTCTTGCTGGCTAAGCTGTGCCAGCCCTTGGGCAAGAGAATGCTTGTGAGGAGGTGCCTTTCTAAGAAATGGTCAAGTGTTACTTCTCTGTAAAGCAATGGTGTTTGATTTGCACCTTCTTTTCTTTGGCCTTGTTTCCTATGGAACAAATTTGAGTCAAGAACAGTATGTTCTTGAACCCACTGGCAAATTTCAGCTGAATTTGGCAGAAGCAGTATTTGCCACAAAACTAAATTTCTACCTATTTCATTGAGCAGCTTCTGAGTGCTCTGCCTTTGGCTCTTTAAGCTCGTCTGGCTGCATGAAGCGAGTTCAATGCTTCTGAAGCAGGAGATGGTGTGACAGAGACACTCAGCTGCTGGAAAAGCTGCTGACAGCGCTCCCCCTCGTCACCCTCCATAATCTTCAGCCATAGAAGAAAGAGCTTCCCCAGTTAAGCTGCAAAGACAAAAGTGAAACCTGGTCTTTTTTGTTTGTTGGTTCTGAATATTTGTTGGGCTGTGCCTGGATGCCTGCACTTCCTCACCACTTCCCTGGCGCAGCTGCTTGTACCTGGCACAAGGAGGCCAGACCCTGGATCTGCACTGATGCTGGCAGAGGTGATGGCTCAGGCAGGTGCCCTGGTCTGCTGCTGTGCTGGGGCTCTGCAGGCTGGAATGTGGATTGGCTGCAGTGCACCCACAAGGAGCCAGCCTTTGGCGTTCCCTGAGGAGCTAAGGAATGGGGCAAGCTAAAAAATATGTAGCAGGTTGGGGGTTTTCTTACTGTTAAAAGAATTTTGACATTAAACTTTGCATTAAAATAGAAGATTTCACCACTTCCATGTCTTCAATATGTGGCCTTTGTAACTGCCTTTGGTTTGTGGCTTCTGCAGGGCTCAGTGTCCCTCCACTTGGTGTGCTTCAGACCAGCGTTTTGTTTTTGACAAGTCTCTCTCTGTCCCCATGTAGCTTCTTGTCTTAGTCCTGGCATTTTCTTCTCTCCTTTCAGACCCTTCTTTCCTTTTTCACCCCTCTGCTGCCTCACCTCCCTCATCCCCTCCTTCCTGGAGCAGGAACCTGTGCTGGACCCAACAATTCCATAGGATCTCAGCAAGCAGCCAGGGGTAGGAGCTCTGCCTTCCAGGCAGACAAGTCAGCTTTCTTCCAGAGGCCCTGCTTTTCCTCACCAGTGTATCAAGCCATTCCCCACACCTTCCCCAGGCTTTATTCCAAGTCAGGCATCTGCTTTCTTCCTCTGCCACCTCTCTGAGGGCTCCTGCTGCCACAGGGTGGGCAGGGACCACTCTCCCCAGCAGAAACTGCTTCAGCTCCCTTTCTCCCAGAAGAGCCAGTAGGCGAGTGACCCTGCTAGGGTGGTAGCCTTTCTCCCACTACCATTGCCTGGGGGCTGTGGGGAGCTTGGCCCCAGCACCTGCCTCCCACCTTGACCTGCAGAACCATTGTGGGGATTGAAACTGCTGCAGCAAATCCAACTTGGAGCATCTGTATTGACCACAAAGGCCACAAACTCCAGACTGCTTTGGAAGATGCAGAAAACACCCCTCCCTTCTTCAGTGGTGTCATGGGTTTGGCCAGGTGGGCTAAATTTAGGCTTTAAAGTTTAGATTAGGCCTGAAATTGTCAGGTGACTTGA
>JAWWEV010000115.1:69966583-69979433 GCA_035583235.1 Hafferia zeledoni
AGAATTTTTTTCTGATCTCCAACTTCAATTTCCCCTGGCAGAGCTTGAGCCCGTGCCCCCTTGTCCTGTTGCTGAGTACCTGGGAGAAGAGACCAACCCCCACCTGGCTAGAACTTCCCTTCAGGTAGTTCTGGACAGTGATGAGGTCACCTCTAACTTACTCCATTGACCAACACAGTGCATCTGCAGCAATGTTTCATTTGAGCAGCCTCCCAGTAAAGCACAGCAGGTCAAAAGGATGCTCAGAAAGGCTCAGTGCTTTAGCATTTAACACGTTTTAAATGTTACATCATACAAGACAACAAACGGGTCTGCGGTCAGATTTCCTGTGTGCCTGGGGAATTTACAGGTCCATGGCCTGCTGAAAGTATTGCAACTTGTTTCTGAAAGCTTTAAACTCTGCAAGCAGATTTTGTAAACATAGCCCTGCCACAAGCAGTTTTCTCTGAGTGCTGTAAGACAACCATGGTGTCTGTTTTGCTTATCAGCAAGCCTAACAGAAAAGACATAATTTACTGCAGAATATGAGACTTAAATTTTGAGTGTATGCTAGTGAAGTCAACCTACAGTAACAAGTCCTTAAGTAGTCTCCAGAGGAACAACCTCCCTGGCAACTGATTTTTGTTGGTGTATAGGTTCAACTGCTTATGCAGTCTTCCAAGCAAAACTCCCCTCCCTCCTCCGCTCTCCGCGTGTTCCCCCTCGTGCAGGCAGCTTGTCATATGGAGTCTTCCTAGCAAACGGATTTTGTAACAACCAGCTGGTAGGAAGAAGAAAGTACATTGTGTTACTGGGCTGTCAGAGCTGCAAGGCTCTCTGTTTAAATCAGCCCTTAAAGACCACAGTGTTAAATGGCATATTGAACATCTGTGTGCTGCTAAAAATCGGCTTTTTACAAGACAATCTTGGACTTTTCTGGATGTACAGTAATTTTGATGTTTGTTCTTCATAATGAGGGCAAAGACTGAGCAGCCCCATCTTACTGGGGACAATTATAAACTCTGAGCAAGACAGATGCCAAGACCATCTGCTTCAAGACAGCGAGCCTCCTTCCCAGCAAGATGCACAAGGATATGTGGGACATTTTCCCCTCTCATCTATGAAAAAAAGTCCAAGAAAAAGCTGGCAAAAGGCCAAAAGAACTACCCAGTTTCACAAGCAGAACTGCAAGAACGATGGAGATAGTTGCCCGATCTGTTAAACTTCCACTGTAATCAGTATTAATAAAAGTAGGAACATATTGGCATGTCATTTCTAAAAGTTACAGATGTGTGACCAAGGGGAACAAACTCATGATGCTGTGACAGCAGCCCTGCACTCCAGCTTGCTCCCTTCCTTCCTGGCAGTGCAACACACCTGTCTCCAGCCCTCCCAAATGCTCCTTTCGGCTTGAATCACCATGTTGCATTCTCCATCTAATGTCAGAGAAGAATAAATTGGGGGAACTCGAAATGCACACTTCTCTTTTCCCTCAGTGCTGCCTTTTCCCTGGCTCTGTCTGCTCACTGGTCAATTCAGCCTATCTCAGACTAGCCTTGCTCTGACCAACACTGGTAACAGAGCAATTTCTGGAGAAACATGAAGCAGGGAAGAGAAGGACATGATTTATTAGCCCAGAAAGAAACCTCTTCCCAGGTGGCTGCTGGCAAATCAAGTCTAGACTCGCACCACAGACACAGGCAGACTGTCCCTGTGCACAGCAAACTAGCTGACAATGCAGGCTTTGCAGCTTGCGACTCTCAGGTTGACAACAGGGAATTATCCTCATAAAAATTCCCCCTGCAGGCTTCAATGCAGATGTGAGGAATTCCACAAAAGATTAACGCAGTGACCAACTGTGAGGGACAAAGGATTTTATCTGAGAGTTTCTAAGGGAATTTCGATTCTGGCCTTGCTGAGAACATTTAATCCCAATCAACTCCAGCAGAATTGATTGAAACATTTCTAATTTTTTTTCCTCCAAAGACAACACCCAGTATATTACTGCAAGTTTATACACTTATTTTTATACTTTGCATACACATATTTTATAAATACATATCTAAAGTTCTGCCTGGAAAGTGATACATGCAAAAACACTACCAAATGACAGAACCAAGCATTTTGTGTATTATGACTTAAATGCCTTTAAGATATTTGGGAAAGGTGTTTCAGATGTGAAAGCTAGTGTGTGTTCCTGTGAGAAGTTTCTCTATTTGCTCTATTCCTTCTCTCCTCCCTATTTCCCTGTACATATAAACTATTAACAGCCAGGACACACTGTACACAATGGTTTTGAAGGAGAGAAAACCTATCCAAATTACTTCAGCCCCCTTTCTTGGCACCAGGGGCACAGGAGACACCAGAGCTTAACTCCCAGCTCAGGAATCAAACCTTCCCTGTGAAAAGCACCGCTCTGGAAATTCACCCTCTGCAAGACAGCAGCAGCTCTTTCCCACCCACATCCTGAAGAGCAGAGAAACAGGAACAGCCTTTTCTCTCCCTGCAGAGGAGAGCAGTCATGAGGACATGCCAGACTAGCCCTTTCCTCTCTCCCTCCAGGCTCTACCATTTCCTATCTCAGCACTCGCACGGGTCCAAGGCTGGGCAATGCCCAGTAACCACCAGTATGCCCCTTGTGAGAACAGGGGGTGGAGTTTTTCAGGCACACGAGGCTACCCAGATGAGAAAGTGAACAGAATCATGTAAACTCAGTGCAGTTACACAACAGCACAAACTGACAGCAGAATGATTCTCAAGCTCAGCTTTAGAGAGCTGGTCTAAAAATACCTGAGATCCATGTTCACTCACAAGGGCCTACCTTGTGTAAGCACTCTTTGGAAGACTAGAATTGTTTTGCAACTGCTCAAACAACCCCAAGCTCACAAAACAACCAACCCATTCCCTTCCATCTAAATCACATGGGATTCTTTGCCTCAGCTTCTATCCTGGTATCAATTAAGACAATTGCTCCTTTGGTACTGTTGATAATGGATGAGCAGTAATTGGATTTACAGTAAACAATACAGTATAATTCAAAACTGCAATTAAAGACTGATCAATGCAATAACATTTGCTACATGTTTTTATTTCCATTATCTGCTCAAAAAAGAGAGGAGACTAAGAGCTGAAGATATTTTTCTCCTGCAACCAACTTGCACTAGTTTTGAAAGAACACTGCAAGAGAATGGGTATATCTGAATGCTGGTACAACTGCAAATTAAAATACCAAATGGTAGGAAGTATTTTATATGGACATTGCAAGAAAGAAAGATTGAATAAAAATAAGCAGAATTTTTATAAAAAGATTTATTAAAAATAAGTTCTTTAAAGAGAAAATGTGTGACATATTTACATTACTTCATGGGGCTTATAATACAAACTATTCCAAAACGAACAAGAGACATTAATTTTTTTTCTTAATATGTCATGCTTATTGGAAAAAATAGCATATGGGAAGACAAAAACCCAACACATAGCACACAATCATTACAAGAAAAATATTGAAAATGAGGACTATGGGCAAAGGTAAAAGTCAGTCATCATCATGATTCTGTAGACAGAAACTAAGACTATGAATGCAGCCCTCAGTTGGTAAGAGTTTACCTGACACCTGCTAGCTTCCAATTAGTTCTTCATTTCTACTGTGAATTAACAAATCTCAGCAAGTGGGTTGTGCTCAATAAAGGCAGAAGTATTTTTGTGACAACAAAATTCCACCTAAACCCAAGTAAACAAACACATCTTTTCCAGTTGTTGCAGGGGGTACCAAAGGTTTCTTTTTTTTGGAAGAAAGTTAACAATTGCTGGTTTTCTCCTTTTAACTCCTCATATCTGACAGCCAGAACCAGAAAAATAGTTTTTCTTAAAGTTATTTTATTTTACAAGAGTGTTTTTCACAAGCAGTGACAAGACAAACTAACAGGTGATTCTGCATGCTACACATGACCTCAGCTCCTCATGCCCAGATGCCATATTTAGAACTATATCCTTTCAGCTGAGTCTTCTGGAGATTTCCTGAATTTTAGTGCATATATACAGCGAGCTGAGAAATGCAGTATCACACATCCTTACAGCAGAATTCACTCTAATCTCAGATGTATACAGGACTTGCATCTTTAGGTCTTTGTAGCATGCCCTTTAGTCCCATAGTTTAATAAGGCCATCCCAGCCACATGTAATGACTTTAGATGTTTCATGTGGATGCCACACTGCACCAATACAGACTTTATCGTGTGCTTTTAATCTGCTGTAGAGTTTTGTTGTCTTCCAGTCCCAGATGTTCAGTTTTCCATCTGCGTCTCCAGATATCACGTAACTGTATTAACAGAATGAAAATAAAAGTGGTATCATGTGTGAAGACTGCTTGTATTGTAACGCTGTTACACGGAGCAGGGGAACAGAGCTTCCTGTCTGACAGCCTGCAAACAAACCTACCAAAGAATCAGCATTCCCGCTGCGCTCTGCAGCGCACAAGTCCTGCAGAAGGTGATTCATCAACTGCGAGGTAAATGTGCTAAGCAATGCAGTTATACCATACACTGTGTTACTGGAACCAAAGGGAATACATCAGCAAAAGAGAAAGCACCAGAAGCTCCTCTAAAATTTATAGACACTTTTCCCTCCAGTTTTGCTGAGGTTATTCTCCGGTTTTTTTAGTAATTGACATCTTATGTACATAGAGTAGCAAATGCATGGGCATATTGCTAAGCCAACAGGAAGAAAGAGATGGTTGTCTGAACAATAAATGAGGATACCCACACCGGACCTACAGACTGGGAAAACTGGGTGAGTCCAAATCCCAGGTACTCTAGACAATGCTTTGGAACAGACCCTGTGCTGCAGACCATGTGCAAAAGGAGCCAGATTTGGAATTTGGATTTGGATTTCAGACGTGGAAACCTCCTGTGCTGCATCAGGATGAGGCAAAACAACTGGAGTCTCTGGATGGTTAAACAGTAACGTAGATCATCTTTGGGGAATGGAGGATCTGAACTACATAGACTGTTGTCTAAATGTTCTTCAGAGCAATCACCAAGCATAACTTAGTCCTATTATATGGTAAGAGTAAACTTGCTGTTCCTCTGCTTGGCTGGGGAACTCTGATGCTGAGCTAATAGCACGGCTGTGCATACATGAATGTCACAGAGGATTCAAAAAGACATTTAGTGTCTGCACCTGCCAGTTTTAAGATGAAGTTCATTCCCATGAAAACTTACCTCATATCAGGTGAAAAGTCCACTTGACAAGCGTAGCCAGCTACCATGTGACCTTTGAAAATTTTCTTTTTGTTTAATCTGAATCTGTTCTGAGCTCCAAAAATCAGAATTTGGTTATCCATTGACTGGCAAGCCAACCATTTCCCTGTAAATGCAATAAAAAAGGTGGTATCAGGGTGCTGCATCTGAAGGTGACTTTAACTACAAGGTTATAAGAGATTTTTATAATTTTTCTCGCACTATCTTAATCCAGATTGTCATTATGTAGAAGGTAGCAGGTAGCAGCTGATATTGCTTCTGCTAGAGTTGAAACTTTAAGTTTGACAGGATTTGGGATGCCTATTCCTACAAAATGCACTCCGGACTCTAGTAAAGCTCTGGCTGCTACTGCAATGTGCTGCACCAATCCTGCTGACTTACTGTTAAGCCTTCAAGCTACTGAGTAAACTTGCTGGTGCACACGATCTGGTAACTCAGATCACAGTAAGAAAAACCCACCTAGGTGCAATCTATCTCATCTTCCATCTTGGCAGTGCATTAACTCCTGCCTGAGAATCCAGTGAAAATGATCTGCTACAGAACACCTAGAACAGAGACTTCTGTCTTGAACTCTGTGTTTGATGCAAACAGTGACAACGTAAAATGTGCAGACTTGGCTGTACTTGACTGTACGTCTTCCTGCTGCTAATTTAGAATTGGAGGATTTTCTTTGGCATCCCAAAGAAACAAATGAAGTGTGTACCCCAAGCATGTTATTCTCCTCCTCTACTTTAAAAAAGGTCTGTTTTCTGCATTGCTCAGAAGAAATTAAAGTAGAACAAGTTACACAATTTCAAAAACAGGAGTTGCAAAAGGCCAGCTTAGGAAGCTAACATTTTCAAACATAGCTACCTCTTTCTCCAGAATCTTCCTTTTAATATTAGGAACCCCCTTCTATTGTTAAGAATAAAACATTTACACTGCAAAGCAAATACAATCTGATGCTGAGAGCTGGCTGAAAACGTCAGCTGTGCAACAAGCTGATCAGTCACTACTCAGCATAATGGGACTGTTAACTGCAAATCTGGCAACAGTTTAATAATGGTGACACTAAAGCTATTTAAATTTGGCCAAAACAGATAACAGAGATTTTGTGCTGTTAGAAGGATTTTCACTGATTACTTGAGGCACTAAACCTTTATCTTCCTTCAGTAGGATACTAGTTGAAGAACATAAAGTAGTGAAACATTGACATGAAGAAATACTGACATAATTTGGGATTTCTCTTATGCAAGGGTTATTTGGGTTACATTCAGAACAAAAAGGAACATGATCATGTACAACATCAATTTCTGCTTTAACAGTGGCACCACAAGCACCACTTACTTAGTACTTTGCTGCTATTGTCAGTTCCCACAATTGTTTCTGTTAATATTGTAAATACAGCAAAGAGCACATGGCAGTTCTATGGAAAGAAAGAATCCTTTCGTCCTGTCTGGATGAAGGTCTAATTTAAAATTGATAGTTACCCTGATATAAATCCTCATTTTGACTTACTTGTTCTTCTTAAGACTTTTAAATCAAAACACTGGAAATCAAAATCCTGGAATAAGTACACACAGTGATTGGTGAGGGGTATAGTATAGCCTGACAGGGATGCAACACAGCAACACCACAGAGATATAATCAGTAAGACTCAGTAAATCAGGCCTAAGAAGGCAGCAAAGTGTTAACTTACCATTTGGAGACAAAGTCACAGCTGGCATGGAATGCATACTTGGTTCAGCTATGTACTTGAAGTCTACAGGAATGTCCCTGCAAAAGGAAGAAGTATGTGTTTCAGTAAGGCATGGAGACCATCCAAAGAGCTGCCTCAAGTCAGCTGATTTACTTAGTGACTGAATGCTGGAGAACATATTGCTGTGTCCAAAGGAAGAATATGCAAAAGAGCAAAAATATTATGGATGTCCACCTAGAGAGCTCCTGCTGACACTGTGTCATCCACAGCATAACCTCTGATAGTGTGAATTTACCCCTCTCAAATGACCCAGAGTCTTAAGCAGAATCGTAATTCCAATTGTTAAGAATAAAACTGTAGCACGATGATACTTCATTGCTTCCATTATAACTGCAGCTTGTACAAAATTTTTATATAAGCAGCAAGAATAGACTGATATTTGCATATATTATATCTTATTGGAATATTTTACTGACTTTTGTTTAAACTACAGTATTTCTGCCTTTTTTTCCCCTTTCCCCCTCTCTTTTTTCAAAGGAAAAGAAAACATTAGTCTCTTTCTCTCTCATCTCTCTGACAAAGCCCTTTTCCTCCAGATCTCCCCAAATGGGATGCCGGCCTATTGCAAATGTTCACAGCTGAACTGAACGGTGAACTCCCCTGGCTCAATCACATGCAGGACTGTGCCACTATATATTAAGAACAGACACTGTCCTGTACAAAGGCCTAGGGAAAAAACAAGGGCAGTCTAATCCTCGCTCCGCAGAACTGTCATTTGATTTTGACTATATAAATTGAATTACTAATGGTTTGTGCATATTCACAGTACTCCTCATACCCTACACTCGAAGACTGGCAAAAAGGGAAGGCATGCACATGGCTTTCTCATTAAGCAAAAGAAACCTCCAGCAGAAAATAGATTTGATTAATGCATTCAGCAGAAAACACATACAAAATGTTCTGTAGCAACATTAAGTAATACAAAGGGGATGTTTGTGACTTCATTGTGTAATTCACACAGCAGAAGGGCTGCTGGGACACTGAGTGGAGAGCGTGGGTGGCTGCCTTGTACAAGCTGCCCGAGCTCTGCTGAATGGCAACACGGTCAACATTAGCAAGGTAATTACAATCCTGTTTTGTTGAGGAGTAAGTTCTTCCCTGTCATCTTGTGTTAAGCAACGTGTAGATGGGCAGCAGGGTGAGAAGCTGTGCTGCTGTCACAAAGTGACACAAATGCTCCTCAGAGTTAAATGTTAAAATCATTTACCCCTCAGCATAAGAAGAGCAACCCACATAATACACTCCCTGGACAAAAGCATGTGCTTTAGGCCAGGGATACCAGGCTGCCAAACAGGCAGACCTAAGACCACTGTTGGGCAGCAAACCTGTGAAGAAGTGATAAAATGTTCACATAATCTCAGGCTGACCAACATGAGAGCAGAGGAAGGGCAGCCCCCGTGCCACATCCTACCCACAGTTTCAAACCCCACTTGCAACAGGACACAAGGCTACTGCTGCAAGGCCAGGTCCTGATCAGCTTCCACCACCCAACACTCCTGCAGACCACCCATCATCTGGAGTCCTCAATGCCAGGTAAAACCAATCCACTGTTAAACCAATTCCTCGTTAAGCAAAGTTTTATCACAGAAGATGCATCTCCATTGCTGAATTGCACTGCATTCAGAAATTTAAATGCAGCACAGGTTGCTCTGCCACCTTCTCCACAACAGCTCTGCTTTATGTTGATACCTCCCACACACTTAGGATTGCTGCAGGATATGCAGCATTAAACTATTATGCAGAATAAAGAGATAAATTTATGTTTCACATTTACTTCCAAATTGCTAAATAAGTTATATCAGCCTGCTCCCCTAAAAAAAAGCCTTAAAAAAATTACCAAGACAGATACTATCATGGTTGCCAAACCTCAAAACTCATGTGATATATTGTTTAGTTAATTTTTAAAATTTAAATATTTTCAAGCCCTTTTCCCACTTTACAGCATTTCAAATGTTGAGAAGTTTTAAATATCAAAAGTGGTATCAGCTACCCAAGATTTGGAAGTGTTATATTCTGGGATTCTAACACAGTTTCTTTCCCAAACATGAGAGAGAGAAATCTTTTTAATAAAAGAAGAAAAAAATCCAGACTAACCAAACCTCCAAGTCCAGCCCAACCAATTTTTGGGACCTACACATCATGAAGAGGGTAGGAGCAGGAGACTACAGTATCTTTACCAGGAACAATGGACAGGAAAGGTCTGCTGAGGGGCACAGCTTTACAGAGGTGACAAGCTTCCAAGCCTGTCAGCACAATAGCTGAGTTACCACTGTACAGTTCTTGCTTTCTGGCTGACTTGGAGGTAAAAGGAAATAAAAACCTCCAAGGTCAAATGCTCAAATCATTTCACTGTTTATCCAAGTCTGATCAGACACACATGAGGCAGACAAAGACAAGTAACATTTTGCATTTCTAGAAGAGAGAATACAGAATCCATATACACGTATCCTTGCCAATTTTAATATCCCAGTCACATGAAATGCCAACCTAGACAAATTTTGAAGCGCTCCCATTAATATTCCTAAATAAATCATTTAATCTGCAAGAGTCTGTGCTATACTTGCAGTCTGAACTTAAAGCAATCAACTAACTGCAATTCAGTGCACAGCACACTGAAATCTATTCATGGGATGAACTCCTGGGGAAAGGAGATTTAAATTCTCCAAAGTTCCTCACTATAATGAAGTCAGACATGCCATCCTATTACCAGCTCCAGCCAAGTCAAGTGTTTACAAAACACACTAAAAAATTCCTCTAGACAATTAAAACTAAGCAAATTAGACCAGCTTTTAATTACTGCCTTTTAAGGCCATTACTCAGATCATAATTACTTCCACTTTGTTTCTGTAGGATACTGAAGAAATATTGTGCTGAAGAACATATAACGAAAAGTGCCAAGTGCAGTAACCAAATCACCCAAAGTAGCATGTAATTTTCCTTAAGAACTTCGGAAAAAAGGATTTGAGAAATAATTTGCCAACATTTCAAGCTCCAAAAGCTTCCTTAGTGAAGGTATTAATTTAGTTTAAGGCATTTAAAAAATATGGATATTGAACTATAGAAATATGTGTACAGGTCGATTAATATATGATACGGCAGGTTGTGGGGAAAGGTTTCCAAGTCATGCCCTGAAGGATGGCACTACATTTGCTCTTTATAAAACAAAAGAATTCCTGAACAACTGTATTATAGAATATTGCCTACAGTTGAGTTTCCTATTATTTCAACAAGGGAGCTCTTTCTTCAGCATACAACAAGCTCAGTACATATTTTTTTCTTCAGAAGAAAAGAACTTCTGCTACTGGAACAACGAGGTTGCGATGTTCCCATGCCGCAACCTTTCTGCCTTTCCTGCTCTTCCCCACAGAGTGACTAAATCCACCCACTTCGCTATTTATTTCAGCCATCAACACAAAGCTCACAAAACAAGGGCAATCCAATCTTAGGGAAATGCAGATTTGTACAAGAGAGATCATCCTCCCACTCACCAGAGAGAAGACATTCCTTAGCAGACATGGTATTGTAAAGACTTCTCTTTAAGGAGCTCAGTAAATGCAGAGTCTACTTAGGAACTACTGAACAGGGGCTCTCTCGGAGTGGCATATGGTGACAGCATTTTATGTCTAGCCTAAGCCTGAGTTCCCAGACTTTGGTCATTTCCACTGCTGCTACTGGCAGTGATAGCAGCTGATCACAGACATGCCAAGGATTTAGCTGGCTGCTTGGGTAATGTTCCAATACCACAGATTGGAGTCTCTCGTCTAAGTTGAAAAAAAAAAAAAAAGCTGGGAAGGAACTGATTAGTCACAGATCTGTTGAACTAGTGTCTGTATTATGCAACAGCTTTTTATGTGTGAACAGGAAAAGGAAATGAATACCTACAGATATGGGAATGATTATTTCAAAAAGAAATTTCAAATCCTAGAGAAATCTTAAATGTCCTAAGCTGAAAATCTTAGTACCTAGAACCTTGTGGAAAACATTTGAGACAGGAGAGATCTGTTTTCTCCCCAGGTTAAATGTTCAAAATCAGAAGCCATTTAAATATTTATTAGTTTTTCCAGGACAGACTCTCACTTTTCTGTCATCTACTGTATTCATACTGTGGGTATCAATGATTGCAAAAAAATCCTCAGACTACCAGAAAATCAGAAACAAAGTTACACTAATCTAGTTATTTCAAACATAGGCCAAATATATATAATACTGTGTGCACCCAAGTTCAAAGCATTCAAAACCAACACACGCTAATTGTAACAGAGCAGACATTTCTTTAAAAGGTTAATTTAAGGACTAATACACCCTTAGGGAAAGGAAAGAGAGCAGAGACCACTAACAGAATGCAGCATGCTTCAGGCTGATAGGGCTGTCCTACATTTTCTTTGGGGAAGAGGAAATCCATGAAGTGACTAAAGCATTAAGCCAAAACAGGATTTTAAAACTCTTCCTCAGTTAGCCAGAACTCAGTACACTCCAGTGGTCTATGTGCTATGTATACATTTTAAAATAAACTCTCTTCTTGCAATATACTTTAGGTTAAAATTCAAAATTTTAAACTTACCATTCCCAGACTCTTAAACTCTTGTCATCAGATGTACTCACAAACCTTCTATTTTCATCCACAAACACAATGGTGTTGACAGCTCCCAAATGCCTATCGTATTCCTGCACAATCTCACCACTTCGAATATCCCACTACAAGTAAAGGAGTCAGAATAAGAACTTGTTTTTTAATAAATACCAGAATTTTTAGAGAAATAAATACTGAGTATACATACCTGCACAATTTTCTTATCTGACATTCCTGCAACAAAGAGGTTTTGTTTATCTTCATCAGGATTGAACTTGACACAATAAGGAACCTTCCTGTTTGTGAATCTTGAAATACATTGCCCTGCAACAGAAAAGCCGTTCGCAGTGCATCAGATTGGAAGATCTATGGGCTGACTGGTTGTTTGCAGATATTGATAAAAATACTTTACTAACAGCAGAAGATACTTGGTTTAAAGTCCTTCAGAAGATTAGAGGTAGAATTTGCCCTGCTCTTTGATTAGACTTTCTTTCACTTTGTAGGCACACACCTGTGTAAACACGTACACATACAAACTGTTCTGTAAGTTCACACCTTTCCAAACAATGTGACTGTTCAGTAACCTGTATGGCACCAGGACATACCAAGAACATAAGGACTGGTCAGGATATCACATGCTGACCACTGTCTTTGCAAAGCATCACCTCCTTAGGATCAGATGTCTTATCAACAAGAGATGTAAACTCACGCAGGAATTCCTCAAGTCTAAGCTTAGAAAAGGATAATGGTAATCCAACTTCAAAATAAAGCTCTGACCTCCACTCATAACTTCAGCCACAAATATCCTGATTACATGTTCTCTGTGACTTACAAGAGCTCCTTTTAATTCAAAAGGTCTGTCTAAATAACTGAGTTCAGACTCAAGACTGGAGAATTTGACTGACACCTTTCTAGCTATCACCTGTAGAAGACTAGTGGCACTGCTAACCCAGAAAGCTAATGTCTTCTTCACACATGGAAACTTCTTGTCTTAGGAAGAAACTTTAATTTAAAAGAATACTGACAAAATCTGTCTTTTTAAACAATTTTTACTGTATTTTTTTAACTTCATAGAATCATAGAATTGGGTTGAAGTTCATCTGATTCCACCCCCTCTGACATGAGCAGGACATTTTAATTTCAGAAACTTTTTGTATCAGAATGTTACAGAGCATCTGGTGAATGGACTGGAGCATAAGTCCTATGGGGAGAGGCTGAGGGAGCTGGAGTTTAGCCTGGAGAAGAGGAGGCTCAGAGGTGACCTCAGCACTGTCTAGAACTACCTGAAGGGAAGTTCTAGCCAGG
>JAWWEV010000115.1:69979533-70000581 GCA_035583235.1 Hafferia zeledoni
TGGAGTTGGACCAAGGGTTGGACTTGATGATCTCGGAGGTCTTTTCCAACCCAATCAATTCTATGATTCTATGATCTCTCAGGCAGTTCTGTGAGAGCATCAGACCTATCCTCCAACTTTCTATACCAGCAGCTCAGTTTCCTATTCTTACTCTTCAGGTTGAGTGGAAGAGCAAGCAAGATAATTCTAAATTAAGCATATTTAGGTCTAAAGAGTATTTTTATGCCTGTAAATGTAAACATGCAATTAAATGATCTAGCAAAATGTTGTCTTTCTTCTGAAAATTGTTCTAGCATTACAAATAACTATCAGACTTCTCAAATGAAAATGTGTATGAAATACAGGTATATAGGTAGTCTCAACTGCACCATTACAGAGAACAACAAAACAGGTTGCAAACAAGACCATTCACACTGTAATGAAAGCCTGAACACTGAGGTACAAGACACTAGTAAGGATATCTGGAAACAATCTGAATGATAATGTATCTTTATATTCACTGATCGTTAAACACCATGCCAAGCAGAAATGTCTATAAATACAAGCCTACCTGTTTCAGTGTCCCAGAGTTTAAGATAGCGGTCATATGCAGCACTGAGAAATTGTGTGCCTGCATTATTAAAACAGATGTCTCGAACAGCTTTACTGTGTCCTACAAAAGAGAAAAAATGTGATGATAAACTTTCATCCACTCATGCTTAGAACTACTGTGTTGGGGTTTTTTTTAAACAAAAACTCTAGTTAAATGCTCCAGTCTAACAATGAGAAGAGAGCAAGAAAATCATTTACTGAAGTTCTTCATGAGAACTAGTAAAGAATTCACATGAAAGAAAATAATTAACTTATAAAGAATAATGAGAATAAAACCCCCAAACGCCTCACACCTCTAAAGCACTGGAGAGAGGAACAAAAGCATTGCACAGAACCAACCACTGTGCGTCATAGATTGATACATAAGCAGAATTTCAGGAGAAACTGAAAACACTCTAATAAATGTCAACATTTAATGAAAAAGAGGAGAGAGAAACACTACAGGAGACATATTTAAAGGATAAATATTTATAACTAGAAAACAGGTAAAAAATACAGGAAATATTAGATCAGAAAATTAATAATGCTTTCATCTGGTGTTAACCTTGGGACCCCTCAAGCTCAGTAACTTTGTCTGACCACTACATCAGACTTGTAGCAGATTTCTTTAGTTAAAATACTGGCACAGTAACTTAAATATAGCAAAATAACAGGTGAATCTGGTTGTTAATAAGGACGTTTTGAGAAAAAGAATCTAACTGTTCAGAAAGAGCAGTCCATTGAGAGAGAACCTTTTCTGAGCCATCATCTTTGCCACATTGCTGTCATCAGAAATATTAAGTGAAAAAAGACTTCTTTATTGTTACTCAGCATATATTCACTCAATGTTCTAGAAATGTTCCCATTTCAAAAAGAGAGGTAGCCGCTTTTGTTCTGCATTCAAGGCTGCTAAGAAGTTTGTATTACTCTCTCTCTCTCTCTCAACTATCTGCTTCAAAAAGCACCTGTTACATGAACAAAGACAGCACCTGAACCCAAAAAAAGCTTCCCATGCTTTTGCACTAGAAAGAGCACAGAAGAAGTGACCTATTTAAGGTGGGATCATCAGACCATGAGAAGCCCTCACTGGATAAATACAGAGAGCTGCTGTTTCCAACAGGAAGATGGGGCAATTTAATGTCACAATTTTGCCTTTGGAAAGGATCTGGTATAAAGTATCGATGACTGTAGTACACTAATGTTTTATTTTATTTATTTTGTTTTGTTACATTAAATTGCTTGGAATAATGACAACATTTTGTTAAAAAAATGCATCTTTTTCATTTCTTACTGCCAAGATTGTCCCAAATACCCTTTGTCTTGGATGCATATGAGTTCTCTTCATAAAGTTGTTTTAAATAAATATCAGTTTAAAAGAAAGATTATTACCAATAAATGTTCGTAGACATCTTCGATCACCATATACTTCCCATAGCTTGTAAAAAGGGATGGAGAGAAAGTATGTTAATTGTTAAACAATAACGATGCTGAAATTAAGTGCAAACATATATGGCAACATCTTTTAAGAATTCATTACAAATATATGACATCTACTGATTGATCACAACTATCTATCCAGAAATTCACAAGAATGCTGTCACCGTCCTGTCAGCAAAACCCCCTTAAAATAACTAAACCCCCCGAACCATAATCCAAATTTAAAGACTTAAGGTTTTGCTACTGAAAAAAATCAACAACACCAGCTTTCTGTTATGGTATATGCTGGAATAAAGTCAGATTAGTTCAAAACTACAAATGCTTCAGTAAAACACCTCAGCAGAAACCTACTGTCAGTTGTAAAACTAGGCTTGACAGAAAATGAATATAACAACAGAGGCAATATTCTGAGGTACTTGTGACCTTGTAAATGCTATTACTAAACAACTAACAATGTTTTAATAGTCTTATATATTATCTCTATCTTTGTTCCAAAGTCTTATATATTATTTCTATCTTTGTTCCAATGAAATCATAAATTACAAAAATCAAGTGAGAAAAATAAAAGTAACACAGACAACAGGTGTTTGGTAGAAGTAGCAAATGTTTATGTATTCTAAAATGCACTGTCTGTACTCAATCATGGAATAAAATATATACATGAAAGCAGAAAAATTACTTACCTTAATTTTGCAATCCATAGAGCAAGACAACAGTATATGCCCAGAAAGAGGAAACAATCTAACTGCACTGACACCCTGTAAATAAGAACATAATTAAACAGTAAGTGGATAATTTACATATTTCCCCAGTTCATTTGCCCTCTTTTCCAAGCAAAAAGCTAAAGCTTATCTTCATCAAATATACAGATACTGTATCTTGAAAAGAAGAAACGTACCCACATTCCATTTTAGAAACATTGATGCATTTTGAACAATTGTTACTGGGAACAAATTGATTCACTGTAACAGCTGCATATGCAGCCTCCTTCAATATTGACACCCTTACTGCAGTAAACACAGGAAATAAATACAAGCTGTGGGTTTGGGAGGCTGTTTCTGTATAACAAGCCTGGTCAAGTGCAGTGGGTGAGGAATTTTTCCACAAAGAAAGTTATGGGGCAAGTTCAGTTTCTTAAATATACTACCAGTGGCTTCTACCCACTGAACTCAGATTCCTTGAGCACATCTTCCCATTTGTCTGTATTTCAGGTATCCTTTCAGAGCAAGTCCAAAGAACCCCCAAGCACTCATGGCTTGATGTCCCTCCTTTATATTTCCTGTCCATTACTCTACTCATATGCTATCCAATTCCACCCGCCCACACCTGGCTGGAATTGGGTACTTCATCCTCCCTATTATTGTCTAGTTACATCCTCCAGTTTTTCTAAATTTGGCAGCCTATCTTTCTCTTGCTTCTCCCATTGATTATTTATCTTGTTTGAAGGAAAAGGCTATTTTATGCAATCAGTCTGTTGTAACAGGATAACAGGCAGAGGAGTGACTAGAGCTTTAAGGAGGAGTTGTTCTTCTGGAAAGCCCTGATAGTTGCAGCAATCAGTAAAGAAGGTCTCAGATTTGTGACTCAACTAAAAAAGCGTAAATGCTAAAAACATTCCGTGTCCTCCTTTCTTACATCTTTCAAATACTAAGATGTTGTGTATTGCAGTGCAGGATATTCCCCTCAAGCAATGCTGAAAATTAGTGGCAAAAGAAGCAGCAATTTGAGTATAAGCTTTACCAATCTGATCAGTGAAACACTTTTTTAATACCAAAAGTATGTATACAGTTACAGTCTCTTGCACAAGAAACTGTGGCTGTTAAGTAGTATCAAAGAAAACAAGATACACCTCTCAAAGGTAATAGCTGTGTTTGAGAAAACTCTAATGCTGATGCATCATAATCAAAATCTATGTAACTCTTCCTAAGTTGGATACAAAATAGCCCTTAAGTAATTTTACTGTAAAAAAACCAAACTCCCCAAATTCTCATGAACCTCTAGATTTAGCTGCATTGTTATTCACGTGGTGGTTTAGGAAATAACTCACTGAGTAATACTTTTCCCCTTAAGGAAGAACCACTATGTTAACAGAAAAGCACATGCAGTCAGACAACTGCACTTGGGCAGGCAAACACCTTATGTGAGCATGTAATGCAATCAAATACATACATAAAGCGGTAAAGATAAAAAAACTCCTTCCTTCTACTGAGGCTTCAGTTTCATAGAAATTGCTAGATGCAGACATAGAATTAGGTGGGTTTTTATGATGTATGCTTAAGAACATTCCTACCTTTGTATGTCCAGACCACACATGGATTTGTTTCTTTGGAAGATAGCACTTCTCAGGTGGCACCGTAGAACGGAGATTAACTCCAACATCTTGAGGGACATGAAGGTAAGACCTCCCCTGATAGTCATACATTTCCTTAACTGAAAAGGCAAACACAGAATTCTGAGAATCCAAGAACCTATATTTTAAGAGGTTATAATCTTTGGAAGGCTGAACAACACACACAAAGATTTTCTCAATATAGCTGCTCTGCTGTAAAGTGAATGGAGAGGTGCGTGCAAGCAAAACCCACGTCATAGGCTACAGATGTGGAATCTTATTTGACACCAGCTAAAGTCCTTTCAGCAAAGTCTGCTTGGAATCTGATAATCTGAGCATTAAGACAGTCTCTCTTGTACACATCTTACTCATCATCAAAAAGCAACAGAGCTCCCCTGACCAACAATGGTTTGCTTCTAACTCTACATAGACTAAAACATGCAACTCCAATCCTGGCAATTCACCTTCTGGCCAGCTCTGTGCTGTGTCAATCATGACAACAGAATTACAAATCAAGGACAAAAAAAGATTCATTTGACCAGCATGAACCAGTGTTAGTCAGTAACAGCCAATAGCTGCTCTTTAACTAGATTTAAGAAGTGATTGGGCAGTCAAGAGATACAGGGATGGATTGTGCAGGGAAATGGATATTTTACAGCAGATACATGTAGCATAGCCATGACACTAATCTGTACCCTGACTAAATTAACTTTTTAGTTTCTGGAATGATGTTTTGACAGTTTTAGTTGTACAAGTGACCTCCTGCACAGTATCCATGTTTACATTTACATGTCTACAAAATGGCATATTTCTGAAACATTTGCATGTGAGAAAATTAAAGTTTATATTGAAAGGTCTCACAGAGCATGAAAAGTTGGAATACAAAATAACTACTCTATAGAAAGCCCCATGGCTAAAATTTCATGTTTGTTGTGCTCAAAGATGTGCAGTAAATATTCTCATGATCTACTACATATAAACAGAATGAAGTACTGATGTCAGCAACGCTGACCTCACAGCTGCCACTTCTTCTTTAACGCACGTAAGGAAGGATGCTCTTGCCTTGTGTGTGTGTGTGAGCCTGGCTGTAGAAATGGGTAAACAAAGGGAGACCCAGTTTATCTAACTATCTGCACCAAGCAACATCAGGCAGGACTGTTTAGTGTGCAGTGAATGAATGCAACAGTTTCAAAAAATTACTTAATTTTACTTACTTATCAAACCATTTTCTTTGAAGGTATCACATACTATAGGCTTCCATAGGGTAACTAACTGATACACAATTATTCATAGCATGACAGTAAGAACATTAACAATTGAGGAAGTATAAAGTCCAAGTGATTTTCTAAATTGTACATAAGCCATAACTCAAAGCACTACCTGCTAATGAGAACACTGACAAAAAAAGCTACAGTAATTCTGAAGCTGAAACTAAGCCAAACTCATAACTTTGTTAGCTCAGTGAAATAGGAAAGGGTATGTGCATCTAGTAACATTAGAAATAAATAAATAAACCCTGAACCCTGAAAACCAACATTCCCATGCTGCTCTTCACAGTATGAAGTGGAATTAGTCCAAGTTTATCTCTTTCCCTGTCCTTTATGCTTATGCCTGTGAGTGCTATTATCTCCAATATGGAAACATCAAGGTGCCTCAGCAAAACTGAGACTGTCTGCCATCCTTACTAATTAACACAGCAGGCAAGAAAACACAATGAGCTAGAAAATGAGAACAGGCAGGAAGATGCCATTACCATGTAATATAGTCTTCTCCTCTCCAGGTTTATCATCTTCTAGTTTTCCTCTCTTCTGCCTCTTAGCTGTTATTTCATCCAACTCCTTCTGCTCTTCCTGGAAAAAATATAACAAGATGTTTTTAAAAGTCAGCATTCAGAATCATATAGCGAAATTCAGAACTGTACTACTGTTTACTCACTACTAAGAACACATTTATTTGCTAAATGAGATCAGAAATATTTCTAAGCATCAATAAAGAGAATACCTTTATCAAAACAATAGCTTGAAAAACTATGTACACTGAAAAGAATTATTATGTTTTTATTCATAGACTACAGCTAAGCATTGACTGAACACGAATGATGTCTGTTCGTTAGAGGGTTCAGGCAAGGGTGTGTTATTGGTATTTTGTGTTGGCTGTTTTATTCTTTTAGAAGAGTTTTACTTTCATTTTTTTTCAAGCTGCTTCAGTCTATAAACAGCTTTTAATCAGACTCTACACACTACACAGAGATACAACAAATTTTATTTCCAAACAGTGTTGCAAATAATAGAATGAAGAATATTTGGAACACCTTATTTAGACATATCACCCCAAAACATGGATGTTCTACTTGGACAAACTACTAGTGCAGATGGATCTCTGTTAAAACCACTGCAACGTACTAACAATTTGTATCTATTTTGTTAAAGTAGTACTTACTTCTGTTGGTTTGGCTACTTCTTTTTCATCAACATACTTCGCCCATGGTCCCAGAAAACCATCAATATTAGAAGCATCATTCTCCTTGAATTTCTTCCTTTTTTCAATTTTCCTCTGTCCGGTTTCAAACACTGTTAAACCTGAAGAAGGAAACAACACACTGCCTAACTGCTAACACAGAATACACCATCACAGGTCATACCATAGTCAGTTTGAAAGAAAAAGCAACCACCATCCCTTTCAATACAAACAGCAAAATGGAAAAAGCATTTGAGCAAAATCGGCCAAAGCAATGCCCACTTTTCCAGCTATGGTCACTGCTAACTATGCACAGTAACAGAGGAACCACTTTAACTGTGCATCACTGTTTGTTATTTAATAATGTAAAATTTTTAACATTAATTTTTAACAATAAGCCTGCAGATTGTAAGAATACATCCATTTTCATACTTTAATTAGTGCAGTTTTTGAAACTAGAGTCCACAATTGGCTTCTGATCACCCTGACCCCTCACACTTGCCAAAAAACCCTAGCCTAAAATGAAAATAAGGTAGGTCTCCCAAAACCTCAACCAAACCTGTGCATTTTGATTTAGTAAAAGTTCATAGATTCATACAATGGTTTGGGTTGAAAGTGACCTTTCAAGGTCACTTAGTTCAACCACCTTGCAATGAGCAGGGACATCTTCAACTAGATCATGTTGCTCAGAGCCCCATCCAGCCTGGCCTTGAATGTTTCCATGGATGGTGGATCCACCATCTCTCTGTGCAACCTGTTCTGGTGTTTCACCACTTTCATTGTAAAACCTTTTTTCTTTGTAACTAGTCTGAACCTACCCTCCTTTAGCTTAAGATCTTTACCTTGTCTTGTTGCTACAGGCCCTACCAAAAAGTCTGTATTGACACAGTCATCTACCTCCAAACACTCCCTTGTCCTTCCTTACAGATGTTAGCTGTTCACAAATGTTGTGCTCTCAGAATTTCACTTGTCAAAACCATTAAACAATACAGATATGGGAGAAAAAGTAAACTTTAAGTCATTACTTTAACAACTAAGTTTTTCAAAAGCTTGTATATACAATTGTACGCAATTTTCAAACTGTTTTTCTACAGCAACAGTAATACTCAGTGCAAGACAAGTAAAAAAAAGCTTGAAAAAAACAAAGAGGAAAACAGGCAATATAAAAATTGAAGTAGTGATCATATGAAGGAATCATACATTAATCATGAGTTTTCTTAAAAATAATTACTAAATTCCCTTATGAAAAGATTATTTTATTTATTTTTTTAAAAATTATTTAATCTTAGTAATTTTCTTTCGAAGCAATGACTGAATTAACCTTGGATACATTGCGAGGAAAAGGACATAGAAATAAAGATCCTTTGTATTCACATGTGAAAAGGATTTTTGAAAAAGACATGCAAGGGAAAGCATAACCATAAAGTTGACACAGGTATGGTTTTCTAATGCAAACAAGTCACTTAAAATGTTAAAATATTTGTATCAAAGTATTAATTACAAACCCCATGCTTCTGGTATCAATCCTCATAGTGGCATGCCATGCCTTTACCACTTGGCAACCTTCCAATGTTTTTTCTTTTCCAAATAACCCAAAGAGCTTAACTCTGCTAAGCAGAGATAGCACGCAGCTCCCAACAGGAGTGCCAGAGGTTGCACACAGAGTGATCACTTTGCTCCTGAGTAGCACAGTTATGGTTATTAGCCCAACACACAAGTGTCCCAAGGCAGACACATGACAGTGTTAGCCAAGACAGAATTTAAGAGGACCAAAGAGCTGTTTCAAATATACAGATAAATTCTATTTGTGCAATTACAGATTGCAAATCCTATTTGAAATTTGTCATGACAGTCTGAAACATTTGCTATTTCAGGAAAGCAAAACACTCCAATATCTCTCTTCCCTCTTTACATTACAATTGCAACACATCTTTCTGTATTGTGTCTTTGGACATGGGTAAGTCTGACATAATTCATTCCTTTGCTAATACTGAATCCATTTCTTAGTAAAGAAGAAATGATAACAGTCATCAGCTGCCGGTCATTTATAAAGATTCTGAACTAATTACCTTGATTTTTTTCAGCTTCTTCTACAGAACCAATGTACTTGGTAGCAACTTCAGGGTTATCTATAGAAGGATCTAATGCATAACCTACAACCAAAGGAAAAAAAATACTGTTATTTCAAGCTTTTCAGTTTTGTACAACTTTTATTACTCTGCCCCCCTGCAAAGTTTTTCCCATTGACTCTGAATGAGCCAGGGATGAGGAAGGATTGACACTTTGGAATGCCATTCATTTTTCACTTGGCCTGAGTGTAAAGATGACTACGAAGTAATACCTTGAGGCCCTTGAGTACATATTGCAATCAAAATGCTTAAATTTGCACAATATTGAGAAACAAATAAATATAATAGGCAACAGTTAACATGAGATACAAATGGAGGGCTGTCAACAAGAAGCAAAGTCACGGAATCTTTTTGGTGGGAAGGGACCTCAGGAGCCCCTTGCAGGGCCCAGCACCCTGCTCCAAGCAAGGTCAACACGGAATGCAGACCAGTTTGCTGCAATGCAAACATTGGACTTTGAAGTGTCAGAGCAACCTCTTCTTGTTGTAACGTGGCATAAGAGCAGCTCAACCCCCTCTGTTAGTGACAGGCAACGTTAAACAGATGCTACTTCAGTTCAGGGCACTGTCCCTTGGTTTGCAAAGCCAGTGAGGAGCATGGAAACCAGCCCGTGGCTGCTGCGCTGCTGCACACAGCCATCCCCCTGGCTCCAGCAGCAGCCTCTGGCCCTGAATCCCTCTGCCCTGCTCACTGCCTCTGCCCTGCTCACTGCCTCTGCTGGGTCAAACAGAGTGCTACTCATCTCCAGCGCTCCTGGGGATGGCAGCAGCCGGAAGGGAGAGGACAGAGATGGGGAAAAAACAAAAGCAAATCAAGCTTTCTAGGGCTTTGTGTGTATTCCGTCTCCCCCAGCAGAAATTTAGTCCTCCTCCTGCCAGAGCTGCGAAAGCTTGTTCCTTCAACTTGAAAGCAGTTGCTTTAACTAATGGGGATGGTTTCAAAAAGCAGCAGTAATGGCTTTTGATTTTTAAAAGAATTAAGTATTCACATCTTCATTTCCTGATTAAGCCACTGAGTCTCAACTAAAAAAAACAACAAAAAACCCTCCAAAAAACCCCAACCATAACAAAATCTGCTGCTTTTACTCTTATAAATAATTTATAAAATGTGTCTACATTTAACAGATATTTACAATGTTTGATAGTGAGGTTCTCATTTTAATACACATATCCTATATTTTTTCTCCATTTCTGATGAAGTGGATAGCATGATCTTACAAGGATAAGAGAGACAAATTCATCTGGTTTCCAAGGAACAGGTGCACTGAACAGCTACTGACCATCATGGTGCCTTTTTTTTTTTTTTTTTGGAGAAAGACTGCACCCTGGTGGACATAACAGCAATTTTTATTAAATATTAAAGTGACAAAATATCCCTTGAGGACCCAATGAGAATTTCTCTGTATCAGGGAAGGGAAAAAAAAGGCGCAAAAAATAAGCAATAAAAATATTAAACCACCAGAAAAAGTAATTGCACACACAAAATTAATGAAATCCTACAGCATACAATCCAATTCCTGTATTTTTGTTGACTCACAGAGACAATCATGAACAGTGGGAGATTACCCAGTCCGCCCCAGAGACCAAAGGCCCATAAAAGCACTTGAATGCATAAAAGCTGAGAACCTCTCAATACCATCCCAACTGCCAAACGAGATTGTCTCCCCAAAAATTTTTCAGAAAGACTACTGTCCCAGAATATGGTCTAGTTAATTTCTTTTTAGATGCTGGGAAAAAAAAATTATTGGATTTAGTAGAAAAGTCATTCCAAGAACACAGCAGGTATTCCCATCCAAATGGAGCAGTCCATCTGTTGACCAGCTCTATAGAGTTTCAAACCTGGGAAGACCCAACCATGGAACAGATGCCCAGATGTTCCCTAAATACGATATAGGGAGAAAAATATATACCAATGCTCCCTTGGGAAACACACATCCTCATTTTGTTCTAGACTATTATTATGGATAACCCAGCTCAGCAGAGACTGGAATTAGATTTTCACTAAGACACTATTTCAGTGAGTTCTCTTCCAAGCTGTAAGGTTTCTATTAAAGGCAGAGAGATATTACTTTGGATTTATGTCAAAATCAATACAGTGGTTTACTTGTCCTCTAACTGTATTGACACCGTCTCTGGGACTCTATTTGCTTGGTACTTGTAAAAGAGGGCCAGTATTCCAATGAATAGGGCCCCTGGGCCAAGCACAGCTTCCCCTGGAAGCAGAGACTCCTTATAGCTGACTTGAATTTGGTCCAGCATCATCCTCATAGAAAAGCTCTGAACAATTTCTACTTTCTAGTGGATATGTGAAAGAGAATCTTTTCTTTCTGGCTGGGACTCCTAAACGCAGCTGCAAAAGACAGCTTGCTTTTATCCTGCTCAGCTGGTATCCCACATAATGTGCCCTGACTTCTATGTCTCCTTCAGTTTTATTTAGGAGGCAGTTATTTCATGCAACATTTTAGCAACGAACGGTACAATTCCACCTACAGCCACAATTTCAGAGCACCTGAAAATGGTTGCTTAAATAATCAGACTTTGATGTGCATTCCAGAAAGTCAGCTAATTAAAGCATGTTTATACACCATACTGTGCAATGCAGCATAGAGAGACCCAAGGTAGCTCAGGTATGCAGAAAAATACAGCTGGACTAACCCACTCTGACTGCACTGGCACCTCTGCAGAATCCAAGTAATCAGAGAATAAAGTGCCTATAATTGTAAGAGGTAATAGTGACTGTAGGTGTTGCATGTAACATCAATAGCTGAAAAAAAGAAAAAAAATCACAAGTGTTATTTCCCAGCCAATCATTTTAAGCTCTTAAAATATCAGTGTTAGTGATGAAGTAATCCTGCTATAACCAAGTTACTGAGTACTTACAAAGAGCTTTGAGATTCATGGACAGAAGACTGTTTCTTATTGAAAAGGACATTAATGTCTTGTAAAGAAGAGATTTTTTAAATACTAAATGTTGCTTGAATGAAGCAGTCCACTTCTAGGATGAGCATTGATGCTGAAATAGCTATGAAATGACCAATGAACAGTTTGAGTGAAGCATCTAAAAACAATCTCTAATTCTGCTTCTGAAAATGTATATATGCTAACATAATTAAGGAGAATATACTGACTTTTTTTCAACTCAAAAGGGAATTTTGAAGAAAAGAGACTGATGCTGCTGAGAGTACAGATACAGAAGAAAAAACAAGTGCTTGTATTTTAGGGCTTCCTAGTATTTTCTGCCATGCTCCAAGGACTACAACATTGGAAAAACAATGCTAGTTAAGTTTTTGGCTTGTGAAAAGGAATTTGTTTTTCTGGAAAGATAGCCATCTTTTAATAGCTGAAATTAAACTAAATTAAAATAAGTTACATCAATGGAAACAAAATAGGGTAGATTACCTATGACTAGACGCAAGCCTGGTTAGCAATTAAAAAAGTCAGGCTCTCAAAGAGCAATTATTAATGGCTTTTCATTAAACTGGGAGAGGATCTTATACAGGATATAAAATGGCCTACCTGGACTATTTTAGTCAGTATTTTTATGTATTATGCCATTGGCATAATCCTTTCAGGTAGTTTTAGAGAGCAGTAAGATCTTCCTCCCAGCCCAGGTCTCCTTTTCTCCAGGCTGAACAAACTCAGCTCCCTCAGCCACTGCAGATCTTAACCCTAATGTGGAAAACACCTCCAGTGCCTGTTGTGGATTTCACTTCCCCAAACTCCTGGCATGAAGGGGACCTTACTGAGATGGGTAGGTCTCATCTAGACTAAAAAGCTGTTGGTACTGAGGTTCCAAGAGTACCTTTTGATAAAATAGTTGGGTATAGCCAACACTTAACAAAAAATGAGCAATTTGCAATGATACACAATCTTTAGAAAACTGTATCCTCAAGGAAAAGGTAGCACAGAAATCTGAAACCTGAGATAAGAGGGACAGTAATAAGCACAGAATCCTATTTAAACTGAGGGCAGGGAAATGGAAAATGCAAGCATGCATACAAAATGGCAGAGGCTAAAAATAGTAAAATGTATACATAGTAAAAATGTTTATTGTTTTAAAATAATAAACTAACATAATTGGTAGGACAGTGCTAACATGATTGGATGCTTTACCTGGTAGAAAGAATACAGAAATAAAATGGTCACACCAGTGGGGAAAAACATGCTACATGCCACAGAAAGCTTAAAGACAAATCAGATTAACAAGTTAATAGTGTTAACGAGCATTAAAGGATCCTTTGGATTGCAATCCCAGGTTTAAGTAGTGGTGGGTACAGTTGCTAGGACTCTCTTACTGACCATTCAGACAGAAGATGCAATAACCATGAAATGGTAACAGAGATTAAACAATAAGTGCTAGAGAAAGAAGCACAGCAATAATGACATATTTTAGTCACCTCCTTGTAGCAGACTGTGCAAATCTCACACCAAGTTGTGATGAAAACAGCATTTTTACACAACGTAGTTGTACCATGAAGCAGTTGTGCTAGTCATGTGAAAAAAGCCACTTGAACAGTGCAGGAAACTTGATTTGAAGATTTTCTTTCTAAGGGTACACCTTTTATCAATGACCATAATGGGGTATAAAATCAACATTGTTAATAACTGAGCAAAGATAGCCACAAAAAGATTTATGACAATGATCTCAATCTCAAAACAGGAGGGCTATATCAAATAAAGAAGGTTTTAAAAAGGAACACAAAGTGAGTACCAAAGGGTAAAGCCTTTTTCAAATACAAGGGGCACTTCAAAGACACCATGTAGAAGAAAAAGAACTAGTACCTGCCAGCTACTAAAAGACAACTTTGAAGAAACCACAAGGAGGTGAGTGCAGCTGAAGAGTATGTAAAGAGAAACTATCAGAAATAAGAAACTATTTCTCAAAGAGCTGAAGTTGCATCCAGATGTGGCAAATACAAAAGACCAACTAGAAGACAAGTAAACACCACAGTAAGACAGACTCCCTCCAAAAGCGAGGGCAAATCACATAGGGTATAAAAACTAACACTGGTCCTTTGTCAAAAGCTGCAGGGACAAAAAGTATATCAGAGAACATGTAGGCCAACATATGATCAAGGAGGGAAAAGAGAACACCAGTGAGTTTTTTTTAAAGCACATGTTCAATATGGAGAAGCTTGGGTAGGCTCCTGTGCCAGAGCTCTTCTTTATCAGTAACATGACACAGTATCTATCTCAAAGTGAGGACATTAAAGAATCAAGAAAAGTTGTAACAAAACACCAGGAACAGATGGCAGTCACTCAAGAAATCAAAAGTCAAACTACAGTGCAAAACCCCTCACCTAATATCATCTCAATATAACAGAAAAGGAACGTATCAAATAAAATGCCACCTTTCAAAAGACTTTTCAGAGGAGATACGGCTGACTACAGGTCAGTCTGCCAGACATTTATATAGTTAGAAGATTGAAGGAATAGAAGCTATAATAAAGAAAATTAGTATGCACTTGGATGAGCATTATATATTGCAGCAGAGCAGACAACACAGTTTCTGGACAGGTAAATTACAATGACAAAACTAACAGAATATTTCTGAAGCGACAATCTCAAAGCTTGGTTGATTTTGGATACCTTTAGGAAACCAAATTGGATCAATTAGAGGGTGCCTCAAAGACACTTTAAAGAACTCATGTCTTTACATGGGCAGTTGATGCAAAGTTACTAAAACACTGCCAAGAATAAATGGTTGGCTTGCACAGCACAGGACAGTTGCTGGCAGATCCATGCTCTGGACCATGATGTTCTACATGGAAAAATTCAGCAAGTAGCTTTGAGCAAGTTACTTAAAGTTGTAGAAAAAAATGCCCTGTTAAGAATTCTTAGAAAATGAAGAGTCTTTCACTTTATCAAGCCACAAAACAAATACAGAATGAGACTAACATGTAAACTTTGTGCACAGCTTTGCTCTTCATCTTGGGGAACAGTGGAACTAGCAAAGACCCAGGAGAAACAAGGACAGCCACAGGCATGAAAAGGCTGCAAGAGAGGAATAAGTAGATTGGTCAGGTGAAAAAAAACCCAGACTGAGAAGAAGTTATGGCCAAGACCTATAAAGTAAGGAATGACATAGAAATGGTGAATAAGAAATGACTGCTCATTTTGTCTTTCAGCATAAGAGACTAGAGGATCTCAAGTCAAACAAGAAAGCTGTTAAGTTCCACAAGTTCAAAACAGAGAGACTTCCTCACACTCACACAAGGTGCTGGTAAACTGCAGAGCTGCCTGCAAGAGATTACCATATACACAGAAAAATTATATGGGCTCAAGACACAGCTTGACAAGTGTGTCAAAAAGGAAAAAAACCAAATAAACTCAACGAACTCACTTCAAATTAATAAATATATAAGCACTGCCCTTGGTTGAGAGACTGTATATTGAAAAAAAGTATTTGGACGTATCACTATTTGCTTCTTCTCATATTCCTCACTAGGAACCCATTGCTGCCCACCTGTCCCATAGAATAAAGGGCCAGAAGGACCCCAGTCAAGGCCAGCACGGATGTTCTCAGCTACCCCAGCATCACAAGGAAAATGTACTTTTAATAGTAAATATTTGCTGCAAGAGAAGTAGGTAAGAAATACTAATTGCCAAAACATACTTGGTGGGGGTTTTTTTTCTGATTAATACATAGGTTTCAGGTTGACATATAATATAAAGCTGCTTTTTTGAAAGACACTGAGGCAGTTGAGGTGTTTTGGATCCATGATCTCATCTACCACCCTTGCCCTTCATTTATAGTCACTGTATCTACCTGCCAGCTATTGCAGATTTCTTTGAGACCTCCTGCCTTAGTGTAATGGTGCTAAACAAATTAATAGAGGGCAGAGGTTTCAGGATCTGCAGCTTTTAAACAAGAGGTTTCTTCTCCCTTCTTCCAATATGTTATGTCTTAGCCATTAAAAACATGCATGGCTTAGATTTATGCCTATCAATTTTATTTCATTTTTACACTTGGTGTTTTCTGAGAAGATATTTGTTATATCCTTCCAAATGGAAAAAGAACATTGAATTTTCTAAGATAACTTTTTGGCAACTTAAATGGGTGCTGTTTTGAATAGACCTTCTACTGAGGCAGATTACCATGCTCATTTACTGCATCTTCTGGTTTGAACTTCAGCTTCTCAGTGCTTGTACTTGCCTGTATCTCAGCCTTTTCATAGTTCCATTTTCACTGTACCCAGATCATTATCTATTGAACATTTCTGGAAAGCTGAATAGTTGCCAACGTTACAAGTCTTAAAAATACATTTTTATACTTGCTTGTATTACAGCTTTCAAGCCAGTTGCTACACAGTGATGATAAAAACCAGCAGCAGGAGCTTTGAGTAGATTTATTAGTTCTATTTTCCCCCAAACCAAACTTCTCAAATAAAAACCCCCCAAACCATACACTAAATGCCTACAGCCTCCTTTTTTCCAGTACCTATTTTATAAATACAAGAATGCACAACCCACACAATGTACATTTAATTTCAAGGAACAAAATCTAATCTGTCTATTTGGATCCTGAAGAGGCTCCTATCTGCACTGTCTGTCAAGTTCTAACAACAAAAATACAGTCAAGTTAAAATTATGCTATGGACCTAGATATCAATTTCTTAATATTGGGATTTTGCTTCTATGCCACATCCTAACAGCACAGTGAAAAGCATCTATTAGCTAAAATATGTAAAAGAAAAAGACTGCCATAAAGACATTTCATTTTTTAACTTCTAGGAGAAAACCTCTAATAAAAGTCAAAAAAGTAAAAAACTGAGGACATGATAGTCTCTGATTTTAGGCAATTGTTTTCCTTGTAACACCAAGCCTAATGAATTTAAGGGGACACATGTTTAGGGAGGTGATTTTTGAGGTAAGGGAGTTTGCAAGGAGTAATATTTTGAATGTAAATATGAATAAAGATGTAAATCTGTTATGCAAAAGTTGTGCTGTGACACTTTAAGTTTACACAGGAAGTATCAGAACTTGCCTAATAAACTGAATTTGAAGAATATGACGTGATACTTCAACTGAGCAAGCACTTACAATCAAGTTTAAAACAGAAATGAAAGCTTACTATGGAAGACAGAACAAAAATTAACCACTGTTATATATAAACACATGGCAGTTTTGTTCTTTCAAATGTGTCCCAAAGAATGCTTAGAATCCATAATCCTTCCACATTTTTCCTATTAAAAAAATCAATTTTTCTTACAATTCATAAAAAGTTTGTTTGAACCTCAAGCTACTCCATGACTCCAATGTTAATTTTTCAAATGCAAGTATTTGCAAGTGGAAAGATTATTCAAGACAAGAAAGCAGCTACTACAGTGACCACCAACACAGAGTTCTTTGGTCTGTCTTGGCCAAGACTATTTTAGTAACGTATTCCCATTTGCTGCAAATCCGATTCATTCTGCTTGTATTTACACACAACCTGACAATTCAGTAAGGCCTCCTTTTAGTTTCGAGACAGAATCACATGAAGTGTTAGTTAGAATCACATGAAAGAATCTATTTGCATAACAGTTCTATGGTTAGTCATGTTAAAAATGTGAAATTTCTATTTGTGTTTTTTACACTTGATGCAAATAATGAAAGGATTAATTAAGAGCAGTTTGCTAGGAGATCATACACTGGATTACAATTGCAAAAAGAATTAAAAAATTAGTTTTCCCAAATCAATACTAGGATCTCCAGGCATATGGATTATCATTCAAAGGCCTTTTTGCATTTTACAAGTCTGATAAAATGAAATTCACAGAAGTTGCAGTCCTATTAACTGTTCTATCAAGAACAACATAATTTGTCCAACCTGGGCATAAAAAAGGTGGAGGTAAATTCCACTGTTAAGGACTTACCATAGGTTGCAAATGTTCTTCGTTGCTGTTCAAACATGAAATCATTGATGTGAGCTGGTTCTGCATAACCAGAAAGCATATTTCTAGGTGCAGCCATTTGTTGGGTCCTAAATGGGTTTTCTGGTCCAAACTACATAAAAAACGTTACAACAAAGTATAGCAGAATTAGTAATTTCTTATTTTTGTGCATGTACTTTTCCAGAAAAAACAGAAAAAAAAGACTTGTCTTTCAAAAATTGTAACACAAAATCATTGCAATTCTGTATTTCGTTATGACTTCTGAATAAGCTTCTTAGTCTGTTATCTTGGATGGGAATCACACACTTGCTTTGAACAGTTTGTTTCATGACTGAACTTTCTAGCCCACATTACTGGTACAGAGGACAAATATCAATGACTTGACTAGTTGATACTTGACAGTATCAACACATGCTGTCATTCAGTGTGTGATCAGTACAAGCAGTCAGAAGAAAAAACTACTGTGTGCTGTCCCTTGTAAGGGGAAGGGATCAAAAAATATGTATAAGGTCCTACTAAATTCATATAATTAATACAGAAATTACACTGCCAGCAATACTTTTCTGGATTTAAAAAGCAACTGAGGACTTGCTGTATTAATCCAGGAAATGAAACCCTGCCTTTCTTTTCTTCTTGCAAGATGCCAAATGCCAGCCTTCCTGGTTATCACGGCTAGGGAAGAGAACAGTGGCTACAAATGAACGCAGTACACCGAGATTAATATCAAACTACCTTTAATTGCAACCTCTGTGCTTGTCAGCCACACACTGACACTCCCACACAGGTTTCCTTCACTAAAACTCCAGGGCTGCTGCATGTAAATGTAAGTTTGTAGCAATACTTTTGCTCACACACATCACGGCTCGATACATTGCAAAACACCAGCTCGCAATGAAAATGCCAATTTATGTGGCTCTACAAAATGTTTTCGAAACATAAAGCATAACTAATGCAGAAATTTGATGTGGTATTTGTCTGCCTAGAATGCTAACTCCTGGTCTAACAGAAGCCAAACTGTACAAAGAAGTTAAACACTGAAAAAAGCTAAATGGTTGAATAGCTATTTTTATCTTTCAGATAACCTGTCAGTTATAATAAAATGGAAAGTGGTTCACATGGCACCAGGCAGTCTAAATTCAGCCTAAAATGGCTTTTCAACAAATATATTTAGCACAGCTCAAGTTACTGAAATTCTTAATACTGATGTGAATAATTAAACAGAAAGTACCTTGACTTTAATTTTAAATCCTCTTCTTACAAGCCTTGTATCTGCAAGACTGTTCATTTTGCTCTAAGGAGCACGATGAGTAAATACCAAAAATGTGAAAATAGTAAGAGACCACTTTAATGCAGTTCATGTTTTTCTCAACATCTTTATAATGCTATTTTCCCAGGTTAGTTTTTAATTTTCCCAGTTACAATTCTGATAAACACTTTAGGATTCTTCTTAGAAGAGTTTTATATAGAATATTAAAATTTAAGCATTAAAAATAGCAACACAACTGTGTAGAATCTATTTTTTTTTAATTTGCCAAAACCAGATCCCAAAACGCAGCAAGTATCCAAACAAGTTGTTTTATAGGAAATTCACATGAAATTTATTGAACCTCTGCCCTTTAATCCAAAGGCATTTCTGCTCTAAAGATCAATATTGTTTCTTACCTCAGGTGCAAACATAGTTTCATAAGTGGGATTGTACTGAACTTCCTTAATAGCAGGATCAAGGTGGACTCCTGTTTCCACATCTTCCTGAAATAAAACAGATACATTAATGAACAATTTTTCACATGCAGACTTGTAAATACATGGCATTACCTTCTTTCAGTCCAAACTGAGGCTGTAGTTCAAGTTGACACTTTCAGTATTATGAAAGGAAAAGAGTACCTTGGCTGAAGTTTTTATTTTTAAAACATATTGACTGCAAAAACAGTGTCAGTCCATCATTAAGAAATTCATCTAAGGTACATGCAGAATTTTGCATGTGAATTATTATTTTTTTAAAGACTTCATGCACACATTTTAAAAAGAACAGCAAGATTAGAGGAAAGCTTTTGGTTTTCTTTTGAGGATGTTTGAAAATTAGACATGTAAAGAAAAACAAATTACAATTGTCACCAACTTAATATAAAGATATGAAAGACAGAATTCTACAATAGGTAGAAGGCAGAAGTCCCAAGTAACTGTTCTGAAAGACAGTTGTGGAAAAAAAATTTCACATTAGCACAAATATTAAGTATAACAATGATTTTCAGAAAATGCAATAATCCTTTGCCTCCAAGTTTTTACCAAAAGATATAAATGTAATTCAACATTAGTACTTAAACATGTTTCCAAGTCCATTGTGACAAAAATTTAACTTGATAGATGAAGGGACAAGAGAGAGGGACTAACCAAAAGAATAACTTCAAGCAAATCAAAGGGAAAAACTCAGGGCACATGAAGCTGAAATAGAAGGCAGAGAAGATGGGAAAATAAAATGCTCAAATAGACCTGGTTTCAGAGAGCTCTACAAAGGCTCATTTACATTGATTCTAAACTGATAGTACCTCCTCCCTATGAAGAGCTCAGTTAATGATGTTATTTTTCAGAATTATTAATGACACTGCTTCCTGCATCCTGTAGATACAGGAAGATCCTGTAGAATAACAAAAACTGTAAAGGATTCACAGCTATATTGATAACATCCCTGGTAATTATACTGAAAAAACTATATTAACACCAGCATTTAATCAGTGCATACCTACAACAGGATCCAAAAGCATTTGTGACTCACAGAAGGAAGTGGCACAACAGAGGATCAGATTTTAGCAGTCGCTTCATTTATAGAAAATTGCCTCAAACAAACTCAGTCTTGCTTTGTATCATAGTATCTTGAAAGAGCAAAGTGGCACATTCTTTACTTGTTTAATATTGTTAGCTACTCTCTAACATGCTATGCCCAGAACCATTTTTTTTCTCCCCAGTTCAACAGCAGGTCAATTATAAATTTGCTCATGCACGCAAGACTTAACAGATTTTAAAACCTGGTTGCCTACAACACAGAAAAGAAAATCAGTGCCTAAATATCTTTGGCTTGTTATCTCAATGTTTTTGATTAGAACTACTCAAATAAAAAAAAAAGATGATGTTAAAAAAAATGCATAAACAAAAAAGAATCATAGAATCACGGAATTGATTGGGTTGGAAAAGACCTCCGAGATCATCAAGTCCAACCCTTGGTCCAACCCCAGTCCCTTTACCAGATCATGGCA
>JAWWEV010000115.1:70007005-70017892 GCA_035583235.1 Hafferia zeledoni
GTCCCACTGAGACTGGAACTCAGGTCCTTGGGATTCAGAGTCCGGAGTGCCGGTATTAAGTCCCAAAGTCCAATCAGCACCTTTCACCTCTTTCTGGCATCACAAAAGTGAGTCAATATGATACTGAACTAGGAAAATTCAGGTTTGCCCAGCAAGAGTGGAAGAAAAACGGAAACACCGCTCATATTTCAGACTGCCCTTTAGAACAGGATTCAGTTGCACTCGGCCTATCAAGTATCGACTTCACCCCACCAGCCGGGAAAACCACACTGGAAACATCTTAAACTCAGAGAACAGCAAACAAAGAGTACCTAAGGAACTACAACCGAGACACGCTCTGAGATGGGGATAACACGCTTTAAGAAGTTTAACCCACCAGCCGGGATGCACCGGGGCTCCCCGACACGCGACCTCCCTCCCTCCCTCCAGAGCTGCGGCCCCGCACCCTTCCCTTCCTTCCTCCCCTGCGCGGGGCTGCCGCAGGGCCGTCCCCAGGAGCGTCCCGAGGCCCGCGGTGCGGACCCAGCCCGGCCCGGGTCCCGGAGGGCCGCCTACCTTCACGGCGACTTCCGGGGCCGCATCGACCGGCAGTGCCGGGGGCGCGGCGGGCGGCGCCCGGAGGTGCAGCACGGCGTCGCGGGTGGCCAGCACGGCGGCGGAGCGCTGGGAGCCGCCCTCGGCCTCGGGCTCCGAGTCGGGCTCCGAGTCGGAGCCGCCGTAGGAGGCGAGCGCGGCGATCGCCGCCGACATCTTGGCGCGGGGGATGCCGGGACGGGCAGGTCCTGGCAGCTGGCGGGGCTCGCCGCGTCCCTTCCCCCGCGGAGCGAGCGGGCTGGGCTCTGCCTTGGAGATGCGGCTCTTTAAAACGGAAAACACACTCTAAAGGATAATGTACAGCTCATTATAGGATACACAAGCGTTTGAGGGGGGATCATTCCTCTTGGCTGCAGGTGGTGCTTAACCTTTCAGGACTCCCCGGCAGGACTACAAGCTCCAGCATGCAACGCGGCGCGGCGCATGGGAGGGGGTTATTGCTCCTCCCCCCCAGCGCTTTGCGTGCCGGCGGGGAAACACATGGACCGGCCCGGGGCGGGCTCACGGTCGCCGCCTCCGCTCGCACACAAAGGCTGTGGCCGCCCCTGTGGCGGGAGCAGCGGGGCGGGAGGGAGCGCGGCCCCGCAGCACCCGCGGGCTCCCACTGCCTGGCCCCGCCCCCTGCCGCCCATTGGCCGCCGGCACCCGGCTTCGGTGACGTCACAGCGGCGGGGCCCCGCCCTCCTCGAAGCCGGGGGGCGAGGGCGCCCGACGGGCCGGACTGTACCACCTGCCCGCCCGCGGGGTGGGGGGCGGCGGCGCGTGGGCCAGCCCGAGCATCGGGGCGGCGCGGGGGGGGTTCGGCCGGCGGGTAAACAGCGCTTTCCCCCCCCCCCCCCCCCACCCCCCGCATCCCGCCCGGCTTCGGCGCGCCGGGAGAGGCGCCGCCCCCCGCGCGCGCACACACACACAGACACACACACAGACACACACGCGCACACGCACGGGGACACGCGCGCTGCCCGGTGTGCCTATTGTGGAGCCGCCGGGGACGCTCCGCGCCCGCCCCCGGCACCGCCAGCCGGGAATGGCCGGCGCCGCATGAACTTCCAGCGCCCCGGCGCCCGCCGAGGGAGCGGCTGAGGCTGCGGGCGGCGAGCGGCGTGAAGGTGCGAGGTGAGGGCAGGCGAGTAAGTGCCCCCGCAGCCCCCGCGCCCTCCCTCGCGGTGCCCGGGGCGGGCGGGAGGGACCGGACCTACTGCCCATCTCCGGCGGGGCTGCGGGACGCGCCTGCCCCACAAAGGGACCGGCGCTCGCCAGGTGTTGGCCCCCTCCCCTTTGTCCGCGCCCGCGCGGGGGGCGGCGGCGGCAGGGAGGGATGGAGGGATGGATGGAGGGAGGAAGGGAAGGAGGGAAAGCACGTCTCGGAGCCCCTCTCCCCCGTCTCCCCGCCGCCCCCGCGGGCAGGGGCAGGAGGGGGGCGTGTTGCGAGGCGGGCAGGGGAGGGGAGGGGGCCGCACTTGTGCCGGAGCGCCGCGCTTCCCTCTTGCTGTGGCTGTCCGTGTGCCGGCCGGCCCGAGTGCCCGCTCCCGGCGGGAGGGAAGGAGCGCCCGGCGGGAGGGCGGGAAGGTGCGGCGGGAGCGGCGGGCCGGGGTCGCGGCGGGCGGGGTGACGTCACCGCCGCCAGGTGCGCCCCCTCCTCTCCTCCCTCCCCGAGGACCGGCCCCGCCGTGGGCACCGCCAATGCCGAGGGGCGGCTGGGCGGGCTCGCCGGTGGCGGCGGAGCGGGGTTCGATCGCATCGCAGGGCAGAGCTGCCCGCTGGAGGAACACTGCTACCATTGTTAGGCGCGCTCGGGGATCGCGGGGGATGGCCGGGAGCGAGGAGAGGCACGTAGGGTCGAACTTCTCCCAGCCCGCTCCGCAACGCCTTCCTGAGCTCCCGCCGCGCCCGCGGGCGGGATCAATGGGAAGTACGGAGAGGGGGCCGAGGGCGGGATGTGTCGCCAGGTGTGCGCGTTGCACGCGCTTGGACCTGGAGCGGTGCATTGCCGTGACTTCCCTGGGAGCTGCATGTGCTTTCAGAATTAAAGTGGGCGCACAGTGACATCTAATTGTGACACAGTGGCATTTAATCTGATTAAATGCTCTAGTTTGATTTTTCCCCTCTTTTCAGCAGTCGCGGTTTGAGGCATTTCTTTCCTTAGCTTGAGAAGATGTCATTTAGATTATTTTTATGGGTTTTTTTAAACATAGAGGGCATATAGAAAATGTTTGTAGAGTGGAGCAAAGTGCTGCATTTGGATCTGTTGCATTAAACACAGGCATGACTCTTCTTTGTATTCTAGAACCAGGATTTTAGGAAAAGTCACGCATTTTTAATGCTGAGACCTTTAGTTTACATCTCCAACAGCTGAAATATACGACATTTAACTAGCATTTCATATGGTAATGAGTTGACTTTTTCAGCTTAAATCTATGGTTGATGAATCCATAAGTAAGGAAAGCTATATGACACTTCACATGAATCACTGCTTATTAATATCAAAAGTGGTTCTTCCACTGCAGTCAATTTGTTTATTGCCAGTAATTGTTAACTGATTCCATATGACTGCATTCCTTTTTCTCCTGGCATGCAGGTCCTGGGTGTTGTCTGAAGTTGAAAGGTGTGCTTTCTGAAAAGTGAAAATTTTCAAGATCTGTTTGCACAACCAGTCTGTTGTATTCTGTCTGGAGAATTGTGTTGAAAATATTTTAAACTAGTTCTGCTTTGTTATCCTTGAATTTTGAATGTTTAATTCACGAAGCTTTGGTAGTTTGCTCAAGTATGCTTAGCTGTGTTGTGTCCAAACACTCTAGATCGTTTGCCGGTGAAATGTAATCACCTGCAATTCTCGATGCTTTCATTGTAGAACCTACGAAAATCACTTATTGGTTTAAATTAGCTGCATTTCTGGTACTATCAGGCTGGTGTGTAAGCAAACACAGGAGAAGGCATTCAGTGGAATCCCATCTGAAGTTTCTCGTTGCTTGAATGGTAGCAGAGATTAATTAGCAGCAAGCATGTGGATGTCACTTTTGGATTTGAAAAACTGACTTCACTACACTTTGAAAGTGGATAATATACATGGTTATTTAAAGTCTGGTTTTGTCAAAAAGGCTGAGAAGTTGTTGTTGGTCATTTCTGGTGAGATCTGTTAACACATATTGAGTATTGACTGCATTTTTGTAATTTCAAGATGGGTTGATTGATATAAAAGAAACCAAAAGATTTTTTAGAAAGGTGTGCTGATTGGTGACTGTATGTATGTATAATGACTGTATGCTGTAAGCAGGCTCTGTTTCAACTGGGTTCCACAGAATGGACTCTGTTACGCGTTGGATGCTGCTGGTTCTGAAGACAGACTGAATCAGTGGGTGGAAGGCGCTTTGGGTTACTTGGCTTTGCTTTCCATCCTGCTTTTTCACTGCTGTTTTAGCTCGCAGTCACTTTGCTTCTCTTCCTTTCATTTTCCAAAGGAAGATGAAAATGTCCCACTTTGTACTGCAGTTTTGCATATAAAGAGGGCATTTTGGCACCTGTTTTTTATTATTCCCAGTGATAAATACTATACCAAGTATTGCCATGTTTTTTCCCCTGGTGAAAGGAAAGAGGAATAAGTATTTCAAGAGTAGTTGCTGGAGATGTAAAAACCTGGCTTTTAACCTTTTTTTTCTACTTTTTTTTTTTTTTTAAATGTGGGTTTGTTGAGGTTTTGTTGTTGTTTTTGTTTAAGTCTCAGGGGTGGTTGTAAACTCTAATGGAATTTTTTTTAGTATAATCTCATCCTTTTGTGGATCATCAAATGTGCAATAAGGTCTTAATGCATTCTGCAGCCTTTCCTGTGGGCAGGACACTTAGCATTAATGAACTTAGCATTTTCATAAGCAGTTATCTTTGAGAATCCCAGTCCTCTGTCAAATTTGGTTGGATTCAGGCAGCCAGTTTCCAAGTGGAGGAGCAGCCACCAAACAGTCCCCAACACCTCTTGTGTAAGACTGATTTGTTTAACAATCTGGGGTTAAATATATTAAGTTTTAACTCAACATTTCACAAATTTTCCTTCACATCAGTCTCTTTCTTCCCTATAGTTAATAATGAAATTTGTTTCCCTCTGCTTTTAATGTATTTTATCCTACTTTCTTTTCCCTTTATTGCTCTTTCATAGTTCTTTTTTTTGTTGCTTTCCATGATGGATGTGCTTTATCTCAGACCCTGTGTTTTCTGTTGATTTTTCTTCTCCACAGAAAATGATGCATATAATCCTACTTATTCTCTTTTTTTTCTCTATATATGTTTTTTAACAGTCTTAAATTGCCATCAGCCCACTTGTGTATACACTCACTTCTCATCCATCTAGATCTGTAAGTCTGCAGTTTGGAGGAAAGGGGAAAAAAATAAAAACATAATACTTATCAGACAGAGGATTGAACTAAAATATGAATGTCTGTTGGAAATGCAGAGTTTGAAAGAAAATGAGGGAGTTTTTTTCCTTTGTTCATATGCATTTGGCTGCTGAGAACAGATATCACGATGAAAGTCTTATCAGGTTACTGTTCCTGCATTTGGATTGGGCCCTTTTATAACCACCTGCTTGTGTGTCCGATGCATCTTAATGTACTCTGGTTTAGCTGCTCGGAGAGTGAAGCACCTTTTATAACTCCTGCTCTGCTTTTTCTGCCGCCTTGGAGCCTCTGACTGCTGCAAGTGTGATAATACCTCTTTTCCAGTTTTTGTTTTTTTGGACCATGTCCCGGATTCTGAAAGATACCGAGGCGCCAGATTGCAATAAGAGTTCTGTGTTCCAGGACATCTGTGAATCAGCCTCTTGAAGTTTTTTGGGAGGGATCCTGAGGTCGTCTGACACAGATTACAGGCTATATATTTCATGTTTACAAGGTGTGGTTTCAAAGAAAAAAAGGATACGGGTTAAGACTGAAGCAACTCAGACTGTCGTACTTATTTCAGATGACTTTGCAACAAACTAATTTTTTTTCAGAGCCAGCTCTTCCCTAGAGGGTGGAAGCTGTGCAGCCTCTTCAAACTCCTCAAGTGCTTATGCAGTGCTATGAACTGCATCTTGTAACACAAGCTGAACAAATGATGTGTTGGTCAGGCAGCAAAACTAATTATAGACTTCCACGAACATGAAGTTAATTATTGTATTTATAAATTCTCATATCTTAATATTGGATTTCTTAATTCTCTAAAAATGTTATCAGTTAATATTATCAGTTAATATTATCAGGTAAAGGACAGAAAATGCCATGCAAATGTATATGTTTCTGAAAATATGTTTATGTGCCTATATTTTTTGGGGGGTGGGAAGCTAAATAAAATAGCTTATAACGCTGGTCTGTTGGCATAATAAATTATGTTATACACATAAAGAACTACAGAATATCAAATGTAGTTATATTTTAATGAAGCACTTAACAAAGAGCAGAAATAATGGCTACTTTTCAATGAGTTTTTGCCTTGCTGATGGTTGACTTTTTAGTTAGATGCTCTGGTTGCAACATGAATTCAGTCTTTTGACAGCAGACTCATGCAGAAGTAAATTATTATAAATGCCCTAATGACACTTCAAACTTACTAGAAAACTGGAATCTATTCTAAAGGCAGGTGTGGGTTTTTTTGGCGTACAGTGAAAGTCCTTAAATTCTGTTGAGGCATTTTTATTACAGCTTGGGCATTTGTACTGTGTTTTCCCCTTTTTCCTGCTCTGTGGTAACCTGTAATCATTTTCTGCAAGTATTAATAGAGTGTTTGTTCTCTGTTTGGCTCTTGGGTTCACAGATTTGGAGAACCTTAGTGTAGTCAAGTCCAATTTGGTAGAAAATTGGTCAATAGATTTTGAGTTACTGAAGGAGAGCTTCCAACAAATACTCTGCAAATGATCTGATAATGAAAAAATGATCATAGAGAACAGGTCTGAAAATCTTTGGGTGCTCTTAAAGAAAAAACATGCACTGGTAATTCTCATCCTTTTCAATCACAGCTGCCCATAGATAGAAGTGAGTGATGACAGTGAAGACTGAGGGCAGACTCAGTAGTACTAACTAGTACTGCTGATGTAGTTAGTGCTGCCTCTGCAATGACAGTTGTGCCTCACTAGTCTGCTGGGGGTTTGATTGCAGTAATAGCGTAGCAGATTAAATTTGAATATAGTTCTGATTTGCATATACTTTTCAAAGGTATAATTGAAGGTTCCTCAAACTAGGCTATTAAATAAAGAAGCCATGATGTGAGAGGTAAAATAATTTCATGGATCACAAAAATCTCTGAGAGGAAATAATAGATATGTTAAGTTATAGGAGGTTTAATGTTTTGTCTTAAATTGAGAGATGTTTGATATTTTCTATTAATCATCTGTTGAATTTGATTTATGGAGCAGAATTATTTAATGAGGATTCAAAACTATTTAATCAAATTCAGAAATACTGGAAAGGTCACCTGAGAAGTCTAAGGGAGCTGTGTGAAAGCACAGCAGGGTGACAGGTAAAACTGCTTCTTGGTATTTGCAAACTTGTGTGCCTTGGAAGCAGAAAATAAGATACCATTTATATGTCTTAGGAGTTCCTAAATTAACAATGTTAATATAACAAAAAAATTTGAGCAGTTTGCTGAGGTGTTGTTACCCAAATTGTAGCTGCAATCAGATGTGGGGAAAAAAGCACAGAGAAGGAAGTGCCATTGTATACAAATTCATTAGTTCTTATCTGCTATTCAAAGTGTGTTATTAACTGTCAATTAGTTTAAAAGAGATAAATCACAGTGTTGTAGAGAGTATGATACAATTGGTATGGCAAAGTTTTTCAAGGGAATTAAAAGATTGGAATTATTTACCCAAGGAAAAGAAAGATCAAAGAAGTCAGGAGGGGGAAACTATAAAATACACATGAATTTATGCTGTCCAATAGCAGATGTAAAAGCAAAAAAACTTGCAGTCAGTAAAAGGCAATTTATTGAAGCCATATGTTTTTTGTGAGAAGAGAGGAATTGAGACTCTTGCCCTTGTCCACTAAATGCACCTGTATGTCTGTCTTTATATGTATATATCCTGTCTGTCATTCACTGTTAGACTAATTCTGAACCAGCTTAAACTCCTCGCTTTATTTGCTTCAAACCAATAATTTGAACTTTGTTCTTTCTCATCAGAGATGACTGCTCAAACAAATTAGTATTCATTGCAGTGAGGTGTTCTCAGTTTTCTGTAGCTGAAATAAATGTTATAATTTCAGGACTTTGGAGTAATTTTCAGGCTGTTTGAGGTGTAATGAAGTGTTTTACACAAAATGATGCAGTCCAAAACAGGGGGATAACAAGAGAAACTCTTACATCCATAGACGAAATATGGAAATAGTTTGTAGCATGGGGATGGCATGTTTAAACATAAATCATGAATGAAAATTGATTTATGAAGGTGTCTTAGGCCAGTCCAGCAAGCTGATGAGGGTCCTTTTTGGAGGAGGAGTCATCTTTCAGACTAACCCTTTTCTCCAATATCTGCACTGCACAATAGATGCATAGGTTATGGAAAACTGGAAGAGTGATTGACACTAAGGTACTTTACTGGTAGTATTTATGCAAAATAATATATTGAAGTGGCTTGTCCAGCAGCACCCCGTTGTCAATTTGGACATAATGGCTGTGGAGTAGCCAAAATCAAAGTTGTCAGATGTATGTCTACAACATGACACCCTTCATGGTTTGAGGAGCTTTTTCCTTCCAGGCACATTGAGGATGGTGATGTGGGTTCACGTAGATTGCCTGACAGATCGGCTGTACCAGATAAGCAGTTTTCTGCAAAGGTTCTCATTATCATAAGACAAAACCCGCACCTTCCGTAGAGGTTTTTGGCACAGGCCTTCAAGTAATCAAAAAAATAAAATTAGGAAAATCACAAGTCATTTATGACTTGATAATATGTGTGAACTTAAGTAGTTCAACCAGCCCTTGTAAAAGTGGCGTGCAGAGTCAGCTTTTCAGTAAAAAAAGGAAATGCTTAACTTGTTAAATCTTGTTCAGCCACTGGCCACTGAATGTGTGTGCAGAAATGCTTATAGAGGTCTTTTAACTCTCAGCTGGTTCTGCCTTTTGTTGATATTAAAGGAGAAGCCTGTGATCGTCAGACTTTTCCAATTGTGATTCCATGTGTTGTTGTGAAACTTCGTAGGCTTGAGAACACAACTAAAAATACATGTTGAGTTTGATACAGGTGCTCTTCCTTTGGAAGCCTCTCTTCAGGAACAAAGGCTTCACAAAAGTTCTGTAATTTGTGAGGGGGAAAAATGCACTTCTCTGCTGCTCAGCTACCCCGTCTGGCAAATGGTGGACTCTGGTGGTAATACAAGACAGCGATATTGGTTACATCTTAATAATCTGAGCAACCTGCTCTGGTTGATCTTGCTTTGGGCATCCTCAAATGTTCTATGATTAGATGATCTTCACAGCAGGAGGAAAAATTATTTTACTAGTAGTTCAGGAGAACTCATTGGTGGCCTAGACTGCTGTAGAGGTAATAATGAAAGTTTCTGTAATTGCAGTTTGATCTGACTTTGCTCTTGTGAAAATGCATCAACAGTGGTGCGACATGTGTTTGGTGTTGCAGGGATCTGCACTGCAGCTGAAGAGTGGTGTTATATGGCAGAATACATATGCATATCAGTCATGTGCAGAAGGAACTCTGTTATTCCATAGTCTTGAAGATTCAAGGCTGTTGTATTACAGAAGCTTCAAATGTGGCCACCCCCTTGAAACAGTGCTGTCTGTGTCCCCAGGCAGGACAACAGAATGCATTCTGTGGCTCTGGCTAGCATGAATGAGCCATTAAAAAAAATACAACAAACCTGAATTACAAAGGGGTTAGCAGTTTTTGTTTCTTATGGAAGTGAACTTCAAATCTGCCTTCAGCAAGTTCCTTGATATAAGGAGAGGTTTTGGTAAAATTCAGTCCAAAAAGAATATATTGTATACCACGTATGATGTTTCCAGTAATGGAGAACCGATATTAGGGGTTATCTGTGTCTAGCTGTTTTAGCTACACTTTTATCCATTCTACTTCTAACTATAAAAAAAATTTTATTTCTTTGTCTAGAAAATGAAAAAAGTTTTAGTATCAAGGAGAAAGATTTTTTTTTTTTGGTCCTACTATGGGACTAATAGAGGTCTGATTCTCTTGGGAGGAGAATTGGACCTCCATTCCAAACCTGTGGCTACTCTGTGAGTAAACACATGATTTTATTCCAGATGAGAAGTGCACATGTCTTTAAACTCTGCACAAGTTTGTATTCCTCCTAGATGGGCATCACTCTGATCTGCCAGAAGGTTCAGAGTGGGGCTTCATGGCTCAAATCTTTACAAGTGCTGGCAGTGTTCATAAAAAAATAAAATTACAGTAGCAATATTACAGAGAAAGGAACTCTTATTTCTGCTCAGTTCTTACCTGGTGCCTTATATACCAAACTCACATTGCAATTGAGGTGAATGGGATTGATTCTTAAAATCTATTGTATCTGATAAATTCTTAAAGCAAGATTGCCTTAAAGTAAACTGTAGGTTTCTGACAAGTTTACTATCTATGTGTCACTAGAGATCTGATCAGTGTTGTTCTCTTGAAATGCGTGGACCATTCCTTTGAATGTCTGATGATTTGCTTAATACAGCATAGCATGTGATAGTTGGAATGATGTTCTGCTGGTGGATCACTGTGGGCCAATGATGGGACATCTTTGATCAATGTTTATACTTTTGTGACCTAAAATTTTGGTTAACTCTGAAGTTCTGACAGCAACTCAGCACACTCCCTGCCTAGATGTTAGAGAGTTCCCATAGGAAAAAGCCGCTTGATGATTAATGTTGTCCTAAAGTAATACTTGATAAGAAGTTTTATGTAGAATAACTTATTGGTAGAGGAAAAATCCTTGTTACTTTGAATAGTTTCAGACTCTTGCCCTGTCACATAAAACAGGCCCTTAATTCTGTCTTTCAGTGTTCCTGAGAATACATTGAGAAGCAAAGCCGTTTGTGTATAGAAACAATCTAAATGGGTCATCTTGTGTGTCTGAGTATTTTCGTAAGTGTAAAGTGCTTTCCCCTGGCTCAGTGCTTGCATATGGAACCCTGGCTACCCGAGCTGATTTTTGAGCCTGAGTGTGGTAAGCAAGTGTTTCAGGTTTATTGAATCCCAAACCATATGCTGATTGTAGACATTCTAGTCCATTCTTTATTATAATGTATGTATGGCCAGACTTTGCGAACGCAGATTTGGGCAGGGCTCTCCCCACGTGGGTGTGCCCTTCCAGCCTGCAC
>JAWWEV010000115.1:70064403-70095575 GCA_035583235.1 Hafferia zeledoni
GGGGCTGCCCCTGCTGAGCATCCGAGATGTGACGGGATGGGATGGCAGGGAGGCTTGAACTGCCAGGGGACGGTCCCGCTGAGACTGCAACTCAGGACCTTGGGATTCAGAGTCCAGAGTGCTCTCCTTTACACCACGGGACCGCCCCTGAACAGAAACATTAGGCAAGTGTTATGTACACACATTTGTATTCTGTACTCATACTTGAAGCATATGTGAGGGGGATGAGTTGTGCCAGCCATTGTGAAACTGAAGTAGCAAAGGGCTTGCAAAGATTAGAGTTGGCTTCTCAAGTGGATTCAGTGCTTCAAAGGATGTATAGGAAGTGGGGCAGAAGAGTTTTCACTAGTGACTCTATGAAAGAGATGGCATCTCTTTTTAAACATGAGTTTCAGTTTAAAATCACTATAAAATATTTCCAGTAAATGGGGTGTAAACTAAAGCCGCTTCACTTCCTGAGAATGGCTTCAAAAGGTTTGCTTGGGATTGTAGCAAAGAGGAGGTAGTTGTGTTTGAGGATTGCCTTGCCTTCCTGAGTTTTGAGTTGGATGGCAGTGGGGCTGAGGAGAGGGAGACCTGTGTGACAGAACGAGAGCTGTGAACCTCTGAGGAGGTGTCATGTAACCTCTCAGCCGAGGGATCCTCTTATGCACTGACAAGCTGCTTCTCTCTTCTGCCTGGCTGGGGTTATGAGCACTTTCCAGAGCTTACTTGAGAGTGACGTGGTAACAGGATTTCATGATCTAGGAATCAATTTCTCCTTTGCTGCTCCAGTGGCTTGGGTAATGCATTGTTTGATAGGAGGTGGGAGGGGTGTATATCTGTGTGTGTCTATTTTTTTTGCCTTTGATCTAAAGGATATATACTAGATTGTAACAATGCCTTTTTTGTTTTTTCCTCTTTCACAGCTCTAAAGCTGCATATAAATACAGTGATTTCAGATTTTTTCAGCTTTCTTATTAAGAACTACATTAGGAGACACATCTTTTAGAGGAGTGAAGAAATTGTGTGGGTACAGTAAACTTACACACCTGTTGCTCCCTGGGCTGGGATTGCTAGGTACAACTGGGGAGGATTCTTCAAGACCTTCTAGTGGTTGCAACAAACTGCAAGTAACATGAGGTCCATAATGGACAAATTACCAGCAGGTACTTTTGTATGCGGCATCCTGTGGCGATGAGTTCCAGAATTTATTAAACTTCGTGTTAAGTGCCTTTGTCTTAAGCATGTTTGAGTGATACTTTCCTTTGTTGTCCCCTTGGCTTTGTTTCTGTGGGAATCAGGTATTCTCTGTTCAGGCTTTGCATAGTTTTCAAACATGATGTGTAACTTTAAGGGTGTCAATTACATGTTTTGTCATTTGTTTCGCTTACAAGCTTGTTCTTGTTGAAAACTATACCTTTTACCAGACTTACTGTTCCCACTACTGCCTTTTCTTGGTATGCTAAATGTTTGTGTAGGACAGCCAGAAAAACATTATTCAGATGTTAGAAAACATTGAAATTGTGAAATTTTTCCGTGAAAATTTTTGTTTACAGACTTGTTTAGACCATTTTTGAAAGACTTGTCTACTTGTATACAACAGTGTCATTAAAACAGTAATCAAGAAAGGGCTCAACTCTGGAATTAATATTTAATTACTTCTGTAGAACATTGCTCATGTATCATTTGTTGTGTTTCTCTGACAGTGACAGAATGGTTCCTTTATTTTCTCTTGGGGAACCATGATAACAAACCTGTAGTTAAGGGTTTATAAACAGTTTTTTATTGCTTCCATCTGAGACAGTGTTCAGATTTGCATTTTTTATTTTATTTAGTTTGTACATAACAACTAACTTTTCAGCTCATAGGTATTTAGCAACTAGAAAGATTGTAGGTATTTCTAGAAAATAAAATATTTTCTTATAATTAACCCTGCCCCATACACTCTTCCATAATTTGTACTGTTAGTATTGAGAAAATAGTTATACGATTCAAAGAACTATGTAATATTTCCCTCTAGCCAGTGACCAAAAGAAAAATTTTTATTGGCTTTTATCCCTCAAAAGCATAAAATGTTTTTTGTTGTGCTCTCAAGAAAATAAGGGCAGTAGACATGATGTTAAAATGCAATGAATGAGGTCTAATCAGATCCTGGAAACACAGAGATGTTTCTCAGGTAGACTTAAGGATCCTGCCTGGGTCCCTCACCTGTGAGTCCTGGCTTCAGTGAAAGAGAATCCCCCCAGCAAACATGGCAAGGAGAAATCTAAGCAGTCTGCAAGGGGAAAGTACTCCGTTACAGTCGCCTTTGACTCTTAATTCACTGTGCTGTTCTAGGTCAGCAAAATTTCAGCTCCGCCACCATGAACTTATATTATTCTTATGCAAAAAATCTCTCAGTTTTGACCAAGAAAGGATAACAGTAGCTAAATATATACTGTAGGGAAGGTGCATTCTGTGGTTCAACACAAAGTCCTGGCTGCATCCTGAGAACATTTTGGGGTAAAAATTCTAAGCAGAGGACAGATGAAATTGTGACAGGCTGTCTGGTTGAGAGACTGGGACTGCACACAGTTACATTGTGGAAAACTTGTTTGCCTTTCAGTCTGGCAAAGTTTACCGTGGAGACTTTTGTAATTGGAAGAAGCATTCTTGGCTGACTTTATTGTTAGTAGCAATGTAGGTGGAAGGGAAATATCTACTCTTTTCTTACCTTGACTAGGTATGATTTAGAATGGATGTTCGGATTAGGAGGGTGACTCCTGCTAGTAACATGATGAAATGAATGAATCATATCTTCCTTTAGAGTGTAATAGACAACTAGTTTGACTTTGACCTCATAATAAAAGGAATTTTTTCTTGGACTTTGCTTGCCCTGAGTAAGGAAGTAGTCCATCAAGAACACAGTCTTTCTTTAATGGGTTTGTACTACAAAGATTTTCCTGTCTTTTTTGGGGGGAGAGGGGAAATAAAAAAACATGAACTGTAAAAAATTATTTATCACTTCACTGGAATCTGAATCAGGTAAAGATTTAAAGAGAGAATAATCTTTCTTTGGGCAAAGAAGAAAATATTTATGTACTCACAGAGCAATGAATTCCATCAGTACTATGGAGCTATTTTTTATCTTGTTAGGATTAGTTGGTTTAACTTTAGACATAACCTGAATTTAAAATATGATTCAGAAAACAGTATTGTGTCCCTTGCCTTTGCAGGTTTGCTGGTCCTCTGATACATCTCAGAATGCCGCTGGTAAAACGGAACATAGACCCCAGGCACCTGTGCCACACAGCGCTGCCCCGAGGTATCAAGAATGAACTGGAATGTGTCACCAATATCTCCTTGGCAAATATAATCAGACAACTGAGTAGCCTAAGTAAGTATGTTGCCTTAATAGCTGTATTTAGAACAAATGTATTTTACAGTCGCAGTTTTGGTGTTTGAAGTATGAACATTTTTTCAAAATCTCAGTTGAAAATGGTCTCTGAGTCTTGAATGTACTCCTGTTGTGGCTTGTGACTAGCGTGGACTTCTATGAAAGAAAGCTAGGAATGTTTCTAGCAGCACATCTTAAAGCAGTTCAGCCATGTATTTCTGTTACTAGTAGAACAGACGGAAAAAGATATCTGGTAGTTAATGAAGTCAGTAATTGCTAACCTTAGAGCAATTCTTGAGTGGGGAATATGACATAATGAGGAATATAGCACTGGTTGCTTAATTCACATTACTTAAACCCTTGTTCATGTTGTGGTCGTTTGGGGGAAAAAAAGTAGTTACCTTTAGAAATAATAAACCCAGAAATGTAATTATTACATAATATTTCAAAGAGTTAAAGATTTTTCTTCCTTCTCCCTTCTGTCAACAATTGTACTCTTGGTGCATTTGAGAGGAGTGAATACTTTTCAAGCTCTAGAACTCTGAAGGAGTTTTGCTGAAAAGGCTACTTTCTGGGTTGTTTTTTCTTTAAATTACATCAACTTATTTAAGTTGTCAGATGAACCAGAATGAAGACATTTTGGATTGCCAATACTACAGGTGCTTTTTAACCTCTAGGACATTAGTAAGACTACCAACCTATTAAATAATTAAATGTGCATTTATATACATCTACAATGTGAAACGTCTTTTAGCTTCATCATTATCTTAGTTGTAGGTGATGTAGTCTAATTTGTTAATTAGATTGATTTAATTATTGGTTTGATAGTGAGTCTGTTGTGGTAACCTTTCAAAGCTGTTAGGGTGCCATTAGGTAGAAGACTCTAATTGAGGATACTGAGTGGTGCAATCAAGACAGGAATGCTTACAGCACATAAATATGGCCATTATTAATATAGCTGCAGCAACAAAGAAAAATAACTATTTAACTGCTTTTCAGTGAACCAAGAGCAGGTCATATGGAGGTGCAATACATGGTCACCATCTGGGGTTTTACTTCATTCTGTGAAAAGCCCTTCTCATACTACCTGCTCATGTACTGTCCTCCCCTTGCAAGTCATAATTATTAACATTGCATTATTATTTTATTTTAGTTTGCTTGTTTTAAAAATTCTTATTTGATTGTATGTTTCATCTAGGAGAATTTCCTTTTGTAGATGACATACCAAATTTGTGTTTGATATTTTCATTTGGAAGTATCACTTGATGTTAATAGACTCAACACCAGTTTCTAGCTCAACATCATGGCCTCAAATTGACCTATTGAGTTTCAACTGCCTTTTGCTGTTTTCCTGGTATACAGGACTTTTATCTGACATTGTGCTTAGGAGATCAGGATGAAGGAATATCAGAACAGAAAGAGCTCAGTTAAGGGAGAACAGAAAGCTGAAGAACATCCATTGAATGCTCCCACATTTGTTACATGGTTTGCCTAGTGTAGCACTGAGAAACACTTGCAAGGGAACATAACTGTAATTATGTATAACTCCTTTTCTGTAAAAAGAAAGTGGTTCTTACATGAACCATGCATAGATGAAAATGAGCCTGAATTACCTGTTTTCACTTGAGGAGGGTTTCTGTCATGAACTTGTGACTGACTAGGTGGTCAAAAAGGCATGGGATGTTGGAAATGACAAGGAAGGTAAAACAGAAGGGAAAATACATTTGTTTACTCTGCAACAGCAAGCCCAGAATAGGTCATTCTGAATTCTTTAGAAGTTAAACACTAGTGAGCAGAATCTGTTATTTCAGTGTTTTGATCGTCCTTCTAAATAGCATCATGGTGTTAGGTTTTCTACAGGCAGTGTTTATACCAAATGAACAGAGTTTTTAGTTTATACTGTGTATGTTTAAAAAAAACCCAACACATTTTTCCTACAAAATAATCCTTATTTCTCAGCAATGTTGAGGATTGCTCAATAAAAATGGAGATTATGTTACAAAGGTGTGAGTGCCTGTGAAAGTATTTTGTTCCAGAATTCTTTTAGTTTTTTTGCCTTTTTATGGTAGTAGCAGTACAAGTTCAAAAATATTCAGGAGTTCTGGCACAGGAATTTTGTCTCTCGTGCTTAAACCCGAATAACCAGTCTTGGCTTGGTGTGTGACTGTTGGGGGTGTACAGCAAGGCCTGCTGACATGCAGACAGATTTCAGTAGCTGCCTGTGAGTCACAGCCAGCACGCGTGGTTTCGCAGCAGTCCCTGGCAACCAGCTTCTCTGCAGTCCTTGCTTTTTGTTTTCTGGGGAGAATGTTTATGTTTGAGAAGCAGCCTTTAAGTTGTAGGTGAGATGAGGCTTTACTCCGGGAGCTCTGGTAGGGTTTCTTTTCCTTTAAACTGAAACTACTTTTGCTTTTGGGGGTAAAGTTACGCGAATTTAAATGAATGGTCTTTGACCTGACTAGCAATCAGTCATCTCTGCCTGTAGGATTTTTCATTTACTAGTCTTCAAATAGAGGATCAATCTTCTGCCATTATGGTCATGACTGTCACGATCAACCATTCTTAACACTTCTTGTAAGATGACCCCATGACAGAGTGCTGTCATGGCATTGGAGCCTCCAGTACTTTAAATGAGACCAAAAGTCATTATTGAGAAAAGCTAAGCATAGAGTTTTGTCATGGATGTTGTTAGATCTCCATTCTTGGAGATTTTAACAACTCTACTGGATTAGTCAAGCAGCTGGATCTAATTGGATCTGCTTTGCACAGCATATTGGACTAGGTGACTTCTGGAGGTCTTTTCAACCTGAACAGGACTGTGTTTCGATGATCTTGAGTACTATGTTTAAGTAATGCTTGCATTCAGAAACAGTACCTATTAAGTGACAGGAATTCTGTTTTCCTGTGTTTTAATATAAAGTGAAAAGAGCTTTACACCAGTAGATATTGTCAGCAATAGCTGCTAAGTGTCTCCATACAAATTGTAAACCCTTTCAAAGTTTATTTGATGTGTTGCTTTTAACTGTTCAGTTTGAGAAATTTTTTGACCTTAAAAAGAAGTAGAGATGAGAGGACAAAATATTTATTTCTCCTTTGAGTGATAGTTCTTGCCTTTCTCCCTGGAGCATGAAAACACATCCATCCATCTTGATACAACACAGAAAATTGCCAGTAAGTAATTTTTCCCCCCTATCTATTCCCAGTCTTCTCTTACTTCATAAAAGGATCTGTGTTCTGACAGCTTTTCTTAGCACTGTGGCAGCAGAAACTCTCTGGACAACAGCAACAGCTGTTTTAGTTTCCTAGCCATTCTTTCCTGCATTTCTTGCTTTCTGACAGTATCTGCTTTGGAGAAGTGCTTACCTATTCTTTTCTGCAATATTGCACATACATTACTGCTCCAGTTCTGCCTGGGTTGGTGTATGTCAGGCCATAACATTCCTGTGTACGTGGAACACAACTGATAGCATTGTGTAGCTGTGCCATTGTTAGAAGGGGGATAAATTGTTCTATTGTGTGTATGTAGCCTCCTCATTTTGTTCACAGCTGTTGACCAGTCTTGTTTTTCCTTTTATTCAGCTGTTCCCTGGACACAGAATCTCAGTACCATATCAGAAACCTCACTGATGGGGTTTGTTCTTGGCCCTGGTCTTTTGACACCTCCAACTAGAGGGAGGAGAATATTTCTCCTTTTCAGTATGTTCCTTTAAAGAATATTTATATTGCAGGCATTCAGAGTAAAACTTTTATTCAATCATAGCAAGATGTCATTCCCCATTTTTTCTTTCACCTCTGCATAAAGCAAGAGAATGCTGCATAACTCTTTGCCAGGCTGGAGTGCTTTTTATGTTAGTGAAAACAATTTTCACTTAACACTGAACCTTCATAGCCTTTTCCCTCTATCTTTTCTGTGTACTATTTCCACCATGTTCTTCTAATTCTTTCTTTTAATTTCCCCTTATTTGTCAGTTTTCAGGTGTGAAAACTTGACTTGAGAGCAAATTATTTCTCCTCCTTATTTTTTTCTCTCAGACACGCCTAACTTTTCTTTCTTATGTTTTGCTTACTGTGCCATCGCCCTAGAGGGTTTTAAATGCTGTTCATCTTGTGAGAGGCACTTTGTCACCTCAGGAAGCCTTCAGTTTGCCATGGCTTAAGGTGCTAGCATTCAGTAAGTGGGAAACATTTCTCCAAAAATACTTCGCAGTGAGGTGTCTGGACTGCAGCTAATGTTTAGAACCAGCCCTCTTCAGCTCAAAGACCAGCCTTTCTCTTCATCCTGTCTGGACAACATCCACATCCATGGTAAGGACCCTGCATATTGCATGATTGGAAGTAAGTCTCTGCAGGTCTTCAGAAAGAGCTTCAGTCAATATTCCAGAAACCAAAGAACCCTCTGCTGAGCCCTGCTCTGCAGATCCTCCTTCTCAGTGCGCTCAGAAGCATATCCAGTATTCTCTGAATTTTCTTCATTAGTCACTCCTCTTTCTTCATTATTAGTACAATTGCCAGGGAACAGTAGAAAACAGCGTGCTTGGACACATGGGGTAAAGAAACTGATGGACTTGAAAACTAAAGGCTAAATCAGATTGAGAAACCCCCACGCTCAAAGTCTTCTGTCTGACTTCTTGATGTTGGCTCCCCAGCAGTGGCAGCACTGGCAGTGTGATGTTGTTTTGTGTCTATCTCAAATGGCAATGGGGATAAACAAGTGGTCAGTAATGTCTCATTGAAAACAACTGTGTGTTAGCTGAAAAAAGTCCTGCCTGTCATTAATTCCTTCCTACACAGAGCAGTGAATTCAGGTGATGTTAGAAAGGAAAGGAAGAGCAAGACTGCCCTGTGAAATGATCTTTAGGACTGGTACCTTCAACACAAGTTCAGCTCTCGGCAGTCTCTTTCGCGGATTTCTGAATATGTAATGGATAATCTTAGCCAGTTTCCTTGATTATGTCCTCAGTGGAAGGTAAGAAGTGATATCTCAGACTTCCATGGCTGAAGATTTTTGAAGTCTGACATTTTCTTTCTGAATGTCAGCAAGAAGTGTCAGACCTGCTCCAGGCATGGTCTTTAACAAAGATTTTTTGATACCCTGGTGAGGGTGTCTGAGAAATGCCTGGTTCCATTTTCCTGGCTGAAGGAACCAAGTTGTCCCTTCAGAACTCTGATACTCCTGGTATAATCCTTAAATCCAATCTCTGTGGATTGCCCTTACACCTTCATAATGAAGGTTCCTAATTAGCATCAGTGCTATGTGTTTAGTACTTTGTTTTTTCAGAGTTGGCTGAGCCACAGCCACTGGAGTTCTCAAGGATCTACCAAGGTTCTTATCTCCAGGTTCAGCCTCCTAGCTTTTAGTCTGTCTCCTAGTCACTGAGCTGGGAGATTGAAATAATCCTGATGAGAAGTAAGACAATGCTTTCAAGTGAAGCTCAGTTATACCTTTCTTTGGCTAAAAATGAAATTACATAGTAAAGACCTGAAGCTGAATCAACAGACAATAGATACATTAAATTACATGTCAGAATTAATGGAGGAGAACACATGTATTGATAGACTTAGAATACCTTTCTTGTTTGGCCTTATAAAAGGACCGAAGTTATATATTGTTAGTGCTTTATGTGGTAACTAATTGTCCTGAAAGAGTATTTTCTAAGAAATACACTCTATTATGTAGGAAGGAACTATTCAGTAGTGAATAATGTAATTTGGCTTAGTGTAAGTATATTGGGAAAGAATTGTGCAGTGGGACATGAGACAGGCTTTACAGTTAATCTTGTTCTGCGCTTTTACTTTTTAGAAAATGTACTGGGCAAAAATATTGTTTAGTTTTTAAACAGGATTGAAATCATAGAAATCAATGAATGATCATGTGTAGGTGGGTAACAGACTGAATTCTTACCTTATTCTTTCAGGTATTTTATTTCTACATATTTTTTTTAAATGATCGAACCTGTATTTTTAAATGGTAATATTATTTTGAGGTTTGTGTATTTAAATGTATCAACATATCTACTATTTTAGTATTAAAATAATGTTTATTAATATTAAATTTATTGCCACAATACTTCATTATACTTTGCGCGTAAGAATCTCATCAGATATTTAATATATTGCATATTTTTATAGTTTAATTCCAGTGATAAGTGTGTTGGATTAGATTTTGTCTGTGTAAATGTTAACACACACGTACCCCTCCCCCACTGAGCTCCAGAAGTCTGACTGATTATTTAAGGCTAAATTAATTCAGATTATTACTTTTGGCAATATTGGTCTTATTTTGGTTGTCCTGCTTGCTGCATCTTGCACTGGCCTGAGTTTTACCAGTCAGCCTCGTGAAAGCGATGCTGGTTTATAACCAGTCTGTGGGGTGCTGTTTCAGCTTGAGATACAGTTAAAAGATTTGGAACACTTTTTCTTCAACAATGCAAAAGGATGGTAAAGAAGTGACTTCTTCCACAAGTCCTGCTTCAGGACTCATGTCCTGCTCCTTATCTCAGAGCGTGTAACTAAATCTGATGGTAACTGATCTAGTGTTGCAAAATGATTAATTTAAATGCCCTTCCCTTAAGGTTTGCTAACAGATCCATCATTGAGAATGCCTTAGTTCAGGTGAATTTGAGGCCTGGAGTTTCGAGCGGGCTGCTCATGTCTGCCCTGCTCCTGCAGCCTGTCAGTGTGGTTCTAAGAATTTGTACAACACAACATATGTCTTTGAAGGCATCTCTTTGTCATGCTTTGATTAACCTGAAATATGGTTCAGAACCTGATGTGGGGATTGTGGTTGGCTTCATCAGAAACATACCCAGTCCCCCAGTAAAAAGACAAAAATCCCATTTCTTTTACCTTAGTATCTCTTCATTTTAGTGTCTTGAAGTGTTAGAGATTATTCATTTGTGCACAGAAGCCAGTGCTGCTGGACAAATGTTTAGGAAATTATGGAGGGAAAATTAGGAGATAAAATAAATTAGAAGGAACAAAGGATGAAAGAGAAGCACTGTAAAACTGATCAGTGGTTTTTCACATTTTATAAGCTGTTGTACAGTTACTGCCATGGTAATGAACAAGGGTGGATGATCCATGTTTCAGTGGGTTTAATTTTTAAAAAATGAGGAAGGCAGTAAGTAGTATTATTTTTATTCTATTTTCAGCTCATAGCTACTAGCTAGTATTTTGTTTTCAGCTCAGATCTGTGTTAAAAGTCAGGAAAATAGTTGTTCACAAAAGCCATCAAAACCCATGCATGTTACTGAGGAGAGGAAGGACAGCACTTTGCTCCCAAGGCAGTTTGTTTGGCTGTCACAAAAAAGGATATTGACTGACACCAGAGACAGCTGCATTCCTGTATCACTTTCTTATTGGAGGTTTAATTGTGAACAGAGCCCTTTGAGACATGAGGAAAAGTTGTGAAAAGAGTAATGTGAATAATAAATTCCTTAATTAAAACTAATAACGTGTCCTCTTATTTAAATTTTTAAAAATGCTCTGTTAATAAAAATAAATGCCAAGGAAGTTTTGCAAATACAGTAAAATAAGCTGTCCAGAAGCATTGAATTAATTTAGCTGCAGAAGGCTACATTGTTATTTAATTTAATAGGCAAACAAGATCACTGATCCTTTTGATCTTGTATAATGTATCCAGCTGTGACCAAAATCCTGAAGTGTTATTATTTTAATTGTCATATTCAGCTGTAATTCTCTGTATTACAGTGCACAAAACAAGAATAGAATTTTCCATCAAGTAGCACTGTAATACCATAAGTTTTCTGAAGTGTTAATAACATTTTGGAATATTCATTGTGTATAATGGAATTAATTTTGATTCCTTACTCTTCTAACATATTACACCTTGTGTGGAATGAGTTCAGCTTTGTTTGCTTATGTATTTTTTCTCATACTTGTTTTTACTTATTTGAGTTCGTGACACTTTGTTCAGTACTATCACACATAATCATATCTTTTGTAATCCATTCAAAATTGAAGGTACAGAATACACACAGAGACAGCAACATAAACAAATACTGGATTGTGAATGTTATATATTTACAGTCACATGTAGAATTGTTTTGAATGGTAGTTGTACATTTCAGGAAATGCAAACATTTTGCTCTGCCTGAAAAAGTATTTGGTTGAATACACCTCAGGCTAAATAAAGAGACCCCCAACAGGTGGTAGGTAGTGTCATTATGGCTGGCACACCACTTCAAATGTGACAGGTTGTTTTTAGTGTATTTCCCATTTGAGGATTAGGGTTCATAAGCATGGGTAAATTATTCCTTGCAGTATGTTTGTGGCTGTATGCAACATAATGAGGAGATTTTTGAGACAGATTATTTGCAATTGGAGCTGATTAGTGAGGTAGATGATTTGTAAGCCTGATGAAATGATACAGATAAAACTGCAGCCATAAAATACACCTATAAAAGGAAAGTTACTGGATTTTAAAGCCCTGCAATTTACTTTTTATTCGATACATGAAATTTTACACTTTAATTTGCATGTATCTGAATAATAGACAACGTATCTACTTAAAATGAATATTCCTGAATATATGATCTGAAATACATTAAGTTTTTCATATATATGTATTAAAAGTTTTGGAATCTTGCTCTTAGTGGATCACATTTTTAAATAATTTCTCTTGCTTCAGATACAGGTTAAAGAACATAAACTTTACAGAGTTTCAAGACCTATATTAGAAAGTCTTATGTTAGGTGAGTTGCCACCTGAGAAGACTTTACTCACTTTCCCTCTCTATTTTCCTGTGGGCTGGTGCTTAAAGACAAAGGTCCTAAGAATGGCTGCACCTTTGCTCTGCTTCTCACTGTGGCTATTAGCAGTTGCTCCAGGAATGAGAGCAAGACAGCATGTACTAGTCTCCCTGCTTCCAGCCCTTTTCAGCATGGAAGTGTCTTCAGCCAAGGGGTTTCTGTGTATTTCCTAATGCTCAGTGTGTTTCTTTTCCCTAACTTTATATCATTTAATCTCATTTTTTTCAGGTAATTTTCAGATACCCTAAATAACATAGATTCCACTATAGAAACTTAGGAAAACTTACCTTTCTCACCTGTAAAGATTGGTGATTTGCTCCTATCCTGTTTTTTACCTTTTGAGGAATTATTTATCTGTGGAATGTAATTTCTTTTGTATGCCCCATCTGTTAAGTTTTCCCAAAAAGCTTTGATTAAGTACTATCTAAACTCTCTTGGAAATCTCACTAGATCATAGCTCTCTGTCTGTGTCCTTATAAACCATTGAGATTTCCCGTTATGAAAGCTATGTTGCCTCTTCTCTAACAAGTCATCCAGATGTCTGCTGTTTTGATTTTTCCTAATGATTTATGCTAATTTGTCTGGATGCCAGCCTTACAGGCTTGTAGCTCTCAACATGTTCCATGAAAAAAATTTTGAACTTCGTTGTTGTGTGTTTCAGTGTGTATAAGGAGATTTGCGATTGTTACTAATATTTGCTGATCATTTTGTTGGTTTAGTTTTGTAATTTTTATATAGTCACTTCAATTTCTTGGAGGCTCCCACAGTGAGTTCTCTCATGAGGGTCTCTCCAGTTCCTTCCAGTGGACCCAGGGGAAAGTGTTAAATTGGCTGTCCTCAGGGGTCTTGTCTTCTCTGTGTTCCTTTATGCCTTCATTGCCAGTCAGCTCTGCAGACTCCCTGGTCAGCTTTCTTGCTCCTCATGTCTTTGAAGGAATATTTATTGTTAATTTACTGTTTGTTTCTCAGACTAGTTTTTGGGGTTTCTGTTTATTATGCCAGAATTTATGATCCCATCTATTTTCTTCTGTATATTTCATCTGATATCCCCTTTTATATTCTGTTGTTTATAGTCATACTGGTTTTCTATTGCTATTACCTAAGTCTTAACAAATGGTATGTGCTGGCCTTGTGCTTTCTACATTGTATCTTTAAGTAGTTTCCACAGGACCAGTAGGGATTTAATTTTTGTTCTTTTGATGTGTTTATAAAAAAATGTCCTTGTTTTTATGGATACTTCCAGATGTATTGCTCACCAAAGGCAAAATTTCCATACCTGTATTTTCCTTTTGTACCTGTTGGAACTTGAGTGCAAAGCAGGTAGTTTGAAATTTGTGAGATTTATACTTCGAAAACCAACATAAGTGCACAAACAGTACATGAATTACATATGCACAATATAGTAGAAAGTCTAAAAAGCCATCACATGGTATTTCAGAAGTGTGACTACAAATTTTGGTAGGCAGTCTGGTGGGGTTTTTTCGGTGGCATTAGCTGACTGCTCAAGTGGAGTCTGGAGAGCATTAGAAGCACTATGTGGGGACTCTGTAGAAGAGAAACTCAGTACTGATTCTTTTCTCATAATGCTTGAATCTCCTGTCATACTTACATTCATCTCCAAGAAACTGAACAGTCTAGTTCCTTGCATATCAGCATAGGTAAATGAATGTATAGTAGCTCAATATCTGTCCTGTAATGCATTAAATAATGTAGTTTCTGATAAATAACTTGCAAATTAATTATTTCCCTTCTGTTTGATTTTCCAAAGCATTCTTAATGGGTTTAGTAAGTACAGGTTGTTACAAGTGATACTCATGCATCTTAGAATTACTTAAGTAAAACAGAAATCTTTTTGAAGGCAAACTCATTTGGCTGTGTTGTGGTATGCTTGAATTTTATCTTTTTTCTCTATATTTCAGGTAAATATGCTGAAGATATATTTGGTGAACTTTTCAACGAAGCACACAGTTTCTCATTTCGAGTCAACTCCTTACAAGAACGTGTAGATCGCTTATCTGTCAGTGTTACACAACTCGATCCAAAGGAGGAGGAATGTGAGTTACCTTCTGCACTGAAAATTTCTTACTTTGTCACTCAGACACCACTGATACGTGAAATGGAAATAATAATAGTTTAGTAGTTTAAATCATAGCTGTAAGAACACAGAGCAAAGTGTTACAAGAAAGAGGTCCATTTCTATTTCTGCTGCAGGTTTCTTTCATAGCCTTGAGCAGCTTTCTCAGCTCAACACATTCATAGTTCTGAATGATATCATAACCAATGAACTTACATGAAAACAGCTACAGGAGAATGTGTCACTTCAGTAGTGTTATGTATTAGTGTTCAGAATATAAATATTAAGTAATACTATGTGAATTCTTGGAGATAAGCCTTTACTCTTTTTTTTTTCTTTAACCATCCTACTAATTCCCATTGGATGTAAACCTTTGTCCAAGTAGGGTTTTTTGCATTTAACTTCTACGTTCTTGCTTTCTGTATGATTATAGTTCTGTAGCTTCATTTATTGATGCTATATAACCTCTTGGATTCTTCCTAAATAGCTCATTAGAGTATAGCTCATGCCAGTAAGAGAGAATTTGTGTGAAATGTAAAGGATGCCTAGGCTTTGTGATGACTGCAGGAACCTTGACAACTTAATGTCTAAATGCCATGAAGCTTCTTTTGCCTCCATGAGTATTTGTTGGTTTCAGGTACAACTGTGAAAAGTCTTGCAACCCCAAACAGTTTAGGGTGTTCTAAACAATATGGTTAAGACCTTGAAGGTAGAGGAACATCCTATCATGAAAAATAACTTCTAAGTGCTTGTGGGATCCAGTTTTAAAGTATAAAAAGCTGTTTTCGCTTCTGAATATCTAGGTATGATAATTGTGTATTGACAGGAAAAATGAAATGTCAAACCAGGAGCATGGTTTTCAGGTTGTCATTAGTTATATGTGTTGAAATTTCACCAGTAGCAAAATTAAACTAAGGGAAGTTTTGATTCTGTATTTCACGTGACATTAATTTGAAAACAAGTTTCAAAAGACAGCTGTTCACAGCTAGTATCAGATTTTCCATGAAATCATGACTTGCCATGGGGAATTATTGCATTAATGGGGTTTTCCTAGTCTCTTGATAACTGAGCATAAGTCATACATACACACATCTTTTTCCAATTGTTGTGGTTTAACCTGGCGGGCAGTTAAACACCCCACAGTCACTTGCTCAGCCCTGCCCTGCAGTGGGAGGAGGGAGAGAACTGGGGAAGAAAAAAAAAGTAAAATTTGTGGGTTGAGGTAAAGACAATTTGTTAGGACTGAAAAGGAAGGGAAAATAATAATAGAATTAGAATATACAAAACAACTGATGCTCAATGCAATTCCTCACCACCCACTGGCTGATGCCCATCCAGTTCCTGAGCAGCAGCCCCCAGCCAGCTTTCCCCCTAGTTAATATGCTGATCATGGTGCCATATGGTATGGAATGTCCCTTTGGCCAGTTTGGGTCAGCTGTCCTGCCTGTGTGACCTCCCAGCTTATTGTGCCCTGCCAGCCTGGTCACTTGTGGGGTGGGGTGAGAAGCTGAAGAGTCCTTGACTGCTGCTCAGCATCAACTCAAATACCAGTGTGTTATCAACATTATTCTCATCCTAAATTCAAACCATATAGCACTATCCCAGATACTAGGAAGAAATTAACTCTATCCCAGCCAAAACCAGGACACTTATATAATACCATATTCACTATGATTGGATAATGACAACAGATCTTTTCAGTGTACCATAACAAATTGTCAGCAGTTGTAACCCTGTAAGAACTGTAATACTCCAGAATGTTAATGTCATTTCTGCATGTACTTTTGACAGCCTAGGTTTTGGTTTAAATCAGAGTGGAATGTATGTTGATAGGGCATGTCTGGTGTGTTAACCATTCACGTTTCAGGAAGATTGAGAGATCATTTTAAGTCATTGAGTTAAAGCATCTAAGGAAGATACAGAATAGCAAGATAGAAAATCGTACTATCCTGAGAAAGTGGCCTTTGACAAGTTTGGCCTTAGATTTCACTACTAAATACCTATAACTTTTTGATGTAAGAAAATTGCTAGAAGTAGTTTTAAATAGTATGTAGTCCCAAATGCACCATATAATACATTTTCACAGTACTGGGTACACTATAGCATTTGCTAAACTGTATAACTAAAGAAAAAGACAGACACTGCAGTTACAGAAAAGAGGGCTGAGAAGAGGTCTACTCTGTCAAGGCCACAGTGGTTCGGTGAGACTTGAATCCGATCCCCTGGATTTGTGTCTCACACCACAGAGTAGCAGTGACTGCTGGTACTTCAGAGGAACACATGCAGTCCTCAGTGTCAGGAGCTGTTAAATGACTATTTTTATTCATCTAGGAATATCCAGTCCTTGAGCCATACCCAGGGCTCCTTATTCACAGTCATCTGCTCACAGAGTCACCAGATGAGGACAAAGGAGATGAGAGGAAATTCCATGTTGTATTTCCTTAAAAGTTAGGGATCAGGAAACTTTTTGCCTTCAGCATACCGTTTTGGGCTTGAAATTTAGAAATTCATCATAAATAGTTTTGATTTATTCCTAGTCTGGGCTAAAATAGCTGGAATATGTTAATGCATGAAGGTGGGGGGGAAACATTTGGATTTACCTTTCTCAACCTTCTATGCAAGATTTTAAGCAAATTTCAGTACTCCTTCTCAGCTAACAGCATGAGTAGAATGGGTTACACTTGTGAAATGAGTCTCATCTGCTCTCTCTTTGCCAGCAGGCAGTAATAGAAGATTTAATAGGTTCCTTTGGGCCCGTGCTATTACACAAGAGAAAGAAATTAAGATTCATTTAAAGCTAAGTGGCATGAACAAAAACAAACCAAGTAGGATTCACTGAAGAAGGAGCAGATACGTGACAAGATGTGTCTGGTGCAGTCAGAGCAATAAAAAGCTCTGAATTTGTTTGAATAGTCTGTTTTCTCATTTTGAATTATAGTATCTCTGTTAAAGAATAAAACCAAGGTTATGATTGTATCTTCCAAGGACCTAATTCCTGGTGCACAATTTTTCTGTCATAGAAGACTTGTTATGAACTTGGTTAGGTTTGAATTATTATACTGTTTTCAAATTCTTGATTTCTCAGTATTATTAATTTCATATTTTAATAGATTTTAAAAATATTTTATTCTTTCCACATGCATGTATTTTTTTCCCTCAGAAAATACCAAACTTGCATGCAGACAAGAAAGAAATCCCCTGCTTTCTTTCAGTAAACTGAACTTTATTTCAGTGTATGGAAAAGAAGCCTGTTTTATCCAAGAGTAATCATATCTGAGGTCTTTTTAGGGCTGAGAGAACACATTCTTGCTACAAAGCTGAACTGAGGTTGCAGTTTCAGTAGCCCTGCAATCCTAAGAGTATAGTTTCTTTGCAACCATTTTTAATTTCAGGGTTAACTTTATAAATGGCATTACTAACTCTTTCCATGTATATACAAATTTTATAAGTAAAACAATAGATTTTTCTCAATTTATCACATTTTGTAAATTTGTTTGCATCTTTAAGTGTGAAGTAGTGCTAAAAGTAAATAATGTAATAGCTGTAGAAGTCTTGGCAGTTTTTAGAAGAGTATTCATTGTAACATTTATGTGATTCTTTTTTAAATGCTGATATGCAGTACAGCTCTGAGGTACAGCTGGAAAATAGTTGTGTATCGCTCATAAAGAAATAGTATCAGGGCACAAGCAAAATTCATAAACTCAGAACTTAGCAGAATAATTTGGCATCAATTTAGTGGCTCTTTAAATATGAGCCACCTAATTCTATTTAAATCTCAAACCAGAGGATTTTAATCTCAAGGGCAAAATATCAAATTTTTGGTTTTCATAGCACATCTGTTAGAACTGTGACAAGCAACTTAAATAAACTTAATGGAAGAAGTGCTCTGGGAGAGCAGCCTGGCATACTTCAGGAAAGGAGTCAGTGTTGTGCATTATATTTCAGTAGGCTTATGGCTTTGAGGATGTGCTTGGTGTTTTTTCTAAACATTCTATAAATGTATAGCAGTCTATAAATATAAGGTTCTAATATATATAAATTCTGTGATTCTGTTAAACTGGCAGTATTTCAGAAGTTTAGCTGAACTAATGCTAAAGAGAGATTTAACATTCTGCTGTAGCAAAAAAGGTGGCATTTGTTGGGTAGAAACCAAAAAACTTGGCAGCTCATTGTGGTCTGTATCCTTCTGTATACTCTGAAAATGGGAGACTCATTCAACTTTAAAATCAGTGCACTCAGCCCATTGTAAAACTTGGAAGGTAAAGGTAGTAGTCACAGTTTAAGGGGCAGCTCACTTTCTCTAGACTCTGAAGAGGAACTTGGTGACTTGAGTATAAATGTAATTGAAGTTCAGAACAGGGAGGACATGAAAATTAGGTTATGAGCTCCATGTGTAATATCTTAAGTGGGGAATAACACCATTGTCAATTCATTCATTAGAATTTTTACTCCCAAAAGCAAATAAAGAAAAAGAGTCTTTAATTAAATTGCATAGCATGTCACTATTCCTTGCACATCTCCACTTAAAGAAAGTTGGGTTTGAGTGGATCTCTCTCTAAAGGACCCTGTGCAGGTGAACTGAACCCCAACTGCTCTCCATGCACCTTCTCCAATTTTCTTAGGCCTTAATTAAATTTCTGCGTTGTTTAGTAAGTAAATCAGTTTTAAATTAGTGTGTTCAAGGCTTAATGAAGTCTGTGGTAGGGCCATGATATTGCATATTTTGGGGACATAAATAGACATGTCTGGAGAAAATGTCATTTGCTGCACAGTGTGGTGGGTTTGTTGAGAGCAGCAGGTTCGGAGCTGGATGGTGCTGGGTGATTCACACCTTAACAGGCTGTGTGGGCCTCCCTGCTTCTACAGGCTGTGTTTAAAGGAGCTTCTAAGTCCTCTTAAAATGATTGCACTGGCATTTACATATTTTTGCTTACCTGTAGTAATTAAGCTACATACATTTTCTCCAAAGACTGCTTGAGCTGTTTCAGAATTTTTTTAGAGCAATATTTCAGGAAATTTCTATTTCATATGTGGAGGGCAAGCCCAAAGAAGAGTAGTGTCTGATCTACAGAAGTAGTCTCTCTCAGCAACTATTAAACCTGCAGTGACCAGTTGGAAGTATTCTGATGGCAGAGAAACCTAATGTGTGTGCCATTGTGGTTATTGTTGAAGTGGATAATCATTAAAAACTTAAAAAAAAAAAGAAGTGAAAATCAGACTTTTACTGTATAGATTACAGATGTGTTATTTGATCTCATTAGAGTGCAATTTAAATACCTCCTTTTTCCCCCCAGTTTGTTGTTGATTACAAGTGAAAATGGACTGGCATCTCTTTTTGAAAACCAAATGTACAAAAGGTTGACAATTTAGCTTTCTGACAGATAATTGTAACTTACATGGAAAACATTGTCATGTACAGAAGGTCAGACTGGCTGATACGTCTTTTCATACAATCCAAACAACAGACACAGTAAAAATAAACAGGCGTTTGTTTAGATTGTTGAATGAATGTTTAAATTAAATTGTGAGTATCTGAGCATTTAAGGAAATTATTTAAGACCCCATTTTTTATTCATTCGGTAAACACAAGTGGTGTAGCAGATGGACTTTCAGAAAAATATATCCGGATGAAATTTAGGATCTTGGTGTATACAGAGATTCTGGTGCTAGTTAGGACTTAAGCAACTGGAAGCTTAAATTTAACAGCCTCAAGTCAAATGTCTGCACCTTTCCCAACTCTTCCTTTAGCCACTTGTCTCTTCTCACACCTGAATTCATACATCCAATTGGTCTGACCTGTCCTCTTGCTGTGCCAGTTTGTCAGTCAGCCAGAGCTGAGTGGCTGGATGACCAGCCAGGTTTCTCATGTTCCTCCACTGAGCTGGTAAGCAGCAGGACTCCTGTCTCTTGGCCAGCTGGCAAACTAAGCAAGTGGCTTTGTATGCCAAGCTGAGCACAGCCCAGGGCTGTGTGATACCTGTGACATGGGATTTGCCTGGTCCCTGTATGCAGGCAAGTTGTATCCGTGTCATGATGATTCTCGGTGTGTTGTGTGCCACATCCCTTAATTTCCCAAGTAAAGTTGCCCTAATGTAGTCAATTGTTTAGAATAATGGTGTGCTTTTCAGGGAGTGTTACTGGATATCAGCACAGGAAATGTGGCTTGAAACTCTACACTGTATGTTTTCTGTAAGACCTCTGCTGTGTGTCTTAGTAACTATGGTTATTGTTGGGGATTTGATTGTTTATCCTCAGGTGTGTTACCCCTTGGACATGTTGACAAAAAGAGAAGTTCTAAGGAAGAAAATGGAAATTGTGACTAGACTGGCTGTATTTGCTCGTTGAAGAGATTTAGGAATGCTAATAAAGACTTTATAGAACAGTGCACATCTCAATAATATGATGTCACACACCCTGTGAGCATTTTAATATTAGACCAAAGAATTGTGTTTATTTATTGGAATAAATTAATTTACTTCATTGTATTCAGAACGTACACAGGTTCAGAGAGAAGTCTACAAAGTTTTAATTTGTGATGTAAAAGCTCTCCAGTGAGTGACAGTTAAAAAACTTGCAGGATTGCCAAGCAGCTCTGAACAAGTCCATTTGGGTGATTTGTATACTGAACAACCCAAAGTAAGAGCAGCTGAAGTATAAAAGAGTCTGAGACTTAAGTTTTTAGATGAGGTAAAGCACAGTTCTTCTAACTGTGAACTTTTGCCAGCAAATAACAACCTGTACTTCGTGACAGGTACAAAATATGTAGAGTTATTTATGACTGCAAAAATACCTCCAGAAATTGAGACGCCTAGCTGACATTCATACATTATAATACTTCTTTCACATAGTTAAAAAGACTTGTGAGCAGCTAATTAAAGGTATTGAAAAGAATAAAAGACACTGTGATAAATTAGAACCTGAGGGTAAAGAAGGAGGAAACTTCTTCAGGAATACACAGCCTTGCCAACTGTAATAAACTTCAAAAGCCAAGCTGAAAATCAGATAAATCCTGTATTTATCTTCACAAAGAATGTTGCTAATATGCTTAGGTTAGAAGATAGAACATTGCAGGAATTGCCAGCCCTCTAGAAAAAATCCTGCCTTCTGCCCCTTTGTGATCATACAATACAAATCCAGTTCTCTGTGTGTGTACATAAGTATGTGTACACTTCTGTGTGTTACAGGAGCCAGAGTAAAAATACAGTGTTCAGCTCAAACAGATCTTTTTTTAAATTCGTTGCCAAAGCCTGTAGTGATGGTAGGGGGAACGGTGTCCTCTCATCTTATGTAAAGTGGCATTAGTATCAACCTGCTTCTATAAAATAAACATAATCATTTATAGTTAAAATGCATGTACTGAAAATACTCTCTTTGTTAGTTTGTCTTAAAACTGTTTTCAGTATTGTTTGTGATTTTTTTTTAAAAAAAAACACCTCAAACCAATGAAAAGATCTGCCAGTTTATCTAGTGGAAGTCTAACACTGGCTGCTAAGTCAGCCTTGAGACACACCTGGACTTCACAAATGTGGTAACTCAAGACTGGGGAGGGAGGGAAATATGAGACTAAATAAGTATACTGTTTCCAGAATTAAAAGTGCAAAGCTTATCAGTTGTGGTCACTTTTCCATTAATCTTTTATCTAAATTTTAATGATTTTGAAATAGAAAAAGATATGTTGGCTTTAACAGGAGTAGGTAAAATATTTGCAATCACCGTTTAATCTGTTGTGTTCACACAGTGTTGTTTTCCTTCGAATCTTCTGTAAATAATTATTCCTAATTAATGTTCTTAAAAAGTCAAAGTAGCTCACCTGAATTAAACAGAGAAGTCTCATCTCAGTTAAAATTAAAAAAACATCATTTGCCTAGTTTCACGTGTTGGAACACAGAATCACCTCCCATCTCAGTAGCATAAGTGATTTGATGGTTTGGCATCTCAGTGGGCCTTTAGTGGACCTGCCGTGTATGTGCAAGGAATGCAAAGCTTGGCTTGCTGATGGCATAAAGATAAAACCTATACCTGGAGATAGAGAGTTTTTAGTACCAAAAGGATTGTGAAATGGAGTTAGTAAATGTTATTAGGTACTTCTGAACTGGTATTTTTTAGCTACAGTAACCAATTTGTTGAACAGCATTAGAGAGATAGAGTTCTGATCTATCCAGATGAAAAAAACTTCCTGTGAAGTCAAATAGAGGATAACGTGCTAGAACATTACAAACATGTTTTTCACAGTCTAATATCTTGCTGTGGTAGTAGTGCTAGATGAATTTATGTTTGCTGTAAAATGTCTAAGATGCAGGTAATAATGCCTATTATTTATATTTCAACCAACATTAAACAATTCCAGATTAACCCAAATAAAATATATTTGATGAGGTTTTTTTCAATGACAATCTCCCCTTTCAGTGTCACTGCAGGACATTACAATGAGAAAAGCTTTCCGGAGTTCCACAATTCAAGATCAGCAGCTGTTTGACCGCAAAACTCTGCCTATTCCTCTGCAAGAAACTTACGACATTTGTGAACAGCCTCCTCCACTGAACATCCTCACTCCTTACAGGTTAGTAGCACCAAATTAATCAAAACCATGTTCTAGCTTCTTTTATGTAACAGAGGCTATATCCAGGCACCTTGCTCATGTGGAGTAGTGCTTGAATATTTAAGGAGCCAGACTAGAAAATTGCAAAGCTGCTGGAGGAATAAAGGCAGCAGAAGACATTATAAGCATTAAAACTTGACTCCATTTTACTCAAATTTTAATCCAGTGTAACAATGGTAAGAAAAAGCCTTTTTTATTATCTATATTTATTAAACTGTATAATGTTCTTGGATATGAAGACAATAAGCAGTTAAGTATGTAGAAGGAAAGTTCTTTAATAGAAATTAATGAGATCAGCTGAGTTGGTTAGAGCTGAATGCTGATACCACCAAGGTTGTGGGTTTGATCCCTGTATGGGCCATTCACTTAATGGTTTGATTCAATGATCCTTCTGGGTCCCTTCCAACTCAGAATAGTCTGTGATTCTGTAAATGCTGTTCATTGTCCCAGAATTAATTTGAATCAGTAGCTGAACATGAGCAGCCATACAATTTTGCTCAATACTTTAACAACAAGATTTGAGTTACTGGAGTGAGAGTTCCCTGATTTATGATAGTCTTTTTTGTCTACAGCTTGCATTATAGTTACCTTTCTAAAATTAGGACCTTGGATGCCAGGAAAGGTAGTAAAGACTGATAGTGCAGGAAGTCAATGATCATCTTTTTTATGTTCCTCTGTAAAATATTTCAGGGTCTGAGATACTGTGTGTTCCTTAATAGGCCTTTCCTCTGTCTTAATGTTTGAATTCGTGTATTGTCAAATAAATAGTATGCCCTGTTTATGTCATTGTATTTCAGGGATGATGGGAAAGAGGGTTTGAAGTTCTATACCAATCCTTCGTATTTCTTTGATCTGTGGAAGGAAAAAATGTTGCAGGACACTGAGGACAAAAGGAAAGAAAAGAGGAAGCAGAAGGTATGTATGTTAACTTTATATGGCTTCTGGTTGGATTTTTTCCTGGAAAGGGTTTGCTTGCAGATATGCTGCTTTAATAACAATCCAGACTTTACAGAGTCATCTTTATTCAACTTAATTCCATCAACTTTAACAAATAATTAAATAGTAGTAGTAGTAATAAAATAATACAGAAGGATCTAAAGCTTTTATACTTTAGTCTTAATGTAACTAATATCAGGTTTGCCTGAACTTTTAAGTGTTCTATCAATGATTCAAAAAGGAGAAATACAGCAAGACTAAAGAATTACACTCAAACATTTATTTGTAATACAAAATTTTGACAATCTCACAGGTAAAAAAAGTCTTGAATGACATTCCAATCGATATATTTAAAATAGAAAGAAATTAGTAGGAATAGAGCACTTATTTTTTCTTTAAATTGAACAAGCACTTTTGCAGAAGGTAGTGTTCTTTGTTTCACTGTTATTCTCCATATTTCATGCATAATAGAGTAAATATGTGTCAAATTCATAATTTAATTTCAGACTTAAAATAAAAGGCTACTTATACAGTTATTTTTCTCTGTATTATTCAGGTACTTATCCACTAGACTGAAGTTTCTGGCTCTTACAAGTCTTTTTGGTTTACATATCACGTTTAGCCTGAAAATATTTTTTCTTGCACTTGAATTGGAGTAGTTTTCCATTATTTTGTGGCTGATGTTTATATGCAACTAACTAAAAACCACTGTCTCAGTTGTCAGTTCTGTTTGCACAATTCTCCCACAGCAGAAAAATCTAGATCGCCCTCATGAACCAGAAAAAGTGCCAAGGGCACCTCATGACAGACGGAGAGAGTGGCAGAAGTTAGCCCAAGGTCCAGAGCTTGCAGAAGATGATGCTAACCTCTTACATAAGCACATTGAAGTTGCAAATGGCCCAGCTTCACATTTTGAATCAAGGTTCCTTTTTATTCTTTCTGTCCTCTATCAAGTATATTCATACTGTATAGTGAGCATGCTTGAGAAATGGCCAGTGATGGATGAGGTGCTACTGCTGTTCTTGAAATGCACTGGAAATCATTGACTTAGCTTAATCAAAACTCAGTTTTAAAATACTTACTGTATCTTTAAAGGAGTAGTTATTATGTTGTTATTTTCAAGAGTAGCATGTATCCTCCTTGTATCCTTGAGGATGTTTTTGTGGTCTGCAGCTTGAAGAAGATGCAGTGTCACTGCTGCAAGCTTGCACCCAACTGTGTCACTACATTCCTCCAGCCTTGACCTACAAAATCCCTATTATTCCAGTCTCTTGATTTTTCTTAAGCAGACAATGCCAAGACTATATGGTGGGTGTGATATGAGCAAATGTCCACTTGGAACTCAAATGAGACTACTGAGCTTCTTTTTACTCTTGAGCAAATCCAAGATTTGATTGACATTTCTGGTTATAGCCTATTACAAAATCCAACCTGTTGAATTCTCATTTCACAGCATGTATTTGCTGGTGGCTAAAAGTAGCATTTCACATGTTAAACACCTTCTGTGTTTATGCTTCTGGTGTTCGTGCAAAACCAAGTTCATTTTACCAGCCAAGAAACATCTGATAGCAAAGAGGGCTGATGATTAATATTAGGAGGTTTGGAGTTATGGTTTTGCTGGAGGTTTTTGTTTGCTTTGTTTTTTTAATTCAAAAGTATTCATTGTCTTCCAGAAAACAGTTACATTTTCCCCCCTATCCTTCTCTTGCCAAAAGCAAACCATAAGAGAGTATTTTGTTTTGCTTTGTAAGGCCTTCAAACGAACTCAGTAGTGATGGTGAATAATAATGGCAGCTCTAGAAGGGAGTGTTTGCTGTCTGAAAAATGGAAAAAGCTACATGTAAAAAACTTAGTTCAGAATGTGAAAATGGTCTCAGTGCATTTCACTCAGTGGGGTACAACTTAAGTTATGGTGATTAGCATGTTTCTAGGAACAGCTGTATAGTATTTCTGTAAACTGCTGTGTCAAGTCATTGGCAGAAATATCTGCTTTCCTGCTGTCCTTCTGTTATGTTGTATGCTGGATTCCACTTTAGGCACTCCTATTGCAGGTATCCTTTTATATCCAGGATCCTGACCTAAACCTGGATTATTTCAGTACCAGTAATGCAATTATCAATAATGTTGAAGTGCTTGGGAGCACTACACATGCAGAATATGTTGTTCAGATATGGAATAGCACTGTGCTTTGGAATAACAGAGTAGCAACTTCAGTGGTGCAGTATATGGAAACGTACAGTTTTGCTCTACTTGCTGGGAAGTGTTCTGCAAACACTTTTGTGGATTTAATAGAGGTTAAAAAAAAGTCTGTAATTGAGTAGTTAATTAAAATTTCCTAACTGATCAAGTTCTTGAGTTGTCTCTAAAGTTGTCATTAACAACTCAATTGAATCATCTTTATTTATTGCCACTACTCAATAATAGATATTTATTGAGTCTTATGTCTATTGAAGTAATGGGTTCTCTCTACATATTGGAATATAGATCCTCAGACAGAAGTTCAGCTAAATCATTCAGTTGTAAATTCTACCATTCTAACATCGATGGATGCTTCATGACTTTAAAAAAAAGAGTAGTTCTGATTGCATTGCTGTGTTTACTTAGCTCAAAATAATGTGACTAATAAACACTAAGGTCACACACATGCTGCAGAAACTGTCTAATGTACTTGTCAAAACCAAACTCTTGAGCTGCTAGAAGTTGTGACAGGGAAATTGGGATGGATTATTAAAAAGCCGTGACGTATAATATGCAATACTAGTGCAGAGAAGATACTGTATTCAGAAATCAAACTGAAGTATAGAACAGTAGCTGAGGGCACTAATACTTTTACTAGAGGTCAAATTGCATCATTTTTCACTGTTCTTCTACAGATCTCAAGCATATGTGGACCATATGGATGGATCATATTCACTTTCTGCGTTACCCTATAGCCAGATGTCTGAACTTCTGAACAGAGCTGAGGAGCGAGTGTTGGTCAGACCACATGAACCACCGCCGCCCCCTCCAATGCATGGAGCAGGAGATGCCAAACCTGTGCCTCCGTGTGTTAGGTACAAAGCCATCAAGCCACATGCAAATTTATTGGGGTGTTTTAGTTTTCCACCACTCACTGATAGTCATTTGTGATTTCCATGCTGCCCAGGCAGTGCACACATCCTGGGTGGTTGTGTCAGTCCACAGCCCCAGTGTGTCTGCAGCCCCAAGGGCACACAGGAGTTGGACAGGAGGCCCAGCATCTAAACCCTGTAGACTGCCATGGTGGAGGACAGACCTTACCTTGCCATTAATATTGCAACTGTGTTGCCTTCTGTGGTGGTTTAAGGGTAAACCTGCAGGAGGAATGAACCCAACTCAAGAGAGGTTACAAGTTAGAGTTACAATTTACTAAAAAGGTTACAATAAATATAATGATACAGAGAAACATTGGTTTTAACCCCCAAAAAACAGACATGTAACCTGGCACCCTGGGGCATGAGCAGAATGCTGTTCATTTGCCCCTGTGCTGAGCCCCATGTGGTCCCTCTGAGTACAAAGTAAAAGGAAAGTAAAAACCTCTTGGTGAGGATGATGGTCATAGTCTGGTTGAGAGTGGCAGTCACAGTCCTGTTGAGGTTCTGGTCCTCCTCTGGATCTGATAACTGGTACCAGAAGTCCCAAAACACCAAGATTATCTATGCTCGGGTCCTGGTGGGAATGCCCAGTACCTCACCCAGGGTGAAAAGGTTCACAATGGGTGACTTAACTCTTAGTCATGGAATATTTTTGGAATATTTGATGGTCTAGGACTTCCAACTGCCTATTGTGCCAATCCCTAATGTCCCATTAGCAGACATGGCCCCTCAGGCTGGGTGTGAAGGTACTGATGCCTCCCCAGAGGGGAGTTATCATAGCTGAGTCACTGGTGTGAAGACAGAAACATTTCTGTGCCTCCCAGGATTCTTTAACACCCAGCTTGTAGCCTGAGGTGTCGGGTGTGCCCTGGGCAGCTGCTGCAAATGAACCATTAACAGTTAATGAGACATGACATGGAGGGTGTAGAATACACAGTTTTGGTTACACCTACACAGTGATAAACTGATCCTGGCCGCTGTAACTAGGAGACCTTCTGAGTTAAATGGCAAGACAAATAACTATATGGAAAATATTTCTGTGGAATATGTTGGCATCTTAGGACATAGCTTTGGAGTTTTGGAAATTTGTACAACTGGGCTGTGTTTCAGCCTGCATGAAATATCACAATAAGACAGTCAGCTGTCAAAACTATATATTAATCAGATATGCTAAATTGGAAGTGCTTTCCCTCACCACCTGCAGGTGTTTTTATTTTCTGTTTTTCTGTGCCTTTCCAAAAGTGGATTCATAATTAAAATATTTTCTAGAGTGAGGCTTTGGTTGTCACTCCCCTGTTGTTTTAAACCCAAAATCTTACATTATGGTCAAATACCTACAACTTGGAAAGAGGACAGTTAATTCAAATGCAGTTACTTCATTAGCAAGATTTCATCTCTTGAAAAGAGTGACTTTTTCTGTTTGGGGGATCATACACAAAAATGCAAAGTTCTTTAGATTAATTTTCCACAACAGCTAAAAGAAATCCTCTGGTGGTCTTTCAGTAAAATAATTTTACTGTTCCCTTTTGTTTTCTTCAGTTCACTTATGCATTGGACTATAACAAGTATCTATCATATAACTGTACCTCTCTGTACATAGAATTGATGACCTTTGGTATTAGTGTCACTCATTTTGTCATCACACCTTAAATATGTATTTCAAATCTAACTTGTCCTCATTGTTTGTACTGTTTTGTTTTGGGTTTAAAATTCTGTGAATCAAAGCAGTTAATCAACTGCTAGTTCCCTTCAGAAAAATAATTTGAATATACTTAGGGACAACAGGGAAGGATTATACTAGAACAGGAAACCTTTGATAAAGATGCAGATCTGTAAAAGAGTGTAGATTTGGTTAATAGCTGAATCTGAGGAGAGATCTGTTAGAAAACTGGTGCATATTCCATACTGAAAATTGGATTTCTTTGTATATGAGGTATGAACGAATACCTTGAAAACAGCATAGTATATAATGCTCTTTAATATTCAGGGTTCTATGTTCTTAAGTTGCAGAATTGAACCTATAACTCTTTTTTCCATTCTCTAGCTCTAATAACTTTGTTCTGTTATTGGATGTTGCAGTTCTACTACTGGCTTGGTAGAAAATCGTCCTCAGTCACCAGCAACAGGCAGAACCCCAGTGTTTGTGAGCCCCACTCCTCCTCCTCCTCCTCCACCACCTCTTCCATCTGCTTTGTCAACTTCATCGTTAAGAGCTGCAATGACTTCCACCCCTCCACCCCCAGTTCCACCCCCACCACCTCCCCCCACAGCTGCTCTGCAGGCCCCGGCTGTGCCGCCTCCACCAGCTCCTCTCCAGATAGCTCCTGGAGTTCTACACCCAGCTCCACCTCCAGTTGCTCCTCCCCTAGCACAACCCTCTCCTCCTGTCACTAGAGCTGCCCAGGTGTGTGAAGCTGTACCTGTTCACCCAGTTCCTCCACAAGCTGAAGTACAGGGACTTCCTCCACCACCCCCACCTCCTCCCTTACCACCTCCTGGCATTCGACCCTCCTCCCCTGTCACAGTTGCAAACCTTTCTCACCCTCCTCCCGTTCTGCACCCTCCTCCCACCACCATTGTCCCTGGTCCCCATGCGCCCCTCATGCCCCCATCACCACCATCCCAGGTGATTCCTGCTCCTGAACCCAAACGCCATCCTTCAACTCTTCCTGTCATCAGTGATGCCAGAAGCGTCCTGCTGGAAGCAATACGGAAAGGTAAGCTTTGGCTTTTAAGGGGCAAAGAGAACTGTCTCAGAAACTTGCCAAATGCACATTAGCTTTGAGAGGTGGGGTATTCCACGTGTGTAAGAAGTTAGAGCAATGCATCTTAAGTCTGTTTCTGCTTTCTATTCTCTGCAGCGCATGCATTGCCAAGCAGACAGATTTTTTTCAACTTGTAATTGCGTTTATCAGATGTTTAGTTAGGATGGCATAACTGGTTCTGTATGGAAGTTAGATTGAAAAAAAAGTACGTGTGTTTGCAGATGATCTGTGGAGATTATCTTTTCATTTCTGTTTACTTGAAAATGTAGTTATTTCTGATAACCTACAGACTGTGTAGAACACATTGGTTTTCCACAGACTATTAGATAAAAGCAGAGCAGATTGATTTGCATTGGAATTTTGATCATATGTCACTGTATTGCAACACCATATAAATGACATTCAGAAATCATTGGTGAAGACTTGAAAAAGCTGTTAAGTATCTAATCCTGACACGTCTCAGCGCAGCAGTGGAGCAGCCTTTACGTTGCAAGGTGCCCACCGGCAGAGTGCAAATGAATGGTGGAGCTGCAGGGCAGTGTTTTCCTGATGATCTAGTGAGGAGCTGTGTGCACAAGCTGTACCTTTTTCAGCTTAACATGCCCATGGCCAGCAAAATCCCCACTGCACCATGAGTGCTGCTGCTGCTTGATGGTGGGGTATAAATGTCAACAAGAGTTGAATGCAGCAGAGGTGCGGAGTCAGCAAAAAAAACACTAAGAAAGGCGAGCCTGCTGGTTTAATTTCAGTGACTGCTTGAAACACCTTTGACCAAGTCATGCCCAAGAAACAACTGCTTGAGTTTCCACAGCTTAAATTCCACCAAGTCCTGTGATTGGGTTGCCTGTAAGCTGACAATGAAGAATCTTAAGTATAGGCTGTAGGTCATATTCAGTCTGTCAGTCTGGGATGTTGTCAGTATAAAACCAAAACATATAATAATATGTAATATATATACAATACATAGTATATATAAAATAATATATAACTTTCTCTTATTGTCAGTATATATTGTTTCTCCATTGTGTTTGATCTTTAAGTAATCCCAAGTTATCCCAAAACAGATCATTATGTGATAAAAATAGGATTACAAGAGGTCCTGTCTTGTTAGTATCCTCAAAATAGCTGTAACTCTTAATTGAAATCGTGACGAGAGAGTATAGAAAGTCTGGAAATGCAAATAGCAAAAGGCTTAATCACATATAGTAGTACTAAAAATGTAGTTGTATTTTTACTGGGAAATCAGAACCAGGATATTATAGTAGAAGAACTCATGATCAAATCCACCACTGCAATTCTGATATTCCTCTCTTTAAAAAATTGGCAAGGAAATTTCTCTCTGAGGAGGACAGTGTCCTCAGTCTTCGTTTTTGCCTGCAAAGCACTTGAGAATCATCTCTTTGCAGTGATAAAGGAGGAGGGCAACATGCTTGTAGGGTGGTCCCGTGGTGTAAAGGAGAGCACTCTGGACTGAATCCCAAGGTCCTGAGTTCCAGTCTCAGTGGGACTGTCCCCTGGCAGTTCAAGCCTCCCTGCCATCCCATCCCGTCACATCT
>JAWWEV010000115.1:70095675-70116478 GCA_035583235.1 Hafferia zeledoni
CCTCACCTAAAACATCCACTGTGCAGGCTGGAAGGGCACACCCACGTGGGGAGAGCCCTGCCCAAATCTGCGTTTGCAAAGTCTGGCCGTACAACATGCTTGTGATTTGATGTTCCTCAGGTATTCAGCTACGGAAAGTTGAAGAGCAACGCGAACAAGAAGCTAAACATGAGCGCATTGAGAATGATGTTGCTACTATCCTCTCTCGTCGCATTGCTGTGGAATACAGCGATTCAGAAGATGATTCAGAATTTGATGAAGTAGATTGGCTGGAGTAAAATTATTACGTTGCTGTACACTGCAAAATCGAATGCTAATGTCCATTGTGGTGCTTGTTCTTTGAAAGTTTGATGGTCATTTCTAGTGTTTTTTGTATTCTTTTCTTTACATAATTAATCCATGTTTTTCTACTTTTCAGTTTACAGAAAGCTCCTAGTGCATCTTTGAAACTAAATGTTTTACAGTGGCTTTTCTTACACATCTTTTTTGAAAGAACATACTTTGTTCCAATAGACCACTAAGTATTAAGCATGGGCAGCTGTTGGTAGAGTAGCAGTTTAAATTTTTTGACATATCTTAACTGTGCACTTTGTGAATTTTAAGTTGATGAAGGCAACTGAGATGGACATTCCAAGGGCAGCTGTATGTACTAATGAGCCTTATTCCACTTCTGATAGTGTTTTAAAACATTAACCCTAGCTGTCAAGATATCACTGCCTCGATCACACCTGTACACTAAAAGTACATATAGTTAGCAGCACTGAACACACTGAAAAGAAAATGGATCTTTGGGGGGCGTTATTATTGTTTTAATGTTGTTTTTAAATAATTATGGCCTTATTTGAATGTTTAGAGTTTCCCCTTCCCTTCTTCCCTCCCAGGTACATATTGTGTGGTACTATTTTTGCCTGCATAATAAAAGTTTAATTTTTTTTTCCTTGTGAAATCTTTTGACTTAAACATGCTGTGTAACTTATGTAACTGTTAAAATAACAGTTTGATTTAATAAATGGTTCATTTTAAATGTTCCTGGGTGTTGCTTTTTCAATAAAGCCTGCATTTCACTGGTATACCTGAGGGATCCTTAGATTTCAAGTGTTTAATCTGTGGTCTACAAAGTTACAATGAATATTCTGTACTTCATCTAAAAGAAAACTATCATTAATTGATACATATGTACATCTACCCCCAAAAAAAGAAAAAAGCTGAAATCCTACTGTGATTTTAGTTTAAAAAACAATACAAATACAGAATTGGGAGCTTGTGGCTTATCTGCTTTAGGGTGGTTTAAAAAAAGACCCAAACCAACACTTTACCATCACTGTATCTTGAGGAGATGTAGCAGTCAAAATCATGGTTAATGAAAGGTAATGAAGAACATGGGTGATATTGCAAAGTCAGGTTTTAAGTGCTATCTAGCCATGTAGTGCATGTTGTGCAGGGCTTTTATGTTTCTCTTCCCTGGAATAACTCCTTCAAGTCTGAGCACATAGTCAAAAGCCTGTTCAGAAGGGAAACATGAGAGTGCAAGAGCATTCTTACCCTGTGATCTTATTCCTGGAAGATGGAATTGTGTAATACAGGAAAATAAGTCCTGAAAGTCAGAATGAGATTTCTGAAGATCACAGAATCACAGACTATTCTGAGTTGGAAGGGACCCACAAGGATCATCAAGTCCAAAGATGGAACATTAAGTATTCTAAAGGCTGCAGAACAAGTTGTAGGGACATGTGGTTATTAACCTACTCTTGGGACTGGGCACAACTCCAGAGGTACAGACTGGGGTAGGAACAGTGTACAACAACTCTTCCAACTTCACTGTCATCATCTCAGCCACCACTGCAGTTATTTTACAGGGCCTGCTATGCTCAAGATTTTTCCCACTGCAGCAGTTATGCCTGTGTTGTGTTTGTGGCATAAATGCCACTGTTTGTGAATCTGCATCTTTGTAACTGTGGATGCAGTTCTCAATACACTGTTGTCTTTGATAGTTGTTCTCACGGTAATACCGTCTGGTTTGTTCTGCTGTTCTCTGTTATCTTTTAAAGTGCATGTCCTTTCTAACAGCCCATCATAATGTTAAAGAAAATATGGCAGAAGCACCACTGCATGAGCTTTTGATGGTGTTTAGGTGTTTCCTTGGATCTCAGTAATCCTAACTGGCCAAATGTGGTGCAGTAACTAAATGTGAGTGATCTCATTTACACAGCTGTGAAGGACTGAGATCTTCAAGGCAAAGTGCAGCATACGCACCTGCAGCTACCCTGTAAGCAGGGAGCCAGATCAGCACTTTAGGCAGCTGAAAGGGGAGCTTGTCCCTAAATACTGTGTGTAGGTAGTTCTGCCATTCACAAAATTACTTTCTGACTGATGTTTATACCTGTTCCTTGCTGAAGTCTCTAAACTCCTGATTTTTCTGGTGGATCTTAGACAGCCGCCTATGTGGTCACTTAAATGGAGCAGCAGCATTTCTGTGCCAAGGCTGTAACTTGAAATTAGAGGATCTCCTCGCCATCAGACTTGCACTGGGGTATGCTGTGAGTGCATCCAGGAGCTGTGAAATGAGTATAACTTGCCTAAAGTACAGAGAAAAGAAAGAAAGCTCAAAAAAAACCAACCAAGGTCCTTAAGTGACTGCAGCTACCACATATCAGACTTGCAGTTATAAAAAAAAATCGTTATTGACAAATGGTTCTTATTTGACCTGCTTCACTGTCCTGGTGATTAATAATATCCCTTCCAAGCCAGTACCCAGGGCAGACAAAGCACTCATTTAATATGACACAGTCACACAAAGTAATGAACCTTGTCTGAGAAAAGTCAAGAGTTAAATTCAGTTAACATTTCAAAGGCAGGATTCTTGGCCTTCTGCCATTGCTGCAGCTTTCTGCCATAGCAACTAGTCTCCAGATGGCAATAGTGTGATTCACTAGTAGCGAGAGGTGATTGCTGGACTTGAATATTTGCATTTATAGATCGACTTCAAGCGATGCACTTGCAATCTCAGTGATTTGTGTCCCTTTTATTGTGGTCTCCAACTGCCCTTCTCATTTGGTGGAATGCTGTGCAGTGGGCTGCTGGGCCATTCATGCCTGTGATAAGATGTGTAATAGATTATTGATTGCTTTGTCTTGTAAGGTACTAAATCAAGTCTTTTGTATTGAACTGTTTACAGAGTCTGTTGTTTACTTCTGTACATTTACAGCAGCTGGTTAAAACTGAGGCTCGATGTCTGCCACAAAAATAATGTGTCACTAATGTCCCATGTAAGTGAAAAGGAACCTTTGTTCATCTTCACGCCTTTCTTGAACTGTAATCTGGGACAGTTAAAAATTACCTGCCACTCCTACTGAGAAATTTGGGGTGGGGGGAAGGACAATATAAAAAACATAGAAAGAAGAAACAAAAGTTACTGGGTGACGGCAGAACCAGAGCTGAAGACTAGGGAGGTGCACACTCACTTCAGGGGTTTATCAAAAGATAAAACACTAATGATGCAGCCATCATGGACAGAAAAAAATTAAATAGGTAAATGGAAAAGAACAGGGACTAACAAAACAAAAATTATGAAGAGACAATTCTGGTTCTTTTTTTGGTGATGTGTTGTGAACAGTAACCATTAAATACTAGATACCATTAAGAGATTCTGTTATTTCCCAGTATACTGGGTCTTAAAAAGCAGGAAGCATATTAAGACGACCTTTAGTCAATAAAGTTACGCTTTCCTGCATGTGGCACAGGGGTGCACTTCTCAGCATTCAGGTGGACACTGACACACCATTGTGTGTCTGATGCACAGACATGTTCTTCAAAAGACACTGTGGGATCTGAGCGTGCAAGCAGGTACCTGATAGCCCCAGATGCATTGCAACAGGCTTCTTTCAGGATGCTGGGACCACCTTGCTTGGATGCAGATGCCACACCTGAAGCGCATCCCCACATGATTTACCTCGAGGCCATGAGCCTTTGGCCTGCTCTGAGGATGCAAACAGGAACACAGACTGCAGTGGGCTGTCACATCTGTCTCCTCCAGCCCATGGACCCCCACGGGAAGGGGGTGTCAGCACCAGCTTCAGACCATGGTGCAGATATCCTGCTTGACAGCGGGTACAGCTCACAGCAGCATACCCAGAGCAGTGCAGGGTTATAGCAGCAGCCAGAGCTCCAAAACCCAGCATTTCCACAAACCAGAGCATTCCAGGAGAAGACACAGAGGCAAAGCTCCAGCACAGGCTCTGCTGCCCAGGATTGTATCAGCAAAAGATCTGACAGAAAATCAACTTGAGCTTCATCAAGTGTCTGCTCTGTCCCTTCAGCTACAGGCCAGAATGAGTTTCACTCTCTCTGATTCTCTTTTGCAAGTGGTGATGTTAAACACCAAGAGAGGAATCCCAACCAGAGACCAGGGGTAGTGATTGTGATCTCCCTTTTTGGAGCCACTCCACCAATTTCCCCCTCTCCTTTCTCCTCCTGACTCCTTCTCACACTTGAATGAAACTCAGGGATGGTCGCATGCCCATGGGAGACTTCTCACACACTCTTTGTGGCTGCAGCTGAGACAGACCTTACTGATCCCAGGTTGCTTCTTGGATGCAGTGCCAGCCCTTGGTAGATGTTAGTTCCCTCCATCTGCTCCTTGAGCTGCTTGGGACAGCTCTCCCTTCCCTGATTCAACCCTAATGAGCTGGGTCAGGTTTAACTGCTTAAAAACATGTCCCTGTCAACTTGGGAACCGCTTTTTTTGCCAGCACGTAGCAGGGAACACTCCTGTGAGTGAGTGACTTGGCTGTCAGCTCTGAGGGCTTAATGAATGCCTGGCAGCACAGCACCAGGCAGCTGTGGAGGAGCAGGCAGGGCAGGGGAACCTCATCCCCATCCCAGCTGCTGCTAGAAGAAGACACCTGGAGAAGCCTCAGGAAAATGGGCACGGGGTACAGAGCAGATGCTGCGAGGCTGGAGCTGTGGACCCCATTCCATTCCTTTTGGAGTGACAGACCAGTCCTGCACAGCCCGTGCTTTTCTTTTGATCCATGCCTGCTGCAAGCAGACATCTTCCCCTCTGCTAATTCCTTTGCCTGAAAAATACATTCTGCCATGCTAGTCATCACTTGTGCTCCCCAACTGCCAGCAGCCCCTGACAGCAGCATCAGTAACATCCTATGAAGAAAATTGCCTCCATCCCATTTCTTCTTATTTTTACAGTATCTGCAGGCTCTGGGCAGTTGTTCCAGCTACACTCCTTTTGGCAACTGGAAACATCTGGGTACAGATTGGAGCCGGTATTGTGTCTTGACAAACAGGGCTGAATATTCCTCTCCTTATGTTTCTTTCTGTGATAGTTCAATAGCTTCTCTTTCAGACACACGACAACTGAGGGCCCCCTACGGACAGATTGTTTCCATTTTCCTGCTCCCCCATTTTAATGCCCCAAACATGAGAGTGTTATTTATTGCAAAACTTGTGGCATTTTGCCACAGCTCCATGTTAGTATCACTCCAAGAAAAGCTTCAAAAATTGCTCCCTTCAATGAGAATTGATACTGTGTTTTAGCCACTTCTGCTACTCTGTGAGGCATTTCCTTCACCACAAATCTAAAATCTCAGAACAGGTCTGCTTCCCAATCTGTCCCAATCACTCCTGTTGAGCAAGGATCCACACTCAGTGTCATGTTATCACAGCTTGATCTTGTGCTTCACTACCAGCCAGAAATAACTCCAGCAAACTGCCCAAGACTTCTAACCTCATGAAAAAGCAGCTCCCACCCAGGTCTTGGCATGCTGGTGTAGGTTAGCAATTTCCCCTCATACCAAGCAAACGCCACAGGCTGGATTTTTCCCAGCTGCATTTTGGCAAAGCCAAAACCAGCTTGTAAGCATTGCCAGCAGAACACGTGGCCAACACAGCCCCCTGCAGGGATGAGAAGGCCATCAAGCAGCCTGAGCTGGGAGCTGCCCTCCCTCACTACACCAGAGAGAAATGCATCCTCTGGGTTTGAAAAGCACAAAGAAGTTAGCAATGCTCCCAAACAGGACAGATGTTCTCCATGAGCCAGCATCCTTTTCTGGTCAATAGGATTCCAGGCAGTAATTCTGCTGTGGTTAATTAGAGGAAAACATTAGGATAATTCCTTTGCTTCTGTATACTTTGTTCTCTCCAGGGGAAATTTTGGTGCCAATGATTCATATTTGGATGAATCAGAGGCAGAAAGCAGCAACTCAAACCCTGTCCCCACAGCAGGGAGACCCTGTCTCTAGGACCAACCAAATATATCTGGGCTTCCCAGGCAGCTCCTGCAATTCCCTCTCTGTAGATCTCTCTGATGAAGATCTCTAGCATCACATGGAAAAGTTACCACCCTAAATCCCAGGGATTTTCCAGCCAGGTTTGGATGCCTCTTTGAGTTTTGAAACCTTCCACTGACTTGCCACATCTCTGCAGCTTGCAAAATGACAGGATGTGAGGGTTGCCAGAGGAACCTGTGAGTGTGGGGGACAGCTGGCGCTGTCCCCACCATTGCGGCTATGCTGACTTCACATCCCCAAGAATCAAGAAGCACTTTTGGGAGCTTGTGGGCTGAAGTTCTGCCCCAGTGATGGTCACTGTGCCCTCTGTTACAAGGACTGAGAAGATCCCACAAGGTCAAGGGGCTTTCATGGCTGCAGCCACACACGACCATCAACCCACATCTGAGCTACACAAAATTGCTGTTGGAACACTTTGTCCTAATTCACATCAACTCCCGGTTTTGACCAGTCAGTGACACCTGTAAGAAATTGTTTAACAGATGTCTGCTGGCAAAATATCCTCCCCACCCCAACACACAGGGAGCTATTACTTTTTCAGGTTTTTTTTCTCTGTTTTTAGTAGCCTTATAGTCCCCATAAATTTCATTCACTGGATTTACATGGTCACTAAACTGCTTGATACAGTATTATAGTCACAGCAGGAAATTATTTGCTATTCTGGTGAAAATGAGCATTTCCTAGTTTTTCAGTGCAGGGAATTAGATTATCAGGAAAATAATAACCAGCTGACTGAAGGAGGGTTTGATTCATGGTAATTACTGATTATATGCAGATTACTTTATGGCTTTAATTCTTTGGTCTCCCACTGTTTGCTTGGTAAACCTCTAAAATAAAAAGGCAGTGAGCGCACGAGAGTCTTGTTTGTAAGGCAAATTACAGAATCTAATTTGATGATTAAATGAAAGGATGCAGAGCTCTACACAGACCAGCACAGCAGCAGGAAGGAGCACTTGCATCTGCCTTTGGCCACAGCCACTTCTCTGCTGCTCTCGAGCACCTGGTTCACATTCCCAAGATTGCAGCCCTCACCTGTGCTTGTGGCAGGTTTCACTCAAGGAGAAGGAACCTCCTTGCTTCTCCTGCCCATAGCCCCCAAGTCTGCCCCCTTTGTTCATCAGGTGGAGAGAAGAGGAAGTATCAATTCATTTGTGCTCAGTATGCCCCTGAAAACATTTCCAATTCAGTGCAACAACAAGGCCCTTGCAAACCTTGCAAACTAGCACTATGCTTTATAACATCAGAAGCTGGTTAGCAAACTACAGGCTGCTTTTGACAGAAAGCTATCCAAAAATAGCATCCCCACCACTTCCCAGCCACTCCAGCCTTTCCAAAACAGCTTTTCTCTTCTTATTTCCTACAGCAAACCTTCCGCAGACTTGCAATCCCCAGAGCCGAAACCAGCCGTTTGATCCTATGTATTATTCTTAGCTTTGCTGGAGCCAAATTTCAGCTCCTGCTCTCTCTGGAACTGAGAGATGGAGAGTGAGACCCTCCCCCTGCTGTCCCTGACTGCCTCACTGGCTGGGAAGTGTGGCCACCCCTGTGGTGCCCAGGGCAGTATGCTGACTGCACGTTGCATTTATTCTTAAAATACATAGTTACACCCTCTTCAGTAAAAAACAAGCGCTGGGGTGTGCATCCAGAAATATCCCCCCATGTTGGAGCAGGCTCAGAAGCATGGCTGGGTGCTCCACAGTGGCTGAGTATGTTTGTCTGCAGTTACTCTGGTACATGTGCCAGCTGGGATCTTTCACCTGCAGCCCTTTATCTAATAGATGAAAGGGAGAGCAATGTAATTGCCTGTCCCAAAGACAGCCCTCTGTATCAGGCATGCCTGCCTGCTTGCCCCCCTGGGGATGGCAGTCCAGAGGAGCAGGGGCCAGTAGCACCTGCTGAGCCCATCAAGGATGGATGGCACTTACAGCCCATGTGAGTGCTGTTCTCATTATGACATGGTGCAGGACCAAATCCAGGCTCTGGGATGAAGGATTGGCACCACCAGAACCCCTCTGGGAGCCTCAAGAAGCCCTGTCTTCTTTGTCTATGCCAGTCATGATGGTTCCCCCAGCTCAGCTCTGGGGCAGTGCCGTTCCTTTGCAGAATAATAGGACCTTAAAATGGTTAGGTTTGGAAGGGACCTTAAAGATAGCGTAGTTCAAATTCTCTGGCCTGGGCAGGAACACCTTCTACCAGACAAGGTTGCTCAAGGCCACATCCAACCTGGCCTTCAACACTTTCAGGGATGAGGTGTCCACAGCTCCTCTGGTCAACCAGTTCTAGTGTCTCACCACCCTCACAGTGAGGAATTTCTTCCTTACATCTAGTCCATACCTACCCTCTTTCAGTTTAAAGCCATTACCCCTTGTCCTAATTCCACATTACCACTGTCCTTGAGTCCACATTATCTCCCTCACTACTAGGGAGTCCCCTTCTAGATGCAAAACTGGATCCTCCTCTGTTCCTGAGTGCCCCAGCAGATGAAACACCCTGACTCTGTGCCCCACTTGCTGCAATGAGCTTCCCCAGAGGGGCAGTGCCTTAAGAATTGGTCCCCATTCCTGCTATAATGTCAATGGGGGTGTTTGAGCCTTTCTGTTTTGGGCAGGTGGACCCACCAGCAGACTTTTATCTGCCTGCAGCCTGGCTACCCATTGGATTTTTGAACTTTTTCTTCTCCCTTTGCAGGTCATAAGCCTGTAGAAGAATGATACATGCCACTTTGTGCTGACCAGTAAGAACTATTCATCACCACATTTCTCCCCTTATTTCTCTTATGTCACTGCAAGAATAATAATTAAACAGTAATCATAATGAAATAAATACAATTAAAAGCAGAATGCTTTCCTTTTGGCTGTTTGCTGTGGGAAGGCTGTTTCTTTCCTGTCTGACTGTGCTGTTTCACCAACACCCACCATCAGATAACGTTTGATCAGCCCCCTCAAATTAGCGGGATGCAGATGATGTGTTGTTTCTGTGCTGTTTGTGCCTGCAGACGGTGTGCGCGGTTTTGCTTTATCACGGAGCTGGCTGCCCCCGGGACTAACCACAAACCACTTCAGGCCGTGCCGAAGACCACCAGGGTGGCGGCGTTTCACACGCACGGAGTAAACCCCTCGAATTTCTGCCGGGAGGTGCCGGGCGCGGGGCCGCCACACAGATGCGCATCGGGAGGTGGCAGCATTTCCCCGCCGCGCTGAGCCCGGCCCGGCTGCGGGGTGGGAACAGCGCCTTACCCAGCCACGGGGCTCTGCTCCAGAGAAAAGCAGCAGGTTTTAATCATTTTGCTTTCAAGTCCCAAGTTTGGCACACTTTCCTTTTCCTGCTTACTCTTTTTTTTAGCTCTCCCTGTACTTCCTTTCCTTCCCCTCCCCACGCCCCCTCCTTTTCTTTATTTTAAGAGAGGGAAGGAGTTAAAAGAGACAGCAAAAAGGCAGTAAACCACCCGCAGCACCCGGAACAACCAAAGGTCTCGCACCCGAACACTGCTGATCCCACCAGCCCCAGTGAGGTGGACATCAAAGGAGATGCTCCCAGGTCAGCCGTGTCATTCACACATGGGAAGCTCGCTGCAGAACCAGGGCCTCCACCTTCTCAAGGGGATGGGGACTGTGGGGGGCTCCCTGCATCCTTCTGCTCACCAGGGAAAAAGTCCCACAGAAGCCCTGTGAGAGACTCCAGAATGATTGAGAATCCCCTCTCCTCTGGTCATCTCAAAAAGGGAAAGTGGGGCACTGCTACTGCTCTGTGAGCAGCTCTGTGCCATGAGTGGCATGAAATCCAGAGAACCCCCTGTGGAGGGATGTGTAGGGGCTCAGCAGACCTGCACCTGACCGTCTGTGCCCCTCCAGGCCTGCTGCAACATGGGCTATGGTTGATACCACAGCCCTACCATCCTAGTCTCCTCAGCCACTGGGAAGGCCACAAATGGCAGGAAAACAGTAAAAACACATATGCAGGCTGGTTCCTGTAGCAAGAGCTCTGCAACACCTTCCTTTACAGCAGCAGCCTGATGAAGGAGCAATGCCTGTCTGCTCCTCCCTGATGCAGAACTATGGCTCCTCTGGGTGATTAGATCAGTCAGTTCATGTCCTACTAGCTGCACAAAATACTCTGAAAACCCAAGGCATCTCCTTGTGCTCATTGTGCCAGGTTCAGCCTCCTGAAGACCACAGGCCAGTTCAGACCCAAGGCAGCTTGAGAGATCTTTATAAAAAGCACCCAGATGCCTTTGGATTGTCAAAATTCTCTTCCCAAAAGGAGCCACAGTGCTTCAGAGTCCAGGCAGTCACTCAGAAGTGAAGAAATAACACAAAACTAAAAAACAAACAAACAAACAAACAAAAAAAACCACCAAAAAACAAAAACAAACAAACAAAAAAAACAAAACACCAACACAAAAACCAAACTACCTCATCTCTTAATTCAAGAATCTCCCAGGACAGTTCATCTCTAGGATTTGGGTATAGGAAGGCAGGTGTAATAATGGGACAGTGCCAGCATTTAAATGCACAAGAGCAGCACAGATCCAGAGGACACACCTTGATATAAACTGTTCATAAACGGGTTAGAGGGATGTTGGTCCCAGCAGAACAGCAGCACAGCCCTCAGGCACAGGAAAAAGCACTGGGAATTCACCCAAATGCTAATTACTAAGTAAACTCACCTGGCCAGAAATGGCAGAAGGCACGTCGTGTAGGATAAGGGAGCTGTTCCCTAGGAATGAGCAGAGCACCCCTTCTACAGAGCTATTTCCCTGCTCTGAGGGGGTGTTTTTGCAGGGGCCCCTACCTGCTGGAAATCTGTGATCTTCACAGCGTAATTGGGGAAACACAGGGGCACTGAGGAAGGGTTAATTCCTAAGATGTTGATACCATCTTTTACAAATACTTAAACGTGGATGTTCTATCTCACTGGCAAGTCACATAATTGCCTGTTGTGGATTTGTTAGTTTGATACATTGTGGTGCTGCTGAGTGGGGCTTTACATACAAATCTTCACTGTGGCATGTTTGTGGGGTGCTGGGGCATGCCACACCCCTGCTGATGGTGTGTCCTGTGCCTTTTTACTGCTCCCAAACCAACCATTCCAAACCCAACCCCCTCCCCAGGGGAGAAGGAACTGAGGAGAAACATTAATTGACTGTCTCCCTTTTCTGTTTCCTTTTGCAGCATTATTTTTGGTCTGGGGCTGGTGGCACAGTGTGGGCCCAGCAATCTCCCTGGAACAGCTCTGTCAGCAGGCATCAGCATTCTGTGTGTCTCTAGATGGATTCAATCTCAAGCAAAAGCACCCAGGGCTGCTCCACTCCCTTGAACCCCAAGCCCAGGACCCTGATTGTAGCCCCTGGTAACTTCATGCATGGTCAAACATCTCCTCCCTGATGTGGGACCAAACACTCCAATGGAGCAAGCGATCTACACCAGCATCTGCACAGGCTTGGTGGTGTCCTGCATCTGAACACCATCGGTGTTGACTGCAATGACATCAGTTGTCAGGCAATGCCAAGGTAAGGTGAATCCTTCTGTCTCTCAGGCACTTCACAGCAGTACAAGTCCAAAAGGCTTAGAGAGACAGTTTTTCCCCAATCAGTTTCCCTGGGCTTTCTGCACCCTGCATGACACCCCAGTGACACCATGAGAGCTGCAACCATGGGCTGTGGTGGCTGCACTGAAGCTCTGAGGTCCCAGTGACAGATGCTTTTTTGTTTGCATGAAGATGGCAGAGTGGTCCTGGTTTAAGCATGTAAATGGAGGAGCTGACAATGTGATGAGCTGAAGGGTGGCATGTCCCGGAGATTTTGGAGGAGATGCAGAAAAGCAGGAAAGCAGAGTTTGACTGAAAATATTCAAGTAGTCAAGAAAACTTAAGACTACAAATAAATTTTTGAAAATCCATTTTGTCTGTAGTCCAGAGACACTGCAAGAAAATGTTGATTTTTTAATCAGGTCTTGAAGGACTGGTGGGCTGCCACAGGAGTATTTCCCAAGAGCATCACTCAGGTTAAAACGAGCATCCTACAGGCAAGCATATCAAGAACTCCCCAGGCTTTCACTCATTTTTGCTGCATCTGTCTCCTAATGCATGCCTAGGGCTGGGGAGGAGCAGCCTGCACAGAGTAGCTCTTTCCACCGTCACCCCTGGAAAGGAGACACGGAATGGCAGGGATGACACCAAGACCTCCCTGTGTCTCAGTTATGAAGGACAAGCCCTGACATCCACCTGAGCAGAGCTGCTTGTCCTATGGTGAGTGGCTCACAGAGATGCTTCTCTGTGTGGAGCTGGCAGAATAAGGTATTTCACCAGAGGAAACCAGTGAAAGTGGATAAATCCAGAGCCTGCTGCCTCACAAGAGCATCCATGTGCACGTGGGCTTGTGGTCCTCCCTGGTTTGCACCTGTCCTGCCTCTTTCAGTGACCCTGGGCAAGTGGAGCAGGATTGAGTTGCAGAACAAGGCAGCACAGCTGCAGTCAAGCCAGACTGCTCAGAAATAAATGCGTCTGGCAAGGCAAACATGAATCACTTTAGAATAAGTGACTGAATTCCCTCTCATAAATGTTTCATTCAAAGAGTGGGGCTGTAGCTTTATTAGTGACCAGATATTGAGGTATCAGTGCCCATGATTTCGGCAGCTTGTTTAAGTGTAGAATTTCCTTTTACAGGCTGTAGTAAATCAGGCTGGTGATATTGGCTAAATTACTGGTTTTCTTTTGGCTAGTTGTCTCTGGATTACAATTCTACTGTCACTGATACCTGCACACATTCCTGTGTCACATACATTTCTAACAGAAATACTTTTAATAGTATGGAATGAAAACACTCTAAGAGTCTTCTCTCCCCTTCTCCTCTAGGCAAAGCAGACACAAAGAGTCAGCCATAAAACAACATTAACTTTTATTGCAATCACATGACTGTATTAATATCTGTATTAACCTGATGTTCACAGAAAAGTAAATGCTCTGTGAGAATATCAGCAAGTGTAACTCATTTTATTTGGCAGTCAATCCCATATCTCTGCTTTGTGCTTTGCTACAACTGTTTCAAAGCTGGCTGCCAGAAGCCCTGGCTGTGCACAGTGGAGACAATACAGAGAGAGTGTGTTACAAGTGTGCATTGTCAAAAATGAAAGAACAATGAGTCAAGTCCATAACCCTAACCCAAACCATGGCCATGGAGCAGGACCTCTCATTGTTGATGAAATAACATTTGGAGTCCTGTGGCAAGCCCAGTGCTGTGAGTCTTGTATCCAGATGCACCCACAGCAGAAATATCCTTTTCAGATGACAACCATGCCTGTGCAGGCACTTGCTGCTGTGTGCTGCCTTGCATCTCCATAGCCCACTCACACCATTCCCACTGCCAAAGAGCCTTCTCTTCCTTCCTTCCTTCAGTTCTTGGATCTCTGCACACTGTGTCCATGACACAGTCCTGGGGCTCACATCCTTGGAAATATGTATTCAAGTGACACTGGTCACAGTGAACTTGCTCTGTAACACAGATCTTTGAAGTCACATAAAGGTTTTCAACCAACAATTACTTAGGGTAGTGAATGACTAGAGTTTCTGCACGGGGTGGTGAGGGCAGCACGCAGCTCTATGGGTGTTGGATAGCATCAGGCCCCTGATCCTGTCAGCATCCCTGGGAGGGTCTAGAAAACTGAACTCTTCTGGTTTTTTTTAGCTAATAAAGTTTGACTGATTCAAACTCAGCAGCATGATTACCTGGACAGATATTATCTCTGCAGGTTTTATACGAGGTTCTTTGCAGAAACTTACTGTAATTTAGATAAATGTTTGCTGCAGTCACCAAGCCTATAGCTTTGACAAAGGCAGCTATTGATTTTGTCTGATGTGATCTATTCCATATGAACACACGCAGCTTCTCGCTCGTCAGCTTATCTGCTACATTATTACTTATTGATTCCCTTATTTGCTTTTATTTACCAGCTGTAGAAGTTGCTTCAAGAAGACTCTTTGCTTTACACCAGTTTTCTCAGGAAAACTTGGCCAAAGTTTGTCACAAGGATGGCATTGTTTTCTGCTATTTTCCACAGGTTCTCTGAATGGCCTGAGCAAAAGGGAAACTGGGTAACCCCTTAAGATCCCTCCTACCCTGACCTTTCTGTCAAAGCCATAAGGTTTGTCCTCTGAGGTTGCAGGCATTGACTTGTGCACATAGGCATGTGCACACCTACATTAGTTCTGCTGTCAGACACTGTTATGTTACAATTACCATTAATTAAAATTAATGTCTGTGTCCTAATGTCACGGACTAGAATTTGACCCCATTTGTTTATCCACATTGCTATGATTTAATTTGCAGGCTCTATAGTTCTGTATGAGTTGCTGCAGAGCATGTGCAGCACATGTGAGCATCTCAAGGAGATTTCCTTCCATCCCCTGCTGTTTTGGGTGGCACCAGTCCCTGCTCACTGAAGGCCCTTCACTCTGCCTGGCAAGCAGTCACTCACACCACATCAATGGGAAGAGCTCAGATCAGGGGCTGGCGGTCTGGAATTAGAGGCTCGCAGTGATTCAGCAACCCTTTCCTCCCATCATTTGTACATAAACTGGAATAAAGAACAATTCCATAGAAAACAGTTTTACCTGTGACATTTTTCCCTAGACTGTTATTTGTTTGTTACCAGTTTCCAAACCCAGGTTTAGCTAAAGAGGAAAGATGACTTACTCCACAATATTTTTGCATCTCAATGAAATAGAGCACTTTGGCCTCAGATGACTCCAGTTCTTTCTCTCTAACATTCTGGAGGTCAGCTGGGTGCAATAATTATAGGAAGTGTATCAAAGCACCTCCTGTGGTGAGGGATGATTTGTAGCACTCCCTCCCTCATGGGCTTGCATGCAAGGAAATGTGACAAAAACTCCCTTTAGAAAGATGTGTATACACATACACACAGGCAAACTGGGAGCTCAGCTCCTGATTAAGAAGATGGTGACACTGTGCAGGAAGTATTTTGGGGAAAAGGCCTGCTGTATTTATTCATAAACAATTCTCCTCACAGCGGCTCCATCATGGTGTCTAGACATTGTATGAACTGGGGGAAGAATTGCTGGCCCTTGAAGGTCAGCAATACATAAAAAAGTAATCACCAAGTCTGGACGGAACAGAAGGCAGAGAACTGTAGCATCTGTAGCACCTGATCACCTGTTCCTCAAGTATTTGCTAATAGCAAATTAAAGAAGTACATGTGACTGTAACAGTGACATACTAAAATACCACTGGTAGAGACCACATTCAACTGGTCACTGTCGAGAGAAAAGGTCATTCTGCCCATGCTGTTGCAGATTTACAACTTGCTATGAGAGGTTTCCAGTGATGAAGTTCCCATAACCTCCCAACAGAGATTGTTCCAGTGTTCCTTTGTTTCTGGCAGTTTAAGCTCACCATTCATTGTTCTACGAACCATGGATGTCAGATGCACAAAGTTTCCTTTTAATTTTGCAGTAGCTTTCACATACTGGAGAAGCTCTTCTGAGCCATCATAAATGGCGGGGAGAAGTTGTTGACCAAGCTCAGTTCAAGATAGTCCTTCATGGGTTTGCTACATGGCTCTTCTCTCTCCATCGTGGATTCACAGGATATCCTGCTGATTTTCCTGCTGAGTTGCTGTGTTTACCTCTAATAAACTGTCACTTGTTTTTTTCCAGACTCTTTCAGACTAGATATGATTGTGTTGAACACCAAGTCAGTCCTCTGAGGTAACTGCAGCCCCTCTGACATCTACCCACTGAGTAAACACTATCCTTGTTCCACCACCCAAGTCATTTATGAAAAAATTGAATCATGCTTTGTCTGAGACAGACACCTGTGACTCAGTACATCCTCCAGCTCTGGCAGCACACCCCAGTGAGTGCTCTCACAGGGTGCTTTACAAAGAAATTTCACCCAAATGAAGCTCTCCCCCCTTGCTGTTGAGAGGTTATATAGAAGAGGTGGGGGTTATGTCAGGCTTTCTTTTTCACTGCAGCTATAAAGCACATTTTCATATAGCAGCTGTCATATTTGTAGAAAGAAAAATAAACACAAACAAGGCATAAACAAGCAATAATAAGTCTCTCAGGTCACGATGCCTTTATTGATTCCAGGTAAAACCTTGACAATTAAAGGCAGGGAAAGATAATAAAAACCATAGAGGATTTTGCTGTATCTCTCTACAAAGCAACATTTTCAAAAGTTAGGAACCTTCACTGTTGGGTCATGGCATAAAGGAGCTTGCAGAAAGACAACACCCCTCTGACAGATGGAGTGTGCAAACAGCCCTTGGGAAATGCAGCTCGGTGGGAAACGGCACCGAGCAATAGTTCTTCTCTCGCCTTTGCTTGGGGTGAACTGGGGGTATGGGCCTGGTTAACCATAGCACAGCAAGCACATCACAGCCAATCAATAGCCCCAAGTGCTGCAACAGCCAAGAAATTGTTGCTATGGATTTATATAGGGTTATAGATTTTAAAGGGAGGCCACCTGAGAGTAATCTGAAGAAGCAGGAACAGCTTCTATGTGGAAGCAAAGAGAGGTGATACCAGGACAGACAAAGTTATAAACATTGAATTAAGGCATTTGGGAATAGAGTGAAGGCAAGATGATGTAAAAGCTGCCTGAGATTGTTTAAAAGATAATTTTATTGCCTGTAGATGATATGTGCAAGGACATAAATGTGTATTTCTCAGTCTCAGTTTCTGATTAAGAAAGCCAGCAAACTCCAGACTGCAACTGAAGCTTCTCTGAAAGACAGCAAGATGGAGTGGGGGGAAGGTCTCCAAGTGGCACAGCAGCATCCCCTGCCCCAGACTTGGGGTTTGTGTAACCCGAGTGGGAGAGGAAGGATACCCACCTCTCCAGGGGAGCCTCAGTCAGGCTTGTGGTAGAGATGGCAGCTGCAGCTCCCTGAGCCCACAGACCTCTACTACTTATAGTTTTCCCCGGAGCAGCAAGAGCAGAAGTGGCACAGAAGTAAAACTGTCTGCCTTGAAACAGTCCCCTCCAAGATGACATCCACCCGGCTCCTCACACATGAAACCCCTCTGAGGGAAGCAGCAGCAGTGTCATGTGAAAAGAAAGGAAAATAGAGATGTGTTTGAAGAAAGGCAGGTCATACCAAGTGCAGGAAACACACCATTGTCACAGGGCCTTCAGGAATGAGAGAAGTAAAGGCCACCTCTGGAGCAGAAAAGAAGGTGAAAGGGGTGTCAGGGCAAGAAGAAGAGCAATAGAAATAAGAGATGCATACGGATGTTGCCAAAATAGGAACTGAAGACTTGCATCCTATCTATGTTTTTTATGCAAATACCCTGTTCCAGGAGCAAAACTTTCTTTCTCATGTTCTTTGGTAGCTCTCAGGCAAATTTCACTACTACCTCATTTTCTCACATCATCTTTTTCTGCTCTGCAGTAGAGGAGGATCACAAAGCACAGGTTTTCACATAGACATCCAGCTCTCACCTGTTACTTCATAGGGATGTTCTACAGAGCAATATGAGACACCTTCCATGCCTTGTACTGTCCAGTGGTGAGGGAAACATCCACAGACTGAGTGCCACCAACATACCGCTCAGTTTGTGGCAGGGATAAAGTGGGGAAGGGGTGTCAGAATGTTCACTCCTTGCTTAGTACTGGCTGAGGCACCATCTCTCACTGGAGAGATGGACACAGCCCCATAGCTTGCCAGGCAAATGGGATAAGTTACTTGTGGAGAAAATTTGTTCTGCTGCATGCATTATAGAGAAGCTGGACTGACATCACCAGCTCAAGTATCAGAGGCATTCAGCAGGGTTCTGTCTGCTCAGGTAAAGTAACGAGTGCTCGTTTCAGACCAAGCCTGGCAGGATGGGAGAGTATTATTAGGAAGCTTTTATGGATCTGACCAATACTATGGACACTAGGGTTAGACAAAAGGTTCCAGTTTTAATGACAATTAAGGCACACCCTTTTCTAACTCCTAAAAATGTCTAATGAAAGAAGAAAATGTTCTGGTTGACACAATTAGAGCTGCATGCTGCTAACATAGTGGTGGGTTTCAGCAGGCAAGCTAGCAGCAGGGCATTTACCTTAACACAGCTAGGAGTGTTGTGGGGCTTCATAGAGTCTTTATTTCCTGCAAACAGTCTCGTGTGGAACTAACACTGTGACAGCAACTACAGCAAAGTATTCTAATCTTTTCAATTTCATTCAAAATGAAAATAATGCAATTAGCTGTTCTCATTCATGAATAGGCAGTATCTGATTACTCTTAGAGCTCACTATTACAGTGTTAGGAGTGAGGCCTCATACAATGGACTTCTCTGCAAATGCCTGTCTCCCACATCACGGCCTTTGTCTGTCGTGGAGCAGCTCAGAACCCTGGGAGAAAGGTGTCCATCTTCAGCAGCACCAAGTACGGGACCTGCTCTAAGTCATCGGTTTGTGCTTCCTGCGCAGATCACACTTCATACCCAAACTCTCCCTGCAAAAGACTTTCTGATACATTTATTTTGACAGCATAATTCAACACAATTTATTATTTTCTTTGGGCTGTTTATAGAACTGCAAGTATACAGAAAGGAGGAGCCCTTAACTTATCTGTCTCCCATTTTTCTTGTTGCCACGGAACAATGACATTTAAAACAAAACACACTCCTGCTGGAAAAATGATACACTCTTCAGGAAAATCTAACTTCCTACTGACTAAAAAAATTAGCCACAATATCGAAAGTCAGAGACTGGAATGCAGCACGGTCCCCATATTTACTGACACATATGTTTTCCAACAGAAGAGATTTCTTTTGACAGCATGTACTTCTTTCCATAAAAAGCAGCAACAACTAGAAGTGAAAAATTATATCTACCTGCAGGTATACAATTATATTATCTCACTGTGATGCAAAGGATAACATGTCACTGAAGGTGCTCATTAAAAAAAAAAATTCAGTCATTCATAGAGTGTCACAGATCTAGTTACATTTTATAGGAGACTAAATATTTATTTAAACAATCAACACCTTGGAGTATGTTTTCAGAGCCTCTCATTCTGCCTAGGTTTTAAATATAATTATTAATAAGCATCCCTTCCTCTCGGTGGTGATAAAATGAGCAGTGAGCCACACAAAATGTGCCTTATCTCAAAAAAAGACAGAAGGTTCAAGCTTAATTTTTAAAATCTTTTTCCAATCCTTTCCTGAAAAACCTCTGTCTTTCAATTAAGTTACAAAATAAAGCAACCACACAACAAGCAGGTCGCTTGGAGAAAACCTTCACTGGAAAAACAACTTTGTTTCAAACCAGCCAGGAGCTACACAGTGAGTAGCATGAAAAAACCCACAACCAACCAACCCCACAAACTCGCATTAAAATATTTTCCCAGCTCAGGATTTCTTTCCTTCCCCAAGAGACAATTCACCTCCTCCTGACCCCACACATCCCCTGTGCCTGAAGCATTGCAGCCAGTTCTTCCCTGCTAGAGAAACAAGTGTTTCCAACAGTGTTGATAAACCTCTACTACATAAAAACATCCTCTCTGCCAATATCCTGGACTCAGCCCCTTTCTCTGCTGGAGCAAATTTAAGCCTGCAGAAACACTGGCCAATGCAGAGACAAAAGGTCTGGATCATTTTTATCCAATTCAGTGTTTCTATGCTTTCCTACCAAGCAGAGCCATGTGGAAAACACAGGTGTAAGGACACAGACACCCTCAATCCCCACCAAGTGTAGGGGGAAAAGTGGCTTCCAGGCTGCCTGGACAAAGCACTCTGTGTATGTGCTCCTGCCTGGCTATAAGGGCACAAAGGGCACATGTAAAGCAGCTGGTTGATTTGGTCCTTGTAGGTCCAGTCAGCAAACAAGATTGCTGAGATGCCCACCTTTAGGGATTTTGGTGCTTAAATCCTTTTCCTTATTCTGATACTAAACATCTAATTCTCACTTTTAAATGCTGATACATCTTCATAACATCTACCATGGTATAGATTTTACTCTGGTCTTGCCAGGGTAGAAAAAGCCTGTGCCACAGAGGAATGTGTGAGGGACAGTGCAAAGATGCGCTGCCCCAGCACCTGAGAGTAAGGGCACAGGGGGCAGTGGATGGAAAAGATACATTGTTGTGTAGGTAACAGTCAAGTCTGGTCTTGAAGCTAGAAGTGTAATTGTGTTCCAAGGCAGGGCAAAAGGTGAATCTGGACAGTGTTTTATCCCTTCCCTGGCTGAACGGTAGGTTAGGCAACTCAAGAGATGTGCTTGCACTTGCAGTTGTCAGCTTGAAGTGTCTAGGATTGATTATAACTCAATGCTGCCAGTGAAGAATTATTTTTGACCTTTTGTGTTGTGTGTGGCACCAACCCCTTGCTGGAAGGGTACACTGCAGCCAGCTGGTGTATTCAAGGTACTGTGGTGTAATGGAGAGCACTCTGGACTCTGAATCCCAAGGACCTGAATTCCAGTCTCAGTGGGACCGTCCCCTGGCAGTTCAAGCCTCCCTGCCATCCCATCCCGTCACATCTCAGATGCTCAG
>JAWWEV010000115.1:70123487-70140628 GCA_035583235.1 Hafferia zeledoni
CCCCCCGGCGGGGCGCGCATGCCGGGCGGCAGCGCCGCGCCCGCCCTGTCGGTGGTGCTGAACCCGCAGAAGTTTCCCGCCGGCCCGGCCGCCCCCCGCGCCCCGCCCCGCGCATCCCCCGCCCCGCCCCCCCCGCGCGCACGTCAGGGGCGGGCCGAGGGCAGGGGGAGTCCCGCGCCGCGCTGGGGTGGGCTCCGGCGGCGGGGCGCGCTGCAGTCGCTCCGTGGTGCCGAGGCGGGAGGGCCATCCCCGGCCAGCTCTCCCCGCCAGGCCCCGGCCCCGGGGAGCGAAGGGGGCAGGCGGCTGGCGGAGGGAGGAGCCGCTCCTCCCACGGCTGTTTGCTCCCCACTCCGCAGCCGGTGCCCCCGCGGCGGGTGCCGTCCGTGCAGCGCGTTCTGTAAGGGCTCGGAGCCCCGCCGGAGCTCTGTGCGCCGCCGGGTGGAAAAGTGTCCGAGTAGCGCTAGACACTGCTGTGAATAAACCTGTCCCACAGCTGCACTCTCCGAGCTGTGTTTACTTTGGGATTAACAGTCTGTTCATCACCGAAAGGATCCGCGCTGTTTTCTGAGGTCCCCCAAATGACAAGATCAAGCCATAGAAGACCCAATTCCATGGGCATTAAAGATACAAGCTCTCTCCTTGTCTCCCACTGTGTGTCCCGCAGTGAACGAGTAGCCAGGGTGTTTCCTCTCGAAAGGACACAAATGGATGAAGCAGAATCACTGAATCGTTAGGGTTGGGAGGGACCTCTAGAGATCATCCAGTCCACCCCCCTGACAAGGCAGTGTCACCTAGAGCAGATGACACAGGAACGCAGCCAGGTGGGTTTTAAATGCCTCCAAAGAGGGACACTCCATGACCTCCCTGAGCAGTCTTATTCCAGTGCTCTGCCACTCTCAACGTAAAGAAATTCTTCCTCATGTTGAGGTGGAACATCCTGTGTTTTAGTTTATGGCCATTGATCCTCATCCTGTTGCTGGGCACCACTGAAAAGAGCGTGGCACCATTCTCTTGGCACTGGCCTTTGAGATATTTATATGTATTGATGAGAGCAAAGGATAATTGTCTCATGCCCCTTGCTACCAAAACTGGTATCAAACAAATATGTGCAGTGGGTAGTTACCTCCTCTTATAGCAATGCAGCTTTCCTAGGGGACAAGCAAAAGGTTCCCCCACCCCAGTCTGGGAGGGTGTGTTCATTCTGTGACTGGTGATCAAATGAATGAGAAAATAAAATGTCCTTTCAGTTATAGGAACAGTGTGCAAACCATTTAGACACAATTTTGAAAAATTCATTAGATGAAAATGTGTTCACTGTCTTTGACAGTCCAAATGAAAAAAGCACGCAGGCTGTTCCATGGTAAAAGGTGGACACATTCAAAGGGAATTAGTGTCAGCATTCATTACTTCATCCCCATTGTTACCTCCTCCTAAATGCTATTATTAAGGACACTGTATCTCTGTAAAATACTGAAGCCATTGCTTACCAGGATTTTGGAAACATAGATCTCAGAATATCTTAATTTGAAAGGGACAAGTGGAGGTAAGGTCTGGGGCACCTCTCTGGTTCCACCACCAGCAACCATGCAAAAGTTTTCATTGGGCTCTGGTTCAGTCAATTGTTAATATCCCTATGCAAGGAGATTGTACAACCTCTCTGTGCAACCTGCACCTGTGCTTTGCCCTCAACTATAAAGATTTTTCCTTTTTATTTAGTAATTGCACTCACTGCAACTTGTGCCTGCAGCCTCCATGTGGTGTTCTGCCATCCATATGTTTTCCCATGCCCTTCCAGGCATTACAACAGCATTAGTAACTGCAGTATAACCAGTTTCAAGCAGGTTTGAGAAGGGTTTGGAAGTCTACATAGCTCAAGCACTTGGTAAAGTACTGCTACTACCGTTCAGAGCACAGCAGTTATACTATTTCCTTCACCAAGCAGAGAGTGGGTTGAGTATCAATGTAAACTTGGATTATGATTGAGGCAAGAATCCTAGTGTGGAAACACATGCTTCATATCAAGTTAAGTGGAGGTAAGGAAAAATTCCAGGTAAAATAAAATATAAAATAAAATAAAATAAAATAAAATAAAATAAAATAAAATAAAATAAAATAAAATAAAATAAAATAAAATCCTCCAATCTAGTCCTCAGACAGAGGTGGTTTATTTCAACATTAAATAAAAATGTCTGTGGCAGAATAAATTATTGCAAGCATTTTTCAAAATGGATTAAAAATAGTGCCATTCAAATTTAGCAAATTAAGTTTTCAAACATGAACCAGATGAGCTCCACAATGAAGGGGTAAGATCTGCAGTATTTTTATGGCATCTATAAAGCAGAGAGAGAAATATGTAATTTTTCTGCTTTTCAGTAATGAAATGTGGTGTGGCAAGTCTTGGTTCTGGGTAATTTGTCACATCTTTGACCAACCTGTTATGTCTGGGAAACAAGTTTGTGGCAGACCTTGGCTGTGATTGCATGCATATCAGAAGGCAGTGTATACTTTTAATATTATGGATACATGTAATTTTAAATCTCTATGTTCTTGATTAACTTTTTCCTTAACTGAAAGGATTAAAATCCCATGCTGATGAGGCAGAGGTAATTTTATGTGTGGTGAAACCTTGTGAGAGCATTAGGATCTCAGAGTAAGGTGTAGGAAGAGTTTCAAGCCTGTGAGCAGTCCAGTCTCACACCCCTTGCCTGTGGCCACATATTTCACTCAGTGAAAGAATTGCACCACAGTGTGTCTCTGAAAGGGAGATGCGTGTGTTCAGCTTGACTTTGCTGCTTGTTGTCAAGTGTTTTCTGAGTTCTTCTGGCTCTTTAGTTCCTGCATTTCTCTGGACTTTCACCCTTTCAAGAGGAGAGTGCTCTTATAGTCCTTGCAAGTTTCTCCCTGAGCTCAGCAAACAGCGCTGTGCATCTTCCTCATCTTCCTCACACTGCCAAGTATCCATGGGCAGACTTAGTGACCAACTCCATGCTTATTAAGTTGTTTACACCTACTTGGGAATTATTTATTTTTCTAGAGCCATCATTAAAGGCCTTTTATCTTAGTAAAGCTTCTTGCATCAGTAATTCCAACAAAAAGTGAGCCATCTGGATTGCTCTTAATTTTAACTGGTTGGGGGAAAGAAGACAAATCAAAGAGTGGATAGAGCTGGTGCTTAAGAGCCACTGCATTTACCACAGCACCACAAGGAGCAGCAGAGAGTCAAGTCTGGTCAGATCTCCTGCACTGTCATCAAGATGTTTTCATCTTGCCTTCCTAGCTGAGGCTGGATCTGCAGATCTCACAGGAGAATATAAATATTAAAAGCTATGGTTTCAGCAGTGCATACCTAAGCACAGTGTATGATATAACTCAGTAATTATCTTAGTCAGTTGCTGAAAATGAAGCAGAAACAAAATTTAAAAGTTGCTGAAACAAACTATTTAAAAACTCTCTGCTTGACTCCTCCATCTGTTCTGAGATCTGAGCAATATTGTGGTGTAATTTTAATATGTGATTACTTAATTTCAGTTAACTATGGATTATTTTGATAGTTGGTATTCTTTAATGATTAATAAGTAGGCTGAGTAAATGTTAAGTATTATTAAATGTTCTTTACATAGCAAGAGTCGGAATCAACAAAAATTTCACTTCAAAATTTATCTTTCCAATAACACGCTGAGAATGTTGAAGAGTTATTTCTTTTCTGGCAACATAAAGCAGCCTTAAAATAAAGGCGGGAGGAGGGGAAGAGATGGGGGGATAACACAGATGGTGAGCTAACCGGCGCTGGCATTTCAGAGATGTCTATGCAGCTGGTGTGAAAAGATGTTTCAAACCCTTAGCAATCCATTTAGGCACCTCTTCAAGTTTATGATTTTCTTGACTTGGTCAACTCAGCCTAGTCACCTGGTTCACAGTGATTACTAGGTCTTTACTAAAGATATCCTCTGGTTGGTCCTTCGGATTTGGACAGGTGTCCACCTGCAGACATGTTGTATTGCAAATTTTGCTGATGGCATAAATCTCACTAAGGTTCAGAGACCACTTAGAATTTCAATCTCACCCTTCACAGTCCCATTTCTCCATCACACATTGTGTTTCCCATGTGGTCCTTGACTGTGCTTCTTGATGGGGCAACTCACAGTGCCATCACTCCCTTTGATGAGTCTCCAGTTGCTGGGCTGCTCTGTCCCTCACACAACTACGGTCCAGAAAACAGCCCACGTGCCTGTTAAATCTATTTTACTTGCACAGTAAAGCTATATGGGACTGCATAAACACATGAAAACAACTTTCACAGTTTTTCTAGAACATTTGGATTGACAATTCTGGTTTACTCTGTTGCACTCACAAAGCTGCATTTCTCCGATGGATTTTATGGGTGCTTTGGGAAGTGGTACTGTGTCTTATGCAGTCTCTGAATTGCTAGTAGAAAGTACAGGGACCAATTTCACATAAGCAGGTGAAAATCTGCTTTCAATGGTGCAAAAAAATTTGGTCATCAGGAATGGATTCAGGCTGAACCTTAGGTTGAATCCCACAGAGGTTGAGCCCTCATGCATTTCTTTTTCAGTGAGAAGAAAATGTAAACACAGGTATGTACAGAAAAACAGAAGCATAGCGAACACTATTTTAATTTTTCACTTATGACTCTCAAAGGACTTTCTTTGCAACACTTTAAAGTGAGAGTCTTCCTTTTCCTTTGTGGGGTAGGATTCCTGTCCAGTCTTCCCTTGCCCTGCCCCATCTCTCAGTTTCAGCAGCTGCTGATTCTGTCCATGGCTGACAGTGGCACAGTTCCAGGTTATGATCCCTCCTCCTACCACTCCCACCTGAGACAGTAGGAGTTTGGATGCAGCTTTGACCTCTTAAGCTTAGTCAGGCAGAGATGCCTCTTCTGAATACTCACCCCTACAGATGCTTGTTTTATCTCAGGTGCTTGAGCTTTCATATTATCTTTTTGTAGAGATACAATGATTATGAGAGTGATCCACGCATCTGCTTAGCAATCTCCACATCTGTCAGCCCACTGCCACCAGGCAACCAGGCTAAGCCAGAGGACCTGGCTTATCTTCTGAAGAAATAATATTGACCAGCAACTGTTGGATCTTGGATGCTGCAAGAGGTGCAAATGGGTTTGTATAGAATTCGTTTGGAAAGGCATGGTCATTGCTTACCTTCATTGAAAGAGGTAGCCTCTGGTCCACTCTGTTTATTTCTAGAGATTAGTGATGAGTATACTGAAGTTAAATACATGTATTTTGCAACCTTTCCTTCCTTACCCTTCTTGTTCTGTTGATGGAAAGAAAGCAGCAGCAAGAAAGGTCATCATTAGATGTGTCATCAAGTGCAGTGGAACAAGGTCTTTTATTGTTCTCATTCTTTTAAACTTTTGCAAAACCTTTTTGCTTAAGTTTTGAAATGGCTTACAATCTGCCTTTAAATTGTTCCAGGGCTCTTCTGAACATCTAAGAGAGGGAGTCCAGAGTTCGTCTAACCAATGTCTTTGTGCAGCTTTGTAAAAAGAAACTGCAAATTTATGTCATTAAGATGTTTTCGTTGTTTCATCTGATCCTGCAAGCTGCCGAACAGTGACTACACAGGAGGGTGTAGATACATTTTTTTCATAAAAGTTAATAGAGAGTTTGAGAACTATTTTTCCATATAATAGAGTGCAAGCTAGAAATAAATGTCATGGTGGGAAAAACACTGTGCCCATCTTCCTCTCTGAAACTGCTTTCTTAGAAATTGCAAGAAGACAGCTCCATCATGACCCACTAGCAATTTCCCTGCTTACAGCACAGAATGGGTTCTGTGGGCCAGTCCCTAAAAAGGGACCGGGCAGCCACAGTAAGGTATATGCTTCCGTTAAAATGGGAAATAATCTATTTCTAAGCCAGGAATTCCAATGCTGAGGATCCCTTGAGCAGGTAGAGCTCCAAATAGGATCCAAATTGAAAATGGAATAAGATCAGCCTTGATTGAAGATCACTCAAGGCCACACCTTGAGTATTGTGTTCAGTTCTGGAAGGATATTGAGGTGCTGGAACAGGTCCAGAGAAGAGCAACAAGGCTGGTGAAGGGACTGGAGCATAAGCCCTGTGGGGAGAGGCTGAGGGAGCTGGGGTTGTTTAGCCTGGAGAAGAGGAGGCTCAGAGGAGACCTTGTCACTCTCTACAATTACCTGAAAGGATGTTGTAACCAGGTGGAGATTGGTCTCTTCTCTCAGGAAACCAACAGCAGAACAAGAGGGCATGGGCTTCAGCTCTGCCAGGGCAGGTTTAGGTTGGATATGAGGAAGAAGTTCTTTACAGAGAGAGTGGTCAGACATTGGAATGGCCTGCCCTGGGAGGTGGTGGATTCTCCGACCCTGGAGGTTTTTAAGGTGAGACTGGATGTGACTGTTAGTGCCATGATCTAGCAATCAAAGTGGGGTTGGATCAAGGGTTGGACTTGATGATCTTGGAGGCCTCTTTCAACCCAACTGATTCTATGATTCTATGATTCTATGATTCTATGATTCTATGATTCTATGATTCTATGATTCTATGATCTCTGTGGAGCTGGCCAGAGGGATGTCCTCAGATAGCAGATCTGCACTTTTGCCCAAGAAAGATCTGCCCTAGAACCCTTTCCCAAAAGCTGGTTGCCATATATTTGTTTCTAGAGAATAAGTAGCGTTCATCCATCCATTTTTATTTATTTATTTTTTTTAATCTAGGAGAGAACATTTGGCCAGACACAGCCCTTTAGGTAGTCACTTAATGACTGAACAAGTCCCTAAGGAAATGATGGAGGAGGTCTGATTTTCTGCCCCACACCTCTGACAGGAATGAATTAACTACATGCTCTACCAAAAATTTGGGTCAACAGCTATATGGCATTAAGCAGTCACTGCATGTAATACAGAGACTAAATCTCTATCTTCATTCACCATATGAAGTTGTAGTCAGGCTTTCTTTCCTGTGCATCTGGTACATCTCCACACAGCCTTAGTACAAAATTAATTTTACTTAAACTATTCCCTTTAGATGGTTTTCCAGTTTTCTCTTACAAAAACTTTAAAAATACTCTCAAAACTTCAGTGATGGACTTTGTCTCATCTCCATAGGCAATTTCTTCTACTAACGTCCTTAATTACAAGCTGGTAGCCAAGAACACTGTGTGACCCTGAGTCACTAAACTATAAGAAATCCCAGGCATCTGAGATTGCATTCTAGAAAGACGTAGTGTCATAGGTGGGATCTTTTCTCTTAATGGCAGCAAAGTGGGTGAAGAACTACTGCTCTCTTCCTCAAAGAGGAAGGCTGTACCTTCAGCAGAGGGGCCCAGTATGGGGAGAAAGCAAGGTACCTGCCTACCAGTGGGAATGTTGTCCTAGGATGCTAGGACTGGGAATTCAACATCACAGGCTTATATCCATATATTCCAGCCAAAGATGTTATATCTCAAATTAGACATTACCCAGAGATGTTAATAATTCACGTGTAAACCAACAGCATCTACATACATATGCCCATGTTATTATAAAGTTTAGTGTGTTATATATTTTATTCGAGTCTTACAGATACAAATGTAGTTTCATATTTCTTTATGTGTCATCTTGGCAAACATTAGGGAAGACATTTCCTCTAAAACAACGAATTAAAGCACTTTCAAAAGAAGCCAGTTACTGCTCAAAAGCCTGGGTCCCTGCCAGCAAGAAATAAATTGACGGTTATTTAGCTGTGATAGTAAAAAAAGGATTGCAAATTCTCAGAAAACTTTTTTTCTTTTTTTTCTTTTTTTTTTTTTTACTGATGAAGTCAGCTTTACAAGAGTAAACCAAAGGTAGAGCTGGCAAGGCTGAAGTTATTAGCACGTCAGGGTGCTTACAGGGCAAAGAGGTAGGGCAAAGACTGAGATGATTACACCTCCCAAGGCAGCAGGAAAGGCTGGGAAAAATCCACAGACAAAGCAGTACTCAGGTGCTGGCAGCAAACAAAGCCCATCACCTTCCTGTAGGCATCCACCCCTCTCTCCTCCGTATCCCACAGGTGAGCACATGCTCAGCTTGGCAGCACCAAATGCAGGGGCAGAGCCCAGTGGTGTGATGTCCATAGGCCTGGAGTCCTCCAAACAAATGCTCATGCTGATGTAGATCACAAATAAGTCTTTTTCCAGGCAGATTTCCAGATGGTTTAACCTCTGTAATCCCTGCAGAACAGCCCTGCTTCCTGAGATGACCTCAGGAAGGACCTTCTAACCTATCAGGTTTTCACTTCTATTTCCAGAAAGCCTCATGAGATAGCAGAATGGGTTTGAAATACAATGCTAGAATATAGAGAGCATTAACTCAAAATTAGGGTTTGAGTCACTAGCTAGAAGCTAATGAAAAAGTGAGGGATTTTGAAAAGCTGAAGGTAGTAAAGTGCTCTGGGAAGGGAAAGAGCAAAATGCAAGTTAAGCATCAATACTTCACTGCTGCTAAATGTGCTAATTGGTAGCATCCACTTTTTAACTGATCAAGGAAGTGTGTATATGTGCCATAGAAAGTAAAAATTGATTGTTCCCTGCTATGGTCATAACCACTGCAGCACAGCGTGCAGTGGCTGAGCTCAGCCTTCAGTTCCTCTTCTTGGGAATCCTGGAGCAGGGGGTCATTGTTCCTAACAAACTGCTTCTCTCATGGACATCAGTATTTCAACCAGGAGAAAATGCAGCAAACATCATTTGCCACCATTAATAATGGCTCTGAGTGTCTCAAAATTGCAAGAAGATCTTTTTTAGTCCAGAAAGTACTATATTCAGCTAGAGATAATTTGATGGTAAATTGCATTCTGACAAAGAAGAGTTAATCACTGACCTCAAAATTAGCTGTTGCCTAGGTACCCCTGCTCAGGCTCTGTTGACATTTATATTGTGCAAACAGAATGCAATACCAAACACTCTGATGTATATTTAGGGCTTTAAAATAGATAGTTTTCCAAAGTGTAATGCAGTGGCTGGGACTTTGAGTTTAATGGTGGAAATGTTGATGCCACCTAGATGTCATTCAGATCATTCTATGGGTGTTCCTGCAGATACAGTTTCAGAAATCATAGAATCAATTGGATTGGAAAAGACCTCCGAGATCATCAAGTCCACCCTTGGTCCAACTCCAGTCCCGTTACCAGATCATGGCACTCAGTTGCAAGAATCTCAAGCCCCCACTCCCTAAAAACCCAACCCACCACCACAACAAAAAAACAACAACAAAAAAAAACACCACAGAAAAAAACCCAAACACCAAAAAAACACTCCACAACATGTTTTGTTGAGGACAAGACATCCTGTTTAAAGAAGATGCACAGGCAGCTAAGTATTATACACTGAAAACCCAAGTAATGTGTAGCATGACTTCCCAGAGGACAGATCACATTAGAAAACTTTTTCTTTCCCTCTGTGATGGGATTAGGCACCTCCATGGGATGGGTCCAACAGTTCTATGCAGAAAAAATACTCTTGGATTTCTTCAAAGCATGTGACTTGGTACTGTGTGACATGAGAATTCTGTGACATGGTGTTAACAAGGCATATGGGGTCAAAAATGGACTGGCTGTCAGATTGCAGCAAGTAGTGCAAAGTGGGGGTAGAGGGGAATCAAAGTTCCTGCCTTCATTAATGTTTCCTAATTATTATTATTATTATTATTATTATTATTATTATTATTATTATTATTATTATTATTATTATTATTATTATTATTATTTATTATTATTATTGTTGTTGTTGTCATCGTCGTCATCATCATCATCATCATCATCATCATCATCATCATTATTTTCTAAATCATACAATGCCAACAATCAGAAAATTACTTAAAAAAAACAAATCCAAACCACTACTTGCAAAGTCACAGTAAAGATTAGTGGTGTTGAAAGGGGCAAGAACACAAGCTACTGCTCTGTGAAGAGTGGGATCCTCTAGTTGAAGGATTGCAGCCTGAGCAGATGCATTTCAGTTGTGATTAAAGGGTAGGTGAGCCATTTGGGAACAACTGCCAGAAAGTCCTCCTGGAGAGTACAGCCCTGTCTAGGAAGGCTGTGACTCCCAGGAAGAGCTGGCAGTTGATAGGGATAATCACTCTTGCATCTAAGTTTTGGTTGAGAAACTGCTTTGTTAAAGTGGAAATTAGTAACAATTTTAAAGCTACCTGATAAGGCAAGTTCTGAGGAGTGTGGAGAGATGGGTAGGGTTAAATTGGATGAGTGTGGGTATCTGCAGTGGAGTGGAGGGGCCTTTCAGCTCTTGTGTTGCTTCCCACCTTTCTGATCTTCAATTAGATGGTAAAGAGATTGATTGGAAAGAGAATAGCAAACAAAATGTGATGAAATACTATTCTGAAAAGCAACTGATAAAGACTGTCAAAACCCTTAAAATCCCCTAGCCTCTTCCTAACTCACTGACATGCCATAGCATGGACAGGCAGAGCAGGGATAACTCTTCCAAAGCTGTCCTGGCAGAGACCCTGTAACTGGCAGTGGCAGAGCTATTGGTGTCCCTGACACAGGCTGCCTGTCTGGGGTGGGGGGCTGCTTGCTAGAGGTGAGTTCAAATTTGGACTTGAAATCAAAATAAAGCAAAAAAAAGGTCTTTCCCCTTTAGAGGAATTGCCATGAATATGAAAAGATAGCAAATATTCCTAAAATGACCTGCCCATCTCAGAAAGAGGGCTCTAAGCTGTGCATCACAAGGAGAGAGTTGCACAGAGAGTTTGGAAGCAAACCCTCCCTGGCACAGAGGAGTGTGACTTTGGGATCCTTAGATGCCCTGCAAGCCTTTACTCCTAGGATGGGTTTTGGGGCTTAGGTTTTTTTCTCCCCAGCCCAATGAATGACTGGGAAGAGCTGATGGAGCTGGTGCTCTGCACTGCCTGCTCCTGCCACCTGCTGCCTCACCACCCATCTCCTTGGGAACTAGCCCCAGGTGCAGGCTGGCATGCCAGGTAGGGCTTGCTAATATTAGGTGTGAAGATTGGTTCATTTGCAAGCTGGGAGAACATTGCCAGTTCCTGATTTGCACTCCCAGTTTCAGGCACTTCAGTTCAGGCCAGCTTTGAAAAAAAATGCAACATTTTAGAAGATAAACCCAAAGGTCTGCTTTGATATTGGCCATAGCACGTACCTCTGCTGCACACACTTGATGCAATAGTGGGTGTTCCCATAGCAACAGGACTTAATTTTATGGTATTATTAGGCCTTATTTATGTGCATGCACACCTGAGTGCTGTGCACACACACACATACACACACAGAGAAAAGGAAAATGAGTGAATCCTACTCCTCAAGAAGATCCCTATGAGAAGTCAATCCAGTACATGAGGTTCACAATGTCTGCAAGATCCTCATTTTCCCTTTAAAGGCACAAACCAAAAGCTGACTGAAGAGCCAAAATGAATTGAGGAGCACAGCTCTATGGCAATGGAGTCCAATCCCATGCCAGTGATACAGCTGGGAGCAGGGATCCCATCCATGGAGGCTGCAGGACCCCTCCTCTTGTTGACCACCCCTCAGTACCACCTCTCCCCATGCAGGGGGTGCCAGGCAGGAAGCAAAGCCCCTCTCTGTGTGTGCTGCTGGCAGAGGCTTGGATTAGTGGCAGCATTTCTTTCCCATCTGAGTTTCTTGTGTGCTGTGGGAGGACACTGCATGCTGAGATCCACAGTGTTTTGCTTACCTCATTCCAGAGCAGGTGGCTTTTGGACAACCTCTGAACCATCAAACATGAGTCAGCGATTTCCATGAGCTCTGAAGCTCTTCTTGTTTATTGCCCTCCTGCTATTTACAGTTACACATTAGCCAAAAACCCTCCAGATACAGCCTCACCTTGCATTTTAAAACACTGGCATTGCAAATTAAAATATCTCACAGAAAGCTATTAATTGAGGGAAAGGACAGCACTATTTATTCTCAGATACCATTCTCTGAGCAAATTGTTTAGTAACTTTGGTATTTAAACCAAATTGTTCTGAAAACCTTGTGAACTCCTTGTGGAAATAAAAAACCAGTTACTTTGTAAGAGTTCTCAAAAAAGTGATGCTTCCCTTATGTGACATTAAAATGCTAGTATGGCTTTTCCTTGTGTTTATTATCTAAGCATATAGAAATATTTATTTCAACATCTGAAAGGTCAGAGTTGATCTCCAGTTAAAGACATTTTGTAGGTCATCAAGATTAGATAATTTTTTAAATTAATTTGCATTCTCAAGGTGAAAAAATTAATCTTTATGAATTTATCTGAAAGTATTCCAGTGCAATTTTAGAGACGAATCACTCTTGCATTCCCATATGTCCCCATGGCAAGACCAGCTGTTGCCCTGCTCTGAGAGCAGGGGAAGATTTCAAGTCTGCCTTAAAAAACACATGAATCTCACTTTCAGGGGAGCATCCCTTAGTGCATTTGTAATGACCTCCTTGTTGCTGGGTTTGAGATCATGTACATTGTCAAAATCAAGCACAAGGTTTTGTTTGGTTTTTTTATGTGCATATGGCATTGATAGACTTCTAATGGGGTTTTATTTATAGGTTATCCCTCAGCTTTCTCCTACAATACTCACAGTTAAAACACAACTATTTTTATTCTCCCCAAAAAGTGATCTAACAGATCTAATCTCTAAGAGGGGGGATGCACACCTCTTGCAGGTATCTGAACATTTTCAGAATTGCTGGTCCAGTGATGCCCTCCTGGGTTGCATTTCTGAACACTCAGATGAATGTTTATTCCTTTCTTGGGCAGCACCAGGGACCTTTGAAAAATCCTGGAAGTGAACAGCTGAGTGACTGTAGAGGAAAATGTAGCTGCTGAGCAAGGGCAGGAATGTGTTACAAAGGTGACTGGCACAGAAAAACACTCTGTTTCCTTGGGCACACGGGTTTTTATTCTGTTGGACCTCTCCAAATGCAGGAGCTGCTGCTCGGCAGCCTGTTGCAGATGGACAACCTGTTCACCTGTATGCAGGGACACTTCATCCTGTGCTCTCATACTTACCAGAGGAGAAGAAAGACCAACAGCGGCTGGTGTCTCTGGGGTGTTTTCCCCCACTGCTCTCACTGTGCTGCCCCTGTATTTTCAAGGAATTGCCTGAAATTCCTGTATGTGGATAACAGTCTCCATCCAGATGGCAGTGAGTCAAGAGACAACAAACCTCCATGCATGCCCTCCCACCATCCTCTCTTGGACCTCACACGGCTCCTGAGTGTCACCAAGCTCCCTCAGATCACACCTTGTTTGCTTGCAAGATTTGCAAGATTTACTGCTTAAGAAATCCAGGTTATTTGAGATCATATCATGAGGAAGGAAAGAAGCAGAGATGTGGGATGAGTTTGAACACCCAAGAGACTTCATAAAGTAACTCTGTTGTACCAGCAGGACCCCACACAGGTACCATTGCCTTAATCATGCTGTGAAGGTGTGGTCTCCCAACCTCTAAACCATTTAGGGTTTTAAAAGGTTGCATACCAAGAAGTGTTAATAAACTGTTTGTTCCCGGTGAGTGGAAATAATGGCCATGTATATTTTTAAACAGAGAAGCAGACACAGGATCATCAATCTCACAGGTCTGCACCATGGATGCCAGCTATTCAAACAGCTACACAAAGGTACATGGAACAGAGGTTTTGGGGTTGTAGCTATCCTAGGGCAGCTTTTTAGTGGGTTTTAGTCTTTCTGCATGACATGGTTACTGAGTAGGGTAGCACTGGTTGCATCAGAAGGAGGGACTCTACAGTACATGAGAAAAACCAGCCTGTCCCGGCTGTAGCTGCTGCACCCTCACCTCCTGAGGGGTGGTAATCAAGATGCTGAGGCAGAAAAGAAGGAACCATCTTCATCAAAGCAGCTGATATAATTTGCCTTTATTTTGGTCACTTCCTCAACCTGCTGTTATCTCTTTTGTCCTGTCTTAATTGAGATTTCATACTTGGAATTCATCCATGCTCCAAAAATATCTGGATACAGAGAGAAAGGCACTGGATGATTCACCAAAAATCCAAGCTCAAGAATTTAAGAATGCATTTTAATTACAGTTAGCATTAATTTAATGCTAATTACAACGCCTTTCATTACACAGTCATCTATTTTTAGCACTAAAATACACAAAATATTCTTTCTTTTGGACTACTTGACTGTTAGCATATGCAAGATTCAAAACTGAGATGCAGCTGTAACAATTATGAGGTAGTTTATGATATTATTGATCCTGAAATATGTTTGGGTCTCACGAGGTCACAGGTGGGACACCTGGAAAACCCAGGCACTGATGTCCTCAAGAACTGAGGACATCAGTGCTCAGAAATGAACTCAGTTCCTGGTGAATATGAGGCAACACACAGTGAAAAGGCAAAGCTGCTGAGTTTTAGAAAGCTGTTTGCAGGTCACTTTTAAAAAACAGTTCTGGTCATACCTATTTCCAAAAAATCTACTTTTGAACCTGATAGCTTAGCAAATAATCATCTCATATCAAATATCCCTTTCAAAGCCTTAATGCTGGAACATGCAGTGCTGATACAGCTGAATATAAGCTCTTAAATAAAGGTTATTATTTCCAGGTCTATGGTACAAAAAAAAAAAGCAATAAGGCAGCTGTGTTCAAAAGATGCTGAATAAACTTGTTAAATGCTGATTCTGGCCATCTTTTCCCTTCCCTTTTCCCTGCAAGCCTTAGAATCCCTCCTTGCCTCAACAGTGCTGACAGCACCTTCCTCAACAGCTCTTCAGGGGCAATCACACCTCATTTTCAGGGATGCCAGTGCAACCCCTTCTCTCCTTACAGTCACAGGGCAGCACTTCCAGCACCCCACTCCAAAATATGTTCATATAGTCAGCTCAGAGAAATTAGTGGTTTAGTGTCACTTCAGTGCAGGTGAAATTTTGATCTGTTTCTTGATTTCCTGTTAGGAAATAAAAAATAAAACCCCTCAGAATATTGTCCTTTCATGTATTTGCTGCAGTCAGAAGCAGTTGGAGACATTTTCTTTGATGCTTCTGTCGTTTCAAGCTATTGCTATACACTGTGCATTGCATTAAGTGCCTTTGAGGTCCGCACCTGGTAGTGCTTCTGTCTCTTGATCTGGGAAATCAACCCCAGAGGTACATGCATGGTGTTCAGGGAACCCAACCCATGCCAGATGCAGATGCTGTGTGGCCTGGACATTTCTTTCAATGGCCAAATAGTCAAATTCCCTTCGTACATTTGAACCACATTCGACACAGGGTATGAAGAAAAATATATTCTCACTGACCTGGCCATCAGGACCATAGTCTGGATTTTTGGAGTTCAGATGGGTTTTGGACTTCTGTGTAGTCATCTTCAAGATACTTTCTGCCGGTTCGTACTGTAGCTCTTTACCTACCCTATGAATGATCTATGAACGTGTGCATTGATTTTAGTCATGGCCACAGTCTACTAAATATACATCAAAGAACAGCCTACCCCACTGAAATCAGTATAATTATTGGGAGCCAAAGATTGTCAGAGGAGGATAAAGGTGATAGAAGTCTCCCTTCCAGGTGTTCCTGTTGTCTGCTTTGGTTTCTCTCCCCTCCCTTCCCTTTTTTAAAATGGCTGTGACTGAAAGTCATAGCTGAGTCCTTTCCCTCCCAGCATCATGCCATGCAGAGAGGAGAGGGCTCATCCCAGGAGGCTGCCAAGTTTTTTGCCCTTCCATCAGCAAAGCACTTAAGGACATGCTTGTTTGTAGGTATTTAAGCAGTACCATTTACAGAAAAATCCATAGTGCAGAGCCCTCAGGATCCAAATCAAGGCTAAATGACATCTGTGAGATCTTGAAATGCCTTTTTTCCCCTTCCCAGTGATGATGCAAGAATTGCCCAAATGAACAAACAGAACTGTCCTACTGAAAGGCTGCCCATCTGGCTTCTCTCCTAGGAGTGCCAGGGTAAACAATACATCTTATCTAGTTTGGGTTGCTATTATAAAAACACATTAAAAAACATATTATATTACAACATGGTGCAGTATAGTGTATTGTAGTGCAGTATAGTATAAATGTAGTATTGAATATGTATATTGTATTGTATATATTATTTTTTAAAAAAACATATATATAAAGTGTGGACCTTGTCTCACTCAGATCAGGCAATAACACATGCTGAAGGGATGGCATGAAAACAACAGCAATTCTGAATTTCTTGCTGTCCTGCCATGAAAAATTTCAGCCCAAACAGTGAAGTTCAGCATAGGCATAGCAACCAAAATCAGGATTCTGGAAATGGTCAGGGAAGCACATTGGATTCACTGTCACTCAGGCTGCTGCCGAGAAGACAGCTGGAAACAAACCCACAGTCTGAGATGCATGTGCCTCTGAGTGTTTCATAAGTGTGCACAGTTCCTGGGATACATTTCAGAGGAAAATGCACAGGGGCTTTGACAGGTTGCATGCTCTGGTAATTATAATGCCTGTGTGCACCATGTAATATGGATGATGGATAATGTGTCACAGATTCTGCAGGATAAACACTAAAATAAGCACATTTTCAGCTCAAAATAAGTGAAAGGTAATCCAAACCACTGAAAATTCAAACCAAATGCAGGTCAGTGCTTTCTTATTGTGTAATTTAAAAAACAAATGTAAATTCTGTCATTAACTCTTGACAATTCATCTTTAAACTGGACTATTTCTTCCTGGGTTCTACTGACATTTATCGCTGTGGTGGATTAATCCTGCCTGCATGCCAGGTGCCCACCAAAGCTACTCTGTAACTCCTCTGCTGGACCAGGGCCATGAATCCACTGACTCAGTGCTGGCCACAGACCCCCTAAACAACGTGTCAAAATGACACTGTTTGAGAACCAACAGAATTGAGGATTGTCGGTTGAGAGAGAACATGAAGCTTCTTTCCACTCCCTGTACAAGGCAGTGACTGCAGTAACAGCAATGGGACTCTGGGCAATTGCTTTTGCTTCCTTCTGGTTCCCACATGGACTTTCTTCCCTGTCTGCATCCTTGCCTAGGAATGGCAGCTTTGGCATCTTGCCACACTGCTCTGCCTACAGGTCAGCACAGCAAGGAAACAACTTTGAGATCAGAAAGGATATTGAGGTGCTGGAGCGGGTCCAGAGAAGAGCAACAAGGCTGGAGAAGGGACTGGAGCACAAGCCC
>JAWWEV010000115.1:70140888-70164030 GCA_035583235.1 Hafferia zeledoni
ATGGACCAAGGGTTGGACTCGATGATCTCAGAGGTCTTTTCCAACCCAATCGATTCTATGATTCTATGATTCTATGAGATGGCATGGTAGGAAGAGAGGAAGGACAAGGTGGGAAAGCAAAGTGCACACAAAGCAATGACCAGAGAGCCAGAGCCACAAGTCTGGCCAGGGAAGAGGCCAGTTCTTTTAAAAAAACTTTTCTGAGAGAAATTAATTTTGTTGGATGTATTTTCTAGGAAACTAAGTAAATGAAGGATAGGATTTGCAATATATTCTTTCAGTTATTTTTGCCTAACATATGTTGAAAAGTCAACACTTTCACAGTCAAAAAAAGATGTCTTTAGTCCTGGGAATCTCCAGTGTGTCATTGAAATGATGCCCCTGGTTAAACTGTAACCTTGCTGCTGTTAAATGTGGTACTGCTGGGCAATGAGAGGAAAATGCTGTTCATGTACAGTATGGCATAATTCTGCCTATGAACCAGATGGTTTGGAAAGTTTCTATGCTCATATTTTAGGCCTGATGTTATTCCCACTGAACTCACACTTTCCTTCTGCCACCCTGTTTCCAGTGTTGAAACTCCATAGCCTTTGTAGCTGAAGCAACAAGCACCTCTCTTCATGTTGATGTCATTTGAACTGAAGTGAGAGAAACAGCTTGTAGGCAGGTTAAAGCAAGTAGCAAATATCCAAAACCCCCTTGAGGTTATTGGAAGACTGAGAGGGAGCTCATGGAGCATGGCATGCCAGCATGAACAAACTACAGAGCGGAGGAGGGAAAAGGGAGTGAGAGAGTGAGGAGGGGAACTGAGTGTGAGGAAGCTTAAAAGCTGTGCTGGCAAAAAGCAGATTGTCAGCAAGGAGGATGTTTATAATCTTGAAGTTAGGACTCAAAGAGCAAGTGCCTGGCTGAGTCTGCACTATGGCCCCTTGCAGCAGGGTGAGGCTGACAATACAAACCCTCAGGACCAGTGCTCAATGTAGATGAGAACTGGAGACTTCCTGCATGTGCTCCTGGTCATGCAGTTGTTGAGTTACAAGAAGGACATCATGCAAAATAACCCAAAGCTGAGTGCAAATGTATGCTCTAAAATCACAGCACTTAAAAGTATTGACAAATGAGGAATGCATATGTGTCCTTCTCAAAGTCATAGCACTTATACTGAGGATAAACATTTTTCAGAGGATTTACGGACTGAGCTAATAATCTGCTCAAGTTAAACAGTTTCTTTGAAAAAATCATACTGTACCAGACACTGTAGTACTGACAGTGTTTGGATATTTTATTTTATACTGTAAAACTTATCCTCTAACAGAAAATGAAACTGTTCAGCTTCAGGGAGTCCTGTGGCAAAAGCAATGCTCTTTGAAAATGCCTCCCATCTCCTGCTATGAGGGAACACAAGCTGGTCCAAGACGGCCCATCTGCATTAGCTGTGCACTGACAGAGAGTTGTGTAGAGATGCTCAGCTTGAAACACATTCACAGCATTGAGAAGACAGGTGGGATCTGGGAACATTTTCCATCTTCTGTGTGAGCCGACAAGGGGAGTCCCTGCATGTGCATGGGAGTAAAGTGCTGTCAGAGTTCAGGTGGCAGCAGGAGAGAGCTGAGACAACTGCAAGAGACAAGGCTTTGATGAAGTTCAAGTGTGAAAAGAGACACTTCATGTTTATGTCTCCTCAGGCTCTTTCCAAATAGCCTTTCCTCTTACAAGGAAGTGATGAAGTGGCCCTAGAAGGGTATTTTTGGGACCGCACCCCCAGCACTTGGACCTTGCTGCAATTTCAGTCAGTGACAGCCTGTTGAGAGCACAAAAACGTTGTTAACTGCCTTTGTCAACTGCAGCCTCTAAATTCACAGGCACAGCTAATAGAAAAATTAGTGAAAAAGAAAAAAATTAAACAGAAGGCAAATATCACAGGATATAATCAGAGACACCTATTTCCAAGTCAGCCCAAATGTGCAGTCCAGAAACAACAAGGAAGCAGCAAAGTACTGCCTAGAGGAGAATTAGCAAGAAACACATCCTTGACTAAAGTTTTCACCTTCACATGTGCAACTATAGAGCTGGAAGATGAAGTGCAGTTTTGAGATTACTTGGAGCAGGAACTGTGGCACTATGCTCAGACCCATGGTACTCAAGATGAGCAGAAAGATGGATAAAATCAACATTGATAAAGATATGTAGAATGAAAGCAGGCAAAAAAAAAAGTCTGTGAACTAAAAGTTGTAAGGAAACAGATTTGAAGCGTTCATCTGGGAAACAACTAAACCAATGCAGTATTTGTGCTACCACTGTATCCTTTGCGTTTAATAAATGGGAGTATAATAGTTCATCAACATTTAATAAAGAAGAGCGTAGAGCAGATGAGTGGTGATAATTAAGACAGACCAGTAGATTCTGTGATCTGTGGGATATGAACAATATTGAACAACCAAAAGCAGAATGTGTGAGGTAGATGAGGATCAGGTAGTATTTATTTGTCAGGTAAGTGAAGATTCTGAATTGTGACAAATTACTTCTGATCAAAAAAGCAGGTAACTCCTCTTCGTGCTGTGGACACTTTCCTGTGCTTTGGGCAGAGTGAAGCTTTCCCAGGAGCTTCCCCATGTGGCCTTTGCTCAGAGGCTGCAGTGCAAACTAACACTCTCCAAAACCAACTTTTGAAGGAAAAGTCTTTATTGAGTGGGCAGTGGATGGGTCTGTGGGCACTCTAATGGTATAAATGTTACTGGAAAAGCCATTCCTTTACAAAATGTTCATTAGAGATCCAAGCCAAGGCAGCAGATGGAGAACATGCTGACAGCAGGCAGAGGAGAAGCAGAGCTAAGCTTTGTGAGTCCCAGGGGAGTCAGGGAGAGCTGGTCCCTGCATGAGGCTCCTGACATGGTTAGAGAGGTGACCATGACTCATCAGCAACACAGACACAGACAAATACTGCTTTGATTAAAGAGACTGATGATTGATAAGCTATCCTGAGCCTCGGCAGCCCATCCTCTGCCCCGGCTGGTGGTAGATCCCAAGTCCCATCTACTCCTGAAAACGTGGGAAAGCTCTGAAGTGGCATATGTCCTTATTTTAGAGAAGCTTTGTATCAGAGGCTGTGTCTGGACTAGTTGAGATAGAAGTTAAAGCCATAAAATCCTTTTGTAAGGGACCCATTGTCCACTGTAATGTTAGAACTCTGTTCACTTATCTCACAGCTTTGCCAGGTTTTGTAAAGGCTGCCAAAGGACTGATCTAATTTTAGTTATTTCAATGCAGGTATTTTGGCCAAGTCAGTCATGTATGTCCCTCCAAGGTGGCACAATGGGAGGAAATACACATCTGCAGAGGGATAACTCTTCCTACCCTAAGAGGTGATCTGACTCACCTCTCTGTTTACAGCACACCTGGCTCTGATGCCACTGTCCTCAGGTAAGATGGAATTCAGTCATGTGGTGCTACAAATCACCCTACACCTCCAGAAAGCTGCTCTATGGCTTTTGTGCTATACTGAGCAAGACATTCCTGCTAGATCAAAATTTGGTCACCTATGTAGTGTGCCCAGGACACAGCCCCCTCTCCCATGGCACCCCTTAAGCAGAGAGCAGAGTAGATGAGCCTGAAGCCTTGGTGGAAGGTCTGTGCTGCACTGCTTGGTTACAACAACATGTCCTGAGGCCATTGCACAGGACCAGCTGGAGACACTTCTTAATGAGAATCTTGGTACATGGAGAATGACAAATGTGACCTTTGGAAATTCAGATTAGGCTTGGCACATGTATCTTCCGTATGACTGCTGTGACTCCCGTCGGGGCTCATGTGGATATGGGGTATGTCTCAACTGCAGGCTTGCTGCTTGTTTTACATGTGCTGTGCCCCAGCCTCCCCCCTGCCATAGCAGCACAACCCTTGGCTCCACGTGTCCCTGTGCATGCTGGACCATGCTCACACACCCAGCTGGGGCTCTGCGACACGGTGCACTCTGGCTTTGTAACGCCAACCTACCCACCTGCCTGACAACGTGAGAGCAAACGATGTGCATGTGCCCAGCCTCATGCAAGGCTCCTCTGCACTTCCTAGCAACTAAATTACGGCCTCCCCACCAATCTCTACATCAGCTTGCTTATTCAAATACATGTAACTGAGGTCCAACTCTCTTTTTCACCCAGACAGCTCTAGCTCTTCCCTTATTTGTCCTTTTCCTTTCCCCTTCCCTTCCCTGAGATGCCTGTTAGCTCTTGCTTACCCCTGGTAATAAGACCACTGTAAAGTATTGCGATTTATGTGGGGAGAAGGGAGACCAAAAGGAAAAATACCTTAAAATCTCCCTTAGGACATACTGTAGAAAGGATATGAGAGTTTTTGGTAAAAAAGATTCTCTACCACAGGACAGGTCTAACTGTTCCTTAAAACCCTGCCTTTGCTAGGAAAGGTGTTGCTGAGTTGTCCCTCTCTTGCTAAGAAGGAAGTTCATGAGCCTACAAAATATCCTTGTAAGCTTTGGAGGAGAAAACCCCAAACTCTCAAAATAGAGTGCAGAGCCTTAAATCCAGCATGGAGTTTCATAGCATAGACTTGTGAGCATCTGAGTTGATTATCCAATAGTCTGATCATGGAAAAACATGGGAAGAGGGCAGCAAAGAACATTTAACTTTATTATGAGAGAAGTTATTATGGGATTTCTGGGCTGTGGAGGATGTCTGCATTCAATGAAAAGGGTTTAAGTTTGATTGAGAGTTGAAATCCTACCATTTTCCTTAGTTTCTCCTTTTATTTTCTCTTTCTCCTTACATGAACCACACTGTGTTTCCAGGGAAGTATGTGGAAAATCTAAAAAGTTAAGAAAAGTTAAACTGTCTTATTGATGGAAACTCTGAATACACCAGTAACAAAAGGAATGAGGCAATGTATTAGAAATACAGACTAAACAAAAAATATGCATGTACTCTTGTCTTAGCATCTTTGTCAGACTATTGGAATAACACTGAGTTAGGTCTCTGGTATTTATCACTGTGCAATTACTGTGTTGAGCCACATGAACAAGAAATCCCAGAGAAATCAGAAAGGGCCTTCGTAGAACTTCAGATGCCATGTGTTTGTAGGCTGGTGACAAAAAGAAGCAGGTCTGCTGTTTAAAACCTGCACCTCCATGCCCAGCATCCTGACAGTGCCCATCTAAACTTTCTCCCACTCTGGGCTGCTGGTACTCGAGTGTTTTCAGTTGTTGTTGTTGGTGGTGGTGTTGACTTTTTTTAATTATGCAGAGAAAAGTGCAGGATGGGCAAATCTTCACTAGATGCTTCAACAATTGCTCAGTCAGTAACTGATAACTTATTGGGATTCACTATTAGTAGATGATGAGTATTGGGCAGGGTGGGTTGGTGTTACATACCCATAGTCCAACCAGGCTCTATGTACAGCTGTCAATGTGAGACTACCCTTCAAATTCACCATAGTCACATTGCTTTCCATCAGCTCCATCAAGGACTTCAATGTAGTTAAAACCCTTGACGCTCCTGTGACACCCCACCCAGAGTGCTGCATCCAGGTCTGGCGCTCCCAGTACAAGAAAAAGGTGGATCTGTTGGAACAAGTCCAGAGGAGAGCCACAAAGGTGCTCAGAAGGCTGGAGCTCCTCTTATGTGGAGACAGGTTGAGAAGTTGGGGCTGTTCAGCCTGGAAAAGAGAAGGCTCTGGGGAGAACTTAGAGCATAATCTAAAAGGGGCTGCAAGAGAGCTGGAGAGGGAGTTTTCACAACTGCAAGTAATGACAGGACAAGGGAGAACGGCCTTAGCTGAAGGAAGGTACATTAGAAGGTTTAGATTAGATAACAGGGAGAAATTTTTCACTGTGAGGGTGATGACAGGCACAGGTTACCCAGAGAAACTGTGGATGCTCCACCTCTGCAGGTGTTCAAGACCAGCATGGATGGGGCTCTCAGTAACCTGGTCTAGTGGAAGGTTTGTACCTGCAGGCCAGGGGGGTTGGAACTAGATGGTCTTTAAGGTCCCTTCCAACTCAAACCATTCTATGATTCTAAGAATTTAGGAATTTTGTTCTCTCAGTTAGTTATTACTGAGGCAGAAATTCCCCAGATCAAATATAGTTAGTGACTCATATATACTTACTTTTAATCTATTGGAAACAGGCAAACAAAACACCCAAAGGGAAATTGGGATTGTATGTTTAGCAAAAAGCATAATTTTACTTTCCCATCAGGTATTCTCCATCCCACAAGTTTCCATTAGTGGAGTAACACCACTTGCACATGCCAGTGTGTTTGGTCACAGGCCTGCAGGGTCTGAGGTAGGCAGGTTTCAGGCAGTAGTTACAGCCATAGGCTGGGCTCAGTTTGACCTCCCTTGCCTTTATGTTTTGGGAGAGGATGACACTTAGGACAGGTGTCTCACAAAGTTTCATGAAAGGCCATTTGCTCCTGCAAAAGGTGCAGAGGTGCCATCAGTGGTCCCATCTTGGCAGGGCAGGGCAGGCAAATCCATCTTTCTGAACCAAAATCGTCAACAGTGGGATCCTGCAGCAAAAGATCCAGGCAAAGGACTATCTGCAGTGAGTTCAACTGCATCTTCTTTTCCTGGGTAGACTGAGAACAGCAGAGGACAGAGAAACCTTCAGCATTTAGCACACCACCTTTCTCAGTGCAGCAATGCAACCACCAACAGGCCTCAAATTCCACCCGGGGAGGTTTAGGTTGGATAGTAGGAAAAATTTCTCAATGGAAAGGGTTGTCCAGCATTGGCACAGCTGTCCAGGGAAGTAGTGGAATCCCCATTCCTGGAGGCATGTAAAAGATGTGTAGATGAGGCACTTAGGGACACAGTTTGATGGTGGATTTGGCAGTGCTGGGCTAATCTAATAGCTGGACTTTATCTTAGAGGTGTTTTCCAAACTAAATGATTCTATGATTCCATAACCAAAGACAGAAAGGCTCCTAAACAGGCTGCTGGACAGCTAGGCCAGCACAGGCTAGAAGGGGCAGAAGTATGAAAATGTCTCATCTAAACATCCTGGAAGGGCAAAACTGCTTCTGAAGGGTACAAAAAAAATACTTTCAACCAATCTGTACCATGGAACAACTCCAAATGTAATACAACACCAAGGAAATCCCTTGCCAAGTGTAGCAATGCCACACAGGTGGCAAACACACCCACAGACACTCAGTGGCCAGGATATTGACTGTAGCACAGCCCTGCATGTAAGGTGTGCACAATAATTTAGGAATGCTGCTTACACCAGGAAATTTACAGGAAGTATTCACTGGGCTAATTGCCCCAGGTTTGACTCAAATCATGAGAAACATCCTCCTCCCTGTAGCCAGCAGAGCCAGAAGGGCCATTGTGTTTCAGGTGTGTGTGATTGGTGTCCTGCCACACCCCTGGCCAAGGTGGAGCTGTCTTTGGGATGACAGGGCCCGGATAGAGCAGAATCTTCACTTAAGCTTAACCCCACAGGATGGTTATTTTGGTTTTAACATGGATAACAGCCACAGGAAACAGCAAGGCAAGTCCCAGCCCTCTGCATGTCTGAGCCTGCTGCTAATGTCAAGGAATGGGCACAGGAGGGAATAGAGGCATCAGAAAGGAAAGGTTAAAAAACCCCAAGGGACCTGAGCCAGGTTTATCACTGTAAAATCTCTCATGGAACATGCCAATGAGCTTTGACACGTGCCAACACTGGCTTATTCAAACAGGCTGGACCCACTTTATTAGGAATATGAGCAAAAACTCAGCTTCCTTCACCTTGGAAAACACCAGGCAGTAGGATGTAGAGTGCTGCTGCAGCAGGGCTAGAGGAAATCACAGGGGACAGCTCTAAATGCTCTCTTACTTCCTTAATTAGAGCAGCGCTTGACTGTCTCTAGAGGAAAAGCCTTGAAGTGATGCCTACAACTTGTTCAGGCACTAACATCCTGTACCCAAGCACAGCACTTCCCCAGAGTATGTTACCAAGATGCACAGAACCCAGAAGAGACAAGACATGCATCCGTTGCCACCACAGGAGGCAGGAAATCAAGCAGGGCAGATGATGGTACAGCCTGCATTTAAAAGGGAGAGATATGGATTGCTGAAGAAAGCACTAAGGTTTTTCAATTAAAGGGTAAAAGTTACAGAGTTTTGCTTCAAATGAAAACTCCAAAAGGAGGAGATGGATATTGTGGGGAAACTACAACTTGTGGCACAGTTGAGGGAGAGAAAGAGGATTCTGGAAAACAGATGGTGAAAAAATCAAATGAACTACCAAAAAATCAGAAGAAAAAGAAGGGAAATAGTTGAAAGGTAACACTTACAAAAAAAGAAAAAAAGAGTACTTGAGCTGCTGGGGAACACAAAACAACAGTGCTCTCTCAAGGCCTAGGGAGTAGGGAGTTTGAGAGGACTAGGATGTTGCAAGCATTCACACCATCTTTTACATGCTGCCTGCTACAAATGGGAAGACAACCACAAATGCACAGTCTGGGACTATCGCAATGGCTGAAATCCACACCGGGCTTTAGTTCTGGTAGCACAATGACACCTGGAATGGGAAAATGCACATGGAACATCAGAGATGGCTATTACATGCAGCTGCCTGACCTACCTTTATCACAGTCTCTCTCTATTCTTTGAAGATGAATATATATAAAACTCCTGGAATTTAAATGTTCTAGTCAAACCTTGGGTGAGATACAGCAAAGACCATGTACTTCTGGAGGAGTAATACATAGTAATACTAAACATTGTTTTATATGCCTTTTCTCAGCACTCTCTTGCTTGGTTCCAGTGGACAGATTAGCAGCTGCAATGGTTTTCTTTGTAGCATGTGGATTTAAGAACTTCAGAAGGGAACTGCTGATTATCGATACTTGCAAGGGTTGTAATTTCAGTGTATGATTTTATTAATATTTTGTAACTTATTGCACTAGTTCCACATTACTTTAAATCACTACTAAGAGTGACAACTTCAATTAGATTTTTAAATATATAAAAACCAGAGGGAGGCATTTTGGAGCCAAGCACATTGTATTTTTTCCCTATCAGGCTCCAGGCAATCACTTGCATTGAAACTATGCCAGCAAATGGAACACTACTGTGTACATACCTTAGTTTTATCCTCAGTGAACCAGACTTTTCCGTGTAATTATTCAGGGAGCACTGATAGGGTGAAGCCTCTGTGGAGAATGAAATTATCTCCTGAGTGAAGCTGGTATTTCCTCTGACTGTAAAACATGACTATTTGACAGGCCACCTGCTTTGGAGATTATACAAGTGAAGGTTGGCCTGAGTCTGTAAAAGCCAACAGAAACTTACTGGGATCCTCTGCAGAAAGTCAGTACCAAACCAAAGTGCCACAAGTGTCACCTCAGAACCACACACAGCTCTTTTGTTTTCTCCCCTTAGTAGCTGGCAGTTGTGTGAACATTAGAAGGGTCCTATTTCAGCCATAGCTGAATCCCTCTGGAAAATGAGAGGAAGAGAGCAAAGATCAGTGGGCTTTTCCAGTGAAGACAAAACTCACAGAGAGGAAAAATTACCAATGAAAGTGTTGGAAAGTAACTGCTCCTGGATGGCACAGCATCTGAAGCTTAAGCTGTTGGACTGGCTTCAAAAACCACTGGCATAGAAATGACAGTTTCCTAATGCAATATTTGTGCTTCCTGATTCCACAAGCAATGAACCAAAAGTCATTATTCTTCAGGTGTACATTTTGGAATTGTATGTCAATCTAATTTTCAACACACTGAAACAAATTAAATGTGTTTTGAAGGAAAATGAACACTTTTATCAAATATTTTAACTGTCCATGTAGTTTAAGGTTAAAGATGATCATTAGCACTTGAGTGAAAAAGAGCACCACGTTACTCTTCAGAACCAACACAGCCCCCTCTTTTTGTGTTTAGATTTATTTTATACAGTTTTTCCTCAGCTTCTGAAACTTCTGAACTTCCACCACTCTTGAGAACTGAACTTTACTATCACAAAAATCACCTTATCACAGGATAAAGTAGGTAGATGTAGAGGCAGCACTTCTGAAGTCCTTCATCCAACTGAACCTGTTATGTGAGTGATTGAGTGTATTTTCTTTTAAAATAAACATTTACATGCATTAAGCAGCAGATTGACTCAGACTGTTGAGTTTACCCAGGGTTAAGCCAGGAGTCTAAGTTTGTGCATTGCCTTTTTCCTTTTTCAAAGCAACCTACCAAAAAGTTGACATTGGCATCCTGACGTATGCTAAAGGGTACAGTGATGGTAGATGATACCAGTCCTCACCTGAATGTTAATACCCAAGCACTTATCATAGAAAGTAAAGCACAAGGCTTAAATGCCTATGAGCAGCTGTGAGAAACATGTGGCAGTTATACACACTAAAAAGTTTGTGGGGATGCCACAACAGGACTGTCACAGCACACAGTTAGTGAGACACTGAAAAGCTTTGCATTATATTACAGATAATGGATTGAGATGTCATTCATCTCACAGAACTGTAAATCAAGCCCCTTTAATCTTCTCCCGAGGAGTGTCTGAATTGCTGAAGGCTCAACATACTTTTTCTTAGAGCTGTAAAATTATTCCAATTCCTAGATTTTGCAACAACCTCATTAGTTGTTTAAAAAGGGAGTATCATCTTTTCCATTATCTGTGGTTAAGTGGTGTGCTATCAAGGGTAACTTCTGTGAACTACCAGTACCTATGAACAACAACAGTAAGGACTGTGAGAGTCTAGAACACATTTTTTGCAATAGTTTATGTGCAGTAAGGAAAGTGTGCATTTGTCTCATTAACACACTGACTCCAGCTCCACATTTTTTCCAAGCTAGCATTTATTCCTTCAAATTATTTTCACACTGGACAAAAGAATTCGGTACAAGTTTTTTTTCTCCAGAGAAAAATTGTTGACAGGTGCAATCAAGTATTATCTAAAGTGACAACTCGTTCTTAAATCACAAAAATACAACATTTGTTCTCAAAATAGTATTAATCAATTAACCAAAGAGAATGTACACCAAAATGCTTCGGTAGCTCAAGTACCATGTTCTCTTAATGACTGCATACAAGTCATTCCCTGAAACACACAACCTTCTATCACAAGAAACCTTTTTTCCCTTTATCCACTGCATCTTTTCTTACATTGAATTACCGACAGAGGTGCAACTTACTGCATAAAATATTCAAACACATTCAGAACATGTTTGCAGCATGCAGCCAAGAATCCACAGTAGCTGCCTCAAAAGGAATTTACTATGAGCACAAACATGTTCTCTACATCTGCTACATCCCTAAAACAGTTATTCCGCTACTGCAGAGAATTCTGAAATATGGTCTATACAAGTTTGTGGAATAACACAGTTTGTCAAGGATGCTGCAGATACTGGCAGTTTTTTTCGAGGCAAAGGGCAAGAAAGTGCTGGGAATTTTAGCCTGCAATTCCAAATAGCAGACTCCCTCCCCCTTTTTTTTTTTTTTTTTAAATTTGAGAAATGTTTTGCTTACAAGCCCAAATGAATCTATTTCTTGGGATGCTGTAGGTTTGAACATGAAGGCATCTCCTAGGAACACAAATACAGGGATGGAAAGAGTATGCTGCAAAAATTGTAATGCCTGTCACACAGAAAAATGACAGGATGGTTTTGCATCCTCTGAGAGTCCAAACCCAGTAAAGTGGAGAGCATTCCTTCACATGTAGTCACTATGTGATTCACTTTAGATTCCTAGCAGAAGCCTGAGATAATTAGTCACAAACCATCTTCATCCTGCATGTGGCACAGATTCTGTAGCTACTAGAACCAGTGAGATTAGTTTGGACACATATTAGGGTTACAAAGTTTATTAGTCTTGAGGCAAATTTTGATTTTGACATCAGCCATATATTTTTCACTTTTGTTTAAGAAAGCGGCAAATTACAAGCAATCATTCCAGCACTCATTGCTAAAAACCTCAAGAAATATCAGAAAATATTCTGCTGTAAAAAATGATTATTTGCTGCCATGGAACAAAGAGGAAGAAAACTATTGTCTTGATTCTTGTGTACAAATCCTTTCAGTTCTATTAGCAAACATAACAATGTAAGAAATCAATATAAAAAACTTAAGTTGTAATACTTTGTCATAAATTGCTACATACTCCTCAGTAACTGTAAGTGCTTTGATTGTTCATTTAGTCTCTAAAGATACACTTTCTCTTTCAGCTTAAGTGCAGATATTTCATCACTTTTTTCCCTAAAGCACAATACAGTAAATGGGTAACAGTGAAGAATAATAAATAGAAAAATTAGATAATAAATTCACTACTGCAAAAGAACAAAATCAGACATCCTTTCAAGAATTATTTTTATGACCTATAAGTACAGTAGACTTGGTGAGAGAATCCAGCTTAGATTTACATGTATCTGTTTCGAATGTATTCTCTGTACATGAGGAAGTCATCTTTTCCCAGGGACTGCATGTTTCCTCTTCCAGCCTGAATGTGTGCGTGAAAAATCTCTATCGATTTCCTATCAGCTCTTGGAGGCTGCACTTCGTAAATATTGTCTTGAGAAAAGGAGGAGATTGGTATTCTGGAAAAAAACAAACATGCAGAACATTTGGACCTTTAGGTTAATATTTTCCACAGAGAGAGAAGAGTATTTCCTTGCCTTGAAATATACATGAGAGTCAATGAAAGGGCAACTTCCCACTAGATAATCCATTCACCTAGATTTTTATCACTACTGCAGACCCGATAAGACCCAGCTTCCCAAGTAGGGTAATTAGGTAAGTTGTCATTAATCGCATTATAGAATACTTTCTCACTTCCCTCCGCCCTGCCCTCATTTCTTCATCCTTCCTCAGACCTGCTACGGTCAGTAAGTACTGCAGCTGAAATAGATCTGTGCCATGCGTTAGGGCAGGTAATAGAAAGACTTTATTGAGCTACCCACTTAGGAGCAATTATAACAAGAAAGTGATTATACTCTGAACCAACACAGAGAAAGGAGTTATCAAGTAAGACATTTCCATCTAACTATTGGGAAACAGACAATTTACTATCAGCAACAGCACTCAGATATTTTATGAAAATATTTTAAAATCACACAATAAATACCATATTTGAATGCTAACATTTAAGCCTCTCATGAGAAACACACAAAGTTTGAAAGTTTACAAGAACCTGAGTTTCAGATCTTTTCTAAGCACTGTTGTCAGACTCACTCATAAGGTAGTAGCTGGTCTTTCAACTGTTAGCTCTTGAAAACTGCACAACCAGCAGCTCAAGGAGCATGGTTGTTTCCCTCTATTCAGGGCTTGAGAGACCATACTGCAAACACTGGGTCCACTTTGGGGCTCTCCAACACGGTGAAATATTTAGATGAGTCCAGCAAAGGTCACCAAGATGACTGGAGAGCTGGAGCACATGGCATACAAAGAGATACTGCAAGCACTGGGTTTGTCCAGCTAGGAGAAGCGAAGCTGAAGGAGACCTTACTGGTATCTGTAACTACCTAGTGGAAAGGTGTCTGTGTGGAGCCAGACTGTTCTTGGAGTGTGTGATGAAAAGATAAATTCCAAAAAGAAAATGCAAATTGCATTTCTTCTGATTAGATAGAAGGGAATGGTTTTGCACTGTGAAAGTTGTTGATCATTGTGGTTGCTCAGAAAGGTGGTGGAACTTCTCTCCCGAACGATATTCAACAGTATGTAGCCCTGAGCAACCTCATCTAATTTGGTCCCCCACTGAGCAGGGGGGTAGGATGACTTCTAGAATCCTTTTCTATTTTTAATATTCTATGGTTCTAAGCCAAACTCTTCAGCAGCAATGTGTTCTCCACACAATCAACTCCACAACTAACTGCAAGGTAGCGACAGAACTATTTATACTCCATACATAATAAATTAATAAACACTAAAAGTATGTGTAAAGTAAATAACTTTATTTTAAAGCATTTCAGCTATTGTGAAAGCTGCATTCATAAGTACAGTATGTACGTTTTCCAGCAATATTTTAGTAATTTATTTTTAAAAGACTCCCAGAGTCGAACAGTACAGATGTTTTACCTGTGTAATAGCATATCAGATTGGATTCCACAAATAAAACGTTCAATGACTGGTAGGTTGCCTTCTGAAGGTAGCCTGATATTAACTTTTCCTTCTGTCAATATTATTTGCTTTAGAGGAAATCAAAGTTTGAAACTAACTTCCAGAAAAAAAACCTGACAGAACCAGTGGATGCAATGCATCTATAAATGCTGAACAGGAGAAATTAGTTATTTCTCACTTATGAAGACAAATGACCACGTTTTAAAGGGTTCTCTAAGTCATCAGTTTCATACCTTTTTAGCTCATATTTCAACTGGAGAAGCTAATTTAGTTTTTAGATAGCTATTAAAATACTTCTGCTTAATAAATTATATAAACAGAGCTGACCAGGTATTCAGTGCAACACAAAGATGTCAATTCTGGAAATTCTGGACTTGCTTTCCTGCAACACATACACTGAATGCTTTTCTACATTAGATTATTCCTCATAGGCAGACCCAAAATTTCATTGAGCCCAGTAGCTGTCCTATGGAGTCAAGGTTTGAGGACAGACTGTTAAGAACAGGTACTAACCAATCCCTTCTCTAGAACCTGCTCCTGGATTTCAGCAATCACAGAATCCTGTGGAAATAAGTTCCACTACATACGAGTGTCTGATGTGATACTCTGTCATCATGGACTTGGGTTGCTTGGAATTCCTGCCTTGGGAGAAATGGTGAACAGTCATTCTCTGCTTGCCTCCTCCACATCACTATCAAACAGCCAAGTGTACTTCATCTCTACTCCTACACTAGTTATTTTCTGATCAACCTTGTCACCTTGCCATTCATGTAGAGCTCCAAGGTCTATCAAAACTGTGTTTAATATCTGACATTTTTTAACTAGCTTTTCATTTGTCATCCATTATTTTAGTCACAGAAGAGAAATTTTCTGAGTATTCTACATAATAGCATATTGGAGTAGTAGACAGTGCTAGTGATTGGAAAAAAGTCAGAATGCTATTGTTAAATATTGTATTAGTGTATGCACATATTTTTTGGCTCAAAACTTCTCAGGTAAGAAAGGACAGTGGCAACTTACTGTGAAATCTCACTATTTCCAAAAGCAAACATTGACCAGCCCAAATGCAACAAACACTCAGATATCACCATCATTCCCATATTCCACAGAAGCCACAGTCATGACTCACTATCTGTGTGCTCTTCAAGAGACAAGAAGTTATTTTTGTGTGTAGAATCTGCTCTTTTAAAGGGAAAAAAAACAAGGAAGAATTGGAACACTTCAGCAATGGCAAAGCCCTTATATAAATGAAATACCACAATAAACTTCCAGTTACAGTGTGAGCACTAACTAATGTTTGACATGGTTTCTAAATCAGGATCTCCATTAAAAATGCCAAAAAAACTTGCTCCTGTATTTTGCAGCCTTTTATTTTATTAAAATATGTTGTATTTTGGATGCTTCATCATGCAACAATTCATTAGTCTTAAAAAATATCTGCAGTATGTCATATAGTATAGTATGCCTAATATTGCACTACAACTGGAATATGTTGTGTAAAATAAAATGGCTTCTAGATTAAAGCAATAGTTTTCAATTTCATATTGCAACTTTGCACAGCCATACATTCATTTGATTGTATTTCGACTGCAATGATAGAATTATTTATAGAAGTATACTATTGAACTTGAGATAATACAATCACTGGTCAACCACAGAGTTTGGCTGCATACTTAAAACTTAATTTTTTTTCCCCCTCAACAATATGATAATTTCTTCTCATTCCCAGTTCTTCTAGTTTACTTAAGGTGGGTGTTTTCAGAACTGGTAAAAAACACTAGTTCATCTAACTTTACATCTAGGTGCTTTAAAAGTAGATTGCTTTTCAAAGCATCCATAGTTTCTGCAGATACTTAGTTAACTAGTGCAAAGTATCCAAGCTGAGACTCTAGCAATGGCATTGGACACTAGCACACTGCACTAGCCTGCCAATGTCACGATCTAATAACAAAAATGTCACTTACTCAAACGTAGCTGGCCTGTCTAATCCACTAGTGAGTAGAAAACCAAGTAAGAGAACAAAACAGAGCCACAACACTAATTTGATGCCTTCTGTACTTATTGATTGGTTTCTAAAGATGACACTTCTGAAGCACTAATGAATCAAATATCCTTTCCTTGGGCACAATGGAAGCTGGGCAGCAAAGTGCATTTCATTTTGAGCATATAGTAACTAAATCTCAATTTTCCACCTACTTGCTTCAACATGATAAAAATACATTGTAAGAACCACATGTTCATGCATGACAATTTTGATTAATAACCCTGTATTAATCTGTAACTATTTGTAGAGTGCTTGCATTATCCAGTCATTTAATTAAAAGTCATTTCTCTAACACTATTCATGCAAAAATCTATTCTACTTAGTAAGTTTAATATCTTACAATAGTCACTTAGAGAGCACATTATTTATGACTTGGCTATCAGATTTCCCTAGAGACTTATAGCTTTATGGCCTTGCACTGAATATTACATAATAGCAACATAAATGCTATGTCATGAAGGACAGCACTCTTGACATACAATTTTCAGTCATTTTCTTCCCACTTGAAAGCAGGCTTCATAGGGTTATGGTTTCACCAAGAGTACCACTGCCTCTAAAGCAGAAGAAGATACAATGAGGATGATTTGTACTTTGAAGGAAAAGTGCATGGTGAAGTGCTTAGCTCTCAGAAACACAGCAGTCACCAGAAAGCCACCACATTTGTTTCAACATTGATTAGTTCTCTTCAAGCCTCTAAAGTACGTCTAAAGAAGGAAACAAAATGCACTCTGTTGCCTTGTTTGGATCCTAAGCAAATACCCATGAAGATGATCATGGGGCGGGAGCACCTCTCCTATGAAGACAGGTTGAGAGAATTGGGGTTATTCATCTTGAAGAGAAGGCTCTGAGGGGACCTCACAACAGCCTTCCAGCACCTAAAGATGACTGCAAGGAAGCTGGAGAGGGACTTTTCACAAGGGTGTATAGGGAGAGGACGAGAGGGAATGGCTTTAAACTGAAGAGGGCAGGATTAGATTAGACACTAGGAAGAAATTCTTTACTGTGAGGGCAGTGAGGAACAAGAATAGGTGGCCCAGAGAAAATGTGGACACCCCATATCTGGAAGTGTTCAAGGCCAGGTTGGATGGAGCTTTGAGCAACCTGGTCCAGTGGAAGGTATCCCTGCCCCCGGCAGGGAGGCTTGGAACTAGATGGTCTTCAAGGTTCCTTCCAACCCAAAACATTCTAAGATGCTATGATATCTGACCTACAAAACTCTGGCGTATCTAGAGGTCCTGTTTTGGGGGGAGTTTGGATTTTTTTTTTACCATAATTGGTATCCCTTTAAATTGCTTGTTGTGTTCCTGAAAAAAAGCCTTCAACAGAATTTTTCTTCCTTCCACACCAACACCTCCGTACCAGAAAGTTTCAGTCACATTCTTTGTGAATGGAGAGGGCTGAAAAACAGAAACCTTCTACGCCAAATAATCCTGCAACTTGTAGCTTGCAGAACCGAGCAGCAGCAAAAGCTGGACTGCATCCAGGGCCCACAACAATTACCTGAAGCTCTAAAGGTATGTGGAGTTTCAAGGGTTAGAGAAAAAAGAGATTATCCTTACAGATATGCATCTAAATAAGCATTTTAAAATCCAAATTAGAAGCAGCTTCTTTACAGTGCAGACAGAGGGAATATGAGGAAAGGTTTGAACATGTGATACAGAAAGATGATATCTGAGGAAAGATAAATCTTTTAAGTAGGAATGATTTACACCGACACAAGCTAATTGAAAATTTAAAGATCGAGCACACAAAGAAACCTAAAGGTACTACAGGACAAAACAAGTATCAAAAGAACTCACAATGAAAAAAAAAAAAAAGAATGAGGAATATCGTGTTTCTTTTTGGAAAAAAAAGAAAAGCTTAGACCTACTTTTTCAAATAGATTGATTGAGGAAAACAGTGAACAAACTGATGAATAGAAATTTATCACATGACAGAGAAGACAGAGGGACAGCCCAAAGAAGGGTCCAGAGAGGGTCTAAAAGCTGATGGGATACGGTGGCATACCATTTTGTACTTTCTGGTTTTTTGCTAGAGGCTGTCAATACTACAAAATCCTAAATTCAACAAAACCATAATATCCTACGTAGAAATAACTAAATTTCCTGTCATATTTCACAGGAATTTGTTGCAGTCATATTTTATAGGATACGATTTTAATGCTGCTGACACTAGGATCCAAATGAGACTTCAAAGGCAAAAGTGAGAACACCAGCCCACTAACCCCAAAACAGAACCATAGAATACGCTGAGTTGGAAGGGACCCATCAGGATCATTGAGCCCAACTCCTGGCCCTGTGCAGGACACCTCAAGAATCACACCATGTGCTTGAGAGCATTGTCCAAACTCTTCTTAGACTCTGGCAGGCTTGGTGCCATGACCACTTCCCTAGGGAGCCTGTTCCAGTGCTCAAACACCCTCTGGATGAATAACTTTGGCTAAACTGCCCCAACTCAGCTTCATGCCATTTCCTTGAGTCCTATCACTGGTCACAAGTTAAGCGATCAGTACCTGTCCCTCCCTTGTGAGGATGTTGTAAAATGCAGGGAGGTCTCCCCTCAGTCTCCTCTTCTCCAGACTGAACAGACCAAGTGCCCTCAGCCACTCCTCACATGGTTTCCCCTGCAGACCCTTCACCATCTCATGGCCCTCCTTTGGATGCTCTCTAATAGCCTCATGTCTTTTTTGTATTATGGCACCCAAACTGCACACAGTACTCGAGGTGCAGCCACCTCAGTGCAGAGCAGAGCAGGACAATCCCCTCCCTTGACCAGCTGTCAATGCTGTGCCTGATGCCCCCCAGGACACGGCTGGCCCTCCTGGCTGCCAGGGCACTGCTGACTCACATTCAACTTGCCATCGACCAGGATCCCCAGGTCCCTTTCCACAGTGCTGCTTTCCAGCCTCTTGTTCCCTAGTCCTTACACACAAACAAGGGTTGCCCCATCCCAGGTGCAGAATCCAGCACTTGTCCTTGTTAAACTTCCTATGGCTGGTGATTGCCCATTTCTGTAATTTTTCGAGGTCTCTCTGCAGGGCCTCTCTGCCCCTGAGGAAGTCAACAGCTCCTCTCAATTTAGTGACCTTGGCAAACTTATGTAGTATTCCTTTGAGTCCTGCATCCAAGTTGTTAATGAAGATGCTGCTCTGACAAAAGGCTGTGTAGCAAGAAGGTGCTCTACTGAAGAGCAGAATTGGTTGGTTGGTTGGTTTTGTTTGTTGTTGTTGTTTTTTTTTAAAGGAAACCCTGATTGCCAGTTTATCGGGAAAAGACAGATAAGACACTCTTCTGATTTAAGATTAGTGTAAACAGGTGAAAGAATACAAAAAATGTATTCACCCATAATTTCCAAGAATACTCATAAGAAGTTCCTATTTTGTTAGGAAACACTTTCATTGAAGTTTATCTAACTGTCTGATGTGAAGAAACATATTGGGGTGTGTATTTGAAGCAAAGACCACACACACAAAAAAAAAGCACTGCATTGTGAAACTATAAACACACTCCAGAATCCAAGATAACCTCTAATTTCCAAAGTTACTTGTTGATTAATTATAATGCTTTTTGATTCACTGTTTCCACAGCAGTGTCAAGAAACCATTTAGATATTATGCAGTGGTTTAATATATAAAAAAAATGTACTGAACATTCTAATATTATTTGTTCATTCACTTCTGTTTTTCAACATAAGGAATCCCCCAAGAAGTCCTAGGATATGAACACACAGAAAAATGACAAGTTCAGTGCCAGCCTTTTCTCTAGTACAGTTATAAGCAATAATGCCATGTTTAAAAATATAAAGCTATTTTTTAATATAATACTCCAAGAAATATCCTTTACACTAACAAAGTCATATGAAGTACTGAATGAAAAAGAGAATGGCTCTAAACTGAGGTAATAGCTTTCATAAGTAGTTAGGGTTGTAAAACATTTAATTAGAATGACAATTCTCTATTTTTACTTTTATATTTTAAAGTGGTATCACAGACTAAAAATACCCCAGTAGAACATTTAATTAACAAAACTGAAAAATATAGGGTGCTCCAGTGCTCACTGAAATTGCAAAAAATTGGTGAAAAAATAATGTGGAAACAAACAGTAAAAAAGCCCACATACTTCTTGTACATAGCTAGTGGCTAAGTTTTAGATAGTTAGTTGCTACTCAGTTTGAGTCAAATTTGATCAGTACTTGAATGATGAGCATAATCCAGGTAGTCCTGATTTGAAACAGAAAGACTACACATACAGCATTGAGAGAACTATTGAAAACACAGACTGTATGAAATATATCTGAAGACAGTAAATGTTTTTTAAATTATTAAGGATACCATAGCCCTGGACAAGGCTACAGATACCACTCATAAAAGTGTTCCCCTGCTTAAGTATCATTAGTGTCCTGCAAAGCTGAACAGGAGAGTAGGTGCCTATGGATGAGGTAGCAGGGACTTACAAAAAGAGGGAGAGTGCCCTTTTACACAGGCAGACAGTGATAGGACAAAGGGGAATGGTTTTAAACTAAAATGGGAGAGATTTATATTAGATATAAGGGAAAGGTTCTTTACTATGAGGGTGCCCACAGAAGTTGTGGCTGCCCCATCCCTGAATTGTTCAAGGCCAGGTTGGATGGGCTTTGAAGCAACCTGGTGTCCTGGAAGGTGTCCCTGTCCACAGCAAAGGGGTTGAAACTTACTGGATAATTAAGGTCCCTTCCAATCCAAACCATTCTATGATTCTGTGATGAATTAAAGTTGGGGTATGAGTATTGTTGCTATATTGCACAGGCTACACTTAGTTCAGGCACTGAAGACAGCTTGGACCCTGATATATGCACCATCTACTCTTCTATTATAAGGATGTTCATGAGTGTCCACACTCTTCTTTTGTGCTGCAGCGAATCAAAACGTTCAATTCCCTGTTCAGGAGGGAATAAAATTTCTTGTACTCCTAGATAAATGCATGAAGTACATTTGAAAAGGTTTTGAGAGTATATTTTTACAACAGTATTATTTATATCACACCAGAATGAGTACTAGGGAATTATGAACAGGTGCACTGTGTCAGCCCACAGTAATTACACTACAGTACTCGAAGTCTCTCTTCACACACAGTATAATAGATTGTGCTAATAGGAGGCCAGCTCTGCTTAGCTTTATTTAGCTCTGAGTAAAATTCTACCTTTTTTTTCCCCTTCACGGAATTTCTAAGAACAAAAAGAAGAATTTCAATATTCTTCCACATTCTCCACTCAACTTCAGTATTATTTCACTTCAGTCCCTGTTCAAGTATCCACTTTTTATTCCTGGTCTATACTTAGTTTCTAAATTGAAGCCAGAACCTTCTCTTCAGTCTTTCTACAATTCATATTTGAGTTCATAAATATCACTGAAATGACCTTATAAAAATAAGAAGTACTTCTTTTCATATTTGATAAAAAGGGGCATGTGTTTTAAGGTTGTCAAGTATGGGATTATTCAAAAAGATTTTATTGAAAAGTGGGGAAATGACAGCAACTAACCTAAACCTAAATTATATCTCACTGCTGATGAGAAACCAAAGTTTTAGATTTAGTACTTTGACTATGAAAATAATTGGGGTTTAATTACATTTGCATCTGGAAGGAGCTACTGGAGAATTAAATTCGCCAGATTTTTTTCAATTTAAAATGAACCTAACATCAAATTAATACAAGTTACCATAAGTTTCCATTTTTTCCCAAGAGCTCCTTGCGAAACAAATGCAGAATGTGTCTCAGTTGCTGTTACTGAAAACCTTCCCTCTCTCCCTCATCTTCATTCTATTTTATCTCTAAAAAGTTAGTATTCTCCTGATTCAGAGGAGCAATTCCATGTCAGTAAGATAAAGCTTCCTTGTTTCAGAATTGAACAACATGCCTTTAAAGAATGGCTACACTTATGACTTTTATTGAAAGAATAATCTGTCACCATCCAAACGGTATTTAAATGTTTTTAAGAAGTTACAGAACACAGCCCAAAGGAAAATTTTTATGCTGTATAAAACATACAGTGTATATATAAAATGTACAATATATATTACCAACTATAAGGTACCCTGTTTCCTCTCAGATCTATGGAGAGGAGCATGTTTAGTAAAACTGGCAGAGAAAGCTGATCTACATGACTGCAGCAGGAGGAGTGACAGGAGGCACAGATTTGTGTGCTCTATGACTTTTACACTTCTACTATTCAGAAACACAGGGAAATTACACTTGGGAAAAGAGAAAAATTAACATCTGACTACCAAAAGCTACCAGAATTCTGTGTATAGATTGTCTTTAATGTGCTCGTTTTGCAGCAGCAAAGCATGGAGGAAAAATTCACTCTACTTTTGAAGGGGTAAGAGAGGAATGATTATCTCCTACACTGTCTAACATGCCAGGAGATTTTGCAATTACAAAAAAAATATTGCCTTCATTCATAGAGAAAACCAATTATTCGTATTATAAAATATTTTCTTAATAACCATTTCCCTTTAAAATACTCAGGCTTGTTTCATCTTACTGAAAAACAGTTTTACAGTTTGCCCATCTAATTTACTACTTTAATACCCATCAGATAAATTTTATTATAAAACTACAGTCTCATTTGCCTACAAATGTGGTATCATCACTTTAACTGCAGACAATTCCAAATGCCCAAATACTAATACCAGGCAATATTGTCCCATGCAGAGCATTACACCTGTTTACTGTTATTCTACTCTCTCAGCCCAACTGAGACATTCCCAGCCTCTATCCCTGCTTGGGTAAATGCTGTGTCCAAGGTTCCCTCACTTCACCAGCACAGAGAAGTGGACTAGAGGCAGTGCAGGAAACAAAGCTGAGGCTTTCATAAATCAATGGATAGCAGTAAAGGTCGTGCAGTTCTATGAAGTGTGATACTGGGGAAGACAAGGTTTATGACCTGCCCAGACGACTTCATGGAAGTTAGCAACAACAGGCCGTTTATTCATACGCGCATACAATTATATACCTCTTTAAGACTGTAACCTTCCACCGGTGATGACACTCTGGCAGATG
>JAWWEV010000115.1:70164130-70180437 GCA_035583235.1 Hafferia zeledoni
ACATCACCTAATTAACATAGGCAGTTCAGCACACAGCTTGCTTTTTAGGCCAAATACCATATAAAATTCCAACAGAAGTGGCCATGCCATTGGACAAAAGACCACGTACCCCAGAAACAAAAGTAAATAAAAATTTGCCTTGCCTTGATGAAACTTTAAGCTGCCTACAAGACAGGAAGATGTCAACTAGGAAGTCAGGACTTGATCATCTAAACTCTAAGACCTGCTTCAATAATAGTATGACATTTGGATAATATTGTTTGGTTGGTTAGATATTTTCAAGCTAATATCATGACCCTTTGTTTTTCTACCAGTACTACAATTCAAATGGAACTTTGAATGTTTTTAATGAAGAATATGCAACCAATCTTTCACACTGGCTCTTTCAAAAGTAATCACAGCAAGAAGAAATCACCTTTTAAACTCAGTGGCTTAAGCACTTCATGTTAACTCAGGATTAAGACTTTTGAATACAAAATACCTTATACTACAAAAATTAAAAAACAAGCAAAAAGTAACACCTCTCAAAAGAACACAAACAAAACCCAGATCCCTCAAAACCTCAAACCCTGAAAGTCTGGAAGCAAAACCCAGTTTTTCATGCTATGCGTTGAATCCCTTTAGGCAATAAAAAAAATGAAAGTGTGACTCTCAAATCATTTAGCATCAAATTTACCTCTTTTGTCATGTCTAATGACAAAAGCACAGTCAGGCTAAAGTGAAAAAGAAGAATAATACTTACAAATTTATAACCCTATCCAAGTGGTGTTTTGAGGAAAATTGCTGGCTGCCCTTGTCTTGTTTGTGCTGACTCTGTCCCAGCTGAACAAACCTGTGAAAAGCAGTAGAGAGAAAAATAAATCAAGAAATAAAAGAACTATCCCAAAAACATTCATCAAATGAAAGAAACTGACACTAAATGATGAGGTTTTGAGTCATGCTGTATAAGGCACTGATCACGATGTACCTCTCTGGTGAACAAGAGGGATTTTTAAAAGTTTGTAGTGCCTGCATATGTGAACTCAGAACCTCTTTTGAAAACAGACTTGCTTATCAATTGGTGTCACCCAGGACATCATGGGATAGAAACAGGCCTCCCCTAAAAAACAGATATCCCTTTACAGAATCAACTTCCTATGTCTTTTTCAAAACAGCCGTTTTGATGAATAACCTACGGGAAAAACCACCAAAAGAGAGAAAGTCTCTCAAGTTTCAGATTTAAGTCAGTCCTCTACCAAATTCAATCCAGTTTATTCATTTGAAATGCTGTTAGTCCAGATCACTTATTTACATACACAACCTTTTGGGAGAATTCCCCCATCTCCAAATACTTGCTGGAAGACATTGCCAATTGAAAATACTGTCATGGCTTTATTTTCTTGGCAATGAAATGAAGTATTTTAAAAAGTAGTTTATCACTAATCTTAGTCAATCAGCCTAAAAGGAAAAGTCAGAGGATTTCAAATATATGTATATGTAGTTAACTTGCACTCATTTTTTTCACTCTCCAACACATCTGTGCGACAGAAAAGAGCAGTAACTGTTAGTTGTGATTTAATACTTTAATTTCCTGAAGCAGAGGATTTTTATTAATAGTTATTTTCCATATAGTTTAAAAGTCGTACCAGTCTATTTCAGGAATATTTACTGCCTTTTAACAGGCAACAATTAGCAGTGCAAAACCAACTGCATTAAAGAATGTGCAGAAGTCAAATGAACAATATGTTCCTAAACAATGTACTGCAGCTTTTCTTTCTGCTGCATTCAGATTCTACACAGCAGAAACAAAAGCCCCAGAAACATGCAACATCACTTGGGGGTTTGAAGGAATAAATACTTATATTTCTCAATAAGAGAATTATAAGTGGAAATCAAGATAATTAAGATCTTCTAGTGCAGGGCTTGCTATTGAAACAAGCTAAAAAAAAAACAAAAGGAAAACCAACAGCCTAAGTATTTTAATGAATTGCTTTAAATTATTCAATATTTTGAAACAAACAAGACCTAAATGTCCACAAGCAAGTTACCAGATATCAGTAAGACACTATCCACAGTTGATCTGCAGCATACATCCTCAAATTATCTGAGGAACCTCCTGCCCCTTCCATCCCCAACCAATCTGTGCTTCTGTGTCTTCTGTTTTGATGAAAATTATGTTATCACAGCCAACAGTGAAAATGGGATGAAAAGATTCAAATTACTTTTAATTTGCATTTGCAAATAGGCTTATAATATAAATCAGTTGATGTAAAGTAACTTAACCTGAAGTACTTTAAATCTGCAAGACTCTAAAATTAATAAAGAAAAAAAAATGTAACATGTCCAACAATGTCATGTAAAGCCAGGATCCTACATCCCCACTTCCCTTACGACAATAATAAAAGAAAACCTGATGTGAGAACTGTAATCATACTGTGAAAGAAATTGCTGCTATTCTCAAGTGATGTACATTTTGGAAAGTATAGATTTTACTGACATCCTTTATTACATAAATCAGCACATCAGCCCAGAAATAGCACTATGTCTTGTTGGCTAAAAGAGGTAAGGAATTTGTAATTGTTTTATTTTTAAAACCTGCCTTGCTTGAAGGAAATTAAATAAATGCAAGCTTTTTTTTTTTTTTTTTGGCTTAAACAAATATGAATAGGGAGCTTCAAAGCCCTCATGGGGTTTTATAGTGTCACAGTAACAATAGACTGAATGTCAGTCCAGCCTGAAAAACTATAAAATGGGAAGTAGCTGCAATTCTGGATGTTATCATGGAGTTTTTCACCTGCATAGAGAGACTCACAGTAGACACCAACTTGCACTGGGCCATTTGTAGAACCACAGTAATAATCAGTTATATCAAAAGATAATTGGCAAATTGGCATCCATTTTCTAGTGGTTAAAATTAAAACCCAAAGCTAGAGGCATAGGTGAAGTTAAAAATTTCAGAGATAATGAAAAAGATCCTTTTCAACTCTAGTCAAATCTACCGTCTTCAAATGACTCAGTATGTAGGAAATAGGTAGAAATGGGAACTTCAAAGAACTAAAGAATGCAAGTGAAGTAGCTACCCCTAAGGAAAAATGAACAAAAAAAGACTTTCAAATAAAAAGAAAAAAAATGCTTTGAGTAGATGAATGAACTAAGTCAGGATGAAACATCACAAGTCACTAAATGAGAAGAGAGTGCAGGGAATTAAAATTCCCTTCAAAACCTGAAGACATTTTGAATATAACAAGCTAGTCATTGCCATTACATGTTAGAATATAAACAGAAGTGCATACAAGGCCATTTCAATGCATGTTTCACAAGTATTCACTTCAGTATACACACAGGGTTTTTCTGAAATGAAGTGCAAATCTCTTACACCTCTTTTCTCAAACATCATTAATTCTACATTCGAAGTAGACATTTGAAACATTAGTTTGTTAAAAAAATGTCATTGCTTTGCACCCCTGATGTCTTGCATAAACAACTGCTCTCTTGACAACAGTGTTACAAGACTTTAGGAACTAAGAGGGTCTTCAATTTGGACCTAAATTTCTCCAACTGATCTCCAGTACTTAATTCCCATTATTGTGATGAGTTTTCAAAGAAAAACATTACAGTGCAGGAGAGGATGTCCTCCACCAGGGAACTGAATAAGTGGCTTTTACGGCTCAGTTCTAGTTCATCTCCAACTGAAATTACTCTAGTTAACAAAAATTTTCTAGTCCACTTTTGGTTTGAGATAAAAAAGAAATTCAAAATGTTCAAATTAATTTCTGGTTTAAAAAAATGAAAATTTGAACCAGTTTCCTTTTGGGTTCAGTGTTACCCTATGATATTGAGGAGAGTATTTGAGAACAATAGTGTAAGTGCACATTTTATAACAAGAGCACCATGCAGCCAGTGCTCTCTATGGGGTTATGGTAACTCAGAACAGCATTCCTGATACAATAGGAGTCACTGCCTTTTGTATCGTTAATCTGCTGATTGCTCTCGGGGAGCAGATAGTTCATGGCTCCTGCAGGAATGATGACAGCTGTCTTCTAGAGGATAACAGTCCAAGTTACTTCAAATTCAGAAGACCAAGATGTTTCAAGAAAAAAAGCTGAATATTGTTCAGAAGAGTGATTTTCCTTCAAAAGTGACAAAATATTCCCTTCAAAAATCACACAAATTTGAGTAAAAGGTAACAGTTTACACATATCTCTATGAATAAGATATTATGTTTAAAAAAAGACTTAACTTCTATTGTTTTGTATGCATTTTTACAGAATAAGCTATTTCACTTACAACTGATTTGAATTAGTGTAATTCAACATTTGAAAAATGCAAAAACCACAGACTACAAAGCTTACAATCATGGGACCACTCCTGTGGAATTTACTGATCAATGGAATTCCTATGGAATCTAGTTATCAATTTGTAAGATTATATTAAATGACAAGTATTTCTACTGAAGCATCTTTCATTCAATCAAAGTTCCAAATTTTGCATTCAGAGACATCTGCGTAACTTCCACTGAAAGCAGAGTTGACACAGACATCTGAAAACGGTTTGGTTTTAAAAAGAGAACAGTATATATATATATATAAGTATCTCTGAAATTTTTAATTTACATAAGTTTGATGAAAGGCAGCACTTTGACAAACTGCATTTAACTAGCTCAAATTATCTTTTGCTGATTACCACGGGAAATTTATCTCACCTAGCATATATTGCAAGATCATCTTCTGAAGGAATATCTGAAAGATTGACTCCATAGACATCTTTTGTTGACTGTACTACATTCTGGAACATAAAAAGAAAGGTTCAAACTGAGAATACCATAACAACATAAAAAAAAAATTTGCTTTTAAGCATGGAACTCTTTCTAAACTGAAAAATAATTTTGAAAGTGCACAAAACCAAACAAGTTTCTCATATACACAGTAATCTTAGTTTCTGCATATTTTTTATATTAAAAATATTATTCAACACATTTGTTCAATAAATAAAGAAGTTTTGAAAGACAACATCAGATAAAACAACATATTAGGAGAATAAATCATATTCCCAGAATGTAATGAGGTAGTTATTAAATTCTGTATTGAAACTTAATACAGAACAAATCATATTTGTTCAGAACACGCTCCCACATTTGCTTTCACATTTTCTGCTGTCAATTCTGAATAATTAGAAACCTCAGGTTGAACAAAACTATTTTTAATTTATACATTATGCAATCATGTCAGTCAACTCTAACAAGGAACCAATGCCCCTGCAACACTGCGCTGTGTCTAATGATTCAGTGCTAAACTGAGGGGGTTTACTGACAAGACACATAAGACTGCAAATTAAGTATAAAGACAGTTTCTTCTAGTGCAAAAAGATCCAAAGTCAAAAAACTTCAGAAAGATAGGTGCTGACCAGAAGTACAAATGCATTTTTTTAATTAACTTCTCAGAGATAAGAATTGATAGGAACTGGCTGTTTGGGTTCCCCAAATAATAAGGAATAGCATGAATTAACAATGCAAATTACGGCTAAAATTCAGTGCATGAAAAGGTGTTAATAAATTGGAATATATTTCCTCATGTGCATTACCAAAAAATCAAAATAATTTACCCAATTTAAAGCCATTGAAATCCAATAATATTTTAAATCATATACTGTATTTACATGCATTTTTCATTTCAACATCTAGAAATCTAAAAAAGTTACCTTAGGTCTGAGTGTTGAAGTGTGTTCAAAACAGAGGGGAAAAAAATGACATGAAATAAATTGCACAATAGTATGAATCAAGAATAAAATTTCAGGTTGGATTTCTATTTTAAAAAATCTATAAACAGTGCCTGCTGGAAACAGGCACTCAATTATTCAGAGATAACAGAAAACTTTCAGTTAGAATGTCTTGCATATGCAGAAATACCTGCACTTGTATTGGCTTAATCCAAATTGTCTGAAATTAATACCACACAAATTCATAGTTATTTTATTGGAAGTACTTCACTATGGTTAGGAAGAAGGCACTGTTGTATAGAAGGCTAAAAATCTGAGAACACAAAACCCTAAGCTGAGGACTGAACAGAATGAAAATCTGGATTGTACCAAAAAAAAAAAAAAAAAAAAAAAGAAGCAGTTTTATTGTTTGTTGCCTATCAGGCATTACATTATACTGATTAAGGTCATAAGAACTCAGTTTTCTTTAAGAGTGGTAAAGTGTACAAGCACAAGACTCTAATCATTTAAATTAGCTGTGACTTTAAAAAAAATCAACACTGCTCAGACAGTGCAAGTATTTTCCAACTTTCTATAGTCTCCATTAGCATATCCTTTTGCTAAGACATTTTCAATGCTAAAAGAATTTGAAGAACTATTACATGAATTAATAAAATAGGTATTTCCATAATACTTCATACAACTCAGTATTTTCATTAAATTAGCACCCAAGGGATTCCAAGAAAGTGGGAGTTATGCTAGCAAAAAAAGATTAATAGCCCACAACTGAGAATACACATTCTTTCCATCTGACTGTGCCTGTGCAATTTATTTCACTGTTTTATTCACTGCCATTATCTTTGAATAGCAGTAATAGCACAGAACCAATGTGATAACATTACCCTGCACATTTTTGAAGTTAGTTTAATTATTTTTTTTTAAATGCCAGACTATATAATTACGAAACATCAATTTAAAAGTATTCACACAAATCTGGTTGAAATTTAGACAGATTGAATGTTAATTTGCAGTTACATTGACCTGAGCAAGTGGCATCATCCAAAAAGAATTGCTCTGTAATTCAAAGAGGTGGTGCTTAGGGCCTCAGGTCTTTCAGGGTGTTTGTTTCAGATTAGCTCCCATGGGCTAAATGTTGATTGGATAGATACATCCAGTACATTCTTGGAGAAAAGCAATCCTATTTGCATGCTCCAAGACCACCTGGATGTGTGCCAGAGCAAGGTTAAGTGACAATAATCAGAAGTGACCTACTGCTCTGAATTAACACACATCTGTATTACAGGTGTGTTTTATGCTTTTATGTAATGACCTGAGTACCTTTCAAATGCCGTTTCTTTTTTTTTAATTCTATTTTCTTTTGTGCTTCACTATTACACAATAAGAAGAACAAAGAAGGTTTATAAGCAGTTCTGTTAATATCTACACAAAAAAATTACCCTGGAGACCTTTTACACCGTATGCCTCAGTGCTTTATTTTTGACTGGTTTATAATGTTTACATTCACCAGGGTTTTTTAAGGAAATGGGAATTGTATGCCTTCTTGCCTACCACAGTAATTTCTTACCTCTGTGATTTTTGTATTGTCTCCTGTATCAGTCACCTTTACTGGAGTTGAACGTTGAGAAACAGCACCTTCATCTTCTTTATCTGTCCCAGAATCATCTTCAGAACTACTTGAGACTGCTTCCTCACTTGGGGGTGGAGGAGCACTAGCAGCTGTTTTGCGTTGCAGCACTGTTTCTTCTCTATTATTTTTGTTCCTATTACAAGAGCAGTGTGTACTTATGAAACCAGCAAGTGTTAACAAGGAATATTTAAAATTCCTAATCTCCGTTACAGTCTCTCTGGGGAAATAAATTCTATCCTCTGGAGCAACTTGTTGCTCATCTTTTGAAATTCCTGATTGATTTCTTTTCTTCAATCTCTTCTGATTTCAGGGCATTTAAAGAGATTTTAAAGGATTATGTCAGCTTTTCTCCTCCAGTGCTCTGACTCTTTACTAAAATCCCTCCCCTCAGCTGAATAAGTAAAAAGGAATAAAAATTCATTGAGACATAAGATCTTTGGTTTTGATCCAGGAAAAAGTTTCACTTTCTGGTTAACAATATCCACTCCAGTAGCTTTCTTAATCTTGGTCCCAAATCTTAATGATAATGTCAGGTTTGGGGGTTTTTTTCTCTTTTACATACCAACCTCCTCAATTTAGTTCTTTAATCAGCAACATTTCTTTATGCAGTGTGTATTTCTCACTCAAGAAATTCTAGTCAATATAAAGAGGTGCCTTATTTGCAAGAAGTCTTCAAGATACAGAGTTTATATGTAAGTAGGCTAACACTGGGTTTAACTGTGTACACTCTGAAAGGTACACATTACCTTACCCATCAGAAATTATACCACATCCTTTGCATCCTTTCCTACTGGCCATAGAAGGGTATGCGGTTACATTTTCCTCTCAGACACTGTCACAATCTTTCAGGGAAGGCAACTAATGAACAGACATTACTAATAAATAAACAGTTTATAGACAAATCTCTGGAAACAGGAAAGCAACATCTTGTCCTTGCTGCAAAAGCTGTCCATACATCTCTGACACTGCATGTGACTTACTCTAAAGCAAGACATCCTCATGCTAAGAGGCTTTGAGAATAGCATACAGTTTGGCGCAAATGCTATTTTGAGTTGCAGGTCTAGTGCTCTCAGGAGCGTCACTTGAGCTCCAGGGGAGCACACCATGACTGTTACAAAGAGTTCTGTCTCTTGATGTCAAACTCATACAGCACTTTACCCCTGTACTGAATCAGCTAAACTTCATATGCTCAGGGAACATATATAAACAAGCAGAAGAGTCCTCCCAAAGGAGGTCTGAGAGCATACCCCAACCCCAAGGACATTAATATATCAGAAGAATTCTTACAGCTGGAACAAATGCCTTAAGGGAAAAAAGACTACAGGCAAGTATAATTTCTGACTCAGCAGAACCTGACATCTCCTCAGATTGAAATTTACAGAAAGTTATGAAGCATTTTTTTAGAGAAAATTAAGGTTATCTTCCCTACTTTTCTAAATGAGGTGAAGGTCACAAGAAAAGCAGCCTTTTTGGAAATCTGAAGAATGGAGCAAATAGCCCAACACTGGTAAGAGTGTTCAATCGTAGAATATGCTGAGTTGGAAGAGACCCATCAAGATCATCAAGTCCAACTCCTGGCCCCATGCAGGACACCGCAAGGGTCACACCATATGCCTGAGAGACTTACCCAAACGCTTCCTGAATTTAAACAGGCTTGGTGCTGTGGCACTAACCTGGAGAGCCTGTTCCAGTGCTGTTCAGTGTTATCCCCACCCCACTCACAGCACATACCCAGAAGAGGCCAAGATCTAATTGTCCTACAGATCAGAACACTCACAGACAAGAAGAGATAACTAAATCCTTCAGAAATTTCATAGATCAAAAGATGATGACAAATGCGCAGGGCAAAGGTACCATCTCTACCAAAACTTAAATATGGGTAAGGTGGAAGAGTGAAGCCACCTTTTATCCTACTATACAGCCAATGCAGAGTAAGCCTTATGAGTAATACCCAGGGAGTCCTGGAACATGGCTTTGATTGAACTGTTTCTTTGTCTTCTAAAAATCCCTAAAAATCACAGCAGACAGCTTAAAGCAAAGGGTTTGAGAAAAATGTAAAATGATCAAGTATTTAATGGCATATCTGAAGACAAATTATTTAGTCAAAAATCTGACATTATACCAAAGCGGAAGAATAAAGCTTATCCTCGAAGTACCCATAAACTCACAATTCTTAGTAGAGATAAACTGTATAACACTTGAACAGTCTTCCTGTTTATTCCCAGGGAACATCACTAGCATGAAATTAGGTTCTACTAATGATAAGCATAGTCTACTCTCAACATTTATTGGCAATGAGATACAATGAATCAGAGCACAATATGAGACAGTCAAATGTCCCAGTGCTTAACAGAACAGAAAGTTTCCAGAGGAACTTATAATGTTGTGACTGCAGAGGGTTAGCCATTACTGACAAAAGGTTTCCTTCATATGAGTTATCAAAGACAGAATGAATTGAGGAAGAGTCCACATAGCCCTTGTTCGATACACAGCAATGGAATAAACAGCAAGTCCAGGATGCAAAAGCAACTAAACATTCATTTGTCCCGATAACTGCTGCTGAATTGTTTTATATAACTTTACTGTAAATATTTTAATAATGCTTTTTATCAAAAACTATGCTGAAATTGGCATTTATTGCTGTTTCAGAATATGTTCTACTTATGAAAAATGTATCATTTTTAAAGGCAATAAGAATATATGCATTCCTGTCATCTCCAATAGAGAATACAGTTGCCACTGGTATAAAGAAATGATTGAGTTTTAATAACTTCTCTGTATTATAGATAAAATCTTCTCACAAATTTCACTTAGAGGAATATAAGAAAACAGAAAACACTAAACAAGTCTGAATTAAGAATTCCTAGTATCAAATAAAAATCTCAAATTAGATGTGATTTTCAAAGTGTACAATTCTACAGTGTAACACCAATGAATTATTTCTCATGTAACATAGAATATGTTACAGAGGCATATATATAGAGTGTATATATTTTCATTACAATTTCATTACTATTAAATCAGAACAAATTTTCCCATTTCACACTTACCCCAGCACAGATTTTCCAGTTTCATCAGGTTTACGAACAGTAAATGGACTGGGATCAATTCCCACATTCTTAGGCATAAAATCTCTGTCAAAACAGTAAGGAAAAACTGTTTATGAGCTAAGTTCAACACATGAAATTTCTAAGTTTTCTGGAAGAACCTCTTCTAACACCTATCTTTGAATTTAAAAAAAAACACAAACACAAACACAACATAAAAAGAGACACCAAGTTCTAGCTTCATCATTACAAGTTCAAGTTAGGTGTATATATAACCCCCCTAGGTATTTAAAAAGGTTTAAGTTGCATTATTTAGTCCCATGAAACAACTGCAAATATTACCACTTGCTAAAGATGTGCTCCGTTCCTGTGCTGAAGAACCCCTGTAACTCAGGGCTTCATACACTGTTTTCAAAATGCTGCCAACATTCAAATTGGGTCAAAAAGCTACATGAAACACAATCTGCTTAAAAGTCTTTAGCTAAAGAATGATTCAGATTATACTTAGAATATCCATCTGAATCCTGCCAACAAAAAATCCCAAAGATATATGGCCAGCTGTGAGAACTGGATGGAAGAAAACAACCATAAAGTGAGAGCAGAACAACTAGAAAACAATTGTGTTGAAGGTAGCCTCAAGAGTTCACAGGTAAAAGTTCATGTCTCAGCCTTTAAAGTGCTGAAGCACCAGGAACTCCTTAATAGAAAATAACTGGAAATCTAAACACTATTTAAACAGATTTTTTTTAGAGTAACATTTCCATGTAGCATTGTGATTTAGTTTCAAGAACTTTGCTAAATTTGAAGTGACACATATTTAAACAAATGCACATTTAATTCACACCGAATCAGCTTCCAGTCAAGGATTTAGAGCCACAAAACATTCCAATATACCGTGTAGAATTGGTCATTGCCAAGCAGAAGGTCTCATCAAAACTGCTCAACTCATATGGCCTAAAAAACTCATTGTGGATATCAATTTCCTCTTCATATTTGTGGAATTTCTTCACTGTCAACTTACGTCTGTTTTCAGCACATGTCACTGCGGGGAAAAAATTTTCTTTTACTAACAATTATTTACTCTTAGAAAAATCTAAAAACACAGTAGCCTGCTTACCTACCCACCCTACCAAGCATTTTTTGTTACAGTCATATACCCCCTGAGACAAGAAAATATGGCATGAAGAAGATGCTTTGCACATCTCTAACAAATCCGCATTATCCATCACCATAATTTCATTTCCCTTCATGATGACAGTTCCTAATAAAACAAGCTACACAGTACACCAGAGAAATAAGACACACTACCTATACCATGTCATCTGCAACAGGAATGTAATCACCACCACAGACTTAAAATACATGTTAGTAAGCAAGAGAAAAGAAAAAAGAATGAAATGTGCCCTGGCTCATAAATATATGGAGGTCAAGTTTTAGCCAATTAGGCAGCTCTTACAACCTGCAGTTGGAAAATCATGTCTCATTGAGTGGGGGAGAAATAAAAAAGTATGTAGCAATAATTATGGAAAGTTTTGGATTTTTTTCAGATTTGGGATCTAATATAATTAAAAATCATTAGTAACTAAAATTTCTTTTCCAAGATACTCTGCAAAGTGAGGAGAAAATACAGTTCCTACCTTCATCAAAAGGAAGAGGTAAATGCTTTAGCACACCTGTGGTCCACCAGTAAGTATAGCTACAAGGAAAACAGAAACACGATTGATACAGAAAATCTGATCTTGTATCCAGTCTCAATGTTTGAACATAACATTTACCCATCCATACAGTGTCACTTCAGCAAACACTTTAAAATTCAAGTGTGAATGAAAGCAAAGAATTATCCTTGACTGGAGGATTTCAACAGGTCTCTATTCTATTACTTTTTTCTCAGATTAGGAAATTTAAACACATGAAGCTCAATACAGGCATGGAAGGAAGAATGGTTTTGTTTCATTAAAAAAATATATTTCAGGTGCCTATCTCTACAGTACTGAAAATTATGGTGTTAGTACATAAACAAGGTATTTATGGAATGGCCTGCCCAGAGAGGTGGTGGATTGACCATCCCTAGAGGTTTTTAAACTGAGATTGGACGTGGCACTGAGTGCCATGATCTGGTAAATGGACTGGAGTTGGACCAAGGGTTGGACTTGATGATCTTGGAGGTCTTTTCCAACCCAATCAATTCTATGATTCTATGATTCTCTTGTTCTGTTCTTTGGGGAGGAAAAAAAAGGCATCTCCTTGCACTTGTTATTCAGATCCTAAAATTTAGGAAAAGAGTATGAAGAAATGAAGGTCAATGATAAAGTCAGATGATTGTCAAAGCAGCTGACTTCTACACATAGAAACACATTTTGAAGGAACAGCTGTCCTGAGAACAGTATGTTGGCATATCTAACAGCCCTACTGGAAGCTGATTCAGGATTTCTGTAAAACAACAAAGGAAGACAAGCAACACTCATAAAATAAAGCATATTTTATCTTTCATTCATGTTTACACATTTTATTAACTCTTCTCAAATATCCTTTATTTCTTCTCTAAATTATTCTGATGGTTTCTTCTATTTCATTACATGGAATGACGAGACAATTGTCTTCATTGATTTTTATTTCAAATATGTGTGTATTCACAATACTGTGAGGGCTGTAATCAGAATATTAATGTGGTTATCTCCTACTCATGTCAATGTAGCCATCTGGAGCAGACACAGTGGGTCTATTCCCATACCCAGAGACAGACTTGCTGGTGGGATTTAGCAGACGGTACAGAACAGGCAGGGAAACACACTGCAGTTCCAAGGACTGTGTATGTCCTAGACAGAAAGGAACAAGCTATGCCTGATGGTCCCACATCTCCAATCCTGTATCAGGCCACACTAGCAAGCTATTTTCCCCAGTGCCTTCAGAAGCCATGCAGACATACCCAGTTTTGCTGTCTGCATAAACGATAAGTAATGTGGCAACACAAAGTCTCCTTTTCTGTTTTTGCTGTTCTTTCATGTGAATCACAAATTATATAAAAGTAATACATAAAACTCATTATTAAACCTCTTTTTTCTAATGGAGAGCCAAATACAACACAGGAAAAGCACTGACAGTCTTCAGTGACAGGAAACATCATCTTCCTTCTCTTCCTATATCCTTGACTTCATTATGAATTTTCATTATTTCTCTTGTTGCTGTGCCCAAGCAATCCAAAAGAGGGACTGCACAGAGAGGCAGGAAGAAGTTACATGAAGGATTTGTCCAATAGTTTGGTAGAAACAAAAAATTACATAGAAGTGGTTTTTTCATCTATTTATTTCACCTAGTTATTATATGGAGGCATAAATTTTTTCACTTGAGAAAACATCTTTATTGTATATTGTAACTGCTCAGAAGACATTCTGGCCAGAATGAAAGGTAAAACTAATTAACAAGGAAATGAAGACTATAAACAATTTTTTTAATAGTCCACCTCATTTGTGAATAATATCTGTGACAAATAAGAGGCAGCTGTTACAGAGTAACAGATGAAAAGGAGACTAGAACATTCTCATTATTGCAATATATCAGCTGAAATAATTTTTGACATACAATGATGTTCAGAGCCAGTAGGCAAGAAAATTAATATTGCGTGTTTCATGTATGCCTGAACTAGCACCTGGGTGTATGTCTCACACAAGCCAGCATCAAGAGAAGCCTCAGGAGATGATACAAAAGGACTGCAATTTAGAAACAGCCATGTCATATGCCAGTGCCATGATGGGTTAACAGAATAAGCAGCCAACAGGCATTCATCGCACAGTTTAAACACAATTTTGTCCAGACAAAAATCTAAATGCAGATATTCAGATCTACCATTAATAATAAAGAGCTTTAAGACTCATGGAATGAAAAAGATAAAACCATCAAAATTCCCAAGAGATTATTTAGTTGACAAGTCTAGTACTGGCCTTTTTGTTAAAATGGTGGGGTTTTTAATGCACAGTATTTATAATCCTCAACAAAATAATTTCATATTACAAAGCCCTTTAAAAATTTCATGCATTATTACTTCTGTATGTTACCATGCAAATATAGCGGAATGCACATGAAGAAAAATAGTCTTCCAAACAGGCTAGACGTGACTCAAAGGAAGGTAAAAAATCATGGGTTCCTTGGCATGCACAGCTGCACATTAAGTACAGTAGACAGAAAAATAAACAGCTGTTATCCTCATCACCTAATCAAATTCAACAATTAATAAATATGACCTGCATATTGCTTAATTAAAGGGTAGTAACTGTACTTCAGTAAATTAGTGAAGGATTTTGCACTGCAGGATAGAATTTCATATGAAATTAAACTTTTTTTTTCAGTGAAATGGGAAAATAACAGACTAAAGTAAATCCTTCAAAACAATAACATCCAACATTTTTTGGTAATCTCTTGAAGGTGTTTTTTTTAAGCTTTTGTATAAACTTAAAAAAACAGTAAGTAAGCTAACCAAATTATTTCATTAACAACAGATATTTTTAAAACCATACAAAACAAAGAACAGCAAAATACCTTTGCCTGGTCTGTGACAGACTGAGGGTGTTCTTGTGATGCAAATAAAAATCAGTGGGAAGTTCCCAGAGATGTGGTTTTCCTTCTGAAGGCTTGAATACTCCCAGGAAGAGATTGATGGAATCTTGCCTGTCTGCATCTGTTGGACAAGAGGTACACTGAATACAAGAAACACTGCTGAGCTAAAGCCCATTCAGACATTGGTTCTGTTTGCTCCTCAGAGACAGCGTGTGTGTCCTAAGACTGCCACAGGCACCTCTGGGCTTCAAGCAGCATAAATGGAACCTCATTCAGACCAGACCTTCTACCACACTGCAGTGCTCGTGTAACTGGTACCAGTGCTGCCTCTTTCCTTGGCACCTCTGCCAGGAACCAAGGCTTTGCAGAAGTGAGACCTCAGGCTGCAGTTCTGTCTCCTACCTCTGCATAGGCTGGTGAAGGGACTGGAGCACAAGTCCTATGAGGAGAGGCTGAAGGAGCTGGGGTTGTTTAGCCTGGAGAAGAGGAGGCTCAGAGGTGACCTCATCACTGTCTAGAACTACCTGAAGGGAAGTTCTAGCCAGGTGGGGGTTGGTCTCTGTAACAGTTCGTTTTGGATACATGTCCAGAATAAAGCTAATCACAGTCATAAGATACCACAAAGAGCATTTATCGCAATAACAACAAGCAAAAGAGAATTAAAAGGATAAAATACTTAATACTCAATACAAAAGAGACTAGAAAGAATAACATATTTAAAAGTGAATTAAAGGACACAAAAGGATGCAATATAGTTGAAACATAGTTGATGCCGCAGCAGTTGCTTCCTATTTCTGATGCTTACTTGAGCAGACAGGCCAGGACTACCAGGATGGCAGAAGCTGGACGGCACTCAAGCTTAGCAGGCAACCCCGCGGAGCTAACACAGGCTTGGTGGAAGGATGGGTGTTGCTCAGCTCCCCCACTCCTGGTGTTCCTAATTATCAGCTATCCATTATACTACGTAGGCCCAGGACGCAGTATAAGGTGATGCCTGAGAGGCAGCCAAACACCACCTATTAATTACATAAGTGGCAACTGTCTGCGCATGTTGCCTGTTGGGTAGTGGTCATACGACCCCTGCCCACCTATTCTTCTTCCCATCATTAGCTTCCTCACCCCCTTGTACAACCTTCACCATTGTGTTCCTATGCGTGCAGCCAAGTCAGAGAGGAACAACGCCTTGATAATGAAGAACATCTAGTGTAAGACAGTTACTTTGTATACTGTTCTGCCTACTTTCCCAGCATGTACTTTCTCATCCTTCTATGCTCCATTGATCATCTAAATTTGAAAGTACCCCCCCTTACAGTCTCTTCTCCCAGGCACTCAGCAATAGGACAAGGGGGCACGGGCTCAAGCTCTGCCAGGGGAAATTGAAGTTGGAG
>JAWWEV010000115.1:70180537-70191079 GCA_035583235.1 Hafferia zeledoni
TCTGGTAAATGGACTGGAGTTGGACCAAGGGTTGGACTTGATGATCTCTGAGGTCTTTTCCAACCCAATCGATTCTACGATACATATGTATGCATGAAGTATGTGCATGTATTTATGCACGTTTCAGGAAATCTGCCATATTGTGATGAATTTGCTGCAACCTAAATAAACAAAGAATGATTTAATGAAACTAAATATATTACAATACAATACAAGTTTCCCACAAAACATAAAAATTATGAATTCTTTGGCGTTTCTAGCCAAAACCAAGTCAGTAAAATGATTATACTTCACATACACCTTTTAATATTTTGGCCTTTTTTCCTTTTAGTTTAAATCACTCATTCCTCTTGCCGTATTTTAAGCTCCATCAAATTAAATAAGGCAAGTGCTAAAATCCAGTAGCACATACCACTGTAGATGAAACATAGTAAGAACTAGTAACAACTTATATTTTAAAGATGTTCACTTATATCTTTAAAATCCATCTTGCTGCCTAGCTGCAGACAGAATGAGTTATGAAGAAACACTAGAGTCAAATGAGGGCTCGGGGCTGGTGAACTGTATAAAGACAGCTTTGCAAGCAGAGTCACAGGGGGAGAGGAAGGCTTGCACTCAAAAGATCTTCAGGTATGGGGGATGTGTGGAGAACTGAGCTCTATTTGTGCACATGGAAAGCTCTTCTTTCCACTCTTATTTGCACTTCAGTAATCATCAGACAAGGAATAGTTCAGACTAGTTCAATAGATAGTGCTACTCCTTCGGTTCTCTCCACATTTCAAAAGGAGTATTACAAGAGCTGAGTTTTCTTTTAGCAACACACTGCATCAAAAAGACAAAGTCTCGGGACACCAGAAAGCAGGTAAAAAAACAGGCAGAGTCCACAAAACAGTGGTATGACAGAACAAAGTTGGTTCCTGGCTACCACCCAGATTTCAGTCAATACCTCCTTCTCCCCAGAGTTTAAACATCTCTTCCCTCTGTACTCTTTACAAACAAAAGCAGCTGACAAATGAAGTGCTATGTAGAAATTTGATGACAGGAGGGTTATAAACAGTCACATGGTGAAAGAGGCATTGGGCAAGACATTGGGAAAAGGGAAAGAAAGGGGAACCTCCTGAAGTTGCTTGGCTTCCTTCACTCTTTAGAGGACCCTTCATCTGGAATTGGGCCTCTTCTTCCTTTTCTATCCACTCATACTCCCTCCAGATACATTTACATTCTCTTCAGAGCACTATTCCAAGACAACACTTTTCTTTCTTTCTTGTCCCTCACCTTCCCATTTTTCATAAGATAATCAACTTACAAACATTAACTCTTCTACACTGTAATACTGAAAAGCACATGTAGGTCCTTATAGTTTGCAGGCCATATTGTTGCTGCAAAACAGTGTCACAATTTAACCAAGACATAAGGAGAGAATGAGGAAGACCAAAAACAGTGCAAGAAAGCTGTGCAGAAATAAAACTTGGTAAAAGAGTCTGAAATACACCCCTTCAGCACCCCCCCCAAATAAAACAACCTCGTTGAGGATACTAAGAACTATAAAGAAAGGAAAAGATACAAGCAGTAACATGTATTCTTTTTTCTTGATATTTAGCGAGTGGTTTAAAGAAAGTGCTGAACAAACCCCTAAGAAAGCTCTCTAACCACAGAAACTGGAGGCCTAAAGACATTAATTAACATGAGCAAATAGGTCAGCACTGGTGGTGATTTCTGAAAGCTAAAAGGATAGATGAGCCTCCTTTGTTCATTCCTCAGTTTCATCTGCCAGGAACAGAAGGTATACTGAAATTGTTAACTAAACAATTTTAAAATAATTAAAGCAAAATAAGTTAATTCAGCTACCAAATTATGTCACTAGTGTTAGACACCACATCAGTTATTAGTGGGTCAGAACCACCTCGTGGGGTGTGGGGGTGTGTGTGGAGGGGGAAGGGATGGGTCAAATATCATGGATTGGCATTGGCGTGGCATCATACTCCTCATGGCAGCCCCTGGAGCCCACAGGGGGAAGTGCTGGAGCAGCTGCCAGCCACAAACAGCCTGGGAAAATTATAACATCCCACAGCTCCCGGAGCCCCTGACCCAGGCTTGGATTGGCAGGGACAGTGAGAACACTGTCCCTCAGCCTGGCCTGGTATTGTGGTGGAACACTTTGTATTGCCCTTCTGAACCACAGCCAAAAATTCTCTTATTTTCTTCCCTAAATTGAGAAAAAAACTCTTTAAAAACAAGCTCATGGCTTATTTTCTGTATTTTTTTATAAAGTATTAAAGCACCATATCCATATCCATATCCGTATCCGTATCCGTATACATTAAAGTAATACTCTTAAGTAAGGCCACAGCTCCAAGGCTGGAGTGTTACAGCTACTTAAAATGACAGATGCTAAAATGAAATAAAACTAAATGAAATTTGTTCTGTGAAAACCAGGTTGAATTTAAACTCATACCAGCTGAATTAATCAATTCATTATTTGAAACCGTGCACAGCAGCGGTTCATTAACTCACTCTTACCTTTCTTTCATAGCAAAAAATTACTGCTGTTAAATGTTACAACGCTGAAGGACTCAAACTCTCTTCTGCATTTATTGTTTCAATTATGAAGTATTTATCAGACAATGCCCTTCTACTGTCTTACTTCTCAACTTACAATTTAAAAGTAGGTAAAACAATATTAGAGATTCTTTGTGCTTAAGTTTTCAAGCTGGCACAAACTTGAGATGCTTAACTTGAAAGGTGACTATCCTCCCCCTGCCTTACATTCATGGTTGAACAATTTAATAACTTAATTTTGAACAAAAATATTGAAAATTTCTGTCTTTCTTTGAAACACTACCAGAAAAAAGAGAATACTAAGCTTTTCAGATCAATTTACTTATCTAGAGAGAAAAATAAAAAAACCCCCGAGAACATGTCAGTGAACTGTAAAACACAAAAAGGTAAACAGCTAGCACTGAATTTTATAATTATATGCAAGTAAATAGAAAGACTGCACTGATTTTTCAAAAGATACTGTAATGTACGTGTATACCAGCACATTTTTAAGACCATTTGTGAAAATAGGAACTGAAAGGGCCAGTTAATTGAATTAGCTTAAATAATCTACTGCTCTCAATCTGAGTTTGCAACTGCACCACAGTGCAAATGGGACTATAACACCCCATGACTAAAAGATTATAGTAATTAAGTTTACTTTCACACAACACTGCATGGCAGTTTCCCATGTTGAGTCCTGTTTGTGGATAGATTATTCCATATTCAAGAGGCTTATTATGCATGTTGTAACTCTAGAACTTAAGTCTGCAACATCACATTTTTTTCTAAAAGGCACAAAAGCTAGAAGAATATTATTTGGAATACTCTTTCCTAATTTCTCTGACAATTACAAATTAAAGAAAAATGTTTGAGCTCAGCTAATCAGAATGCCTATCAGAGAAGGTGTTGAATGAACACCTAATTCTTAGGTGGAAAGCAATATTTTTTTTGGTACAACTCATTTGCTTGTAACCAGGATACTTCAAACAGTAGACTTCCCAAACTACTGCACCCTCTACTTTTTTTTAAAATGCTAGAATTAAAAAAAATACATTTAAAAGTCAGATTTTTTGCCTAAACAGGTAAGATTTTTTCAGATTACAATACAATCAACTGTCTCACATTTTCAGGAGGAAACCTAGGTTTTCTTCCAAGCTTCAGTCACTAATTCAACCCAGAGAAAGTTTTGGTTTTTTTAATGCTTCGCTCTTCTATGTATGGCAACACATTACAAATTTATAAGCACAGAAAATCTACAGAAAAGCTAAGCCACATAACATGAACTAAGGTGAAATTGCATTGCAAGTTACTCTTCTTACAAGTCCAAGGCTTATCTACTGGAGCAGTATCCCCAGGCAAGTCAGTTAATCCATATATGTCATACTTTTTCACATCTGTACAACTTAATTAGTAGTAATTATCCAGGGGCTTTGAGGTCAACAAATGAAAATAGTTTCATAAAAGCATAAATTATTTTTAGATTCATGTATTTTTAATGATAGACAAACAGTACACACGTGGCTTAGTGATTTATACAGGAGGCACTGGTAGCAGGCCAATTGTGACCCTGCTCTGAAGCTGATACAGTGTATAATTTCAAGCAAATCACTAAATTTTTCCAAATTTGTTTACTACAGGTATTTAAAACACATAAGCATTAAAAAAAAAGCTTCTCTGATCAGAAACACAAGGAAATGCTGGCTGATGAACTGGATAGCACTCTGGTTTTCATTTGCACTTTAAAGACTAGATGATGGATATTAACAATAACAAATTCAGCACAGCAAGTCAGAATCTTGCTGTAAAAATGTTTCATTTTTCTCTGCTTTCTGAGAAAACTTCGAGAACAAAATGATCTCCCTCAAGGTGTCACATTAACATCTGAACAGGCAGTGTTGGACAGTGAACCTCTAAATGTCATTAAAATATTTTAAAATTCCATTCTAAAAGTGCAGTAAATACAACACTGACTGCTACATTTCAACAAGCACATTTCCTCTTCAAACACAAGGTATGCGTAAAGCACCAAAAATATTTGCCTCACATGGCATGAAATACCAAAATCACAAGTAAATTGGGGAAACTGTGCAGCATGTTTATGAAAGTTTCATTTTTTGCATTGACTTCAGTAAAGACTAATGTCTGTTCGTGTACTCTGCTACAAGATCTAACAGGTGACAAGAGGGACTTTTTTCCTTCTGCATTCTTTTTTTTGTGACATATCTTTTAGAACAAATTCTTTTACTACCAGAAGACATGCATATCGTGACTTATCCTTGCCAGCAGACCACAACTCCAAATCTAAGCTCCCATCTAACCATTTCAGTGGCTGGTGTGAAAGTGAACAGCTTCAGGGATCTGTTCCACTTTCTTTGTATTAGTACAGGTGACACTGCAAGGGTGCTACCTTTTGCTCAGAAGAATTGATGAAGTCATACCAATTTATTGCCAAAACAAACACTAAGAGGCCATAACACTGAAATAAACAAGTGTTGCATTTCTCATTTAATTTGTGCAAATATGAGACATGACTCACATGATTTACATTCAGAAAAGTACTCTAAATGGTGTGCTCTCATGTACGCAGAAGCAATAATTTCAGCCAAAGAAATCAGAGATCACTGAAGTATTTCTAGCCTGTTTTAAAGTTCATATAGTCTAATAATTGCAATCTACTAGGAAAGAAAAAAAAGGTACTGCCATCCCTAGCTATGCAGCTTTTGCAAAAAGGAGTAATAAAGGATTGACACAATATTTATAATCCAGTAGTACACTAGCACTCAATTTCTATTTTTTAAAATTTTGCATAAGGTAGGGCTCAGCATTTTTAAAAGATGTTAACCCTTAGCAATGTTTCTCAAAAGAAAGTAGAACACTATCAGTGTTCTACTGAAGAGTGACACAAGCTAGAAAAGGAGTAAGTTAATATTTTACAACTTCTTTAACTGAAAAAAGCAGCTTATTTACTTGCTGGAGCTTGATTTTTGAATTTAATTTTGTCTTTTCTACCACAAATTTCAAGTTCACAGCTCCTATTCATACAAAATAATTGCAAGCATTACAGCTTGTTTTTTGTTTTGAGCCTCCAGAAATATCACAAGAAATACTACACATAGAGCCTTCTACTTGTGTTTAGACTTATCAGTTTCCTTATATTTGCATTTTGTCCAATATTTTAACAGCTCTTTAACAGCCAGTGGCTTCTCTATTGATCTACAAACGTCACTGACAGATTCAGAGCTACAGGTGTACATTTTCTAAATAATCTTTATATCAGTTCACCAACTTTTAACAAATAAGGCTGCATACTACAACAGAGAATAAATAAATATTTCCTCAAATCAGATATCCATCAGATGCTACTGAATTATTTGGAAATTCTAATTTCGAGGATCTGTGCCGTAAGATCATAATACAGGTTATTGAAACATCACGAGTAACATGCTCTGCAAATAATGGCTTAAAAGAAAGCACTTCTAATTAAATTTACCTGAGAAAGCATTACTGTAATATCTCGAGAGTGTCTGCATAATATCTTTGGAATGCTGAGTCCATGGAGCTATCTTTCTATAAGTTTTCACCCTGTGGACAAGCTGAGAACCTCCGTATTGCAGAGAAAGGGTGTCTCCATGATCTTCATATAATTCTTCAAATAATCTGAAGCAAAAGCAAAATGTGTCATCTGTCAAACTACTGAATAGGATTTTTTAAAGAGAAAATATAATAAAATCTTGTAATAATAAATTCTTCCTGCAAATGCAATACATTTTCTTCTCCTTTATTCAGATAAATACATGGAAATTTTATTCAGACACAGTAATTACTAAGAAGGTTTAGATGTTGAGATTTCTCATTAATTTTTAATCTAACAGAATGCATTCACACTACAGAGTATGCAGTTCTGTAAATTCAGGGAGAAGATTATTATGTCCCACTAGTCCAGGGGGAGAAAACAAACAATATACCTTCACAAACCAAAGTATTTTAAATACACTAAATGAGACAGAACACCAATATCTCAAGGATACACTTTCTGCTGAGTCCCCTGGGAAGGAAATTAGCCTAACCTTCCAAAAATCTCCCTAGATACAATAATGATAGCTCAGAGGTAAAAAACAAATAAACATGACTTGTAAGAAAAGCATATGGCAGTCAGATAACATCTGCTGTAGCTGGAAAATCATAATGTAAGAAGGTGGCAGAAAGAGTTGGCTAAGAATGGACTTGAACAAGGAGAGCTGGCTAAAAAGCAACACAGTCCTCTCATATCAGAAAGTTGACAGTATCCAAACCGAGGACAGTGCATAAAGCAAAAAATTAAAGCAGCTTCCCATCAATGACAAATACAAGACAACAGTCTCAGGAAACAAGATTATCCTAAGGAGATGACACCCAGTCTAAAACTAACAGAGAAGTGGTTCTGAGAAATGGAGACTTTGGCATTGCTTGAGCAAAACAATGACCAGGATGACATTCTGCTAGAAGAGGCTGGAAGTTTAATTAAGAGACAGAAATCCAAAACAGAACAAAAAAACCCAAAACCAAACAAACAAAAGGGGAAAAAAAAGAAAACCAAACCCAACCACCAAATCTGGGGACATGCATTTCAGATCAGTATAGGAAGATACAGTAACTCAGGCATATTTCAGATCAGTATAGGAAGATACAGTAACTCAGGCATCTGCATGTAATACCTGTAGAAGAAAGAAGTCCTTAAGAAGTAAAGACAGAAATAATAAAATAAAATAAAATAAAATAAAATAAAATAAAATAAAATAAAATATACAAAACCACCAAAACAAAATAACGCAAGCATTACCTTAAAAAAAGTTTTCAACAAAGGGACAGTATTGCACAAGTAACCTAGCAACCATCTGACCAAAGTTCTCCTCAAAAGGTTCTGGATGAAGAACACTTATCTAAGCAGCAAATCAATTTCTGTAAAAACCAAATAGCTGTCTAGCAATCTGCTGCCCAAGGTCAAGTACAGTACGATCAATTAGGAGGAAACATCTGCTAAGTAACTTTTAAAAAAAAGAAAAACCTCAAAGCAACCCAAAGAAATAAACCAAAACCCACTTGCCTCCACACAAATTGTTCAGAGTTCATAACACCATATGCAACAATCTTGTTTGTTTCTTTGGGTTTGGTGGGTTGGTTTGTTGTTGTTTAACCAGTAATGCTGGTCAACTAAAAGCTAAAGAGCTGGGTGAAAGCAAGAAGCAGCAGGTAAAAGGGTACCTCTCAAAAATTTCCCGTCAGGCACAGGAGATTGATGAACAGAGTTCCAATGACCTTGCTATAAAGGTTCATAGAAAGCAGACAACTTTAAACTCATTAAGGACGTTGATCCACTTGATTGGAAAGGACTCGCAGAATTAAATTACTCCTCCACAGCCTCAAGACATTAAGCCTGCAGTCACACAAAGACTAGCCTTCTGCAGAGAGAAAAGTTAACTACATGTGATTAAATAAGTTGCTAAGGTGCACCTTGTTGTCTTATCTAGGAAAGTTCCTAGACAATTACACCGAAGGAATCACTAAGAAACAGAGCTTACAGAAATAGTCCTGTGCTACAGTCATTAAGAAAATTAGTTTTGCTAGACATGCAGTTTCTTTATCCATCAGGATGGCCAACCAAAACAAGTTGCTGGCTGCAGATACCTAGTCCTATAGAAACTCCAGACTGTAGCCAGTCACTGAGACCATATGAGAAAAATAAGAATTATAAGGACAGTTGAAGAATGTGATGAAAGAAAAATTAGTTTTTCAGACATGTTAGCTAAATTAAGGAAGACAGACTGTTAAAGATTACTGGTTTTGGCCAGTTAGAAGAGTGTAAATGAAGAGGCAGCATACACAGGAAGCAGATGCTCAATACCAGACAATGCAAGAAACAAGAACGCAGGAGATCAAAAACTGAATGACTGCACAACAGAGAGACAGTATAGCAGATATTTGTATTCCAAATTTCCTGCACTCTATAGCAGGGTTTTTTAATTATTCTGAATACAGTAGTTCAGAAACAAGTCTTAAGAGATGACAAATTCTCTTTCAGACAAGCACACATCTAGTGCAATGAATAAGAAAAAACAAGTCAGATGTGGCCAGTTAAAAGTAAGCTTTTATTTCAGACTAATAACTATATTTTAGAGAGATAACGAGAAATAAGGTTTCAGGAAAATCAGAGATAAAGCAACTACTATAATGTTAAGAGATGGCAGTAAGAAATGGAAATTTGGGCGGTTGAGGCATAGAGAAGAAACAGGAAGGAGAGAAAACAGACACAAAACATGAGACTATTGCACAGGGAAGCAACAGAAGAAATCTGGGCTCCCAATAGAGGAGTGGGAGAGGGGAAGGTAGTAACACTTAAGGAAAGATGGTAAAATGGATCCTGAGGTGCCCAAGTAAGTGGTAGCTGTAGAGCATAGCACAGAGAGTGGATGTAAGAGACCTGCCCACCTCCTAATTCTCACTACTTAGAACCCAAGAGTCCTGATTGCTGAGGCCCCAGGAGGCTGGAGCAGAAATTGTTTATTCCCAGAGGTAAACATGCAGCTCCAAGCAGCTGGGACATGGTGGGTGAGAGGCATTGCTAGCACAGCCAGCAAGTGCTGTCCCTGGCCATCAGGTAGAGGGCCAGGAGCCCCCACTTGCACAGTGAGCCAACATGCTGCAAGTGAGGGTGTTTCTGTGGCACACACCAGCTCCTGGCACCAGGCCAGGGCTGGAAACTAATCCAAACTAATGGGAAAAAAGAAGAGGAGGTGAAGGTATGTCTCAAGTAAAGAGGATGAAAGCCCAGCTACCTGTGTTTTTTGAAAATGAGTTATGTCTCCATGTTCTAAAACTATTGAACCAGTAGTCAAAAACAACAATGAAGCCCTAAGTTTCACAGTCATGACAACAGCTTTAAGGAATAAAAAACACAGCACCTCAAGGACACTTAAATTGTACATATGGTTCAGAAATCAATATGAGCTCAGTTCACCCTGACCCCCAGAGCATTTCAGTATAAATACTAGGTTTTCTTAAATGGTTTGAGGATGCTTGAAGAAATATTATTGATACTTGATTTGAAAGAACAATTTCTCAAAAAAACTTTTCTTTAATAAATCAAAACCCACAAAATTTCTCCGAAGAAAAACTAGGAGATAGCAAGGTAAGATGTACTTCCATACAAATACCAGTTTGGCATTCTCCATAAAAGCGTGTATTTATTTTCCCTTTTTATCAGCATTTTGCCTCCAGCAATTGAAGCAAGTGTAAAAGACTGGGGTGGGGGTTTTGTTACATTTATTTCAAAGGAAAACACATTTAATTTTAGGCATGTAAAAAGAATAAAAGCAAGCAGTTATCTTGTAAGAAGACTTGTAAGAAGACTGATTAACATACTTTTCCAGAAAAGTGAACTTTCAGCATGATTGGATTTTCTCAAGATTTCAAGTATGGAAGATTTTTTAAACTTGGATGAAAAGCACTATTAATTCATTACAGTAGAAACAACTGCACTTTTCTTCTAAATCGATGTAATTACCTTAAAGCTCTTGCCTCAAAATTAAAAATTAAAATCATGACACACTTTATTAATGTATCTTACCTTACAGCATCTGTATCAAATTGTAAATTTGGTTTATCAATCAATCCCAATGAATAGAGCTGGTATGCCAAAGCACATTTCCCCACCATAAACTGGGCTGTGTTAGTGCGATCTAAACAGTCCACACAATTGGTTCGCAGAACTCCAGTCTGGTAAAGCAATCCATACAAAAGAATTATCTTAATTAACAAATTACTACACTCATTATTATTATTACTTTTTTACTACTACCCAAGTCTTAGCAGTCAGCAACAGGACAAGGGGGCACGGGCTCAAGCTCTGCCAGGGGAAAATTGAAGTTGGAGATCAGAAAAAATTCTCTCCAGAGAGAGTAATCAGGCATTGGAATGGGCTGCCCAGAGAGGTGGTGGATTCCCCATCCCTGGAGGTTTTTAAAG